>CAMZMU010000037.1:17474267-18074267 GCA_947311845.1 Poa pratensis
TATTTAATTCTTGGACAAAATGCAAAGATGCTTTCATAGGGAAATATTATCCTCCTGCTAAGATTATATCCTTGAGAAGTAGCATTATGAATTTTAAACAACTTGATAATGAACATGTTGCTCAAGCTTGGGAAAGAATGAAATCTTTGGTGAAGAATTGTCCCACTCATGGACTGACTACTTGGATGATCATCCAAACCTTTTATGCAGGATTAAATTTTTCCTCAAGGAACTTATTGGATTCAGCCTCTGGAGGAACCTTTATGTCCATCACTTTAGGTGCAGCAACAAAGCTACTTGATGATATGATGATCAACTATTCCGAATGGCACACCGAAAGAGCTCCTCAAGGTAAGAAGGTAAATTCTGTTGAAGAAACCTCCTCTTTGAGTGATAAGATTGATGCTATTATGTCTATGCTTGTGAATGGTAGATCTCATGTTGATCCTAATAATGTTCCTTTAGCTTCATTGGTTGCTCAAGAAGAGCATGTTGATGTAAACTTCATTAAAAACAACAACTTCAACAACAATGCTTATAGGAATAATTTTGGTAGCAACAATATAAGCCTTATCCTTCAAATGGTTATGGCAATTCTTATGGTAATTCCTACAGCAACAATAGAAGTGTGTCCTCTGATCTTGAAGCTATGCTTAAAGAATTTATTAGCACACAAAAAGCTTTCAATAAAACTGTTGAGGAAAAGTTTGAAAAAATTGATGATCTTGCTTCTAAAGTTGATAGTCTTGCTCATGATGTTGAAATTCTAAAACTGAAAGTTATGCCTAATGAAGTTAAAGATATAAGTCATTTGCTACAGCAAATGCCATCCAAGTTCGAATTGATAATAATATTAGGATGTTGGCTGAATTGCATGCTAGGTGGGAAAAAGAGGAAGAACTTGAAAAAGAGAATAGTATAGTTAGAGTTTGTACTATCACCACCACTAGTAATGCTAATGTTTTACATGCTAGTAAACCTCCTACTATTGATGGTAATGTTATTGGTGTTGGTAATGTCTCTACTACTTCTGCAAGCGTTTGAAATTGCCTAAAACTGCTGAAACTTTTTCTGATAAAAGTGCTGAAATTTTTCAAACTATTGGAGACAATGGTTCCACCACCATTGACAATAATGATTTTGATTTTGATGATTGTAACATCTCTGAAGTTATTATGTTCTTGCAAAAATTAGCTAGAAGTCCCAATGCTAGCACTATTAATTTGGCTTTTACAAAGCATATTACAAATGCTCTTTTGCAAGCTAGGGAGGAGAAGTTGAAACTTAAAGCTTCTATTCCTAGGAAATTAGAAGATGGTTGGGAACCCATCATTAAGGTAAAGGTGAATGATTTTTATTGCAATGCCTTGTGTGATCTTGGTGCAAGTATTTCGTTTTGCCCAAGAAGCTTTATGATATTCTTGATTTGCCACCTTTGGAACATTGTTATTTGGATGTTTTTCTCGCTGATAATGCTATGAAGAAACCTTTGGGGCGAGTTAATGATGTTTTTATTACGTAAAATAACCTTGTCCCCGTTGATTTTATTGTTATGGATATTGAATGCAATGCATCTTGTCCTATTGTTTTGGGAAGACCTTTTCTTCGAACTGTTGGTGCCATCATTGATATGAAAGAAGGTAATATAAGGTACCAATTTCCTCTCAAGAAAGGTATGGAACACTTCCCTAGGAAGAGAATGAAGTTACCTTTTGACTCTATTGTTAGAGCAAGTTATGATGTTGATGCTTCTTCTCTTGATAACACTTGATTTTCACTTTCTGCGCCTAGCTGAAAGGCGTTAAAGAAAAGCGCTTATGGGAGACAACCCATCGTTTTTATTTGCTGTTATTTTTGTTTTCTTTGAGTCAAGGAGTTTTGTTACTTCTGTAGCAACTCCTTTGTATCTTTATTTTATCGCAATGTTGTGCCAAGTAAAGTTCTATATTGAAAGTTGATGCAAGATTTGGATTTCTGCGCAGTGACAGATTTTTAGCTGTCACGGATTTGAGCTTATCTCCCTGTAGAAAATTCAAAAAATTCTGAAAAAATCACGCATATTCCTGAGATATGTACGCAACTTTCATTATTTTAGGCCAGATCCATCTGAGCAACTTAAGTGCCTCGAAAAAATTCGTCATTCCAGACTGTTCTGTTTTTGACAGATTCTGCCTTTTGTTTTGCATTCGCTCTTTTACTGTGTTTGTGTGGATTTCTTTGCTCCACAAAGCATTGGTGGCTGTAGCTAATGTCCAGAAGCTTTGGGATTGATTGTATCATTACAGAATATGAGAATTTTTGATTATGCACTAACCCTCTAATGAGAACTGTCTTGAGTTTGGTGTGAAGGAAGTTTTCAAGGATCAAGCGAGAAGGGTGATATTATGTGATCAAGAAGAGTGAAAAGCCTAAGCTTGGGGATGCCCCCGTGGTTCATCCCAACCATATTCAGAGAGACTCAAGCGTCTAAGCTTGGGGATGCCCAAGGCATCCCCTTCTTCATCAACAAACTTATCAGGTCATCTCTAGTGAAACTATATTTTAATTCTTTCACATCTTATGCGCTTTACTTGGAGCGTCTGTGTGTTTTTATTTGTTTTTGTTTGAATAAATTCGGATCCTAGCAATCCTTGTGTGGGAGAGAGACACGCTCCGCTTTTTCATGTGAATACTCATGTTCTTCACTTATATTTGTTGAGTATTCTTAACTAGCTACTGCAGTGCTTTTAGCTCCTGTTTTTCATGCATCTCTTCGAGCTGTTAGCACTTGTTTATAAATACTCTCTTGCTGCATTATATTATCATTTGGAGAGTTTATGTTTAAATAAATTGATTGGTGTTTGTTTGGAAGAAAGAAAATGCTACATGTAGTAGTTGGTATTGGAAAAGACATATGCATTCTTGTAGATCATTGTCTTGTTTTGATTTGATGCTTTGCAATTGTTTTGAGCTCTCAAGTAGATCATGTTTAAGCTCTTGCATCATGTAGTTAAAGCCTAGTAGTGGAGAACTACCGTAGAGCTTGTTGAGACTTGGGATGCATATTTGTTCTCTCTAAGGTCTAGATATTTTCTGGTAAAATGTTTGAGCAACAAGGAAGACAGTGTAGAGTCTTATAATACTTGCAATATGTTTTTATGTGATTCTTGCTGTACCGGTTTATACTTGTGTTTGCTTCAAACAACCTTGCTAGCCTAAACTCTGTACTGAGAGGGAATGCTTCTCGTGCATCCAAAACTTGAGCCAAAACCCATGCCATTTGTGTCCACCATACCTACCTACTATGTGGTATTTCCTGCCATTCCAAGTAAATATTTCATGTGCTACCTTTAAACTATTCAAAACTTTATTACTCCTTATTTGTGTCAATGTTTTATAGCTCATGAGGAAGTATGTGGTGTTTTATCTTTCAATCTTGTCATTTACTTCTGACAGACTTTCACCAATGGACTAGTGGCATATACATCCGCTTATCCAATAATTTGCAAAAAGAGCTGGCAACGGGGTGCCCAGCCCCAATTAATTACAACTTTCATTAATAATTCTCTTCACATGTTTTGCCCTGATTTATCAGTAAGCAACTTAATTTTGCAATAGACACTCCTCCATGGTATGTGAATGTTGGAAGGCACCCGAGGATTCGGTTAGCCATGGCTTGTGTAAGCAAAAGGTTGGGAGGAGTGTCATCTATAAAGAAACTAAAATACATGTGTAAACAAAAGAGAAGAGGGATGATCTACCTTGCTGGTAGAGATAACGTCCTTCATGGGAGCCGCTCTTTGAAAGTCTGGTTGACAAGGGGGTTAGAGTGCCCACTACCATTCGTTGACAACAACAAACACCTCTCAAATACTTATTTTGTGCTCTCTATATGCTTTCGAAAACTTAAAAAGCTCTAGCACATGATTTAATCCCTGCTTCCCTCTGCGAAGGGCCTATCTTTTACTTTATGTTGAGTCAGTTTACCTACTCCTTTCTATCTTAGAAGCAAACACTTGTGTCAACTTTGTGTGCATTGATTCTTACATATTTACTTATTGCACTTGTTATATTGCTTTATGTTGACAACTATCCATGAGATATACATGTTACAAGTTGAAAGCAAATGCTGAAACTTAATCATCCTTTGTGTTGCTTCAATGCCTTTTACTTTGAATCTATTGCTTTATGAGTTACCTCTTATGCAAAACTTTTTGATGCTTGTCTTGAAAGTACTATTCATGAAAAGTTTTTGCTTATATGATTCATTGTTTACTCTTTATCTATTTGTTAGCAAACTATAGATCATTGCTTTGAGTCACTTCATTCATGACATGAGCCTTGCAATATATTGATCAAGATTGTGTGAAAGCATGTCTCCTCAGAAATTATTTGTTGTTATCGTTTTACCTACTCGAGGACGAGTAGAACTAAGCTTGGGGATGCTTGATACGTCTCCAACGTATCCATAATTTCTGCTGTTCCATGCTTATATTATACCATTTGCTACATGTTTTATATACACTTCGTATCACTTTTATGCATTTTCTGGGACTAACCTATTAACAAGATGCCACAGTGCCAGTTCCCTGTTTTCTGCTGTTTTTGGTTTCAGAAAGTTACTTCTGGAAATATTCTCGGAATTGCACGAAACAAAAGGCCAGTCCCTATTTTTCCAGCACGTACACGGAGTCCGAAGGAGAGACGAAGGAGCCACGAGGTGGCCAAACCACAGGCGGCGCGGCAGTGGGCCCACCGCGCCCCTGGTGGTTTGGGCCCCTCGGGGGTCCGCCGACATCGCCCCTTCGCCTATTTATTCCCCGAGACGCGAAAACCCTAAAACACCGAGCCTTTCATCCAGAACATATTCGCTGCCGCCGCCGTCGTCAACCCTAACTCGGGGGGTTCTGAAGCTCTTCCCGGCACCCTGCCGGAGAGGGGAATCATCACCGGAGGGCTCTACATCGCCATGCCCGCCTCCGGAGTGATGCGTGAGTAGTTCATCCTTGGACTATGGGTCCATAGCAGTAGCTAGATGGTTGTCTTCTCCACTTGTGCCATCATGTTTAGATCTTGTGAGCTGCCTATCATGATCAAGATCATCTTATTGTAATGCTACATGTTGTGTTTGCTGGGATCTGACTTATATTGATACCTATGTGGAGCTGAATATTATATTATCATGTCTATGTCATTTGTGATCTTGCATGCTCTCCGTTACTTGTTGAAGCCTTGGCCAAGTGAATACTTGTACTCCAAGAGGGGGTATTTATGCATGATAGTTGGGTTCAACCTCTATTTAACCTGGGATAGTGACAGCAAGTTCTAAGGTTGATGTGTGTTGCCACTAGGGGTAAAACAGCAATGCTTTATTCAAGGATGAATGTATTGTTTACATTACGCACATTACTTAATGCAATTGTCTGTTGCTTGCAACTTAATACTGGAAGGGGTACGGATGTTAACCGGAAAGTGGACTATTTAGGCATAGATGCATGCTGGATAGCGGTCTATGTACTTTGTCGTAATGCCCAAATGAATCTCATAGTAGACACCACAACTCACACATGCATGTTATATGCACTTATCAATTGTCAATTGCCCAGCTGTAATTTGTTTACCCAGCATGTTAGTTATCTTATTGGAGAGACACCACTAGTGAACTGTGGACCCCGGTCCATTCTTTTACATCTGAAATACAATCTACTGCAATCATTGTTCTCTACTGTTTTATGCAAACAAACATCATCTTCCATTCGATACGTTTAACCCTTTGTTTTCAGCAAGCCGGTGAGATTGACAACCTCACTGTTAAGTTGGGGCAAAGTAATTTGATTGTGTTGTGCAGGTTCCACGTTGGCACCGGAATCCCTGGTGTTGCGCCGCACTACACTCCTTCACCAACACCTTCGAAGCAAACCTCGTTTTCCTACTGGTTCGATTAAACCTTGGTTTCATACTGAGGGAAAACTTACTGCTGCACTCATCATACCTTCCTCTTGGGGTTCCCAACTGACGTGTGACGTACAAGCATTGTTTCTGGCACTGTTGCCGGGAGATATTCCCTCGTCAACTTAGAGCTAGCACGCCGCAGGCTCGATCAGATAAACCAAGGAATCCAACAGGAGCGGCAGAGAGTAGCCGCGCTGGCTGCGACTCAACAACAGGTTGACCCGCAAACACAGCTGCGCGCGACTCAACCAACAGTGGAAATCCCGCTCACTCCAGCCGCGGGGACGGAATCCAGACGACTGCGGAAGGAAGGGTACCAACAAATCAAGAGACCCAGCAACAACCAAGGAGGTTTCACACCCCACAGGGCCATTACCAGAACCCTGTCGATAATATGTATGCTGCGGCTAATATCTTGACTCAGATGGTACCAACAGGCGATGACCCGGTCAATGCTGAGGCGCGGCGCGCGATTCAGATGCTAAGTACGGCAGTCCTGCAACAAGCCAATAGGGCGGAAGCCGAAGCACAGCTGCCCCTCGTACCAGCCAATCACAGGATTACAGCAGAAAGAAGCGTCCAGAGCAGGCCACCAGAGGACGTGTCAGGAGTCGCACAGAGGCAGCAGGAGCAAGTCGCAGAAGCGCAGGCGAATGCCCATTGATGCAAAAGCGGCCCGCAGATAACCCCGCAGGCGCCCACAGCCCTGTCCTCGCGACTCAAGGGACCGGCGTGTTTCACTGAAGGATCAGATCGGAACCTTTTCCTGAAGATTTCAAAGGGCCACGCAAGGTGGCAAACTATAACGCCAGCATGGATCCAACCACTTGGCTCAACAATTACGAGATGGGCATGAGCATCCTAAACGCATCTGAAGAGATCTGCGCACGCTACCTAAACATGATGCTAGAAGGAGCAGCGCACATATGGCTGCAAAATTTGCCTCCCAACTCTATAAATACTTGGGAGGAACTGAAGGATGCCTTCATTAAGAACTTCCAAGGAACTTGCAAGCGACTCTGCAATATAGAAGATTTAGAGCGTTGTGTCCAGAAGGAAGGCGAGTCAAGTCGCCATTGGATGAAAAGGGTGGCAGAAATAATACACTCCTCAGATAATATACCACCAAGCTCAGCCGTCCTGGTGATGGAGAAAAACTGCAAGTTTGAGCCGCTGATTCATAAGCTGGGTCGCATGAAGGATAAAGTCAAGAGCCTCAGCGAGGTGATGGCTGCGGCTAACAAATATGCCAGCTCAGATAAAACCAGAGACGCGTCAGACGGAGAAGAAGAGGAGGTTGCTGCAAAAGGAAAGAAAAACTCCAACAAGCCCCAGCAGCAGCAAACGAGCCACAACAACACGAGTCAAAACAAACGCAAAAGCGAAGATGGTCACTCAGGGCTCGTCGCCAATACGCGTGGAGGATTCAGAGGCCAGCGTGGAAGGGGTCGAGGATACGGCTCCCGTCCAATCAATATGCAAGAAGTTTTCAACCGGCCATGCGACCTTCATGCGACAGGTGATGGACGGCCAGCGGACCATACCAAGGCGCAATGCCATTATTACAAAAAGTGGAAAGAAGAGAGCCAACACAACGGGGGGAATTCCCATGAAGGAAACCCTAGTGCGGCTCATAACACAAATTGGGCAGCACGGCGCGAGTAACCCCAGGCAGACGGGGCAGTATCACACAATAGTTATCGATACCTCCAAAAGAGAAGAGAAATTGAGCCGAGAAGTCAGCAGGTGAACGCCGTGATACCAGCAACACCCGCTTGGTTAAGGTGGTCAGAATACGCGGTAACCTGGAGTCGCGACGACCACCCGCCACAGTACGGGAACCTGGCAAGTTGGCACTGGTTGTGGCACCATACGTTGCAGGATACAAGCTGACCAAAGTGCTTATGGATGGAGGAAGCAGCATTAATATCTTGTACTACGATACTTTCCAGCGTCTAGGACTCAAGGATTCCAGCCTGCAGCCCACGTCAACAGTATTTCACGGCATTGTCCCAGGAAGGTCCGCACGCCAGTGGGGAAAATAACCCTAGGGGTAACTTTTGGAACAGAAGAGAACTTTAGAAGTGAATTCCTAAGCTTCGAAGTGGTAAAATTCCAAAGCCCATATCACGCCTTGTTTGGAAGAACGGCCTTTGCTAAGTTTATGGCCAGGCCATGCTACGTGTACCTACAGTTGAAGATACCAGGACCAAAAGGGGTCATCACAGTGTACGGAGATAGAGAAAAAGCAATAGAATGTGAGAAAGGAGATGCGGCTTTCGCAGAATCCGCCTGTGCCGCGGAAGAACTAAAAGGTTATAAGTCGCAGGTGGACCCAAACGATATGAGTGTGGTTACCACGCCATCTGCCGAGCCACCAATGAAATTCAAAGCGGCCCAGGACACTAAGCAGATAAATCTTGTTCCTGGCGACTCATCCAAGCAAACTAGCATTGGAGCACACATGGAAGAAGAGCAGGAGAAGGCCCTCGTCGCTTTTCTCCAGGAAAATAAAGACATCTTCGCATGGAAGCCGTCAGATATGCCAGGGGTACCAAGAGAATTAGCAGAACATAGCCTCAAAGTGAACCCTGCGGCTAAACCAGTGAAGCAGCCACTACGGCGTTTTCATGATGACAGGAGAAAGGCAATAGGAGAGGAAATAGCTCGCTTGCTGGCTGCAGGATTCATCACAGAGGTATACCATCCGGATGGGTGGCAAATCCAGTATTGGTTATGAAAAAGAACGGTACGTGGCGAATGTGCGTTGATTACACCAGTCTTAACAAAGCTTGTCCAAAGGATCCATTTGCTTTGCCAAGAATCGACCAAGTAATTGATTCAACTGCTGGGTGCGAGCTGTTATGCTTTTTGGACGCCTATTCAGGCTACCATCAAATCAAGATGAAGAGGGAGGACCAAGAAAAGACGTCCTTCATCACACCCTTCGGAGCTTTTTGTTACGTCAGCATGCCCTTTGGGTTGAAGAACGCAGGTGCGACTTACCAAAGATGCATTCAGAATTGCTACATGAGCAAATAGGTCGCAACGTTCATGCCTACGTGGATGATATTGTGATTAATCGCAAGTTAGCCAGGATCTTATTGGTGATCTGGCAGAGACATTCACAAATCTCAGAAAATACAACATGAAGCTCAACCCCACAAAGTGCGTTTCGGAGTACCAGCAGGAAAGCTATTGGGATTCATAGTATCAGAAAGAGGCATTGAGGCCAATCCTGACAAGATAAAGGCCGTGATGGATCTCCAAAAGCCAGAAAAGATAAAAGATGTACAGCGGCTTACTGGTTGCGTAGCAGCTTTGAGTCGCTTTATATCAAGATTGGGAGAGAAAGCACTACCTTTGTACAGACTGTTGAAAAAATCAGACACCTTCGTTTGGGACGCAGAGGCCGACGAAGCTCTGACAGCCTTGAAACATCAATTGACAAATGCTCCAGTTCTGGCGGCTCCAAAGATAAAGAGCCAATGCTACTATACATAGCGGCAAATTCCCGCGCTGTGAGTGCTGTCATGGTTGTGGAGAGACAAGAAACGGAAAGGAATACCCTGTCCAGAGACCAGTATACTACGTGAGCGAAGTCCTCACAGCTTCCAAACAGCGTTACCCACAGTGGCAGAAGTTGGTGTTTGGAGTGTTCATGGCGAGTCGCAAGCTGAAGCACTACTTCCAAGAGCATCCAATAACTGTGGTGAGTTCAGCACCATTGGCAGATATCATTCGTAATCGAGAAGCTACTGGAAGAGTCGCTAAGTGGGCGATCGAGTTGGGACCACATCACATCAGCTACGAGCCGCGCACATCAATTAAGTCGCAAGCCCTTGCAGATTTTATTAACGATTGGACAGAAATCCAAGTTGCTCCTAGCATGGCAGAAACCAAATACTGGACCATGCATTTTGATGGGTCAAGACAGTTGCAAGGCTCGGGGGCTGGAGTTGTTCTGACATCTCCCAAGGGAGACAAGCTGCGGTATGTGTTACAGATACACTTCAACTGCACAAATAACGTGGCGGAGTACGAGGCACTGCTTCATGGTCTACGTATAGCAAAGGAGATGAACATCAGTCGCATACGCTGTTTTGGCGATTCAGACTTGGTGGCACAGCAGGTCTCCGGAACGTGGGACAGCAAGGATGCGAACATGGCTGCATATAGAGAGAGGTGGACAGAATTGCTGGACATTTCACTGGATACCAAGTTGAACATATTGATCGGAGACAAAATGAAGCTGCGGATGCCCTGTCTCGGCTTGGATCCAACAGACAGTCAGTCCCACCCAATGTTTTCCTGGATGAACTGCACAATCCATCAGTCAAACCTCCAGCAGAGATTGACATTGCAGAGCCAGAGGATGATTCAACTTTAGTCGCAGCCCTGCATGAACAGCCAGGATGGACAGAGCCATACATGGCATATTTAAGTCGCGGAGTGCTGCCGGACGATGAAATTGAGGCGCGCAAAATCATACGACGATCAAAGGCCTATACAATCATCAACAACGAATTATACAAGCGCAGCGTATCAGGAGCATTCCAAAGATGTGTCTCACCAGAAGAGGGACGAAAAATCTTGCACGAAATTCATTCAGGCGATTGTGGCCATCATGCTTCGTCAAGATCTTTGGTGGCAAAGGCGTTCCGACATGGATTCTTCTGGTTAACAGCATTAGCAGATGCAGAGCAAATTGTCAGAGTGTGCGATGGATGTCAAAGATACGCTAGGCAAGATCATATGCCAGCCAAGCACTTCGCACAATACCCATCACATGGCCTTTTGCCGTATGGGGTTTTGACATGGTAGGGCCTTTCAGACGGTCTTCAAACGGAAAAACTCACCTCTTAGTCATGGTGGACAAATTCACAAAGTGGATAGAAGCAGAACCTGTGGGAGATTGCGAGGCTGAAACAGCAGTCAAGTTCTTGAAGAAGGTCATATTCCGCTTCGGTTACCCCCATAGTATCATTACAGACAATGGGAGCAACACCTCTGAAGGGGCTACACAGATATTTTGCGCAGACAATGGGATAAGATTGGACCTCACGTCAGTAGCACACCCGCAGAGCAATGGACAAGCTGAGCGAGCTAACCAGGAAATTCTCCATGGAATTAAGCCGCGCCTTATTGAAAAGGTCGAAGCATCTCCAGGATGTTGGGTGGAAGAACTGCCAGCAGTACTGTGGAGCTTGAGAACAACCCCTAACAGATCCACAGGATTTACACCATATTTCATGGTCTATGGAGCAGAAGCAGTCATGCCCAGCGATATCATACATGATTCACCAAGAGTTGCGGCTTACATCGAGACAGATAATGAGATAGCTCGGCAAGACTCGGTGGACACATTAGAAGAGGTTAGAGACTTGGCAGCATCAAGGTCAGCAGTATATCAACAAGACTTGCGACGCTATCATGCCAGACGCATCAAAACCCGCACCTTTCAAGAAGGCGACCTAGTACTGCGACTTAAACAAGATCACAAGGGAATGCATAAGCTGTCCTCTCCATGGGAAGGACCCTACATCATCAGCAAGAAGCTAAACAATGGGTCGTACTACCTGCTGGATGTAAGGGAAGAAAGCAGCGAACGCCATGATTTCGAGGATCGTCTCGAGGCACCTCGCCCTTGGAACGTCGCACACCTGCGACCGTACTATACATAAGAAAAGGCTAATCAGAGCCAAGCATCATCCTTTCCAGCTTTATAGCTGAGTATCATCACAGCCACTCAGGGCTAGAACTTCAACTTTGGTCGCCACCTAGGCGCGACCTATGCAACATCTGATCGCCACCCAGGCGCGATCGACCCTTGTATCAGAAACCGGCTGCCACCTAGGCGCGGCCGTAAACTTTGTATCATCTCTGGTCGCCACCTAGGCGCGACCGACCCCATGTATCACCATGGATCGCCACCTACGCGCGATCCAACCCTATGTATAACACTCGGTTGCCACCTAGGCGCGACCTTATGTGTCATCATAATCAAAGCTTATCATAGCTTAGCCTATCATGGCAATATCATTATGTTTCTTGGGGTCTTTGTTACCCTGAAACAGCCGATTTATTGGCAATTATCAAATTTACCTTAAGTTGGATTGCTACTCGCATTATGTGGCCAAAGTACTGGGGTGTGGCGTCAATCGAGCTTGATTGCCTATCATGGCCGCTCTCGACCCTGAACACACATATTCCTAGGAAATACTGAGTCGCGCGAGTGCCCACTTAAGGATTCAGATGGCCTAACTAGAGGTCGATGTACTGCTTATAGTACGGCAACACCAATTACAATTACTTGTAACTTAACAATTGTTTTATTCATGATATCAAGTTACAGGTGATGACCTTCAGAGTTCTCTGAGAAGAATTGAGATGATTACCACATAACATCCTCTCAATCCTTGGGGGCTATATCATATTATCATCAAAAATTTGAAGATAGATCGTCATCAAGTTCTGAAGCTATCAGGATACTCTAACAAAGAAGCTCACGAAGTCAGATGATCTTCCAGGTGCGAGTCAAGGCCAAACTTGCACAATTATAAGTCGCGAAACAAGGAAAAGCGCGGCCTAAGCATTCAAGATCAAGAAATACTATGAAGTTCAGGCCACGCTTGGGGGCTAATGTCGGGGGAATACTTTCTGGATTAACCCGCGGCCCAGTGCGACTTAACTTACTCGCACGGACGAAGGCCCACTTGGGAGCAAGCCCAATATTGAACCGCCATAAGGGGAAAGATCTAGAAGACATATCCCGGAGGACGTGAAGACCAAGTAGTCTCCGAGTAGGCCTCTGTGGATGTATTCCTTATGGGGAAGTTTCCTTTTGTAACCTAGCGAGCCTCTGTGTATATAAAGAGGACTCGCAGGACTTAGAGCGGGTCAAGCTATCAAGCCCCAAACCCTAGCTCATACGGCGAGTACCAGATCGGATCGCCTCCATTGTAACACCTCGATTATCATATCAATACCAATCTAGGGTAGGCAGGAAGTAGGTCTTTTACCTCACATTGAGGGGGCCGAACCTGGGTAAATCTGTGTTGATCTTTGTTCCTGCGATCCCAAGCTCGGAGATGCTTGACTCGCATAATCCCACACCTACGAAGTCATCTATGACACCTGACGTGACAAACCCACGATAGGTCGGTCGCGCCTGAGTGGCGACCAGAAATGGGTCGGTCGCGCCTTGGTGGCGACCAGAAGTGTTACATTGGGTCGGTCGCGCCTGAATGGCGACCAGAAATGGGTCGATCGCGCCTAGGTGGCGATCAGAAGTGTGACATTGGGTCGGTCGCGCCTGAGTGGCGACCAGAAATGGGTCGATCGCGCCTAGGTGGCGATCAGAAATGAAGTTTTTAGCCCTGAGTGGCCAGCTTGATGATGTAAACTCTTAATGGTTTTGTTGCGGCTGCTGATGGCAACTCGCAATGCCTGAGATGTGTCCTTATTGGCGATGGCCTGTATCATTTGACTTCCTTGCCTCCCTTGCGGCCGTAATCTGAAGTCGCAAGTCAGGCAGGTGCCTCTTGGCCTCCACGATGTCATCAAAATTCTCCTGCGACTCGCGCATGGGCGCGCTTTCTGCGATGCAAGCTGCTCTGGCCATGACCTTGTCGCCTTCTTCGCATTCTTGAGCTATTCTTCTGTCGCCATTAATGGTGATGACTCCCCTGGGGCCTGGCATTTTAAGCTTCAGGTACACATAGCACGGCCTAGCCATGAACTTTGCGAATGCTTCTCTGCCAAACAGCGCATGATATGGGCTCTGGAAATCTACAACCTCGAACCAGATATACTCGCTCCTGAAGTTGCTTTGTGTCCCAAAGGCGACCTCCAAGTTGATTCGCCCCAATGGCTGAGCTGATATGCCTGGCACGACACCGTGAAACGTTGTTCTTGATGGGTGTAGCTGCTTTTCTTGGAGGTTCATTCTTTTGAAGGTTTCATAATATAATATATGATGCTGCTGCCTCCATCCATCAGCACTTTGCTCAACTTGTATCCTCCGACTTGAGGAGCAACCACCAGCGCGAGTTTGCCCTCTTCATTTATTTCTCCTGGGTGATCCTCGCGGCTCCAAATTACTGGCTGCTCGGACCACTTTAGCCACTGTGGTACGGCTGGTACTATGGCGTTAACAGCCTGATTGCGTCGTCGCAGCTTTTGCTCCCTCCTTGAAGTATTGACCACAATGGTGTGATACTGACCCAATTGTTTGGGAACTGTGGCTGATCTGGTTGCGGATTTGGGACAGCGTTGTTGCTGTTGTTACCTCCGCCGTGGTTACCTCCCTCATTGTTTTGATGATTGTTGTTTGTGTTGAGTGGTTGCCCATCCTTCCACTTTTTTGTAATGATAGCACTGTGCCTTTGTGTGGTTGGGTGGTTTCCCATCTTTTCCTATATGGATGTCGCAGGGGCGGTTGAAAACCTCTTCCAAGTTAACTGGGTGAAAATTCCTTCCTCTGCCGCTGCTTTGCTTATAACGAGTGTTCGTATTTGCGACTAACCCGAGTTTCCTTCCTCGTTTTTGCGCTTGTTATAACTCGCATTAGCATTGCTAGCTTGCTGTTGTTGAGGCTTGCTACTGGTCTTCTTTCCCTTGCCAGTATTTTCCTCTTCCTCCCCATCAGATGCGTCTCTGGTTTTATCCGAGCTAGCATACTTGTTGGCCGCTGACATTACCTCGCTTAGACTCTTGACTTTGTCCTTCATGCGACCTAGTTTGTGGACCAGCGGCTCAAACTTGCAATTTTTCTCCATGACAAGGACTGCTGAACTGGGTGGTATGTTATCTGAGGAATGTATGATTTCTCCGACCCTTCTCATCCAGTGGCGACTCGACTCACCTTACTTCTGTACACAACGCTCAAGGTCCTCTATACTGCAGAGTTGCTTGCATGTTCCTTGGAAATTTTTGATAAAAGCTTCCTTCATCTCATCCAAGAGTTTATTGAATTTGGCGGCAAGTTCTGCAGCCATATATGGGCTGCACTTTCTAACATCATGTTTAGGTACCGTGCGCAGATCTCTTCGGATGCGTTTAGGATGCTCATGCCCATCTCGTAATTGTTGAGCCAAGTAACAGGGTCCATGCTTGCGTTGTAGTTGGCGACCTTGCGAGGTCCTTTGAAATCTGCTGGAAACGGTTCAGACCTGATTCTTTCGCTGAAACAGACTGGGCCTTTGAGTCGCGACGATAGATTGGATGAAGCTGGCCTTCCTATTGGATTAGCCGCCGCGCGCGGCTACACAACTTCTATGGGTTGAACTTGCTGAGGTTGATTTTGAGCCGCAGGTTGATTTTCCCTTTGTCGCCTAGCCGAACTTGAAGTCGCAACGTGCGGCGACTCCACGTGGATGCTTCTCTCCACCGTTGCTCTGCTATTGTAGGGGGTGGAGTGCAGCCGTCCCGCGTGTTCGGACATGTTTGCCTGCTGTATTACTACTGTGCTCAGCATCTCAATGGCGCGCCGCGCCTCTCTGTCCATTGGTGTGTTTCCTGCTGGCGCTAACCTGGCCAAGATGTTCGTAGCTGCAAAGAGATTCTCCACTGGGCTAACATAATGTCCTTGCGGCGTGTGGAACCTTTGAGGCTGCTGTGGCGACTGCTGGACAAAGGTTGGCTGCGGCAATGGCGGGGGCATGATGGCCCTATTGTTAGCTTGTACTATGGCCCTTGACTCAGGTATTTCCGCTGCTCTTGGTGCTGCGAAGGATGGAACCGCTGGTACAACTGATGGTACAACGATCGCTTGAACCGCTGGCGCGACTGATGGTGCCACGGACCGCATAACCATGGCAGACGGTGCCATGTGTGTGGGTACCGCGACTGATGGTTGTGTGACTCCTGACCATGCGACCGGGCGCACTGTATTGGTGGCGACTGATGGGATCGCGTTGGGTGGTGCCGCGGGAACCGCGATTGTTGGTCCGGCGGTAGGCGATTGGAACAGCTCCATAGGATTTACTGTTCCTGGCTGCAGGCGACTCGCATGGCGTCTGTGTGGCAAGGTGGCCTGTACTCCTTGCAGAGTATCGGTTTCCTCGATGAGTCGCAGTTGCTCCTGTTGGAGGTGCTGTTCCTCGTGCGCCAGCCTGGCTCTCTCATCTGCGATTCTCTGGACTTCATCATATAGCCCGATCCTGGTAGCCTCCAATTCTGTCACTCTAGCGGCCGCGTTAACCGCAGATATTGGCGTGAGTAACACACTTCCCTGTGGCGGCGTGACCGCTGCGTCGGGGGCTACCCTTGACCCTGATTCCGCAGTCGCAACTCCGGGTGGAGTCTCTCTGTTTGCGACTCCTGAGGCCGCGACTCCTGGCGTTACCGCAGCGGATGCCGCGACTCCTGATGCGTCTGGCGCGGCCTGTTCTGCTGCTTCTGGCGGCGTGGGGGCTAAGCTGACTGGTGGCATGCCCAGCCCTTCGTCCGCTTCTGTGGTCTTCTAGACCCCTTCTATGTGCCGATCTTCTACGGAGGGCGAGTCGCTATCCACAGGGCCTCCGCATAGCCTTTCCTCAAGGACATACTCAATGGATTGGCCTTCTTCGTCTTCAAGAGGTAGCGACTCGTAGTTGATAGATTCTTCTTCTTGGTCCACCGTTACCGCGACTCCTTCTTCTGAGTCGCCATGTTGCGATGGATCTTCTGACTCGCCGCCAATGAAGCCGACGAAGACATGGACAGATCCAAATGGGATGATGTAGCCGGTTTCCAAGTAGTCAGCTTCCGGCCCCCAGCTTGAATCGTCAATGAGGGGTGTGCCATTGACCGTGATGATACGGCCAACAATAAGATCTTCAGTTCCCTTCATGGATCCTGCGCGGAACGTGACGCTCTTGACCGCAGGCCCCACGGTGGGCGCCAACTGTCGTGGGTTTGTTACGTCAGGTGTCATGGATGACTTCGTAGGTGTGGGATTACGCGAGTCAAGCATCTCCGAGCTTGGGATCGCAGGAACAAAGATCAACACAGATTTACCCAGGTTCGGCCCCCTCAATGTGAGGTAAAAGACCTACTTCCTGCCTACCCTAGATTGGTATTGATATGATAATCGAGGTGTTACAATGGAGGCGATCCGATCTGGTACTCGCCGTATGAGCTAGGGTTTAAGGGCTTGACCTTCTCTAAGTCCTGCGAGTCCTCTTTATATACACAGAGACTCGTCAGGTTACAAAGGAAACTTTCCCCTCAAGGAATACGTCCACAGAGGCATATTTGGAGACTACTTGGTCTTCACGTCCTCCGGGATACGTCTTCTAGATCTTTCCCCTTATGGCGGTTCAATACCGGGCTTGCTCCCACGTGGGCCTTTGTCCATGCGAGTAAAGTAAGTCGCACTAGGCCGCGGGTTAATCCAGAAAGTATTCCCCCGACAGGGTGGGAGGGAGGGAAGAGCTAGCGGTGGAGGTTTCCTTGACGGCCTCCTCCGATGCGACAGAGGCGGCTACGGAAGCCATGGGAAGGGGCGCCAGTGAAACCGAGGGTTCTGAGACTCGGAGGGTCTGATTTGGTGTGGGTGGAAAAGGGATTTGAGAAGGACGGCTTTTGCTGACGGGGGGAGGAGGGGTGGGGGGAAGGTGAACGTGAGATGAAGCAGAAGACCTCCATCCGGCGCAGAAACGAGGAAAGCCGACGATGACGAGAAGGCGTGGTAATGGCGGCGGAGACGCCTCAGCATCAAAGCGAGGCGGCGCGAAACGCACGAGAAGCCACCAAGAGCGCACTAGAAGGCACAGAATCCATCTGCTGCCCACCTGCGAACCGACGTCACTCTATCTGACCAAACCGACGTGCACCAGCGAATCAGGCTGCAGGAGATAAGGCTGCAACCGACTATTGGGCATCCAAAGGTGTTTCACCACGTGGGACGCTTCACCGATCGCTATTCCCCGGGAGTTTAGGTCTTAGAAGGATTTGTCCCTTCACTCCAAATATAAAGTGTATTAATAACCACTATAACCACTATATGGTTACTTTTATGTCCAAGAGACTATTGAATATCTATACATTAAAGCTTAAGTTTCAAAGAGAAAGTCCATGCAATCTATACCTCTTATAAAGCAAAACCCCACTAACATGCATTAATAATTTTCTATCTCAACATGCAAGCTATCCATATCATACATGCTATTAGCCAATCAATTGTCCATCTCATCTCCACTAATATTTATTAATATACATGTAAGATACACATCATACATTCCTCCAACCATCTAATAGTTCACATTAATAATTTATAATACACACGCATTTCATGTCTATCAAATTTAGTAAGTATATCGAATATAACCTATTGTTTTTTGCATATTTGTTTAAAGAACTTTTTTGCATATTTATTTAGAGAATATAATACGTCATATTTTGTATACCCTTTGCTTACAAAATATATTTTCTAAAGTGATCCCGCTAGAAGGCGCGGGGTATCTTCTAGTTTACCAATAGTGTGTACCCCATGCGTAAGAACAAACCAATATAACGAGTTTACTTAGGTTGATAGTCGCGCTCAAGTGGAAGTCCTGCAGTTTCTAGTACAAAATGGAAAATATGTCAACTAGATTTTCATATTTAATTATGTGCAAGAATATATATTTAAAAAACATGCACGAGCGCTTGGATAGATAAGATGGCACCAAGCGGATTGCGAACGTCCATATCAAACAATCAAATCCTATTTGCGCAAAAGCAGTAGACTCCGTTTAATTTATTTATTCGTTGATGGTTACTATTAGCCATTCTATTTGAATACCAGTATGTATTATACTCGCTTTATCATCTCATTACCGTACCCATTATAACTTGCAAGACATATTTGACCACGAAAAGGGGATAATTAAGACTCATGCCAACGTTCAATTTATACGCTAGAAATTTCTACAAATTAACATGCTTAGCTTATCCTATATTCAAACACACGGGTAAGATATTTGTTAGACTCTATATTTAGATATATCTACCATAAATATACATAAAATATATAGTTTATGCAGTTATCGAAAATTCGTTGTCGAAGAAAATTACTACAAAATATAGGTCAAATCTAGGGGGCACTATGCAAATGTATTTTTCAACTATATGAGTTACGACTATATAAAAATTGTTATAATTAACATTTGGGCCAAATAAGAAGTAGAAACATTATACTCATTAAGATTGTTGTATATTGGAAATAAGTATAAAAAATTAATATAAATTATATTCCGATGGTCAAATTTTGTGTGGGCTGGCCCTGAGCTCACCCCCCGATGGCTGAGGCTATGGACTCTTGCACCGGGCGCACCAGCTTTGGATGTGATGCACTTCCATCCCGGTTGCTTCGTCGTGTACCTTGTCCAACCTATGGATTGCCCGCCACCAGGATTGTACTACCTAATCACATTTGCGTCTTTGATCCTCGGAATAAGAGTAATTACTTCGTAGATCAATCTGCCCAAGCCAAGCTTCCCCGCAAACATGTCTTCCAACATTTACATGACTAATTCTTCAGTCTACCCCAGAACTCTTTATAGAGCTGACAGGGAAACCATCCGGTAACTGGGTTGTGTTAGTTTTCATATCATTAACTGTAGCTTCCACTTCGGCCAATTCGAACAGTTTAACCAAATTTGTCTGCTCCGTCCTGCTGATACGTCCGGAGCACCTCCACGTGCCAGGATGTATCCGCACATTCGAGACTGGCTCCTTTCCAAACAACTATTTGTAGAAGTTAGTAATGTGGTGTTTTAATTGTTTCTTATATGATATGATCTGACCATTATCCTACAGAGAGAAAATTGTCGTTTTCCGCTTTCTTTCATTTGCAACCTGTGGCACCCCCTTCTGGCACAGCTTGTCAGAAGGGCGGTCGCCCCGTGCGCCAGACCAAGATATCTGGCCGCACGTTACGACAATGCAACATAGCGGA
The DNA here is from genome assembly GCA_947311845.1 of Poa pratensis. Lineage (NCBI taxonomy): Eukaryota > Viridiplantae > Streptophyta > Magnoliopsida > Poales > Poaceae > Poa > Poa pratensis. The sequence continues at coordinate 17,494,123 of CAMZMU010000037.1, forward strand.
AATCATTACACAATCAGGCACAAAGTGCTACAAAAGGGTTTACAAGGCCGTCGAGGCTTTACAAAATATCAAGCCAAGCATGGCCCAACTCAGAGTTTTAACTGGCAGCGGAAGACATAAATGAGGCAACGGCTTGGAGCGGCTCCACTCCACAGGTATCTGGCTGGGCTACTGATCCTAGCACGCTTCTGCTCCTTATCCTTGCTAAGGTGGAAGTTGAGTCCTCGCCAAAATCTGGCCACAATCACAAGGCCCGTGAGTACATTTGTATGCACTCAGCAAGAATCGTCACTCACTACAAACAATCCAACAATCATGCAACAAGATATACATTGGAAGTAAAATCCTACAACATGGCAAGGTGTACACTAGATACATGACATAAAAGTAGCATGACATTGACAACCAAGCATGTCGTAAGCAAGCAACGGGGTATCACCAGTACAGAGTCCAAGCCAGGTGGGGTTGGATCGTGCACCGGCAATCATACAAGGGCTTACCTGTGACGAGAAAACGGGTGTACCAAGTGGGTACCAAATAATACACAACATCACCTTTGATCACTGCTAGGCCCACTGGCCTCATCATTTCACTCTGGGCACGCACGGTTGATGTGGGCTCTGGCCTAACTATAGGCTCCCCAACGCATCACACCGCCATCCCTAAACCTGGTTCACAATCACATCTCAAGTAGCATTCCCTGCATCAACTTATTGTTCATTTAGTGAAATCAGGTTGTTCATCTTTCTTTCAAACAGAACTTATGTTTAACCTCCTGACTCGACAAAGACAATAGTGTGACCGACACTGAACTGTTGTTTCATAACCTTGGAACTAGGCTAGATATCCAGATTTACACTCTCGAGAGGTTGCAATACTTCACTCATCCAAGTGGATCATTAACAACCGGTACTTTAGGATCACATCCATAAGACGGTCTGATACACTCACTCAACCGTTCACGCCATCAAGACACTCCCTATATAGCCACCGACATAACTATATGACTTATGCAGAAGTGAATCCGGCACGTCCCCAACCCATGAGCGACGCCTAGCTCCGGAACCTTCGCAAGACTAGCCCCGACCAACTATGGTGACCGACTAGACTTGCCAAAAAGGGTGGCATCAAAGGAGGCTCAATAGGATTACGTAGGTCAAGGCCCGCCCATGTGAGCGACAGTGGTAGTGCTTTCGATGTTCAGATTAGTGGCACTATGGACTGACCCTATCAAAGTTTGGAGGGGTGTTTCATTTAATCAAGTTTCCTCATAACAAGTCCAAACAACAGAGGGTTAGTCCAACACAACAATCACAATATCAGAACAATATATATCAAACAACAAGACATTAGCGACATCATAATTCAAGCAATAGTTTGTTTGTATTAACTGCGTGACTATGGCGGTTCCTCCAGCCGGCGTCACCACAGATCAATTACGAATTATGGTTTAGTCGGTTTGCGTCGACCGGGTGACTATCGTGGCGATCCCGCCAACAAGCGCCACCACAGATCAACTAGTTGGTTAGCGTCGAGTGGGTGACTATCGTGGCGATCCCGCCAACAAGCGCCACGACAGATCAACTACAAAATATAGCTTAGTTGGTTTGATCGGACGACTGTGGCGGTTCCTCCAGCCAGCGCCCTCGCAGATTAATTACAAAGTTGGTGAGGCATGTAGCCTCCAAACAATGAACCGAAAAGCAATCATAAGAAAGAAAGCATCCATTCCACTCGAGGATTAACCTGACGTGGTGTCAGCAATCTTGGCAAAAAGAACCAAATGGAAAGTCAGCTCCCAAGCGTCGCAGTCCGGGTGGCTTACGCCAACCATATTTGACGGAGGGATAAGAAGCAAATAACTCTTTTGGCAAATGCCCCCAACTCCGAGGATCATAAGACGACATTCGTCCGCTCCTCACCTCGGCGAAGAAGAAGAAGCAAACAATCATAGGGACACATGTTTTATAGTTGTTTATTTAGAGGGTTCGACAAAGCCACGAAAGTGCGAGGCGCACAGATAATTCACACATCATTCTAATGCATACATGGATGATGAATATAACATGGCAGGAGCAATATTCGAAGCAATATATTGAACACAGCCATAGCAGACCGACATCATATATACCAAACGTAGACGAATACAAACACTCAGCATTGCAAAAGCAGATAACAAATAATATTGCGGGACTGCTTATAGCAAGGGGTTAGCTTGCCTCCGAAGATCAACGCCATTTGGCTTGGAGGGTCACGAACACCACGGTTTAGGATCTCGGTCTGCCGGTACCGCGGGATACCCTATACACGCATACAAGGGTGCTGAGTATACAACTATTTCACAAAAATGTAAAACCTATACTACTGGACAGAGCTGCTCAAAACATGAATTTACAAATTTGATTCACTCCAAACGGAGCCACGGTTCAAAAGTTGTTGACGTGCGATCGATAGTTATGCGCTGCTCACCAGAGAGGGAAAAAAAACGCCGCGGGCTGCTTCTGCTCTGGGCTGGGCCGGTCGCGTATTCTCCGAAAATACGCTTTCCGCGCGGGAAAATGGAAACGGCCAGTGCGCCACCACTCAACCCGACAGGTGGGGCCGGGGCCCACCTGGCGGTCTCTCCCTCTCTCCCCTTTTCCTTTTCTTCTTTTCTTTTTCTTTCTTTCTCCTCTTCCTTCCTCCTCTTCCTTCGACTGCGGCACGGGAGAGCACGGGCGGCTGGGTGCCGTCGACGGCGCCGTCGCTCCACTCCACCCCGCCATGCGCCGGTGGCGGGGACGGGACCACACCGTCGTGCCGCGTCCAGGGCGAGGTCCTGGCGGTCGGGGACGGTCTCCACGCACCGCGCCGCGACCACGGTACGGCCACGGTGGCCACGCTCGGGGAAACTGCCGCCGCCGGCGGCGGGCGGCCCGGCAAGGCCAGCTGAGGACCACGGGGAGGTCCTCGACCTACGCCGCGCCCGGGTAGGGCTCCCTGCTGGCGGGGGTGGCCCCCGCGCACGGCGCCCGCGCGCTCCGCAGTACGGCCATGGCAGAAGTCGAGCACGACGGCCTCTCCGTGGTGCTGTTCTGCTAGCCCGAGCAAGGTAGGGATGCGGACACCACGAGGAACGGCGCTGGGAGGAGGGCCATGAGGCAGGGGGAGAGCACGGAGTGGCTCGCGAGTTTGAGGGGGATTCGGCCATGGCTGGGGGGTCGAGCATGAACTCGAAGCTCTCGGGCTCTACTCGCTCCTCTGCCAGCACCGGTGTTAGCTAGGAGTGAGGGGAGTGAGGAGAGTGAGAGGGGGCGTGGTGGTGGCTCGGGCTGCTGCTTTCTAGCCGGGGAGGAGAGCAATGGGAGGAGGGGGGGGGGGGGAATGCACGGGAGAGCTTCACCATTTATCTTCCAAGCCCTGTGCTGTCGGTGGAGAGGATAAGAGGGGGAAGCTGGATACACAGGGAAGGCACGAGGTGCACTGCAGCAGACGGATTAGGCACCGTCCACAGCAGTAACCGGGGGTTAGGGTCTAAGCAAAGCGCGACGTCCAGAGCGCGACACGGGCGACATCATCGCGTTCCCGGTGACTCGGAGCTCCAAACGCGATGGGGTTTTCACCACTGCACGCCAAATTCAAAACTCTACGACTTTGGTGACTAAAGTTTTTGCAATATCGAAAGTTGGTGCGACTAGAAGTTTTGAAAAACAATACTGGTCAAATTTGAAATTGATTGTTTGAGGAGGCAAATGATTTTTGGTTTGGTCAAGACTTTGCCCAGAGGTGTGGGCACCACCAGGGCTTGCATCTAGGTACTTTCTTCTCACTACAAAAATCATTTGGCTTGGTTTTGAAAACATTCGAATTTTAGGGCAGAAACTTGGACAGAGGAAAAGTCAAATATTTCCTTAACAAGGTATCAAATATTTTTGCATAAATGGGCTAACTACTGCCTAGGGGTCATCCCCAAATTTTTGTAGAATTTTTGGAGACATAAAAATAGGGGTTCCTTTGGAAGTGGCAAATAGGCAAGAAAAGAGCACTACAAAGGAAGTATCTCAAATATTGCTCAAATGAGGTTGGGACAGTGGAGTGAAATGTTCAGGAGGTGGATTCATGCATCTCCCCAAAATTGTAGTTTTTTTGGATGAGTGGAAGGTGTCTGGTTAATTTTCGGATTGAAACTGACATAATAGGAAATAGGGTTTAACTTTGGAATATTGCATGGGGCTATGAAATATTTTTCCGTGGAAGTGATCTCTGTGTATGAGGGAACCATATGGTAGCTTGGTAGAATTTATTCCAAGCTAAGATTGCGGTGGAGGCTTTAGTAGGACAGGCAGAAGGGTTTTTGCAATTTCTAGATGGGACCAATGTTTAGCAGATAAAACAATATCCTGGAATTATGGTGGAGGTCGACAAGGATCGAGGATTGTTGGGAATTTTCTGAGAGAGCGAAACCAAGGTCAAATCAAAGACCAACGGGTTCGAAGAAAACATTTAGAAACCCGAAAGAGTTTTTCCGGCGTCCAAAATAATTAAAAATTCGGTCTAAATTTTCGGGGTGTTACACAACCGCATGAAAAAAATCAGTATTATTGTCTCCTTGGAGAAGCCAACGAATGGTAATGGGTAGGGTATGGTGCGGATAGAGCGATACCATAACCATACCTGTATAGCCAATGGGTAAAAAATTATACCCATACCCGTACCCACGGGTATGAAACTTTACCCGTACAAATACCCGACGGGTATGCATACCCATTGGGTACCCAACGGGTAGATCAAATAGTACACAAGTTATTCACAATTTTACATTCGTCGATAACATATTTGTCAAAAAAAAAAACTTTTATCTCAACTCAATAACAAATAGATGAGTAACTAAAAGTTATCTCAATTAAATAACGGTGAGTATATGTTGAAGCTCCACGGTTAAGAGCCACATGTCTATATAATGGGTAGGGTATGCGTATACCCATGGCTACAAGGCTATACACGTACCCTACCCATGAATTAACGGGTAGGGTACGGGTACTACCCATGGGTATAAAAGTGTGCCCATACCCTGCTCATGCGGGTACGGTATCCACGGGTACCGGTACCCGTGGGTAAAATTGCCATCCTTAGGCTCACCTCCCCTCGTTTGCTAGTATATCTCTTATTCGAAAGGCTCCCGTGTCGCCTTCTCAGAAGGTTTATGGGGGAAAAAAGAAGGCTCCCCAGGGCGACACCAGGGCGAACCCTAACCGCCATAAAAAACCTCCCCCGTGCGGTAGCCCATCTCCGCCGCTGCTGCCAGCCTCGTGCGTGACAGTGGCGGGCCCTAGCGCTGATCGGTCTTGGGGGCAGAGGGCGGCGACGCGAGTCTCCTGTCGACTCCAGCGGCCAGGGCGGAGATCTCCAGTTGTGGTGGCGGTGCCGGTCTCCTCCTACGGTGGTGCTCAGCGGCGTTCTCCGTGGAGGTGGCGATGCGGTCGATCTGGTTCCCACCAGGATCCGCTGCCGTGATGGTCAAATGTCCGGCGACGCATGGCGGACGGCCGTGTCCGGCGACGTTCGAGATGAGCAGGGCGCGGGGTGTTCTCTGGCCTTGACTCCTGCGCGTGGCCTTTGTGGCCCGGGCGGTTTGAGGTCGGAGTATGTTGTGCCCTCGATCTTCTAAATAAAGGCGGCGGTCCTTGGGTTTTTCTCGCGCCAAGTCGGTGTTCTGCTCGTTGCCGACCCTCATTGATCGGGCCGGCGACGAGTTCCGGAAGGCTCCGTCGGCGATCTCTATTAGGCAAATGCCTGTAGATTCCTGGATCGGAGTGGTTTTGGTCGTGTGCACCCATATTTCTGGCCGTGAGGCTTCAGGATGGAGTGAAGCGAATCTTTGCTGTCTGTTTTCATCATGGAACATGTCGGTTTTCGATTTCCATGGAGAAGACAGTGGCGGAGAATGTCATGCGGGCTGCTAGTGACGCCATCGACGAGGACATCCTGATACCCATCGCGAGTCCACCTGGTGCAAGCATAATAAGATAAAAGGAAAGTGCGTACGTCGAGCCCGCGTGCACCGGTCGCGTACCGCTCGCTATTGGCATACAGTAGGAGGAACACGCGTACCGCTCTCGCGCGCGGAAGAGGCCTTAGCGAAGGTCGGCCTCTTCAAAGTGATACCCCAAGTTTCTCGGTAGTTGAATTCCTAGAGTAGTGAGCACATTTGGGCCGCCCGACACTCTTGGCTGCTCGATTGGTCCGCCTGTTTGGTTCAGGAACTTGAAAGGGGAGCGCCTATGTTGCGCGTAACGCGGGAACGACCGTACGCCCATGTTCCGGTAACAAGTAAGTGTTATATTTCATCTTTTTTTTACTTTACTTTTCTGTTTTTAAGTAAACAATAAAAAGAAATAAACATTTTCAATTGTACAATTTTCAAATCTGAATATTTTTCAAATCTAAACAATTTTCAAAATAAGCAATTTGCAAATCTGAACATTTTTTAAATTTTGAACAATTTTCAAATCTGAAACATTTTTGAAAAATGAATATAAAAAAGAAAGAAAATAAAACTAAAGAAAAACGAAAAGAAAAAGAAAAACAGAGAAGAAAAACAAAAAAAACGAAACGGGAAAAACTAAACGCTGCAGCTTATAATGGGCCGGCACATTTGTCGCGCGTCCGCTGTAGCCGCGATATAGGTTTTTCCACTGGAAAGTCATATGCGGATTAGGCTTGGCCTTGTTGTTGTTTTCTGCATCCTGATGTTGGGTTGGGCCATGAAGAACCGGCCCTGAGAATTACTATTTTCTCTTCACTGGTTTTTTCGTTCTTGAGACTGAGTGACTGACTTGTGGGTTAACATTTTCGCTTGCTTGGCTGGCTGAGAGACGGAGAAGCCATGATAGGTGCACGCGGTCGGTGATACGTGCATCATTGCGAGGCATGCATGCAGCCTAGCTTGGAGTCCAAGCCAGTACTCCACGCATGCACTGCACCAGTCATCACCAACATGAATATCCCCGTCCGTCGCACGAGTTGGATCATCTTGAGTAGTTCGCATTGCGTTTCATGGTGCATCCATCATCAGGCCGCCGCTTTACAACCAAGATGATAAGTTTATTTTTTTCCTTTTGAGGGACAGAGATACGTTTAATGAATGACCGAAATCCATCTTTGCACACACGCCGTACCTACCAGCCGGGCAAAAATGATCGCGCTCGGCCCTGTTACGCCTGGACCATCATGCACAGACACAGAACCTTTAATCTCCGTAGAGAACTATTGGAACGGAGGAAGTACACATTTTGACTGACGGAGGAGGCAATAGTTCTCTACGAAGATTGTCTAGATATATCTACATTTGGTGGATAGCAAGTCAATTAAATTGGAACGGATGGAGTACATTTCAGAGCTCGGCACCGCGGGCCACAATGATGCAAGTGATGATCAATCTTATCGCTCGAGGGGTCATGGATCGGCCACTTGCGATTGCTTGCTAGTTGGAGCTGCAGGTAAAGCTGGCCCTTGAAATCCCTGCCTCAGCATCACTGGACTACGCCTGCCATGTCAGGTTCGGCGACCACCATTCCGCAGCAGAGTTGGTGGCGACAGCGAGATGTGTGGAAGCTTCTTGATGCGATGGGAACCAAATCTATCTAACTCAAGCTTGATTGATGTATACCTGATGCGTGCTGAAAGTACGTACTGTAGTGAACCAAATCTTATCGCTCGGCCAGTTGCTATTGCTTGCTAGTTGGAGCTGCAGGTAAGCTGGCCCTTGAAATCCCTGCCTCGCTGGACCACACTTGCCATGTCAGGTTCGGCGACCACCATTCCGCAACAGAGTTGGTGGCGACAGCGAGATGTGTGGAACACTGGAAACCTTCTTGATGCGATGGGAACCAAATCTATCTAATCTAATTGAAGCTTGATTGATGTACCTGATGCGTGCTGCTAACTGGCATTTTGATGCTGAAAGTACTGTAGTACATGAAAGGCTCCCCAAACATACGTACTGGCAGTGCACATCGCCACAGATCGATTTGCCGCTTCCGAGCTCATCTTCAAACGAAGTCTTATCAACACTTCCTCTCTACAAAAATGTCAAGGTAATAACATATAAGAGTACCTCCACCGGCACCCCGAAATTTTGTCCGACACACCTTAAAATGTGTCCGCTTCGAGAGCGTCAGTCACATGTCTAGCACTCCCAACGACGTCCCCCAAAATCAAAACAAAAATTGTGATAGAATATAAAGTTACCATCTCATGCAGTATTTTTGATATTTTACAGTAGTTCAAACGAAATATAAACCTACATTAAATCCTTTACCTCCTAACCTCCTTGTCAGATTCGAGGTCAGAAGCAACGGCGATGATGCCGGCCACTGTAGCGTCACGACGGCCCGCTTCTGCCTGGGCGGCTTCGAGGACGCCCCGAACGGCGCGTCAAGCATTGACCAGAACCACATGCGCTCGGCGACGTTGTTCTCCGGCGGTGGATGCTCGCCGGTGAAGCGGTTGAGGGCCGCCTCTCGCTTCTCGCGGAAAAACGTGGGTCGGGCTGTCGGTATAGTACATCTGGTCCAGCCACAGCCGAAACTTCTACTTTCGGCGGTGGATCTCACACTCGGCGTTGAACTCTGTGGGGTATGGCAGCAAGGGCACCCCGCCCAACACGATGGTAAATCCTTTCGGCAACATTGCCTTCAGCGCGCGAGGATGCGTGTTCAGCGAACTCTTTGGCCTTGTGCGAGGGAGTCTCTTCCTTTTCACATTCATTAATAAGCTACTACTTAAATAACTAGCATGTTTAACCGTTAGTTTAGTTATGGTTCAAAATAATTGCAAAGAATCAAGTAACCAAAATTCAGTTATCAACAAAACCATTTAAGTTTTTAGTTATCTCATTACTACTTACACAATATTTTTAGTTCCAACATATAACCAAGCAACCAAATCAATTATTGTTCAACTCCCAAAAAGGGTATAAGTGACGCAAGAGAGTTATAACAATTTCTTCAAATATGCAAAGCAATGCTCTAACAAGATATAAGTGAAGCACAAAGAGCAAGAATTCATATAGCAATTAATCAAAATATATGTGTGAAGCATAATGAGCATTCTATAAATAACTAGAGTGTGTCTCTCTCCAAACAAGAGTACAACGTATAATAATTGCAAAGACCAGTAAGCAAACAAAAATAAAAAAGTAAAACAAAAACATAAAGAGACACTCCAAAAATAACACTAATCATGTAAAACAATAAAAACATAGATTGAATGGAGACATCCTGATAATTGTTGATGAAGAAAGGGATGACTTGGGCATCCCCAAGCTTAGATGCTTAATACTTCACTTCTTATATGTTTCTTGGGTGTGCCTCGAGCATCCCCAAAGTTGAGCTTTTATCTATCCTGAGCGACAATCCATATAATGCGCTACATGTCGTTGCAGCCCAGATCAAGTTTTCGACCGCTCGGTTCATGAATTTGAAAAAATGCTCCATTGATGCCATTTTTTCTACTCCCATGGCAACTTGATACGGTTAAGAGACTTTCCAAGTCATTACTTTCAATGATTTATGTGAAATCCGTTGTCTGGGTTTGTCAGAACTATGATGTCTAGTGATTTCATACTGAATATTTTTACCTTTTCATGAGATTGATCTTGTGATAAAATGTATCACATTTTTAGTGATACGTTTTTTAACTTATTCTTAAATCTAATTTAAAGGTACGAGCATAAGAATTAGCAATTTAATCATGTTCATATATATTATGGTAAATATTTGTTATGGTTTTTAATATATTTATTAATACAAAGTTAATTAGTTTTTGCTAAATTGGATTTGTATCGTGCTGCAAAGGATGATTTATTTCATTATTTTTTTGGATGGTTAGATTTTTTTTCAACCAATTTCACCACAAATTTTGAGAAAACTGAAGAATCAACTACTTTGCATATTAGTTTATCTTCTTAATGTTTTATATTGCATTTACTTGTGCTCTTCATCTTATCCTCAAAAGCGTACACAATTTATTAGTTATTTACAGTGTATATAGCAAATAACTTATTGGATGCTTCTATATAGTAGAAGACCATTAAGGTAGGTGTAACTAAACATAGATTGTAGCATGTACCCTTTGGTTGAAATAGGAGTATGGATTATCAACACTAGTAGGTTCTACCCGAATCTCTCGTTTACTCTTTCGTAGTGCTCGGTTTTTGGTCAGTAACCATAAACATATTGTGCTCATCTTTATTATTGGGGTCTAAAGGATAGTTGGGGTCCGTACGTTAGTACGTCGCCCAAATCTCCCGACCATCGCTGGCTTGATCGCCCGCGCTTAGAAGGATGAGGAAAAAACTAAAACCTAATACGAGTTCGTCTCAAACACGCACCAAATTGAGCAAAGGCGCGTAACTGGACAAAACAGAAACAAGCCGAGTACAAGTTCCGATCCATCTTGATTCTCTATTTTTTTCCAGTACTCGTACTAGGCCATGTGCATCTTGCCATATTATTTGCAGTGCTTTTTACAAATCTTTATACATGTACATTGTCATATTATACTTGTAGTACTAGAATTTTTTTATGTTAGTTGCCCCACCTTAGTATAAATTTTAGATCCACCGATGTTCAGTCCCTCATGGAAAAAAGACCAGCGACAAAAAACACGATGAAACTAGCCTAGAGTGTTTCTGCACACGAAAATCGCTTCTTTCCCCTCCCTCCCTCCTTCCCACGTTCTCGTCCAGCTTCACAACCGTGTGCTGGTGTCCGACCTCCACAAACTAAAACCGTCCAAGAATAGTAAGTGAAGGGGGCGATTGAGATCACCAGTAAGAGAAAATTCATTTAACAAACAACTTGTAGCGTTTCTATTTCCAAGGATTTACAAAAAAAAGTATAGTCTATGATTGTTTAGTGCTATAAAATATATTTCTATCCGTTGCAACGCACGGGAAAATCATATCTCTTGTGACATGCACGGACATTTAGAATTTAATTTTTATATGTTGTCAATGTAATTCGTTTGTTTTTTTACATGATCTTAAAAAGAAGAAAAAAAATACACGCTCGCCAGTCGCCCTGGGAACCGGATAGAGCCGGGACTGCTGGTCAGACAAGCGGGCGGCACTAGTGGCAGTGCCTGATCCGCTTGGCTGCAGTCGGTTGAAACCTCGGAGGTCGACCAGCGCGGCAGCAACGCCCTCCCGCCCAGCCGGCCTATAAATGCGCCCGGCCTTTCCTTCTACCACTGCACACTGCCTCCCCTCCCTCCCCTCCCCTCCCCTGCCCTTCCTCCTCGAACTCACTAAACAACCCGCCTCCGTCCTCCCACCAGATCTCAGATCCGCGGCGGCGGAGCTCCAGCCACCGCGCCGGCCTCCAATGGCGGTCAAGGTCTACGTCGTGTAAGCGCCCGCTCCTCGCTCGTTACTGAATTTTTCAAATTGCCCTCACGTGTTAATTAATCCGATGGTTCTGCGCCGATTAATACCCACGGCAATCACCATCCCTCCGTGCGCAAATTTCGTTCTGGAAATGTCGTTCAGTTCGCCGATCGGCGCGTCCTGTCCGGTTCGTGCTTTGATCCTTCGCGTCAGAGTGCTCACCTAGGTTCGATGAACTGAAACGAGTTCAGAGTTGCAGTTCACTCGTGATTGATTATTAGCTGCGAAAAGGATATCACCAACCATGGTGGACTGGATTCGTGGTGGGTTTGGTGGTGGTCCTTCACGGTACTGATGCCGAGACGGGGACCTGATCCGCCACTGATCGTGCGATGTTCCCTTTACCTGAATATTTTCCTCATTCCCGTGGGAAAGGCACGCCTCTGTAGCCTGGTGTCTGCACACCGGCAGACATTGGCGACTTCGCCAGCGTTCTTCGCAATGATCCGTGCTCTCTAGTACTTACACCCTTTTCAAAAGCTTACGCGCAGAGACTACTCATTGCAAAAGTAGTATTTACTGTTACTAGTGGATTCAATCAGCACCTTGATCACCATGATTCTGAAGAATAGCACCTTGATTACTTTCCCAAGTTCAGCTGCCCTAGGAAAGATTGTCAAATTAGATTACCAGAATATGCCTTATCTTTATCAGACCCCTGTTCCCACCAACTATTATGGATAGCCACTCATGACTGCCCATGTCCCACATTGCTGAGAAAAGGGACACCTGTTAGTTTTTCTAGGAGTAATGCGATCAGTGAGTATGCCATATTGTAGGATAATGCACAGCTCCGGTTTAGAACAGGAAATAAATTGGAATTCATCTGTGCTTCGAATCGAATGGAACTTATTTTTTACATTAAAATCACACAAATCAATTTATTTTTTTGTCATGTACAATATGGAGTTTCGATATGAGGTGGAAATTGCCCTAAAGGATCAAAGTGTAGGTTTTTCCATTTTCTTGTACTAAACTAAACCTATAATTTATTTATTTATTTTTATCTTTTTTCAGTTGATTAATATTTTTGTAGTTACTTCTGTTTACATGTGTAAATTTGTCAAATACAGCACCACAACGAAAATGTCATTTATCTTTTGATGTGGATTTTCCACTACAACCACATATTGTGTCCTGTGGAGCCGTGCTGGATGTTTCCTACTAGCTTCTAATCTTATTGTTCCCCAGTGTCTGCACCACCAACATGGAACTTTACCTTTTCCAAAATCGTGCCTGTCTTTACAAGCTTATTTGAATCACAAAAGAAAAAATGCATAATCAATACCCGAACAGTATGAGCTGGTAGTCCACTAGGATTCTGATTTCTGAACATTGGGATGTAAATACGATTGGTCCTGAAAGAATGAGAACTTACTTTGGAGGATGTCACTTTGGAACAGCACTCGTACAATGCGTGCATCCTGCTATTGGCAAACAACATTTTATCTGTCAATGCACATCACTCTTTTTCTGAAGTCACATCTATGGAAAAGCCTAAGCAACATAACTAACCGCCCTGTCATTGTCTAACACAAGCTATAATTGAACCATGTTTTGATTTTGCTGGCTGAATGTGATCGGCCAACTACCAAAAAGTAAACATCTAGAAGCCTCTGAATAAAAGATGGGAAACCCTTGGGCTATTTTTAACTGGCCTTTGCCTCAGAATTCAAGTCAAATCATCTGTAGCGTTTTATCATCGTTTTCAAACTTGTAGCTTTGTATTCCTGGGAGCATACTCTTTCAGCTTTTGTAGTAACTTACAGTCATAATTTTTCTGCAGTAGTTGAGGAATATAGTGGTGCTAAGCTCTGTGCTTAGGTGACTTCCTTTGTTCAATAATTGACCGGCATATCTACGTAGTAAACAAGTTGGTTCATGATGTCCTCGTTCCCCGTAGATGTAACTCAACAAACACGGGGACCCCCCCGCTCCCGCTCCCTCCCTAGGTTTCCCTCGTCCGCGCCGCCGCCGCCGGGCCGTCCTCGCCGCCGCCGCTCACCACCCCTCCCCCCATCCACCTACTCCTCGCTCCCGTGTCGTCCCCCAGGGCGGCACCGGGGCGCACCCAGCGCGCCGCCACAAGCTAGACCCCGGCGCCCTCCCTGCCGCCGCTGCCGCCGGCGAGGACCGCGGTGGCGGCGGGCCGCGACGCCAAAGGCGCCGGGGCGTGGTGGTTCGCGGCAGTAGCCCTCTGCGCTGCTGGGGCGGTGGCAGGGGTGCTCACCTGCGCGCGGCGGTCGGGGCGGCGCCCCGGCCTGCGGCAGCGTCTGCCTCCCCTTCGTCGCTGCAGAAGGAGGGGCAGCAGCGCGGCGGCGCAGCCTGAGGGAAGCGGAGCTGCGCTGGGCAGAGCGAGGGAGACCGGCAAGGGAGTGCTGCGGCGGCCCGCGGGCCCGATCTGGGCCAGCTTGGGCTTCAGGGCCGCAGCCGTGGTGACCCGGTGAGGCGACGGCGCTGTCTGGCGTGGTGCGGCGTCTTGTGCTCGCACCTGGTGCGGGTCTGTCGCGGACGCGCAGCTGAGGCTGCTCGCTGGTGGGTTGTGCTTGTTGGTGGATGTGCTGCGCTGCTTGCTCCGTGAGGTGGCTGCGTCCGCGACGCGGCTGGTGGTGGTGGGTTCCCGGGCGGCGGCCCGTGGTGGTAGGAGAGGCCGTTCTGGACGTGGTTCTGCTGCTCTTTGGTGGTGCTTCTGCAGGCGAGGTGCTTGGAGAGGCCGTTCGTCCCCGTCCTGGTTGCCCCCGCATGGTGCGGTGCTCCCGGTGGAGATCGACGAGGTTCTCTGAGTCCAGCTCTGGTATATGCTCAACCCTCCTCTCTGTAGGTAAATGCTCAAAACTCCGGGTGAGAACCCTGCATCGGCTTGTCGATGCCAGTGGCAGCGGTGTTCATGGACACCGTTTCCTCGTTGGAGGTGCCGCTGTGGAGCTTCGGCACCTACAGTACTCCAGAGGTCTCCGGGTGAAAACCTTAGAGCCGGCTTGCCGGCTCGGATGATGGTGTTGTCTCTGCAGCACTCCCTCCTTGGAGGCGTTATCTTGGAGACCCTGAGTATGGTTTCGGTTGCGGTGGTGTTGTGGTGGTGTCGGTGCGGCCAGCTTGGGGCCGATGGTGGTTTGTTGTCCCTCTCTGGCAGGTCTTCGCGTGATCTCGGTCACTTGGTTTGCTTGCCCAAGACCCTCCCTTGGTGGCCGTGCAGTGTGGCGAGCTTCGGGCTCTTTGTGGTGTCTTGGTTCACCTTTGCTCAATGACGACGCAATGGTTGCCTCCCCTACCTGCTTGTCGTCTCGTTTTCTCGTGGCGGAGCTCCCAGTCAAGGTTCGTGCTAGGTGCTAGGCTTGGCACTCGTTGACTGTGGATGCTCCTGAGTTGTGCCGTGGGATTCGATACGCTCGCCGGCGTGGCGCGCTAGGCTTTTTGTTGAATCTTGGTATTGTGATCCCTCGACAACACCCCTCATCTTCTTGTGCCTCTTGGTGGTTCTTGCCGCTCCCTCTCATCGTGTGTGTGTTTTTTTTCCTTTATCTCTCCCCTTGTAATCCCCGTGTACTCTGGTTCTTTTGAACCCATCTTGTAGAGGCTGCAAAGCCTCAAGGCAACTTGAATGAAAAAATATTCAGGTGGGGATTTATCCCCCCCGGTGACCATTCAAAAAAAAAAGATTTATCATTGTGTCTTGCGTCTTGCACATCTATATAAGGAAGAAATAAAATAATTGCTGAACTTTTTACAGGTATTACTCTATGTATGGTCATGTTGGTAAACTAGCTGAGGAGATCAAGAAAGGTGCTTCCTCGGTCGAAGGCGTGGAAGTTAAAGTGTGGCAGGTCAGTCTCAACAACGTTGTTTCTCAGTCGACAACCATGTAATATGATATCTCACTGTGATGCCCATCAGCTTCCAAGAACTAGTATGTCAGTCTGAAATGACACCTAAGTTTCTCAATCCAAATGTATTGCAGATAAAGTTCTTGAGCATTACATGAATCCACATATACTTACCTACCATATGACAGGTCCCTGAAATCCTCTCTGAGGAAGTCCTCGGCAAGATGGGCGCCCCTCCCAAGACCGACGTGCCGATCATCTCTCCTCAAGAGCTCGCCGAGGCTGACGGCATCCTTTTCGGGTTCCCCACGAGGTTCGGCATGATGGCCTCGCAGATGAAGGCGTTCTTCGACGCGACCGGCGGCCTGTGGAGGGAGCAGAGCCTCGCCGGCAAGCCGGCCGGCGTCTTTTTCAGCACGGGCACCCAGGGCGGCGGGCAGGAGACCACGCCGCTGACAGCGGTGACCCAGCTGACCCACCACGGGATGGTGTTCGTGCCCGTCGGGTACACGTTCGGCGCCAAGATGTTCGACATGGAGAAGGTGCAGGGCGGCAGCCCGTATGGCGCTGGCACGTTCGCCGGGGATGGGTCGAGGTGGCCGTCGGAGATGGAGCTGGAGCACGCCTTTCACCAGGGCAAGTACTTCGCCCGGATCGCCAAGAAGCTCAAGGGCTCCTCGGCCTGAATAATCACTTGATCTGTGTTGGTGCTGCACTGCTGCTGCTGCTGCTGTTTCTGCCTGTATCTGTGGAGCTTTAGTTTGCAACGATGCGTGATTGCGAACACTGTTAATGTTAATTATATAGCTTTGATTGAACTGGTTGTGAAACTTGTAAGTTGATTTTGTGTTACACAGTATTATCATATCTACATGTAATGTAATACAGTGATGATTCTCTGAAGTCTGAACGGAATAAACATTTTGTGTTCTTGTTGGCGCCGCGGACGCCAGGCCCATATAAGCCCACTCGGAAAAGGTTGAGCTACTTGGCCCTGTTTGGACTTTGGATACGGAGTTTTAGGGGAACTCGTTTACCAAAAGCTCAGGTAACCGTGTAACAAACTAAAATCCTGTTTGGATGTCGCAACTAAAACGCGAATAGATAAAATAGAGTTTCCACAAAACCAAAAAAGCGGGTGTTGAGAAAAACGACTATTACTCGTTTTTGTCAAAACGCGATTAGGCAAAACTTAGCAGGGCCACGGGCGGCGACTGCTCGGTTGCTGGTTATCTAGCTCTATGACCTTCCGTGGATGCTCGAACGGGGTCTCGCCGACGGAGACCACACCGCCTGTTTGTAGAGCCCAAGTCGCTGAGCTCGACGGTCACCTGGACGACCTCGGCACCTGGGCGCCGTCACACGTCCGTGGTCGTGGGCTTCTCCAAGCTCTCAGGGGCGCCTGGCTCGCCAGCGATGAACACATCTACCATGACAGGGTACGTGTGCTCATCCAGGGCCTGCACATAGCCGCATCGTTCGGTCTGAGCGGCGGCGCCATGGCAGCGGTGATGGTGATACGACTCAACGCGTGTCCGCCTGTCCGGTGACAAGAGATGCCCCGATTACGACGGCCAATTTCGTTGACGGCGGCGAATACAGGGCATCCGGCCGGCCGCCGGCGCCGGTTAGGAATCGATCGACGGCCCATCGGCATGTTCAATCCCCTTCAGTCGGCGCTGTAGGACGAATCTACCAACACAAGCCGCTTGCTAGCTCAGCTCATCCGGTGGCGGAATAGGGACGAAACCACGACGGCGTCGATCTTGAACGACAGAGGTCGTCCGTCGAACCCTGGGCGGCGGCGTCGAGTGCGGCTGACTGCGGGTCGACCACTCGAGCTCGAGCACCATATTGCTCGTCGGAGACTAGGTCGCGTCACAGACTCGCATGCAGTAAGCACGACGTCCAAGGGCATCAAGGGGAGCCAGCCGGCGGCGTCCCGTTCCGACTCGTTGAGGCCGGAGGTACCACCTGGGGGAGAAGTATGGACTGGGCTACAGAGCAGGAGAGGAACGAGGACTAGCTAGACTTTTACCCAAACATGTTTTACCATGAACCAATTCTTAACAGAAACATTTTTGAGCAAATACCATATATATTAAACTAGCAAATAGTACATGATTACATCGACTACAAAAACAATATTAAAAGAGACGAGCAAAACCTTTGAGATCTTCAAGCCCCTTCTTATTTCATGACACAATATTGTACTTTTCTGAAGGCAGCCGTAGAACAACGACGAATACACCAAACCACAGACCTATGAATACCAACGAAAGGTTCTCCCCTTTTAATTTTGAGCCGCAATGCCAAGGTTTTGTGCACGCACGCAGCCATTTAATTAATCAAGCAACATCGGCAAGAGCATCACCACTGATATTTCAGGCAAAAATAACCGAATAACTTTATCGACGTTGTTGGGAGCCGAGAGAACGAATCACCGTTGTCGAGGACGTAGTAGCCGGGACAGATATTGCGAGGACAATCCTCCTCGCGGCAACCATGAGAAACAATCCAAGATTGATTTGGCGAAACAAGATCTGAAGAACAATACCTAGACAAATTTAATCTTTCAAAACCACCATTGACGTCGGGAAGGAGATCTCGCCGCCGAACGAAGGCCGGAAGATTTCTTATTGTAGAAGATGTCATCTTCATTGATGAAAACGACGACAACCAAAACCCTAAATTGAAATACTACTTTTATTAAAACCTCCACTCATAGATCGGATTCCCCACCCCTCCCGACGCCGGCAAGATCGGCCGGAGGAGGGGGAACCAATCTACGGTGGAGGAGAAGAAGTGGCGACGCTTAGGTTCTATGCAGCAGCGGCGGAAAAAGGAGACCTCTTAGGTAGTTCACACGCTATGCTCAGATGGTCTGCTACAACTAATTCTTAACCGAAACATTAATAAAATTGGATTTCCTAAAATTCAGCCTAATACTCGTTTTCTAAAAACTGGTCGCTAATCTTCGCTATCCAAACAACCACGTAGGGCAAAACCTATACATCGCGTACCGCGATGCTAACTTAGCTTCGCGTACCCCCGACACCAATTGGGCCTGGCCCAGTTTAGGCAGACCGCCCACGCGCCGCACGCTTTCTTCTGGTCCTCCTCGCGGAAGGCGGCGTTGTTGGGTGCGATGGCTTGAGCCTCTCCCATCTCTCCCCTCCGGCGAGTCTGCGGCCGTCCCCTCTCCCAGTTCTCTCTCCTCCTTCGCCCGTACTTCTCACGACTATCCCCTCTCTCCCCTCTGTGGTGGTCGTCTTTGTCTCCCAAGATTTGCTCCGCCTTGACCTTGTACACTCCGGCGATGGCGACGGCAACGGCGACGGCGAGCGGTCACGATCGTTCTCCTCATCCTTGGACGATGGT
This sequence comes from Poa pratensis, assembly GCA_947311845.1. Taxonomy (NCBI): domain Eukaryota; kingdom Viridiplantae; phylum Streptophyta; class Magnoliopsida; order Poales; family Poaceae; genus Poa; species Poa pratensis. Next base: position 17,512,756 of record CAMZMU010000037.1, read on the forward strand.
TAGCATCCTACTCCCTCTCACCGCCTCTTGTTTCTTCTCAGCTTAGGCCTTATTCGACCTAGCAATGATGAGTTGTTTCTCCAGATCTTGCTGTTGCCGACGCCGACCAGATTCACTTCTTGCAGCGTGCGATTTCAACTAGCTGTGCCGCCGGCCAGTCACATACATGTGAGAAACTCCTTCTTTTCTTCTCAGTTCATGGCCATTGTGCAAGGATATGTGGACATAAGGTGTGTAATGTAGAGTAGCTTGATCACTGCTGTCAGAAGGATGTTGTTCTTCCTTCAGATGTTTCCCTTAGCTGCAGTACTACCCTTGCTGATGGTGATATGTTTTCTTCTACCAAGAATTCTAGCGGCTGACATTTACACTTGAGTGCTAACTGAAAAATTTCAGCTAGACATCTCTGAAGTACAGTAGCATCTATCCTGAATATTGAAGTTGACATAACTTATGTTTATTGATTGTGTGTGTGTGTTTTTCTTCCCGTCCTAGAGGATTGATTAGGAACTGAGCTGGAGAAGGGCTCCTTCTGATAGTTTGTACATTGTCATGTCAATTTGTCCCCCCATATATTTACAACACACAGGAATTCATTGGAAAAACAGGAGAAAGTGGAAAAAGAGAAGCTGACGAAGCTCAGCACGCAAGGTATGCCAACATTCAGTTTCTTAAACCACCGAACTGGGCAGTGGCTGTTGGTGTTTTACTTCCATAATTATTCTCTTGTCTTGATGTTGTCTCCAGCCAACTTAACATGCTTCTGCACAAAGTTATATCTCTCCAATGAATATGCATGTTTAAAATATTTGCAGCTCATGTTTCTGTTCTCTTACCTTCAGATTTCATACTACTGATCGATGATGGATATATTACTCTTTCTTTGCATATGCCTGCAGATCTTCGCAATGAGCTCGGTTCTGCATGTTCACAAGCTTATATTATGTGGTACCAGCTTTAAATCTGCAGTGTGAAGCACAATGGATCATGATATTTCTGTCGAGAATTCGAGCCGTGGCATATTATTTATAATTTATGAATCATGTATTTTTTCGATGAGATTAATGTACTGCAGTTTGCAAAAATAGTCTCGCCTGAACATATGAACTGCAATATGCTAGATTGAATATTAATTGTGAAGTGTATGAGATATGCTCCAGGATGTCAATCAGGTGGATTTTCTTGATTGCTTTGTATTTATTACTCCCTCCGTTCCAATTTAATTGACTTGCTATCCACCAAATGTGGATGAATCTAGACATGTTACATGTATAGATACATCCACATGTGGTGAATAGCAAGTCAATTAAATTAGAACGGATGGAGTATCTGTGTATTGTTTTCTATAATTTTGAAAATGGTTCCAAAATTAATAATGGTTCCGAATTTAAAATTGGTCCCATTTTCAAAATGGTTCAAATTCAAAATGGTTCCGAAATTAAAATTGTTCCCATTTTAAAAAATGGTTCCACTTCAAAATGGATCCAAAATTAAAATTGGACCCATTTTCAAAAATGTTTTCCGAAATAAAAAATGGTTTCATTTTGAGAAGGGTTCAAAAATTAAAAATGGTTCCAGAAATAAAAATGGTTCATTTTTAATGGTTCCATTTTTAAAAATTGTTCCAAAAATAATAATGGTTCCATTTTGAAAATCGTTCCGAAATTAAAAATAGTTCCGAAATTAAAAATGGTTCCATTTTGAAAATCGTTCCAAAAATTAAAAATGGATCCGAAATTATTAATTGTTCCATTTTTAACAATGGTTCCGAATTTTAGAAATGGTTCCAAAATTAATAATGGTTCCGAATTAAAAATTGGTCCCATTTTTCAAAATGGTTCAAATTCAAAATGGTTCCGAAATTAAAATTGGTCCCATTTTCTAAAATGGTTCCAATTCAAAATGGATCCGAAATTAAAATTAGTCCCATTTTCAAAAATGGTTCCGAAATTAAAAATGGTTTCATTTAGAGAAGGGTTCAAAATTAAAAATGGTTCTAGAAATAAAAATGGTTCTATTTTTTAAAAATTGTTCCAAAAATAATAATGTTTCCATTTTTTTTAAATGGTTCCATTTTGAAGATCGTTCCGAAATTAAAAATAGTGCTGAAATTAAAAATGGTTCCATTTTGAAAATCGTTCCAAAATAAAAAATGGATCCGAAATTATTAATTGTTCCATTTTTAACTATGGTTCCGAATTTTAGAAATGGTTCCATTTTGAAAATGGTTCCAAAATTAATAATGGTTCCGAAATTATAATTGGTCCCATTTTCAAAAATGGTTCTACTTCAAAATGGATCCGAAATTAAAATTCGTCCCATTTTCAAAAATGGTTCCAATTCAAAATGGTTCCGAAATTAAAATTGGTCCCATTTTTAAAAATGGTTCAACTTCAAAATGGATCCTAAATTAAAATTGGTCCCATTTTAAAAAATGGTTCCGAAATAAAAATGGTTCCAAAATTAAAAATGGGTTCCAAAACTAATAATGGTTCCAAAATAAAAATGGTTCCGAAATAAAAATGGTTCCGAAATATAAAATCGAACCAAACTTAGTAATGGTTCTTTTTTGAAAATGGTTCCAAAATTAAGAACGGAACCATTTTTGAACGGTACCGTTTTTTAAAAGTGGTTCCGAAATAAAAAATGGTAAAAAAAAAAAGGTTCCAAAACGAAAAAATGGGTTCCAAAATTAATAATGGTTCCAAAATAAAAATGGTTCCGAAATAAAAAATGGTTCCAAACTTAATAATGGTTCTTTTTTAAAATGGTTCCAAAATTAAGAACGGTACCATTTTTGAAAATGGTTCCGAAATAAAAAAATGGTTCCAAAACTAAAAATGGGTTCCAAATTAAAAATCGTTCGTTATTTAAAAATTGTTCCATTTTTAGAAAATGGTTCCAGTTACAAAATAGGTTCCATTTCTAAATTATTAAACATTTAAAAATGGTTCCATGTTTAATTTCGGAACCATTTTGGATTTCGGAACCATTTTAAATTTCGGAACCATTTTGGATTAATGGTTCATTTTTTAAAATGGTTCCGAATTTTAAAATGGTTCCGAAATCCAAAATGGTTCCGAAATTTAAAATGGTTTCAAAATTTAAAATGGTTCTGAAATATAAAATGGTCCAAAAAATACTAATGGTTCCAAAATTTAAAATGGTTCCAAAATTTAAATTGGTTCCGAAATTTAAAATGGTTCCAAAATGGTTCGAAATTTAAAATGGTTCCGAAATTTAAAATGGACCAAAAAATACTAATGGTTCCAAAATTTAAAATGGTTGCAAAATTTAAATTGGTTCCGAAATTTAAAATGGTTCCAAAATGGTTCGAAATTTAAAATGGTTCCGAAATTTAAAATGGTTCCGAAATTTAAAATGGTTCCGAAATTTAAAATTGTTCCGAAATTTAAAATAGTTTCTAAAATTTAAAATGGTTCCAAAATATAAAATGGTTCCAAAATATAAAATGGTTCCGAAATATAAAATGGTCCAAAAAATACTAATGGTTCCAAAATTTAAAATGGTTCCAAAATTTAAATTGGTTCCGAAATTTAAAATGGTTCCAAAATGGTTCGAAATTTAAAATGGTTCTGAAATTTAAAATGGTTTTGAAATTTAAAATGGTTCCGAAATTTAAAATGGATCCAAAACTACTAATGGTTCCAAAATGGTTCGAAATCCAAAATGGTTCCGAATTTTAAAATGGTTCCGAAATCCAAAATGGTTCCAAAATTTAAAATGGTTCCAAAATTTAAAATGGTTCTGAAATATAAAATGGTCCAAAAAATACTAATGGTTCCAAAATGGTTCACGCTTTTAGCGCCAAAATAATAAGATCCAAATGTTCCTCTTCTTGTGTATTTTGTTTCCCGACGCGAAGCAGTCAAATACGAGAAACAGTTAAACGATCAAATGACACGTGAGTCGAACGATCAAAGGAACCAGTCAGTGGGCCTGGCCCATTATCGCGTCAGTGGGATGGAAGGGGTTGCTAGCTTCGCATAGCGCGCTGTATAGGCGATCCCTCGGGCTCCGCTGTTTGAATTTCTCCCGTAGCTTCCGTGGTCGCATCCTGACCCGTGGACCGGTCAGATATGGGCCCAGTCGCAGCAGGAGCGGGAAGGAGTGTATCTCCACTTTGCCCCGACAGCGGATCAATCTCGTGGGCTAGAGGCAGCGAATTAGATGGACAGGATGCCGCAAGCGCTGTGCCGATTCCCAGGCGTGACTGTATTGGTCAAGGCCGGCGTGGTCTCAACGAATTCTGAGACTCTGTCGTCATATTCATATAGCATCAGCCGATCTGAACATGGACCTTCCCGCGCCAGATTTTAGTCCCTGTAAACATGCCATGATAGAATTTCCTTGCTGGACAAATATCATCTAAGTTAATAGTAGATTTCTGGCCAGATTAGGCCGAAACTAGTTATAAATGCCATATATAGGTTCTCAACAAACAGATAAACGACACTCCCTCAAAAAAAAATAAACTACACGAAATGGATCAAGAAAAATCCATGGCATACACCACAGTAAAGCCGATGTGTTACTGTCACTTATTTGACACATAATACTGTATAAATTGCTAACACTCACTTCAGTTCCTTAATTGCATTGTCATATAACCTTTTATGTTGCGACTCGACTGCAAGCTGTTGCCAAGTATTTAACCTTTGTGCAGACTGGGAGCTGCTCCATGTTTATCAGCATAAATATGGGTTGCAGGTAGAAGAAGCAGCCATGTAGAGTGATGTAGTATACGTCGAGACGATCAAGGCATGCATCAATTCAGTTTCTCACTGTCCCTGGTATTCCAACATCCAGATCCTGAAGCCATATGCTCCAGATCGTGTGTCATTTATTCCCCCTAGAAGAGCTGCAGAGTTTCAAGTTAAAAAATATTTTCAGAAAAACAGAGAAGAGTAGTAAAAGCTGGAAAGGAAACTAGTGCAAGCACACGTACCGTCGGCCTCTCCTCATGATCTGCTCTGCTTCCCCTAAGTTCGGGCACTCGTATATGGTCACATCCTTTATTCTTCCAACTGACTCTGCTCTGCCGATGGAAACAAGGTTTGGACACCGCTGAATTACCAATTCCTCAAGTAAAGGAAGATTATTGCGCCAAATGGGGCCTGGAATAGATGTTAAACCATCGCATCCAACCATCTTCAGTGACATGAGGGATGTGAGGTTTTCTAGGCATCTAGGGACACATGCAGAGAAGTCCCCACAATCAACCAACTTGAGAGTAAGGAGAGAGGATGGTAACACCAATCCACTTTGCCAATTCAGAAGTGGGCAGAGAGAAACCAACAGATGTTTTAGAGAGGATAAGCCCCCAAACCATTCACCTGGCAGGAACCGTAACTCCTTACACCAGCTAACATGAATTCTCTCAATGGCGGGTAGATATTCTTGTGTGAGGAGGTCAACAACGATTGACAATTTAGGACACTTCTCAATATTCAGAAATCTAAGCTTTGAGAATGCTCTCGTGCAGCCATTGCCCTTGTTAAGGGAAAGATTAGTGAACACTCCAATAGATATAAGATATTCGCACCCCAAAAAGATCAACTCCTCTAGGGCTGGAAGACTCCATATTTGTGGTCGAATGGACGTGACACAGTAAGTTGATACAGTAAATTTTGTGACAGAGCAGCACTCGATATTCTCCAAGATAGCCCCGCAATCACCCAGATGGAGCCGCTTAAGGGACGGTGATACCAAAGTTTGAGAGCTGATGTTTGGACAACCGTCCAGGTCCAATTCCTCAAGGAAGCTCAAATCCCCAAATCTTTCAGTTGGTACTGATGATAGGTTCTTGCAATTGAAAAGAGTTAATTTCTTGATGGCTGGTACATAATCTGGATGCAGAAAATGCTCAATGCTTGATAAATTTTGGCACCTCTTAATGGTCAGGTCCGTCAGAGATGGGAACATACCAAAGGTATCATTACACTTGTTCTCATTTAAGTTTATGTTCTTTGGATGAAACCAGCTTGGGAGAGAGACACCTGGATATCTCTCCAAGATTAGAGACTTGAGAGTGTCAGGAGGTTGCAAAGCTTGAAACACTTCTATGGCATCTCGCTGATATCTCTCCAAGATTAGAGACTTGAGAGTGTCAGGAGGTTGCAAAGCTTGAAACACTTCTATGGCATCTCGCTGCATGATTGGAGGATCCTGGGAACGCGGATACCATTCCAGTGACAACTGATCAATATATCTCTTATTCTTCAGTTCGGCTTCTGCGGCATGGTCCTTACTTATCATGTAAACATTACTTATCGCCAGATGTCCACAAAATTGTTTCAGATTCTTCAATAATCTAACTCCTTGCATCTGCCTGGCTGCTCCATCAATGTTACTACCAGAATCAGGACAATACAAGAAGCCCCGCGATTTTAATCTCTGTAAATTTCTCAAGTTACTGAAGTCATTCGGCAAGCTTACTATTTCCCAGTTTTGGATATTAAAAATCTGTAAATTATACAGCTGACAGAAAGCTGAAGGAATGCTTATGCTTAAAAGGAAACCTGGGGAGACTTTGAGGTATCGAAGATGCTTCAAGTTGCCAATACTTTGTGGTAAATCACATATAGAGTCACAACAAATCACACGGATACACGGAAGTTTAGTACACCACTGGTCCATCACAGAAGTATCAAATTGCAGGTGGTCCATCCAGCAAAAAAGGGTACGCAGCTTTGTGTGCTTGCATAGTCCCAACAAGTCAGAAATGTCAACGGTACTGTTATCTGGTATGTATATATGACGAACATTTTGTGGAATTTTATCATAGTCACTCTTACTTCTTAAGATGAAGCAGTCATGCTCTGAGACTTTTTGTGCCATGTCATGCAGCAGGTCATGGATTACATATCCACGTTGAGTTTCCTGAAAGAAGGACCGAGCTACGAGGTCTTGGAAGTATTGAAAACCAATATATTTAGATTCCACAAAGCCTTCTGCCACCCAAATTTCAACTAAGTCCTCCTTTGCAAATTGGTAATCTTTGGGGTACACGGCACAGAATGAGAAGCAACGCTTCAAACGGTATGGTAAATACATGTAGCTCAAACGAAGGGCAGGCAAAATGTCAGTAGCCTCTTGTGGCAACTTCCATAGTTCACTCTCAAGAATACAATTCCAATGTGATGCCGAAGGTCCATTTTCAACATGCGTCCAAGAGTCTTGGCGGCTAAAGGAGAACCCTTCAATTTAGGAAGTATGTTTCTGCCTATGCTCTCTAACACGGGATCTTTGTCAAAACTCTCGGAACCGAATGCGCATAATTTGAAGAACTTCCAAAAAACATCATCATTTAAACCCTCTAATAAAAAAGGCTCCATTGTGCGCACTCCCTCTGCAACCTTTGGACATCTAGTCGTGACTAACATCATACTTCCCTCCTGGGCACTCAATAAAGGCGCACAAAACCTCATCCAACACTGCCCATTTTCCTTCAAGGCATCATCCCACATGTCATCAAGAACAATCAATAACCTTTTATCGTTCACACGGTTAGAAAGAGCACGTTGAAGAGAATCCAAATTATCACTTGTTGCCTTATTTTCAGAACATGACTCTATGACCTCTTTGGTTAACCTTTTCACATCAAAATTATCAGATACACAAATCCAGATTACCAGTTCAAAGTGCGACTTCACTTGTTCATTGCTGCAAACATGTTGGGCCAATGTAGTCTTTCCAACACCACCAATTCCAACTATTGGCAAAACAGGAAGACTTGTTATTCTCAATTCATTACTAACATGGTTTCTTAATGATGTGCTTTTTGATAAATTAACTGAGCTTATTGCTCTCTTGCGTTTTGAATTTGCAGATATGCTGAGAAATCCCATCAACTCCTTCAGAGCCTTGTCACGACCAAATATTATTGCTTCATTTCGTAGAGAGCTGGTCTCTGGCCTCACTGTTTTGTCAAAGCGTTGCGACACAATACATAGCTCCATCTTCTCCAACTGTCGAGAAAGATGATCCAACCTTCCTTGGACATCAGTCAATTTGTTGAAGCGGCCTTGAATGACAGCATCAAAGAATTCAATAAATGGAGATTTGCCTGCATTCCCCGCCAATTTTACCTTCATCTCATGCCATCTGAACTCATCAAGAAGGTCATCCGCATCATACACAGCATCCTTAAGTTTTGGAAGGAGCGCGGCCACAAGGTATTCGTGGCTCTTCCATTCTGCTCCATCAATAAGATTGTACATTGTGGGAAGAGTATCCCTTAGACGTTGTAGATCACTCTCTAAGTGCAGTACTTCATCATGAAGATCTTGCTCTTGTGATCCGGTCAATCGAGAACGCAGTTTCGTGCTGCAACTGTAGAAGTAAATTTTGTAGTCAGTTTAAACAACAAGCCAATATTGTATGCAATTATTTTCTGCAAATATCTTTCCAATAATATAAGTTTCCCATGACATTAGTTTCAACGGATAGTCAAGTTGACAGACCATCATAAACGGATGAGCACACATATTCAACTAAGTAATGTGATTATCTTCTTGCAGCTAAGTATTTTTAAGGCCCAATGAACTATAAGGTTGAAAGTTGTGTAAGCTTGTTGCCAAAAAAACACAATACTGAAATTTCTAATTTTTGACAAACTTATATTGTCATAAAAGACCATGACCAAAGTTAAACTGAAGTGTGAAAACACAATCAGAAATCAATTGCTAATTGTAGTTAGATGACTGCGTATTGAAGTAGTCTGTGAACCAAATAACTAGCGATCACCAGGCATGGGTGGCGCCCTTGTGCTACGAGGGTAGCGAGTTCATTGGCCCGCAATCGGATGGTTTGGTTGGGCTGGCATGTCAGGGCAGCGGCCCGGATCTTTTGGTGCGGAGTTCGTGGCCTGCAGGTGGTCATCTTGTGTAGCATGGGCTAGAAGAGGTGTATTCCGTTCGGCGTTGCAGAGCTCGTGTCCGAGCTGGGTAAGTTGGAGCAGCGGCTCCGGACGGGTGTGACGATGGTCTAGCTTAGTGTGGACGACAAGGCCCATTGTTTGTGCGGTTTTCCACCCTGTTTTTCTAATAAACAGGGTCACTTTGTACGGTTTTTGGCTCGGTTTTTCTTATAACTCGGTCATCAGTCATCATCGTAAGTTTTTCTTATAAACTGGGTCATCTGTCATCGTAGACCTTCTTCTGTTAATGGTCATGGCAGCTCTCCTGCCTCTATTCAGAAAACTAAAACTTACATTGCAATCTTGCTTTAGTTAAAGTCAAATTTATTAAATTTGACCAAATATATATAAAAAATATAAATATAAAATTAATAGTATTGGAATCATCATAAATATACTTTTATATTATATGCATTTGATATTATAGATGTTGATATGGTCAAACTTATAAAGTTTGACTTACAAAAACACATAACGTGATATAAATAAAAACGGAGAGACTAGATATTTTCGGCCATCAGATGAAGAGTTGGGTAAATCATAAAGGAAAGGAAGAGTTGTGCTGCTCCCTCAGCCGGGGCTAGAGTCGCCCATGCCCCGTGCCCCTGTCCCTGTGCACCCACGTATCCCTGCTCAGCCTATTTGTGCCTCCCTCCAGTTCCAACGACAAAAAGGCCCTCTTTGGTTAGGCTTATTTTTGGCTTCTTTAATTTGACTTATAAGTCACAAAAACAACTAAATAGGTGTATTGTTACACTATGGTATAAGCCCAAAGGCAAAAGTCAAAAGCACCTATTTGTGGCTTATAAATCAAAAGCCAAAACCTAAAATGAAGCCCAACCAAACAGGGCCCAAGTATAAGCAGCAGCTGACGAGGCTTCTCTATAGGGGATGTAGAAGTTGTTGGAACAAGTGTCACAAGCAAGGAGTAGAGATTTCTTGCACCCGACCTCCTGTGCTCGCGCTACTTTAAAGAAATTCGAAAAATGTATTTATAAGTTTCAAAAAAACTGAAAAACCCCATGCATGTTCTCGATGATGTATCCTATAAACGTGCAAAATCATAATGCGAAATGCTTTCTGACCTACACAAAAATGACACATTTACACATCGGATTACAAATGCATAGTTTCGAATTTGTCATTTTTGTGTAGAGTACAATATAAAGACTTTTTGCATTGAGATTTTACACTATTGTGGTACACATCATTTAGAACATGCACAATTTTTTTCATATATTTTTGAAACTCTTAAATATATTTTTTGAATTTTTTAAAATAGAGGGATCACTGGAGCTCGGTAACAAAAAAACCACTTTCTGCAGAAGTAAAATCTAATTCTTCAAAAAATTGACGCCTAATTAAGAAGATTTATTAATAGCAAATTCCTAATTAATGATATTTGCCATTGTAGGCTATTAAGAATTTTACTTAGCTTGCCAATGGATCTCCAGTGCTTGTTATTGCCTTACTGATGTGGTGTTATCAATTGTTTTTGGCTTTTTGCTACAAAATTAGCCTCCATGGCAGCATGCCATCGCTAAATCCCATGACTATCTTAGTCGCTGCTTGGTACCATTAGTCGCAATACCAAGCTGCACGGTGTATGATCTACGGATGGAACACACAAGAAGGTTGCACCAAGATTTGTGAGCAGGGTTTAGCTAAAGCCTACATCATATGACTGCCTTCGGTAGCCACTGGTCCTAGTAATATCGCCAGCTCTGCACTAACTTTGTCCTCCCTGGTCTGTTACTATGTAAAATTCCCATATGGGCAGCCTGGGATACTTGATCCGACTTAAGCTTTATCCATGTACCATGTATTATCATATTACAATACTACTAACCCACTAGCAGTCTAGCACTCATATTTGACACAAATTCAACAAACTCTACATTAGTAAATGTGTTCCCCACCATTCTAAAGCCATGTTGCTCAAACCTACATATGTATCTTCGACTTCAGATTGGATGTTTACCACCCAAGGATCTTACAAACCCCCCCCCCCCCCCCCCCCCCCCCCCCCCCCCCCCCCCCCCCCCCCCACCCACCCCCACCCACACACACACACACAAACCTGAATGGTCCCCCCAAACTGGTTTCCTTTCATGATTTGCCAACACAAATCCTGACTATATCATGACTCAAGCTACAAGTCTACAACTGTAGTACTTCATTCCTTTAATAAGCGGTTGGCGCTCCAACAAAATTAGATTCTTCTTAATCACTAGTATGTGTCTATCAAGCATATGGTTGTTGAATAACGGTTGGCGCCGATGCAGACATATTGACTTTTTTTATGGTGAGGCATCTTCCATGCTGACTGCATCTAATGCAAGTGAATCAATGGACTAGCCTATGCCTTGAGAAAAGGAAAACAATTTGGAGCTACGAAACCTCTGTATAGGTATGGCTTCAAGTATGACTGTATGAGATGATGAAATATGTATCATATACACCTCTATGCCGGACACCCGTTGTGAGATTGATTGATTGATTGATTGATTGATTGATTGATTGTGTGTGTGATAAGTGATATGCTATCGGGTACCGGCCATATCTAGTCAAGGAAGCAAGCATGCAGTACAATCGTGTATATGTTAAGATGGAAGCAGCTGGAGATATGGCTGGATATCTTTGGAAAGAAGGAGAACCAGCCCCATATATAACGGCATAATTTCCCTTTGAGGAAGACGAAAATCAATACCTGTCATTGACTTGATCTTTCAATTTTCCATCCAAATGTTCTGTGTTCTTTTCCTTTTGTTCTTGAATATCAGGTTGTTTTTCCAGAGTTGTGTGGTTCTCTTCTTTCGTGTTCTTGAATGGGAAGGCACAAAAAAAGTCATGTTGTTGTAGGTGAAAAATACAACAACGATGGATACATTGGATCAAGCAGTCAGTAGTGTGAAAATATATAGAATACCTCACGGCCGCCTATAACTGAACTTTCGGCAGCATCAATCTTATTCAGTTCATCGACAATATCCGTTATGGTAGGCCTCTTCTCCCGGTCAAATTCCACACACCTCAACGCTATTTCAGCGCATATCTTAACTTGCTGTAATGAATGCGGCGACATAGTTGCCTTCTGCCGTTTGTCCCAGTTTTTGTGTACCTGCAAAGTTGGAACACAATGGCAATGTAGAATGTGCATGCCTAGGTAAGAAAGAACGCAGTATTAATTATTAAAAAAGTGGACCACTAGAACTCATGGAACAGTTTTTAGGTTGAAGAACATTTTTACTTACATACTCAATGAATTCCTCTGAAGGCCTGTGCGGATCATAATTCTGGGGACCCTTCTCTCCTGCTATTACACGTATCATTATGAAACCCAAGCTGTATATATCACACTTCGGTGATATTTTATTCTGACCGATGTACTCTGGTGCCATATATCCACTGCATGCACGATATCAAATCATGGATTACTTATATGAGAAATTGATTCTCCACCACTATAGAAATACAAGATAGTGCCTTTTCTCAGAAACACGAGTACGGGACAGATAACACGCCCCCCACAGCATGCACAGGTTTAAGATTGCGAAACTTATCACAATCGCCTCACTATACAACGGTAGTTGTCCTGCCAGTGGAAAAGTAATTAAATTTGTTTTTCTGAGACATATAGGACATATATACCACCTAAGTCGCATCCCTGTTGAGCTGAAATACAACCATCTCCACTAACCAAAAGCTATACTTATTGGTTTTCCTGCAAGTCTCTTTGGTATTTATAGTCACACATGCAAGACTTTGAATATAATTCTTTTCATTCACAATTATGATAAGAGCAAACTCCGAAAAATTCTTAATTTGGAACCATCTTGGATGCAGTGACATGGTTTTCATGATACTACTGTACTAATTGTTTTGGCACGGTGGCCTACACATGCTATGTATCAACTTACATTGTGCCTGAAACGGCATTTTCTGTGGCATACGTTTGCATTGAGCCAGCAGGGAGCCTCGATATACCAAAATCACCAATTTTCGGTATCATGTCCTTATTCAGCCATATATTTTCTGGTTTTAAGTCCAGATGATAGATTGGATTTTCAGATCCTATATGAAGGTACTTTAATCCTTCACATACTCCTTTAATTATATTAAAACGTGTGTGCCATTCAAGTCCGCATGATTCATCTGCAAAAGTAGTCATAGATGTTGACAATAAGTGAGGGGTCATTTTGTTTACATGCATTAATTCAAATAGCCTGTACAACTAGGGGACCGTGACATATACCAGAAAGGTGATCACTGAGGCTTCCACCCTGCATGTATTCTAAGCAGAGAACTCTTTCTTCCTCCGAAGCCAATACACGTTTCCCATCGCACTCATGAACTGTACTGTGTGTTTCATAGCAGTACCCGACTAACCGTATAATATTTCGATGTTCCACCCCAATAAGATTCATAAGCTCATTAAGAAATTGGGCTTCTCCATTACCATGTTTATTTCCGGATGAATCATAACGGTTGTGAAGTTTCTTCACAGCAATCTCATTCTTATTATCCAATACTCCCTGTCAATTAAATATTTTGTGAATATGTAACATGGGTTCTTATAGAGATGAAGAGTGATCGTATAAAATATGTAAATGCATGGGATAGCATACCTTATAAACTACTCCAGACCCACCACGACCAATTACACGCTCCTCGGAAAATTGATTCGTAATATCTTTTAACTCCTTGAATGAAAACACCCGTATATGTTGTAACCCCATGTTCTCCATGGTAATCTATATCTCCTTTTACTAGTGACTAGTTTCAAAGTCCCATCAATACTGAAAGAACATAAATTGTGGCACATAAGATAGAAGCGCACACCTATACGCATAAAAAATCACCAGTTGAAAACTAGACATGTTGCTATATATTTGAACATCCTTCTTCGTAGTCCTTTCATCTCGGTATGATACTATTTGCTTTCAAATTCCGAGTTAATTACTTCTTTCCAAATAATACAGTATAGAGAAGCCGAGGAACGGAGCCAAAAGTTGTGGCATATGGTACAAATAGCTGATCAACAAGCGATAAGAAAAACGATGAAGATCCGTAAAAACAAGGTATGTTTATGGTTATTAAAAGATGTGAAAAAACAAGGTATGTTTATGGTTATTAAAAGATGTGAAAATCGGAATATAATTGTATCGATTGGATACATGCTTATCGAGAAACAAATCTTTAACAAGAAGTAACTAATTACGAAAGAAAAAAAACAAAGAAAAACCGGGGAGCTGCTGGCGGCCTGCCGGCTTCTTTTGTAACGAACTGATGCACCGAAGGGGCTTAGTTAGTAGGATGGAAGAGGGAATTTGCAAGCGCTCTGTACTAACCTGGCGACTGCAGATCGATCGATCAAACACGAGCTGAAATCCTGATCGAAGTCACGGTATGAACTTGTATGCATGGAACGGATCTAGATCTGGCCCGAAAGACGATGAGGCGGCTTGGGCGTTGACAGGAAGGATATATCATGTTCGGCCACATGATCCCATCTAGCTCGAATCAACAGTCGGTTTAATACCAGTGGCAATTTGTCATGAACCTCAGGGATCCATTGATTCGGCAAGCATAGCAAGGATACAAGGTTGTAGAGTGGGGATCGAAGAGGAGGAAGAGAGCAAGGTTTGCTGGAGGAAGAAGAAGGTCTAATTCATTTCTAAGCCACCTACTCCAACGAGCCACACAGGATTTATCCTCCTACGCTACCGGCCACACCTGGGCCATTTCTTACACGGGCTCAGCCCAACCACGTGCACAGCACGGCCCAACACATTGCCAAGCAATCTTCTCTGTCACTCTGCATCAGCTGCTTCAGATGTCGATGCAGACGTGACAATGCCGCCGCCTTGAGAACCAGCATGCTCCAATGCTGGTGCTTCCTTGAACCGACTTGAAGAGCTTCATAGTCCTCCCAAGTGGCAACATCAGGAGGCAAGTTCGACCATTTTATCTCGACTTGGAGATGAGCAGGGTTGCCACGCTTGGCCAGCCGTCGATCCAAAACTTCTTCAGGAAACATTTCATCTGCATTCAATTCCAGAGGTACTGTCAGAGAAGAGAACACAGGTGAATGATCAGGAACAAATGTTTTTAGCTGAGAAACATGGAAAACCGGGTGTATGAGGCAAGTGTCATGAAGGTCCAGCTTGTATGCTGCATCAGCAATGCGAGGGTGATCATCAGTCGAAATCGCCAGAGCAGGTAGTAATGCTTGAGCTGCAGGATCCATTTCATAGGAAGTAAGGACTTCCTGCAGCCAAATGGGTTGGGCAACAGAAACGGCTGACAGCTGCATAAAATGGCCTACTCGAGAGAGAGCATCAGGCGCAATATTATCAACTGCTTTTCTATACTGGAAGCTGTACTGGAGTCCAATCAACTTGGTCATGGCTTTCTTCTGAAGCTCTGAACCCAACACCTGGTCTTCAAGGTAACACAAACTCTTGTGATCAGTTTGAATAACAAATGGTCCATTATACAATCCTTGTAATTTAATTAATTCCCCATGATGCATGAACTGGAGCCATTTTTCCTTCCAATGACAAGTCATGGCTCCCCACAAGGACAGCCAATCCATCCCAAGAATGGCATCATAGCCGCCCAAATCCAACACCTTCAAATCAGACCGAAAGGTATGCCCTGAACCCACCAAGACAAATTAGACACTTGTTTGTTGCAGGTCATCAATTGGCCATTCGCCACTTCCACAGATGTGCTTGGAACTGGTGTTGTCTCACACTGAAGTTTGTCAACTAGGGCAGAATCAATGAAACTGTGTGAACTGCCTGAATCGATGAGTATCAACATCACCTTGTTGCCCACAAGTGCTCTTAATCGAATCGAGTTGCAATGATCAGTGCCAGACAGGGCATGCAAAGAAACACGCATTGGTTGCTCTTCATCTGTGTCTTCACCTTTAGTGATTGCATCTAATATCTCATCAGATAAGATTTCCACTTGCTGCATTGCCTTCACTTGTGCGGGCTGCTGCAAGGCACATTGATGTCCTGGAACATATTTCTCTCCACAGCTGAAACATAACCCATTGGCTCTGCGGTAGTCCTTAAGTTGCTTTGCTTTCCATAAGTCTCCTTTCTCAAAGCGAGACCCAGAATATGATTTAGCCCCATAGTCTTTACAACCAACCTGATCTGTGTGCTGCTGAGCTCGAGCCAATACACCCTCCTGCACCTGTGCACACAAACAAGCTTGCTGCACTGTTGTGGGCATTTGAATTTCTACAGCAGCCTTAAGTTCTTCTTTCAACCCATCAACAAAATGAGAAACCACCATAAGGCCACCAAAAGCAGGATCATATAACCGAATTTGGTAGACAAGTAAATCAAATTGTCTGCGGTACTCCATGACTGATCCAGTCTGTTTCAAGGCAAGCAACTCCCTATTCTTATCTCGCTGATTATCACATTCAAATTCCAGAAGCAAATCCGCACAAAACTTATCCCAATCATGAAAACCCACCAGCTTCTTGTACGACTGATACCAATGAGCAGCACCACCTCGCAAATACATGGTAGCAGCCGCCACACGGAATCCAGCTGGAATCTGATATAACTCAAAAAATGTGTGACACTGATCTATCCAAATCCTTGCATCAGGACCATCGAATTTTGGAAAGTCCATTTTAGGAATCCAGTTAGATCTCCGACCCAAATCAACACCACTAGCAGAACTTTCAGCAACATCACGCACAATAGGAGTATTTGGGGGAAATTCAACCTGAGGTCCAGAGGCTGGTGCGCTGGGCTGCAGTTGAGGACGGGCTCGTGGTGGTGGCTGCGGTGGAAGAGTATGCCCAGGCGCATGTCCCGCCACGCCCAGTCCTGGTGGTGGTTCGTTGATGCCCTTGGCCTTGGCTTGACCTGTGCCCGCCGCCTCGTGCTCCAGATCGAGGGTACGCTCCTGCTGCACCTTGCCCAGAGTGTCCATGTAACATCCCAAAAGTATTAATCAGTATTATTATTCCTCAAATGAGAGCCAACAAAAACTTTTGTTGATTTTATGTGTTGTTTGTCAATTGTTGCTTGTGGTAATTAATTCTTGTTTGCTTGTGTTGCTTGTTTGCTTGAATTAATAGAAAGAAAATGCAAAAGCAAAAGTGAAACAAGAAAAATAAAAGTGACAAATAAGAAACTCAATAATGTTCCAAACAAAATTCAGAGGAATGGTATATGAAACCTCTCATTTACATTCTTATCACTTATCTCTTCCAAATAATATTTTACACCTATTTTAAAATTCAAAAGTAAAAACAATTGAAATAAAACAAAATGCAATAATTAAAACCCTATGAAAGAAAATGATTCAAAACATTTTATTTTGAAATGCCAAATTTTGTGGAGCTACTACATGCTATGTGGAAGCCTCACAAATATTTGTGAATTTTTCTAAATTGTTTAAGTACCCCAAATAAATTCCAGAAAGTGCTGCTGGAAATGAAAAGAAGAAAAAGAAGCAGAGAAGGACCTAGTTGTAAATAGAAAAAAGAATCCAGGGGGCGTTCTGCAAGAATGTCGTCGTCCACCTCTCTCCCTCGCCCCGACGCGTCATCGTGTCGCCGTGACCGTTCCCCGCCGTTTCCGCGCTCCCCAGGCCCCCCCTGGCCGCGCTCTCCCTCGCTCCCGTGCCTCTGCAGCCGCGGCGCCGCAGAGGAGAGCACTCACGACCTCCCTCGCCTCGAATCCACCCCAGCGCCGCCGTGGCAGCCGCGGCGATGCCGGCCCAAATTCGCGCAGCTCACTGCACCTCGACACGCACCACTCGAGCCAGAGCTTCTAGAACGTGTCCGGACCCCGGTGGACGCCTAGTCTCCACGTCCCTCGCACCGCCGCGTCGGATTAGAGGAGAAATATCTCCGCCGTGCGCCATGGACGTCGCCCGTGCACTCCGTCCACGATGCGCCGGCCCTGCGCTATAAAACCACCCCCGCACCCCTCTGGAAGCACCACACCACCCCACTCCCTCACTTCTCCTCTCGATTCGCCGTGCACCGCCAGGAGGGCGTGCTCTGCCGCAGCCTCTGCCGCCGTTGAGGTCGAGCACGGCCGCGACGCCACACTCTCCCTTTCCCTTCTTTCTGGCCTGCACGCTCTTCTGCAACCACACCGCACTCACGCGCCTCGCTTTTCCCTCTGTTTAGGGCAAAGGACAGGAGCCAGGACCTCGCCGGAGCTCGTGCCCGTGGCCGTGGAAGTTGGAGACCTCGCCGTCGCCGCTACACGCCGTCCCAGCAAGCACAACTCGCACCAGCACCTTCCTCGAGCCTCCGCCGTCGATCTGCATCATCGCCACGACCTCCCGAGCCCTCTAGGTGAGAGATTCATCCACCTCGCCGTCGCCGGCGCGGCAGCGCCGCTGAAAAATGGTCGCCGTCGTTGCGTTGACAAGGGCCGTTGGAGCTTGATCCGACGTGCCGTACCGCTTCGTTTAAAAGAAAGAGAGAGAGAGACTGACGGGCGGGCCCTGCTCGTCAGGTTTTAAACAATTTCCACGCGGGAGACTTTTCTCCGTGAGACGCTGACGTGTAGACCCACACATGTCAGGGTTTTCAACTTTATCCACTAGTTTGATTATTTCCGAATTTCTAGTTTCTATAGAATTCAGTACTGGAACCAATTTGTAAATTCAATATCTCGAGATTTAGGAATCCAAATAAATCAAACTCAATTGTTCTGGAGATCTTATGAAAATGTTTAACCAACCCAATTGGATTCATTCCATTTAATTAAATAAATAAAAAGTATTATTAAAAATACTACAGAAGGTTTAAATTCTAAACTTGTTTGTTTCTGATACTCTGTTAGTCCAAATAATTCCAAACCAATTTTGCTAGCTTAGTACTGCCATGTATTAGCTTCCCTAATTTTGGTAGAATTAATTGTGCAGTAGTATTTGTTTAGTTTAAGTTGAAGTTTAAACACCCTTCTGCACTCAAACATTTAAATATGTTTAATGGTTAACCCAAATGAATTAGGACCAATTTTGTTAGATCACATTTAGCAATGTTTAGTTACCCCTAAAAAGATTTAATTTTAGGATCAACAGAACTTAATTGGTAGCTAAAACTTGATTATTAAGTTACTGGATTCAAACAAATGTGTAGGGAGTTTAGTAACTCCAATTGAACCAAATCAAATTGTGTTGTCTTCTACACATCAGTAGCTTTCCATAGAATTTTAGTTTGTATTTTTGTGAGCAACAGAACTCAAGTTGTGGAATTAAACATGTTCAACAAGTTTCTGCCATAATTTAGAAGTAATTAAATAATGTTTAGTTCAATTATTTGAAAACCAAATTGTATGGTTTGATGTGTGCAGTAGCTATTTGTGATGTTCATGATTGTTATGTTGAGATGATTGCTTGTATAGATTAGTGATTGTTTGCATTGTTTGTTTATTAATTAGACGAGAACGTTGTCGGATATATCGAGGAAGGAGAGTTTGTTGAAACTGAAGAACAAGATCAAGGTCACTTTGCCGAGCAAGGCAAGCTATTCTCTGAGCTTGCACTACAAACATATGCATCTACTTTCATAACATGTTTTACTCTCAAGGCAAGATTTATAAAACCCATTTCAAAAGTATATGGAAATTATTTTGCCCCCTATGTAGAAATATAAGATAGTTATATCAAATTATAGGATGGGAAAAACAAATATGGTTTATTCAAAACTCCTTTGCAATTACTTGTGAGTTTATGAAATGCCGAGATGTCGGTGTTGGAATGGAGAAGTGGAAAAATGGTGATGTTTATGAAAAATGCACAGTGTCCTAGTACTATGACGACCAATCTTACCCTGTGCGACCACATTTACCATATATGGGAAAAGGCTTAGTCATGTAGTTTGCTCTTATTAGTATGGGATACCTCATCGACGGAGATGACTCCGTTATGCTTGAGGGGATGGTCCGAGGACCTACCCCCTGACCCGGGTCCTCACACAAGTTGGTGGGGAGGATAGAAGGTTCCACCATAAACCGCCGGACAAAACTATGAGTCCTCACACTTAGGGTTTCTGACGGGAAACTGGACTGGGTGTCGATGGAAAGTGTCATATGGGAAGGATCCTATACTAGCATGAGCAAATAAGAGGCTATGGCCGGCGGCTTACTACGCATACACCTGGTATGGCGAGACGTGGCAGACACGATGAGTTGCCGGATGGATGTGGGCTAAAAGCGTGCTACCTCTGCAGAGTGTTAAAACTATTCGAATAGCCGAGTCCTCGGATATGGACAATTGGGAGAATGTCCTAAGACCATGTGCAAGTTTTTGAAAGACTTTGAGTTTTAAAAAGAAAAATGAAGTGGAGAATGGTTTCCTACACCTATACCAACGGATCGGTATGAGGTGGTTGGACGAAAGTGGACCATGACGGGCTATGGTCGGAAAAAGGAGGAGTTTTGGAGAAACAGATAAAAATGGTGACTTCTTTAAAGATAGTTATAAAAATCTTCTTACCTTTTTTCAATAAAGATATAGAGATGTTTTAAATAAATAAAAGTTGTCAACTAATATAAAACTAGTGCATACTCATATTGGGGTAGTTTGCGAGTACATTCAAATGTACTCATATTGGTTTCGTCCCTGGCTATTGTCCTAGCCAGACTACGAGGAGGAGCACTACGCCGAGCAGGAGTATGGCGACTTCTACGCTAACTAAGGATCTCCACAAGTCAGCTGCCTGTCGGGTTGTCATCGTTAGAATATGATGTCTACTACGCCGTAGCTTCCGCTGATATTTTGGTTTGGCCCATGAAGGCACCTATGTAAGACTTGGTCTAAATGACCATTTATGTAAGACTTTTTATTCGGTATTGTAATGGATGTAAACTTTGGTATCCAATTCGGATTATGTGCAACGACAGACTGATCACGGGATCGTTGTGTTAAGCATAATCGGGTATTTCAGACAGCTAGTCCGGGGTCCCCACAGTCCAGAGACAAATCGACCTTGACCTGCATCTGTTGAAGACGGGTCGCCTGATCATCCAGTTGCTGCTGCAACTCGGCAAACTTGGAGGTGAGGGTCTCCTTCTAAGTACCAAATCGCGCATCAAACGCCTCAATGAGGCGTGCCTCCATCGCCTCCATTGAATCGACCACTTGCCGCACCGCGAGCGCTGGCTACTTCGGCGCCGTGTCGACGACCTCCGCCAAGCCAATCAACCGCGGATCGGTATTATGCCGGCGGAGCAAATCCACCAGCAACCTCTCTTTGGAATTACGATCAAAGCCGAGCGAGAGCGAGGAAAAATCGACAGGCTCTGATACCAAATGTCATGAACCTCAGGGATCCATTGATTCGGCAAGCATAGCAAGGATACAAGGTTGTAGAGTGGGGATCGAAGAGGAGGAAGAGAGCAAGGTTTGCTGGAGGAAGAAGAAGGTCTAATTCATTTCTAAGCCACCTACTCCAATGAGCCACACAGGATTTATCCTCCTACGCTGCCGGCCACACCTGGGCCATTTCTTACACGGGCTCAGCCCAACCACGTGCACAGCACGGCCCAACACATTGCCAAGCAATCTTCTCTGTCACTCTGCATCAGCTGCGTCAGATGTCGATGCAGACGTGACACAATTGTACTAATCAACCAGCTGCCTGCTTACGCTGTCGTGGGACGCGAATCTTTGGTACCTGGAGGCGCTCGATGACCAAATCTGAAACGCGGAGGCGCGCTTTGAGATCTGATGCTAAAGTAAGCATTAAACTTTCACAAAATCTATTCTGCCCGGGCACTATCTGGTTCTTACACGGTACTCCCTCGCGCGCGTCGTCGGATCACGATCGTGTGGCTTGGATGGATCTCGTCCGCGTGTCGCGTCCGGACAAAGCGCACCGACCGTTCAAACCTCGTGATCCCCTTCTCCTCTCGCCCGCGAGCTCAACTCCTCCCTCTAGACGGAAGGCTCGAAATGAGCCGGCTTTGAATTAACGAAGCCACCAACCGGCTAAGAGTTACACCAAGAGTTACAACACACACAAGAGCGCAAAGCGCCCACCGAACAACAACAGAAGACAACCCAAAAGAAATAACAAGTTGGAGCGCCAGCTTGAAAGAGGTTGAAGGGGCCTTGTCTTCTGTTGCACCGGAGCGATCTCGACCATGTCCACGCCAACAACCCTCCACCGCATCTTCAATACAGCCCAATGGGGCACACATCGTCGGCGACAACCTGGTAGAACTTGAGGAACCAAAGGAGGGGGTCTTGCGGCGACGCCTCCAAGAAGGTGTATGGCGCGAGAGCGCGTCACCGTCGACGGCAGAGACCGAGGTCCTGCAAAGCTTTCACCTAGCCCCAAACCACCCACCCCTATGGCTCAGGCGAGAGCACACAGGGTGATCCACAAACTACAAGAGAAGCGAGACGTGAGGCCACCAGGAGGAGCACTTTGAGGCGAAGGGACGGAGTCCATCAAATCAGACCGGAGAATCGTCATCATGACGCCTTCAACAAGGGAACGACACCCGGAGGTGACGCCGTCACCGACTCTGGCCAGAGCCAGGCGCAGCTTTCGCCGGGATCCATCCAGATCAAAAAATCTGGTCGCCGTCGCAAGGACGTAGAGAAGACAAGACAGAGATCACTGCCGCACCCCAAACCTAGGAAGCACTAGGATCAAGTCGCAACTAGATACACCCGCAGGCTGAACGCAAAGCTGGTTGGCAAGGCCCGGTCAAAACCCGGATCTAGATGTCAGCAGTGACGCTAGACCGGCGACACCACGACGGCCGCCCCTAAACCAGCGCGTCAACACCTGCTCGACCGCGACCACGGAGGTCGGAGGGAGAGCCGCCGCCGCAAAAGCAGCTGCAGCGCGGAACATGCTGCCAACCCTGGCGAGCACGACCGGCTCCGGGACCAACACCCAGTGAGCCAGCGAGGGCGTCGCTCACAACGACGCCAAAACTGCCGGAAGACCCGAGAAAGCCGGGCTCCGTCAGCTCCAGACGGCCAGGACCCAAGCTAGGTCCAAACCCGACCGGCACCCCACCATGCGTACCAAAGGAGGCAGGGAGAGGGCCGGGGAGCCCCTGCTCCGCCGCCAGCCAGCAAAGAAGCCTTCTCCACCGCCGGTAGGTGAGCCCCACCGCGTTGTCCGCGCACGACGGTGAGGCCTGGGACGACGCCCGAAGCACTGGGCCCGCATGGCCCAGGTCTGGCCGGCACACAGGCCAGCAGCACGCCTCAGGCCAACGACCTGGCGTGCCTCCGCACATGCGGGACGGCGTTCGCCGCAGCGCCGAAGACGAGCTCGGCCCGCGCGGCCCAGATCGGGCCCGCGAGGCCCAGATTGGGCCCGCGCGGCCGCCACCTCCGTCACCGAGCCGGACCGCCGGCGGCTCCACTGGGCGAAGCGCCCGAGCCGCGGGAGCCGCGTCCTTCCTCGCGTGGTCGAGCCGCCGCCAAACGAGCCCGAGGAAGAAGCTCCATGAACGCGTCCACCGCGAGTTCCCCCCTGCCGCCTTTGTGGAGGAAGGGGGCCGCTGCCACCGCGGCGTGGCCGGCGGCAGCGGCGGCGACGAGGCCGGCGAGAGGGAGGGCGGCCTGGGTGCTGGGGGTGGGGGCGCTCCGGTGCCGCCCGAGAGCAGCACGGGAGCGAGCGGGGTGGGGGGAGGGGACCGAATCTCCCTCTCTCTCGCCCCTCCCTCGCTCTCCCAAATCTCCCCCGTCGCCGGCGATCCCGGCAGCGTTGACCTCCAAATATCGGAGGGATTCTTGCTGGGAGCTCCTCCACCTTTTAGTCGCGCTCGATCTGGTGTTTTCGCAGCAGCGGAGTGGATCCCGAGCCCGTTATCTTCTCAGCGCCCGCCGCGGAATCGAGCTCCACTGCCCACGTTTTCCGCCGGCGCAGGCCTATACATACCTGAGGTACGC
Organism: Poa pratensis; assembly: GCA_947311845.1. NCBI lineage: Eukaryota > Viridiplantae > Streptophyta > Magnoliopsida > Poales > Poaceae > Poa > Poa pratensis. Next base: position 17,536,619 of record CAMZMU010000037.1, read on the forward strand.
GTGCGCCGAGATCCTCTTTCGACTCTGGGCGGTCGATTTGGTTTTATTTTGGGATCAGCGGAGTGATTACTGACCCGTATCCTTCTCGGTCCAGCAGCGAAGTCGCGCACCACCACGACGGAGTCTAGTTCCTTCGATTCAACTACATCGAGTTCGATCCCCTTTGGTTTCGTATAGGTTAGTGAAGGTAGAACTCTAACTACTCATTTTGTTCTGGTGTTTTCCCGTGATTTTTTTTGGTGATTTTTGCGCATGATACCTGGCTTCTAATCGGAAGTGCCATTTGTTCTGTAGGGTTTGCAGGTTTGTGCAGAAGGACTACCAAGCTTTTGGACGAGATTTTTGGAACGGGTGAGTTCTAATCTCCAGGTGCATCCATATATATGTAGTTTCTGTGGCCTCGTGATAGTCTGATATATGTAGTTCTGCCCTGCAAAATGGATGATTAGTGTGCTTTGTAGTAGCTCTGTGCGTATAACATATATTCGTCACCACTTGGCGTGCTATATATAGTGATGTATTTACAGGGGGCATGATAGTTTGTGGATGAGCAGATAAATGTATTTCTGACCTGCAAAATACATGGGGTAGTAGCTCTGCAATTTAGGGTGATGTATTTTTCCCGTGTAGCATATATTTGATACTACTTTTTGGCGCACTGTTTATAGTGATGTATTTTTACATGGGGCATGATAGCTTGTTGATGAACATAAATTTTTGCAGATATATGTAGTTCTGCTCTGCAAATTACATGATGTGGTAGCTCCGCAGCTTATGTATTGCGTGTAGCATATATTTGACACTACTTTTTTGGCGTGGTGTTTATAGTGATGTAGTTATCTGGTGTTAATGTTCTGTAAGTAGAATGTTACTTAAAATCATGTTATGAAGATCAGTAAAACCTTTTCCATGTACAAGGTACTTTTCATCGTGTTGTGGGTGTACGTAATGCTGTTTCTTTTCTGTATTTTCCTGGTTCATTTTTTATTTTCATGCTTATGTTAGATGTCATTTGCATTCAGTAGTTGTAAATTCCTAGTGAAATTTACATAGAGATGTAGTACATGTGCCCCCATTGAGATAAATTTACATAGAGTTATATATTCTTACCATACAGGTTAGCAGGGAAAGTACATCTCTAAATTGACATCTCTAAATGGAAAACTGACAGCCAATTAAGCACATGTGGTCTGTGAACTACAGCCAATCCAAAATTGACATCTCTAAATTGAAAACTCAGTTCATTGGTACTCACTATGCAAAAACAAGGTAAAATACATCTTGCATCACACTTCTTTTTTCCTCTGCAACGTTTTCTCCTACATGATCATCTGCAATCAAGTTTTTTGGAATTACATATTTATTGATCACTTTTTGCTTTTCTTTTTCACAAGTCATGACTGCGGCTACTTCATGCTCAAATTCATTGAAGAATGGGATGGGAAGAGAAGCAATTCAGTTCAGTAGACATGCCAATTCTGAGGAAACTTGAGATGAAAAAAACTGCTGGAATGGTAAGAGAACGTGATCGAATGGCACGATCTCTTGTTCCACAACTGATGAGTAATAGGTACAACATGTTCTGTATACAGTTTAGTTAGTTTGTCAAATTACCAATGTACTTTCGTGTGAAATAAAACATTATGCAATTCTCTGCAAATGTAGTTTCTTCTGCCAGTTTTGTGTATTGTAGCATGATTACAAACTACTAGCGCTTACTGCAATAAAAATGTATTTCTTGGATGAATCAGAGGACTAATTAAATCAAAAACACTTCTTCAATAATCCCATTTAGTTCACAAACTAAAAGGCCTCCAGATCACAAAGAGATACATCCATAAGCTAGAAGTACATACTTTGCTAGTATCTTTTGCTCTATTTTGACCTGTTTCAACTAGAGATACATCCATAAGCTAGAAGTATGACTAAAATGATGCCAGGATACGATGTCTGAATGTTAGTATGGCTGCTCGGTGTCGACTGAACTTCATCTTCACTGCCAGAACAATCACTAGATAGTGTTTCCCATGTGCCCGCCCCGGTGTCAGCAGACTGCATTGTGTTGTCCATAGATGTCATCACTGGTTCGACAATAGGAACACCTTCGTCCTCTCGATTGACATTAGGAATCCATTCCTCATCAAGAGGTGGCATGTTCAGGTCAATACCACTAGCTGCAGTGTTCATGTCCATATCTGCATGGAAAGATACAATTTTTCTCAGTAACATTAGACTGCATAAAAAACTACAACTACTTATGCTAGTTTCCTTCACATGTTCTTCTCTGCAATTTACTTTCATTTTCATTTTCTATATGGCAACTAACTTTATCTTTTTCCATTTTTTGCAGCCAACACTCAGCAGAAATGTTCATGGACATGTAGTTTCAAGTTCAGGTTCAACCAGCTACTTCTATGCACTGCAACTTTGGGTACTTGTGAACGAAGTTTTTGGGAGAAAACTACATGTCAGCATCAAGTTCCTGCTTTTGATCACCTGGCAGCAACATGACTGCAATGCCATCAAGTTTACCCAAGCTGACTCTTTTCTCTTCCATGGACTGCAACATGACTGTTTCTTTTAGAACTACTGGATGATTTTAGACTGTAATTTTTGCAACAAGTTTCAGTGCTAAAGGTTATTTTAAACCAGATTGCTTTTTCACAAATGTTTCTTTTAGAATTTGCATTAGTTCCTGCTTTTTACATCTGAAAAAAACTTGAAAATACTGCTATGTTCATTACCTGGGTGTTTCCTAGAGATCTGGATGATCTCGTAGCTGCTCCCCTCCTGGATGTTTCTTTTGATTACTCCCCTACAGATCCTGATGTTTCATCTGTCGATGGAGCTACATGGGCGGGGGGGGGGGGGTGGAGTTGGATCTTTTGTTTACTGCTTTTTTCATGTCCTAAAGTAGTTTCCTGCTCAAACTTCCATGGCCGTTGGAAGCTCCATGCCAACTGTTGGACGAAGAAGAACAGATCGCCCTGGCGGCTGCTGGAGAGCAGGAGAGCAGGCTAGGGTTGCCCTCGGGATGGCACCAGATGTTGTTTTTTAATACTCTCTCCGTTCCACAATGTAAGATGTTTTAGGTGTTACACATGTATTCTAGATTCATACTAAAAAGAATGGACACATGCATAGAAATATGTCTAGATACATGTGTGTGCATGTGCATGTGGAAAAAGACTAAAACATCTTATATTGTGGAACGGAGGGAGTATTTTGGATGGATGTTTTCTGACCTGGGCGCGCTACGCCAATCACGCGGTGTGCGCGCGTTGCGACAAAAAAAGCATGTGGGAGGTGGTGCTTTCCGCTTTTGGTAAAGGCGGGACCACACTTTCCTTTTTTGGACCGTGTCGGAATCGGACAAGGGGGCACTGCGGAAGACTAACCAGTGTCCGGGCACTGTGTAGCCACGTCCTTAAACTTTATCGGATTTGCTAATTCTCACTCAACTTAGAGGCCAGCGTTCGGACCTGGTGACGAAGTTTTCAGCCGCGGCTCAAGTTTCGGCCCTCAAGCGCACCACAAACAAAACAAATTTGAAAGTTTGTTTTTCCACTCCCAAAAACAGCTCTAGTTTATCAAAACGGGAACAGTTGGACGATCATACAAAAAAGGCACATTTCGACGATCGAATCAAGCCACACAGTTTGGCGATCGAATCAAAACAGCCACATTCAGCATGCCGATGCGCAGATCAGATGGTCATCGGCGACTCCTCCACATCATCCTCCAACTCGATCGGTGTGGTCGTTGGAGTAGGGACATAGCTCGGAGTGGCCGTAGACGCAGTGCTCGGAGGCGACGTGGCCGAGCTCGGAGTGTCCGTAGTGGTGGGGCTCGGTGTGGCCGTAATGGTGGGGCTCGGGGGTGGCCGTAGTCGTTGAGCTCGGATCGACCAGAGTAGTGGAGCTCAGAGCAGTGTCTGTAGGCGCAGAGCTCGTCGGTGGTGTTGGGATCGCCGACGCAATCTGGCTCAGGATCGCGCGTCACTCCGCCATGTACCACGCCCTGACCTCGGGGTCCATCGCCCCCGGATCGCCTTCCATCAGGAATGCCAGGTTGGTGTTCCTCTTCTTGGCCGCGGTTTTGGTCTTGAGGAGGTCGAGCTTGACGTCCTGCTTGGCCATGATCGCCATCCACCTCGCGTACGCCTTCTCCTCTCTCTTGACGGCGTGGTTTTGGGCGTCGGCGATGCACGTCTTAATCGACGCTTGCAGCCTGGCTTTCTTGTGGCCGACAGGGCGCCCATCTACCGCTCCAGCTGCCAGCACATCCGGGACATACTCCTTGCCCTTGCCGAGAAGAAGCCGAACTTGCAACCACTTCTCGCACCCCTCAATCCTTGTGAAGGCGTGGAGAAACTTGAACTCGGTCTGGTCGCTGTCGTTGCGGTACGCCTCAAACATCTGGACCTTCTACATGAGCAAACCGGGGCCAAAATGAGCAAACCGGTGAAGAATAAGGGAAACCAAGGCAAAAAGAAGCTCACCGCCATCTCGTAGTTGGAGCCGCTCTGCGGCTGATTTTGGACCTCCTCTTGAATCCCATGTCACTTGTTGCAAGCATGTTGGATGATCGCCCAATGGTTGGACATGGGGCCTTCTCGCCGCGCTCGGTGTTGATCATGGCGAACAGGGGATCAACGATCTGACGCTCATCATATGAAGTCTTCACCCTCTTCCAATAGTGATCCATGTTTTGATTGGCGCCGGTGATCGGGTCCATGCTCACCATCTTCCATGCTTTGGCGAGGAGCTCATCTTCCTTGGTGCTCCACTTGATGCGTGGCTCGGCGGGAGGCTTGGGTCCCTTTGGCACCCTTTTCTTCCTCTTGACCGGTGTTCCTTCTTCGCCGACGTCCGTCTCCTCCGGCTCGGCTTCGACCTCACCTTCCTCAGCGTCGGCGCTGTCCTTGGTCTGCTATGTCCCTATCCGCCACCAATGCCGCTAGCCTGCTGTGATTCCATGCTGCCGCTTTGTGTGAAGAACCCCAGGGCTTGCCGCCAAATCCATGGAGCCGGTGGTGATGATCTCGTCCCTGTAGGCCTCGCCGTGCATTCCACCGAACATGCTGCGGTCGTCGTGGCTTGGGGCGAAAGGGAGCACGCGGCCTAGCGACGTCGAGCATGTATACGGCGGAAGAGGGCAGTGCGGAAGCGCGATGTTGGGGTTGAAGCCACCATGTGGGTCGACATCGGCGTAATCAGGTGAGAAGTGACGAGCGCTCCAGCGCGATGAGGGCGAGGCGAGAAGCCCATCGGTGTTGGAGATATGCCCTAGAGGCAATTAATAAAGTGATTTTATTTGTCATATCTCAATTTGTTCATAATATGTTTTATACCATGCTATAACTGTATTACGTGGAAACATTAATATATGTGTGGTATATAAACAACCAGGTCCCTAGTAGACTCTATTTAACTAGTCCGTTGGGCAACAGATGATCAAGGTTTCCTGATCATGGATAATTGCGTCGGTTGACAACGGAGTCATGTCATTAGGTGAATGATGTGATGGACATACCCAAAAGATATAGAAACGTAGTGCTCATACCTTTGACTCTGAGGTCATATCAAATCGCTGCTTCTGAAAGGTGCTTTGATTGCATCAAACGGCATGTCTTATATGGCGTGACAATAAAGGTGACACTTTCGGGTATCCGAAGGAAGCAGTGGAGGCGAGTGATCAAGAGCGGGATTTGCCAATCCATATAGCAGGATAGATACTCTGGGCCCACTCGGTGAGATTACATCATTACATCAATGAGCTTGCAAGCATGTGACTAGGTCACGGGGATGTAATATCACAGACAAGTAAAGATAGATTTGTCAATGACGAGATCATGCTCGATAATCGTGATGCCGGAGAACGATGCTCGGACAATCTAAGTATCGTCAGGCAAAAGGTTGAGACTGGACGTCTAAAGGTTCGAACGATAAAAGACTTTCGTGGACGCACAGGAACTACCATGGGTATCCAGACCCCGCTGTTAGTCATTGATCGGAGAGCGTGTCTCGTTCATGTCTGTGTGATCCCGAACCGTAGGGTAACACACTTAAGTGTAGGTGATGATTAGATTGGATATAAGAGAGAAAGAAACCGGGGATTCCGGAAGTGTTCCGGAATATGTCCGATGTTGATCGGAGGCATCGAAATATGTTTCGGAGCCCGAATGAATTAAACAATATGTATTTAATATTAATAAGTGTTATTAATGATAAAATATACTTTTTTTATTTAATTAAATTCGAATTTTTTAAGGCATTAAATCTAAATGGGCCTTAGAGGCCCATTAGGGAAAAATCGCAAAAAGGAAAAAGAAAAAAAAGGGGAGGAGGGCCAGCCGCCCTAGGTGGGCCGAATGGGGCCCACCTAGGTGGCCGACGGCTCCCTTGGCCGGCGGGTGGCCATGTGGGGTTTAGTCCCACATAGCCTAGCCAAGGGAGGTGGCCTCCCTCCTCCTCCTTTAAATAGGGGACCCCCCATGCTTTGGAAATTCACCTTTTTCCCTCTTCTTCTCTCCTACCTTGAGCGTAGTTCTGTTTCTGGAGCTGCATACGGGGAGGGAAGTCTCTCTACTATACGCACACCGCCGTGCTGCTAGATCCAATCTTCCGCTTCCGCTGCTCTGCTGGATCTGGAACCCGGAGGTCGTCATCTACACCGTACGTGTGTGGAACTACGAGGCGCTACACGGGTGGCGCTGGGAGTACGTCTACTTCCTCTACACGACCTTGAGGTCGGCTTCGTCGGCTTCATCGGCAACGTTTGTGCGGGAATGTAATCCCGCTTTCGGTCTACAAGGGTATGTACTCCGTCCTCCTCCGTATAGTATATCTGCATAGTTAGATCTTGGCTAGTTTATGGTTATCATCGGTAGGAATTTTTTTGTTTTCTGTCCACGATCCCCAATAGTGGTATCAGAGCCGATCTATGCATAGATTTCTGTACGGTTTTTAGAACACATGTTGAATGTGGGCATCGATTCTACATTTGTTACCCTCTCGCGTGTACTTGTTTATATCGCGGCATTGTCGGATGAAGTGGCCCGGACCGACTTTACGCGTACTCTTACGCGAGACTGGTTCCACACTTGACATACGGCTTGTACCGTATATGTGGCTGGCGGGTGTCTGTATCTCCTACAATAGTTGATATTGCATTTACAATGGAGGACCTCGAAAGGGGTGTAATAGAGACAATTGTCTTATCGCTGTTGTGGTTGTATTCGTAGGTAAGAAACGGTTGCCGTGACACGCGTCGTCTCCTGAGCCCGGCATCTTTTTGGGCCCATGCCGCTTCGCATCCAACGGTCACCAGGCATGCACATCACGGGCCCGAGGGCTACTGTCGGATCAATGGAAACTAGGGTACCACGGCCCGTATGCCTTTGGCCCAGAAGTCCATGCATGAAGAACAAGATAGTCAACAGTCAACAGAGCATGGCCCACTTCGCCAAGCCTCGCGAAGGCTCACACGACTAAGGCTAGCAAGCCTCGGGAGGACGCTTCACCAGACGGCCAAAGAAGGGCCTCGCGAGGCCGCCCTCGCGAGGAGAGCTGCGCCATCAAGCCACGCGCGGTACAAGACAAGGACATGGCGCACCCGTGACCCCGCGCCAGGGGGGATGTGCGACTGCGTCTTCTCCAGAGTGACGCGCGTGCCTGCAGGGCGTGTCGGCCAAAGCTTTCCACTTTGGTGATTAAAGGGTGTCGACCATCCACGGCAAGCAAAGCGGAGCCCAAGACCATCCTCTTTGGCGCAAGACGGCCGGGTCGGCGCTACGCGCCACCGCGGGCGTCATCGACAACGTCACCGACAAGGCCTTACGACTGCGCCATGGACGGTGGCTTTATCTGAGCTAGGGCAGTACGCCGGTACCCTTTCTTGGTGCTATGTGGTAACCCTTCCCGCCTAAACATTTGGGGGAAGAGGACTGGAGCACTATAAATAGGAGCTCTGTGGGGACCCCGGACTAGCTGTCCGAAATACCCGATTATGCTTAACACAACGATCCCATGATCAGTCTGTCGTTGCACATAATCCGAACTGAATACCAAAGTTTACATCCATTACAATACCGAATAAAAGTCTTACACACATGGTCATCTAGACCAAGTCTTACATAGTTGCCTTCGTGGGCTAATTCACATTATTCAGCGGAAGCTACTACGTGGTAGATAAGCCCATCCTACGATAACCCGGCAGGCAGTTGACTTATGGAGATCCCTAGTTCACATAGAAGTTGTCGGGGGAATAATTAACCCGCGACTTATTCAAAGCCAAAACAGCGACTTCATGATCACGCTACTATTGGGCCACGTAAAAGATGGTCCGATCAAGGATCGCGACCTGCCGAAGGAAGGCTCCAGAAGTCGGTGGAGAAACTTGCCTTGGATAACAAGCTTGCAATCGGCTTCGTGTAGAACTCTTGTAACCTAGCGATCCTCTGTGTATATAAAGAGGACTCGCAGGACTTAGACAGGGTCAAGCTATCAAGCCCTAAAACCCTAGCTCTTACGGCGAGTTCCCAGATCGGATCGCCTCCATTGTAACACCACATATATCATATCAATACCAATCTAGGGTAGGCAGGAAGTAGGTCTTTACCTCACATTGAGGGGCCGAACCTGGGTAAATCTGTGTTCGTCCTTGTTCCTGCGATCCCAAGCTCGGAGACGATTGACTCGCGCAAATCCCACACCTACGAAGTCATCCATGACATCTGACGTGACAAACCCACGACAGTTGGCGCCCACCGTGGGGCCTGCGGTCAAGAGCGTCACGTTCCGCGCAGGATCGATGAAAGGAGCTGAAGATCTCGCCATTGGCCACATCATCATGGTCGATGGCACGCCTCTCATTGACGATTCAAGCTGGGGACCAGAAGCTGATTACCTGGAGACCGGCCGTATCATCCCGTTTGGATCTATCAACGTCTTCGTCGGTTTCATTGGCGGCGGATCTGTTAGCTCAGTCCAAGAAGGCGACTCAGCAGAAGGATTCGCCAGTGACGGAGAAGAGTCTCTGGAGAGCATGGACTCGCAAGAATTTGGGTCCATCATACCAGCTCTTGAGGACAGTTACTGGGATTACGCACCAGTGGTAGGACAAGAGGCGGCACCAGTTGGAGTCTACATGGCCGGAGGTGCAAGTACGTCAGGAACTGCGGGAGAAGCCGAAAGATCGACACCTCCCGGCAACCCACTACTTATCCCGGTGTCAGCCGCGAACGCCGCTGTCCGCGCAACAGAAATTGAGGCCGCCAGGGCCGAGCTCCTGTACGAGGTTCGGAGGATGGAAGCAGAGCGCTGCAGGCTCGAACAGGTGAACCAAGGAATCCAACAGGAACGGCAAAGGATAGCCGCGCTCGCCGCGACTCAAAGACAAGTTGACTCGCAGGCGCAAGCGCGCGCGACTCAACCAACAATAGAACTTCCACCCACTCCAGCTGCTGGAGACCAACCAGTCGCAAGGATTTTGGAACCATCGATTGTCCACGAAGCCCAGCAACTACCATCGCAACAACCAAGGAGGTTTCATACCCCACAAGGCCACTACCAAAGCCCGGTCGATAACATGTATGCAGCGGCTAATATCTTGACACAGATGGTACCAACAGGCGACGACCCAATCAACACTGAAGCACGGCGTGCGATACAGATGTTGAGCACTGCTGTCCTACAACAGGCCAACAGGGCAGAAGCCGAGGGGCAGCAGCCCCCGTACTGGCCGGCCGCGGGATCGCGGCAGAAAGAAGCGTCCAAAGCGGCCACCGGAGGATGTATCAAGGGTCGCGCAGAGGCAGCAGGAACAAGCCGCAGAAGCACAGGCTATCATGCCAACGACGCAGACGCGGCTCGTGGAAGTTAACAACCCTACGGGCACATCCACAGCTTTGTCCTCGCGACTCAAAGGTCCGGCATGCTTCACTGAGAAGATCAGATCGGAACCTTTCCCTGAAGATTTCAAAGGACCACGCAAGGTGGCAAACTATAACGCCAGCATGGACCCTACCACCTGGCTAAACAACTACGAGATGGGGATGAGTATTTTAAATGCTTCAGAAGAGATATGCGCAAGGTACCTCAACATGATGTTGGAGGGCGCGGCTCACATATGGCTACAAAATCTACCCCCAACTCCATAAATACCTGGGAAGAGTTGAAAGACGCTTTCGTCAAAAACTTCCAAGGAACCTGCAAGCGACTCTGCAATATAGAAGATCTAGAGCGTTGCGTTCAAAAGGAAGGCGAGTCAAGTCGCCACTGGATGAGGAGGGTGGCAGAAATTATACACTCCTCAGACAACATACCTCCAAGCTCAGCTGTCCTAGTCATGGAGAAAAATTGTAAGTTCGAACCACTGATCCATAAGTTAGGTCGCATGAAGGGCAAGGTCAAGAGTCTCAGCGAGGTAATGGCTGCGGCTAACAAATACGCTGGCTCAGACAAGACCCGAGATGCGTCAGATGGAGAAGAGGAGAAGGCCGCTGTTGAAGGAAAGAAAAATACCAGCAAGCCTCAACAGCAACAAACTAGCCACAACAACGCGAATCAAAACAAGCGCAAGAGTGAAGAAGGAAACTCTGGGCTTGTCGCCAACACACGTGGAGGTTTCAGGGGCCAACGAGGAAGAGGCCGAGGAATCGGCTCTCGTCCAATTAACATGGAAGAAGTTTTTAATCGGCCGTGCGATCTTCACACGGGAGGCGACGGGCGGCCAGCAGACCATACCAAGGCGCAATGTAATTATTACAAGAAGTGGAAAGAAGAAAGCCAACACAACAGGGGAAACCACCATGAAGGAAGCCCTGGTGCGACTCATGGTTCAGGCGCCGGGCCGCACAATGCGAGTAACCCCAGGCAGGTGGGGCAGTACCATACAATAGTTATCAACACCTCCAAGAGGGAAGAGAAATTAAGTCGCAGAAGCCAGCAGGTAATACTGTGATACCAGCAACCCCCAATTGGCTAAAATGGTCAGAACATGCAGTCACTTGGAGTCGCGACGATCATCCGCCGCAAGTGCGAGAGCCAGGGAACTGGCGCTAGTTGTGGCACCTTATGTAGCAGGATACAAGCTAACCAAAGTGCTTATGGACGGGGGAAGCAGCATAAATATCATGTACTACGATACGTTCAAGCGCTTGGGGCTCATGGACTCCAGCCTGCAACACACGACGACCGTATTTCACGGCATCGTCCCAGGAAAGTCAGCACAGCCAGTGGGAAAGATAACCCTGGGAGTAACCTTTGGGACGGAAGAAAACTTCAGAAGCGAGTTCATATGCTTCGAAGTGGTAAAATTCCAGAGCCCATATCACGCCCTGTTCGGACGAACAGCCTTCGCCAAGTTTATGGCCAGGCCATGCTACGTTTACCTACAGCTGAAGATACCAGGACCAAGAGGGGTCATCACAGTGCACGGCGATAGAGAAAAAGCAATAGAGTGCGAGGAGGGAGATGCAGCCTTCGCAGAATCAGCTTGTGCCGCTGAAGAGCTAAAGAGTTATAAGTCGCAGGTGGATCCCAATGATATGAGCGTAGTTACCACGCCATCTGCCGAACCACCAATGAAATTCAAAGCGGCCCAAGACACCAAGCAGATAGATCTTGTTCCTGGCGACTCATCCAAGCAGGCGAGCATCGGAGCCCACATGGAGAAAGAACAGGAGCGGGCACTCATCGCTTTCCTTCAGGAAAACAAGGACATCTTCGCATGGAAACCATCAGATATGCCAGGGGTGCCAAGGGAATTGGCAGAACACAGCCTTAACGTGAACCCCCTGGCCAAGCCAGTAAAGCAACCGCTGCGGCGTTTCCACGACGACAGGAGAAAAGCGATAGGGGAAGAAATAGCTCGCCTATTGGCCGCAGGATTCATCACAGAAGTATCACCCGGAGTGGGTGGCAAACCCAGTCCTAGTTATGAAAAAGAACGGCACATGGCGAATGTGCATTGACTACACCAGTCTCAACAAAGCCTGTCCAAAGGACCCATTTGCCTTGCCAAGGATTGACCAAGTGATTGATTCAACAGCCGGATGCGAGTTGTTATGCTTTCTAGACGCCTATTCAGGCTACCATCAAATCAAGATGAAGAAGGAGGACCAGGAAAAGACATCCTTCATCACACCCTTTGGGGCCTTTTGCTATGTAAGCATGCCCTTTGGATTGAAGAACGCAGGTGCGACTTACCAGAGGTGCATTCAAAGTTGCTTGCATGAGCAGATAGGTCGCAACGTTCACGCCTATGTGGACGATATCGTCATTAAATCGCAAGTAGGCCAGGATCTCATCAGTGACTTGGAAGAAACCTTCACAAATCTCAGAAGATATAACATGAAGCTCAACCCGACGAAGTGCGTCTTTGGAGTACCAGCGGGGAAGCTATTGGGGTTCATAGTGTCAGAAAGAGGCATCGAGGCCAACCCTGACAAGATAAAGGCTGTAATGGACCTCCAAAAACCAGAAAAGATCAAGGACGTACAGCGACTTACCGGTTGCGTCGCGGCGTTAAGTCGCTTTATATCAAGACTGGGAGAAAAAGCCCTGCCTTTATACAGATTGCTGAAAAATCAGATACCTTCGTTTGGGACTCAGAAGCCGACGAAGCTTTAACAGCCCTGAAGATTCAGTTGACAAATGCTCCAGTTCTGGCAGCTCCAAAGATAGGAGCCCATGCTGTTGTACATAGCTGCAAACTCTCGTGCCGTAAGCGCCGTGATGGTTGTAGAGAGACAAGAGCCAGGCAAGGAGTACCCAGTCCAAAGGCCAGTATACTACGTAAGTGAGTGCTCACGGCTTCAAAGCAGCGTTACCCTCAGTGGCAGAAGCTAGTGTTTGGAGTATTCATGGCGAGTCGCAAGCTGAAGCACTACTTCCAGGAACACCCAATAACTGTGGTCAGCTCGGCACCACTGGCAGACATCATCCGCAACCGAGAAGCAACAGGAAGAGTAGCCAAGTGGGCGATCGAGCTGGGTCCACACCATATAAGCTACGAGCCGCGCACATCAATTAAGTCGCAAGCTCTCGCAGATTTCATCAATGATTGGACAGAAATTCAAGTCGCTCCCACCATGGCAGAAACAAAATACTGGACCATGCACTTCGATGGGTCAAGACAGCTACAAGGCTCGGGGGCTGGAGTTGTACTCACTTCCCCCAAGGGAGACAAGCTAAGATACGTGCTCCAAATACACTTCAATTGCACAAACAATGTAGCAGAATATGAGGCATTGCTTCACGGACTCCGTATAGCAAAGGAGATGAATGTCAGTCGCATCCGTTGCTTTGGAGACTCAGATTTGGTAGCTCAACAAGTTTCTGGAACATGGGACAGTAAGGATGCAAACATGGCTGCATACAGAGAGAGGTGGACAGAGTTGCTGGACACTTCACTGGCTTCCAAGTTGAACATGTTGATCGAAGACAAAATGAAGCAGCAGATGCCTTGTCTCGGCTAGGATCCAATAGGCAATCAGTCCCGCCCAATGTTTTCTTGGATGAGTTGCATAACCCATCAGTTAAGCCTCCAGCAGAGATTGACATCGCAGAGCCAGAGGATGATTCAACTTTAGTCGCAGCCCTGCATGAACAGCCGGCATGGACAGAGCCATACATGGCATATTTAAGTCGCGGAGTGCTACCAGAGGATGAAGTAGAGGCGCGCAAGATAACACGGCGATCCAAGGCCTACACAATAATAAACAATGAGCTATACAAGCGCAGCGTTGCGGGGACATTCCAAAGATGCGTATCACCAGAAGAAGGACGAAAAATCTTGCACGAAATTCACGCAGGCGATTGTGGCCATCATGCTTCGTCAAGATCTTTGGTGGCAAAGGCGTTCAGACATGGTTTCTTCTGGTTAACGGCGCTAGCAGACGCTGAGCAGATTGTCAGAGTGTGCGATGGATGTCAAAGATACGCCAGGCAAGATCATATGCCAGCTCAAGCACTTCGTACAATACCCATCACATGGCCTTTCGCCGTATGGGGTTTTGACATGGTAGGACCCTTCAGACGGTCCCAACGGGAAAAACTCACCTCCTGGTCGTGGTGGACAAATTCACAAAGTGGATAGAAGCAGAACCCGTGGGAGATTGTGAAGCTGAAACAGCAGTCAAGTTCTTGAAGAAGGTCATATTCCGCTTTGGATATCCCCATAGTATCATTACAGACAACGGAAGCAACACCTCTGAAGGAGCTACACAAATATTTTGTGCGAACAATGGGATAAGGCTGGACCTCACGTCAGTATCACATCCGCAGAGCAATGGACAAGCTGAGCGAGCTAACCAGGAAATTCTCCATGGGATTAAGCCGCGCCTTATTGAAAAGGTTGAAGCATCTCCAGGATGTTGGGTGGAGGAACTGCCAGCCGTGCTATGGAGTTTAAGAACAACCCCTAATAGATCCACAGGATTTACACCATATTTTATGGTCTATGGAGCAGAAGCGGTTATGCCCAGCGATATCATACATGATTCACCAAGAGTTGCGGCCTATGTCGAAGCAGATAATGAAGCAGCTCGGCAGGATTCTGTGGACACATTAGAAGAGGTCAGAGATTTGGCAGCATCAAGGTCAGCGGTGTATCAGCAAGACTTGCGACGCTATCATGCCAGACGCATCAGAACCCGCACCTTTCAAGAAGGAGACCTAGTGCTGCGACTCAAGCAAGACCATAAGGGAATGCACAAGCTATCTTCTCCATGGGAAGGACCCTACATCATCAGCAAAAAACTAAACAATGGATCGTACTATCTGCTGGATGTGAGAGAAGAAAGCAGTGATCGCCATGATTTCGAGGATCGTCTAGAAGCGCCTCGCCCTTGGAACGTCGCGCAACTGCGACCTTACTACACATAAAAAAAAAAGCTAAGTTTCATCTTTTCCAGCTGCCTATAGCTGAGTATCATCCTAGCCACTAAGGGCTCTTGCTTCAAAATTGGTCGCCACCTAGGCGCGACCTGCAACACCTGTATCAGAAATCGGCCGCCACCTAGGCGCGGCCGTACCTTATGTATCAGAAATCGGCCGCCACCTAGGCGCGGCCGTATGTCTCAAACTGGGATCGCCGCCTACGTGCGACCCAACCCTATGTATAACACTCGGTTGCCACCAAGGCGCGACCTTATGTGTCATCATAAACAAAGCTTTATAGCTATATATCATTTGTTTCTTGGGGGCTTTGTACCCTGAAACAGCCAACCTACTGGCAACATCAAACTTACCTTAAGTCGGATTGCAACTTGCATTATGCGTCCAAAGTACTGGGGTGTGGCGTCAATCGAGCTTGATTGCCTATCATGGCCGCTCTCGACCCTGAACACACATGTTCCTAGGAAATACTGAGTCGCGCGAGTGCCCACTTAATGGATTCAGAAAGGCCTAACTAGAGGTCAATGTACTGCTTATAGTACGGCAACACCAATTGCAATTGCTTATATCTTAACAATTGTTTCTTATCTATGACATCAAGCTACAGGTGACGATCTTCAAAACCTCCTGAGAAGAATTGAGATGATTGTCAAATCACATCAGCTCAATCCTTGGGGGCTACAGCATATTGTTATCAAAAATTTGAAGATTGGTCATCATCAAGTGTTGAAGCTATCAGGCAAACCTTGACAGAGTAAGAAGCTCACGAAGTCAGATGCATTTTCAAGGCCGCCCCAAAAGTGCGAGTAAAGCCAGTCCAACGTGATCATGAGTCGCAGAGCAAGGAAGTGCAAGCTAGAAAAAAAAAGTGCAGCCTAAACGTCCAAGGAACCTTTCAAAGTCAAGAAAACATATCAAGATATTCCATGAAGTTCAGGCTACACTTGGGGGCTAATGTCGGGGGAATAATTAACCCGCGACTTATTCAAGCCAAAACAGCGACTTCATGATCACGCTATTATTGGGCCACGTAAAAGATGGGCCGATCAAGGATCGCGGCCTGCCAAAGGAAGGCTCCAGAAGGTCGGTGGTAAAACTTGCCTTGGATGACAAGCTTGCAATCGGCTTCGTGTAGAACTCTTGTAACCTAGCGAGCCTCTGTGTATATAAAGAGGACTCGCAGGACTTAGACAGGGTCAAGCTATCAAGCCCTAAAACCCTAGCTCTTACGGCGAGTTCCCAGATCGGATCGCCTCCATTGTAACACCACATATATCATATCAATACCAATCTAGGGTAGGCAGGAAGTAGGTCTTTACCTCACATTGAGGGGCCGAACCTGGGTAAATCTGTGTTCGTCCTTGTTCCTGCGATCCCAAGCTCGGAGACGATTGACTCGCGCAAATCCCACACCTACGAAGTCATCCATGACATCTGACGTGACAACCCCACGACAGAAGTCGCCGTACTCCTCTTCGTCATAGTGCTCCTCAAAATCTGGCTAAGACAATAGCCAGGGACGAAACCAATATGAGTACATTTGATTGTACTCGCAAACTACCCCCGAATGAACATGCACTAGTTTTATGTTTCTTTTCAAACTTTTATATGTTAAGACATCTCTACATCTTTATTGAAAAAGAGGTAAGAAGAATTTTATAACTATCCTCCAATGAATCACCATCATATTTATTTCTCCAAAACTCCTCCTTTTTCCGACCATCGCCCGTCATGGTCCAGTTGCCTCCCACAACCTCATACCGATCCGTTGGTATGGTTGAATACAACATTCACCACCTCATCTTCTTTTCAAAGTATAAAATTTCTTTTCAAAAACTTGCACATGGTCTTAGGACAGTCTCCCAACTGTCCATATCCGAGGACTCGGCTATTCGAATAGTTTTACACTCTGCAGAGGTAGCACGCTTTTCCCACATCCATCCGACAACTCATCGTGTCAGCCACGTCCCGCCATACAAGGTGTATGCGAAGTTGAGTCACCGACCGTAGCCTGTCCTTTGCTCATGCTAGTATAGGACCCTGCCGCTATGACACTTTCCATCAACACTTAACCCAACCCATCGGAATCTAAGTGTGAGGACTCATAGTTCTGCCCGGCGGTGTATAGGGGACAACCTTCTATTCTCCTCCTTATCTTTCCATAGAGTTTGAGCGAGGACCCAGGTCAGGGGTAGGTCACCGAACCATCCCCTCATGGAACGGAGTCATCTCCGTTGTTGAGGCATCCCATACTAATACGAGCAAATTATATGACTATGCCCTTACCCATATGTGGGTAAATGTGGTCGCACAGGGTAAGATTGGTCGTCATAGTACTAGGACACAATGTGCATTTTTCATCAAAACCCATCTTTCTCCATTTCTCCACTTCAACACCGACATCTCGGCATCCCATATTCACACCAGTATTTTCAAAGGAGTTTTGAATAAAACAATCTTTTTCTTCCCATCCTATAGTTTGATATACACTACCTTATTTTTTCTACATCGGTGGCAAAATAGTTTTTCATATGCTTTTTGAAAAAGTTTTCAAAATCATTGCCTTCAGTGTAAATCATGTTATCAAAGTAGATGTAGATATATACGGGTGCAAGCTCAGAGAGTAGCTTGCCTTGCTCGACAAAATGACCTTGGTCTTGATCTTCAGGTTCAACAAATTCCCCTTCCTCGATAAATCCAACAACGCTCTCGTCTAGTTAATAAACAAACAAATACAAACAATCACTATACTACTCAATCAATCATCACAACATTACAATCTTAAGTGCTCTAAATAGCCACTGCACACATTAAGCAACACAATTTGGTTTTACTTTAATTGAATTAACCATTATTTAATTATGTCTTAATTAAGACAGAAACTAGTTGAACATGTTTAATTTCACAACTCAAGTTATGTTGGTCACAAAAATACAAACTAAATTTCCACAGAAAGTTACTGATGTGTAGAAGACAAGACAATTGGATTTGGATTAATTGGAGTTACCAAACTCCCTAAACAATTGTTTTTATCTAGAATCTTAATAATCAAGTTTTAGCTACAAATTAAGTTCTGTTGATCAGAAACTTAAATCTTTTTAGGGGTAACTAACAATGACTAAATGTGACCTAACAAAATTGGTCCTAATTTATTTGGGTTAAACATTAACCATCTATAATTGTTTTAGTGCAGAAGGGCTTACTAATTTTAACTTAAAGCCAAACAATTAATACTGCTTAATTAATTCTACCAAAATTAGGGAAGCTAATAGATTACAGTACCAAGCTAACAAAATTGGTTTGGAATTATTTGGGTTAATAAAGTATCAGAAACAAACAAGTTTAGGTTTTAAACCTTCTGTGGTATTTTTAATACTACACATTTATTATTTACCTAAACTAGCAAGGTGGCCCTCGCAAATGCGAGGGCACCATCTGTAGTTGGTTGAAAGTGTTCAAGAATAAAAATATGGTTTCGTTAATAACACATTATTTTCAATTACGTGACAATAAACAAAAAAATTCTACAACTACCGCAAATGTTTTGGTAAGCAAAGTATCACTTATGCAAGTAACATCTTTGGCCATCTAAATTTGTGGGCAAATGATTATCATGCCATATGTTGAAACACCCAAGTAAGTGATATTGGATCTGTAAACTGAATTTCTTACATGATAGTTGATCAGTGTGTTAGGTTAGTTATATTTGATGAAAAATCGCTGAATTAAGATAAAATGGGTTGTCTTCCTTAATGTAACAAAATGCGCCGTATGAAATGTTTTTATTTCTTCGGGCGTGCATTTGAGAGGGCATCATTTGTACTTGGTTGAAAGTGTTCAAGAAATAAAATAGTGTTCCACTGATATCATATTATTTCCCATTATTTCACAATAAACAAATTGTTCTGAAACTACTGCACATTTTTTTGTAAGCAAAATGTCAGTTATACGATGTAACATCTTTGGCAATCTGAAATATTTGGGCAAAGATTATCATGCCGGATGTTGAAACACCCATGTAAGTGATGTTGGATATGTAAACTGAACTATAGTTCTTGCATGATGTTAGATCAGGTTGGAGAGTAGTTATCATTGATAAAAAAAATTGTAGAATTAGTATAAAACGGTCTATCCTCCTTAATAGGTAGGTCACATTAAATAGTGAGAATAGTCTTGTTCAGATGTTTCTTCCTCTCATTTACCCACTCCGTGTCATAATGTGCAACGTTTTAGAAACATGAACATGGTGAAAAGTTGGCCAATTTTTATGAATATACATCTAAAGATAAATTACCTTTTTGTAGGCATATTCTTTAACATGTTTATACATCAATTGTCAAAGTTAGAGAAGTATTATTCTAAGTTTTCTAGACTCTTAACTTATCAGGATCTTCATTCAATTGTTCTACACACCCCGCTCACATGTATTTTATATGTTATGCTAAATGTCTAAGGCTTAGCATAGTTCTAAAATCTTAATCCAATTGAAATGACATTACTCTTATGTTTATTTCGTTACATGAGAGAAAGACACAGATAATATTCCAAAAATGTTTACCACACAGAGCAAGCATATTCATCAGAATAATTCAAAAGAATAAGTGTATGCTTTTCATGTCCCCGGATTAAAGATTGTATCTACCGTGTGGTTACAAAATATTAAACATACGAATCGAAATTATGTGGTGACTTGGCACTATGTGTATCATTAAAAAAAATATTATAGTGTGAGGGATGCTCCCGACGATCGTTAGTGGGTCGACTAATGTTTTATCTTCAATAATTTTGAAGGTTGGATAATTTTGTCTCATTGTATCGGAATATTGCTTCAGCAGACGGAAAATATGTGTTGACTATCATTAAGCCGGTAATTTTTTAGCGTGAAGGATGTTCCCGTTGATAATGCGACTAATGTTGTTACTTCATTAATATTAAAATTTCACGACTCAAAACTACGAACTCCCGCTTTCATTTTGTGCTTCTTATTCTGATGGCAGTCAAATAAATTTTGTCATGATTCATTAATGTATGTGGTGCGACTAATGTCGTGACTTCATTAATTTTAAAATTGCACGACTCAAAACTTCAGTCAATTTTGTGTACTCAATTATACAAACAATGTACTACTCGGTTGATAGTTAACCCGGGTTCTCTTGTTTAGTCAAAATCAAACTTTATAAAGTTTGACCAAATATATATATAAAAAAACAACACCTAAAATATTAAATCATAATTATTAGAATCGTCATAAAACGTTTTCATATTAAAAAAAGTTGGTATTCAGAATGCTGATATTTATTGTCACATCTTTGGTTAATTTATACCAAATTTGATTTTAGCTAAACTCACTAACGCAGGCTAAATAATACAGAAAAAGTACGTATGTATCAGTTTGATTATTTGTAAACTGGCCATATCGTAGCAGCTCCTATCCTTTGACACCACGTTGCAGGATTTTTTTTTTACTTTACGCTATCACGTTTCAGCTAAGGTAGATAGCTACTCTCGTACGCGGTCTGTTTTTTTAAATGCACGTGCGTGTATTTATCTAGCGAAAGTGCGTGTTTAAGGCAAACTAAGGGAGTCCTTTGCCACCACGTTTGAGGTTGATTTTTTTTCTTCTAGCTATCACGTTTTAAAAAAGGTACGCATGCTGGTTATTTCCTTTTTCGTGAGGTACATATTGCTGAGACGTGATCTTATCAACATAAGTCGTGTCAAATATGTTAAGTAACTCTACTATAAAATGAATTTCAGCCATACAATTTAGATCAAACTGTTAAAAATAATTGAGATGATGTGGATCAACGTAGTATCTCTATTAGACAACTGTATTTTACTTTTAGTATATAATAGATGAAATGAAACTACTTGGGTTGGTTAAAAAAATTCATAAGCTTTCCAGAACATTTGGATTTGATTTATTTGGATTTATAAATCTCGAGATATTGAATTTCTAAGTTATGTCCAGTACTGAAATTTCAGAGAAAACTAAATTAGAAAACTACTCTGTTCTGGATAATGTTGAAGATCCTGACGGGTGGGGTCCACTCGTCAGTGACTCAACAGAAATATCTCTCTCGCGCTAAAATGTTTAAAACGCTGACAGTGGGTCCCACTTGGCAGTGACTCACTACGCGAAGCGGTACGCAACCGTTGATCTAAGATTTAACGGTCTACAGAGGCCACGAACGGCGACGACCATATTTGGGCGGCGCCGCCGTGCCAGCGACGGCGAGGTTGGTCGGAGAGGCACCTGGGGTGGTCTGCGACGGCGGGGAAGACGGCGTTCGACGGCGGAGAACTTGGGGAGGCTCTGGAGATGAGTTGAGCTTGATGGGGAGGTCTCGAGCGTCGGTGGCGAGCTCCGCTGCTTCCACGGACGGCTCCCGACTCCGGCGAGCTCTCTGCGGCGTTCCTGAGCACGAAACAGAGGGCAAATGGAGGCGTGTGAGTGCGGTGGTGTAGGCAGAGGGTGTGCAAGCGAGAGAGGAGAGAAAGGAAGTGAGGCACGGCGTGGCCGTGGACGACGTCCACCTTCTCCTCCGGCAGCACCTGGCCGTGCTTGCCCAGAGCAGCAAAGGCTGCAGTGGCGTCTCCGCCCTCCTGGCGGTGCACGAGAGGGTGTGGGGTGAGTGTTAGAGGGGTGGATTGGAGTGAGGAGCGGAGGGATGCGGTGGGGGTATATAAATTGCCGAACTCCGGCGTGTCGTGGACCTGGCGCAGGAGGGGTCTGGGGGGTGGGTGAGCACGCCATTGGTGGCAGTGCGGTGTAGCAACGGCGTGGGAAGGTGACCGTGAGGGTTAGAGGGAGAGAGGTTCAGTGGTGCGAGCTGTGGCTAGCTCGGGCCGACGGCGTCCATGGCGCACGCTCGTGAACTTGACGGCGTGCTGGCGTCGTCGTGGGCCACCAGGGGTGACGTCGTCGTGTCTGCGGGGGCACGGGGAGGCAGGTGAGTGGCTGGGCGGCGGTGAACTGGCGAGGGGTGCAGTGGAGGCCGCGTTCGCCGTCGATGGCCACGCGCGGCCATGGACGCGGCGCGCTCGGGTTCGACCGCACAGGTACGGGCGTGCAGCGCTTCAGGGCGGTCTCCCCCTTGACCATTCGTGAGCGGCGAAGCAGAAGGGAGGGAAGGCACGGTTCGGGCCAGCGGCGCGTCCTCCCTTCGTCTAGCTCGCGTAGGTGCAGTACGGCGGCGAGCGGCTCCAATGGCTACGGTCCAAATTGGACAATGCGCACGTTTCCATCGTTCTCCAGCGAAGCAGCGAGGTGAGAGAGGTGAGTGCGACGTGAGAGAGTGAGTGATTCGCCGAAATTCGCTCGAAATCGAGCGAATTGAATTCGGGAATTGGGCAGAGTTCATCGGCGCTCACCAGGTGTTCGCCAGAATGCCTGAACCAATTTCAAATTTGAATTTTTGAAAATTCTTTTCATATTTGGTTCACTAACTATTTATCAAGTAATTGTGGTGATGTGGGGATATTTATTGTGTATTTGTTCATAGCACATTTGGTGATTTAAAGAAGATAAAGAAGGATTTTGAATTTAAATTTAGGTTTTTGGAATTATTTATTTGAGAGGGAAAAGGTGTAGGACAATTTGAGAGTGGTCATATTATCACTCCACTGAAGTTTGGATGAAAGAAAATTAATTCCTCACTTGGAGAAATTGAGTGACACTTGTCACATTGTTTTTGTTGTTTTTAAATTTCAAATTTTGTTTTTTTCCAAGTTTTTATTTAGAGCAACAATCAACCCAAGCAATAATAAACAATCAACACACACAACACAATAAAAGTTTTTGTTGGCCCACATTTTTGGAATAATAATTTCTTATTATAATTTTGGGGTGTTACAAATCCTTCCCCCTTAAAATAAATCTCGTCCCGAGATTTGCTAGGCTTAGGTACTAAAGAGGTTTGGGAATTCGCTTCTAAGATAGTCTTCACATTCCCATGTTGCTTCTTCTTCAGAGTGGTTAGTCCACTGGACCTTTTAGAACTTGATCGCGCGCCTCCGGGTAAGACGAACATCTTCATCAAGAATCTTGGCAGGTCTCTCACGATAAGTCAGGTCTTGGTTCAGATCGACGGAGAGGTGGTCGATGTTCTTGAAAACATCGGGCTTGTCGGGAACTTCAAGACACTTCCGGAGCAAGGAAATGTGGAAGACATCATGAAATTCCGATAACTCTTGGGGCAATTCCAGTTGATAAGATACTTCTCCTCGACGAGAAATGACCTTGAAGGGTCCAATATATCTTGGTGCCAATTTTCCCTTGACATGAAAACGCTGCATACCCTTGAGTGGTGTCACTCGGAGATAGACATAATCTCCGACGTTGAAGGTGACATCGCGACGCTTGGGATCAGCGTAGCTCTTCTGACGGGATTTGGCAGTCTTGAGACGCTCGCGAATAAGTTGGACTTGTTCCTCAGCTTCACGGAGGGTATCTGGTCCAAACAATTTGCCTTCTCCGGTATCGGACCAATTCAGGGGCGTACGACACTTCTTGCCGTAAAGTGCTTCAAACGGGGCCATTTGCAGACTGGACTGGTAGCTATTGTTGTAGGAGAATTCTGCAAATGGAAGACAATCTTCCCATTTGGAACCATAAGATAGAACACATGCACGAAGCATGTCCTCTAATATCTGATTCACTCGCTCGGTTTGGCCTCCGGTCTGGGGATGATAAGCTGTGCTAAATGCTAACTTGGTTCCGAGGGTTTGTGAAGGGATTTCCAGAACCTTGAAGTGAATTGCGTGCCTCTATCAGATACAATCTTCTTAGGCACACCGTGCAGGCTTACTATTCTGGAAATATACAAGTCTGCTAACTGAGCTCCGGTATGAGTGGTCTTGACAGGAACAAAATGGGCAACCTTGGTCAATCGATCAACGATGACCCAAATCGAGCCATGGCCTCGGTTGGATCTTGGAAGTCCGGTAATAAAGTCCATTCCAATTTCATCCCACTTCCATTCAGGAATTTTCGAAGGTTGAAGCAATCCAGCGGGTCGCTGATGTTCAGCCTTGACTCGCTGACAGATATCACACTTGGCCACGAAAGAACCAATCTCTCGCTTCATTCCATGTCACCAAAATCTATCACGAAGGTCTTGGTACATCTTTGTTCCGCCGGGATGAATTGAGTAAGGGGTCTCATGGGCTTCTGTCACGATTAAATCTTTAAGCTCCTTGACATTAGGCACACAGATACGACCATTGAATCTTAACACTCCCAGCATCTTCGGTAAAACCGGGTGCTTTGCTGAGAGAAATCTTCCTCTTAATTCCTTCAATGCTTTCATGATCCTTTTGGGCTTCCTTGATTTGATCCATCAGGGTTGGGGCTAACTCTAGATTGGCGAGATAACCATGGCTAACAAGCTCTAGTCCGAAATCTTCGAACTCTTTGAACAAGGCTGGTTGTTCGGCTTGGATTAAGGCATTTAGGGTGCAAGGCTTGCGACTCAGGGCATCGGCAACTACATTAGCCTTTCCGGGGTGATAATGGATTCCAATATCATAATCCTTGATTAATTCCATCCATCTCCTTTGTCGCAGGTTCAACTCCTTCTGGGTGAAGATATACTTCAAGCTCTTATGATCCGTATAGATCTCGCAGCGATGTCCCACAAGATAGGGACGCCACGTCTTAAGAGCAAGAACAACAACAGCTAACTCCAGATCATGGGTTGGATAATTTCTTCATGCGGTCGCAACTGTCGAGACAGATACGACACAACTTTGCCTTCTTGCATCAGAACGCAACCAAGTCCGAGGCGTGATGCATCGCAATACACGTCGAAACTCTTGGTGACGTCTGGCATAATCAAGATTGGGGTTGAAGTCAGTCTCTTCTTTAGTTCTTGGAAACTATCTTCACACTTCTGGGTCCATTCAAATTTCTTGTCCTTCTTCAACAGTTGAGTCATGGGCTTGGCTATGCTGGAGAATCCTTCCACGAACTTGCGGTAGTAACCCGCTAGTCCGAGAAAGCTTCGGATTTCAGTCACATTAGTGGGGGCTTTCCAGTCAACGATAGCTTGGATCTTCTCTGGGTCAACAGAAATTCCTCCAGCAGATACAACATGTCCGAGAAATGCCACTTCGCTAAGCCAAAACTCACACTTGCTAAGCTTGGCATATAGCTTGTGCTCTCGGAGTGTCTCCAGAACTAGACGCAGATGTTCAGCATGCTCTTCTTCGTCTTGGAGTAGATAAGAATGTCGTCGATAAAGACTACCACGAACTTGTCGAGGTACTCCATGAAAATCTTGTTCATGAGATTCATGAAATAGGCTGGGGCATTGGTCAGACCAAAGGACATCACGGTGTATTCAAACAAACCGTAACGGGTGGTGAAGGCGGTCTTGGGAATGTCTGACTCTCGGATTTTCAACTGATGATATCCTGTCCGAAGATCGATCTTGGAAAAGACTCGGGCTCCGTTCATCTGATCGAACAGATCCTCGATCTTGGGAAGAGGATACTTGTTTTTGATGGTCACATCATTGAGCTTGCGATAATCCACACACAGGCGTGTGGTACCGTCTCTTGTCCACAAAGATAATGGGTGATCCCCAAGGTGAAGCGCTTGGGCGAACAAGACCTTTGCTGAGCATATCAGCCAACTGCTTCTTCAATTCAACCAGTTCTTCTGGATTCATCCGGTATGGTCTCTGGGATAAGTTCAATTACGAACTCAATATCTCTGTCTGGCGGCATACCAGGCAATTCTTCCGGGAAAACATCTCGGAATAGGTGAACAACACGGATCTCATCTATAAGGGGTCGAGCTATGCCCTCATGGCAGCCTGGTTGGGAATGGCTAGCTTCAGATACATATTCCACTTCGACATCCTTGTCTGTGGTGATGGATACAGCTCTTCTGGCGCAATCTATATGACCACGGTATTTGGCTAACCAGTTCATACCCAGAATAACATCTATACCTTGGGTTCCTAAAATGATTAAGTCGGTTGGAAACTTTTCTCCTTTGATCTCAAGGGAAACGTCGGGGCAAAACAGCTTGGTTTCTACGGTGGATTCTGGGATTTGGATGACCATGGGTCTGGGTAAAAGATTCCCGACTAGACCTCCCTTAGCAACAAACTCTTGGGTAACAAAAGAATGGGTTGCACCAGAATCAAACAGAACAGTTGCAGGTACTGAGTTGACAAGAAACGTACCCAGCACAACATCTGGCGCATCCTGGGCTTCCTCAGCATTGATGTGGTGCAGACGGCCCTTGCCAACAGCAACATTTCGCGGGGTGCGGCATTCTTGCCATTTCCATCACGGCCTTGACCATTGTTCGGTGCCGGTGCATTGGGGCGCTGAACATTCCTCTTAGGATTGGGGCATTCCTGGAGTAGTGACCCTTAGTGCCGCATTCAAAGCAGACAACATTGGCATTGCGGTTGAAGTTGTTGAAGTTTCCTCCGGGACGGTTATTGTCATTGGGGCGGTTGAAGTTGTTTGGGCGGTTAGGAAAGGTGGAGCGGGGTGCTTGCGGTGGTCGATAAGCAGGCTTGGATGCTGGCTGAAAGATACGAGGCTTCTGGTTGCTTGAACCTTCAGATGCAATCATCCTCCTCTTACGACCTTCAAACATGGACTTGCGCTTGGTCTCCAGCTGGATGGCTTTGTCCACAAGTGACTCCAAATCATAGAAGTCATGGATAACCAACGCGCATTGCAGCTCATCATGAAGTCCATTCAGAAAACGCTCCATCTTCTTCTTCTCAGTGTTAGTGTCATCAGGAGCATACCGAGATAAGTCGGTAAACTCATCAAGATAACCAACCACATCTTTACTTCCCTGCCTCAGCTTGCGGAATTCATCCTTCTTCCTCTCAATGAGTCCGCCGGGATATGCTTCTTGCGGAACTTCTCCTGGAACTCAGCCCAGTTGATCACATAGCCAACTTGCTGGAGAGCCTTGGTAGCTTCCCACCAAGCTCGTGCAGGACCAGCAAGATAGTGGGTTGCATACAGAACCTTCTCATTGACTCCCACAGCAGCAACTTCCAGGTTGTTCTCGATGGTACGAAGCCAATCATCGGCTCCAGTGGGTGAAGTCCCTGGAATAGGTAGGTGGGTTGGTCTTCTGAAAATCGCTTAAGGTGGATTGCTGATTTCCATTCCATTGCCATTGCCATTGCCACCATGGTTGTTATTGTTGTTGTTAACCTGAGCGGCAGCGATCTGCTGCAGGGCAGCAAGATGAGCTTGGCGCTCCTCCCGGGCATTTTGGCGTTCCTCCATAATGAGCGCAAGAAGTTGGGCGGAGGTCGGTTCTGGTGGTGGTGGCGGTGGTCCTCCATCCGGGTTGTTGGTGCGACGAGTGTCCACCATCCTGAAGCATACCGGGTATAAGAGGCAAGGCAAAAAGGTTTCGACTAAGGGGAAGAAGATGAATTCGCAGAGTGGTTGATTAATTTAGGTTGATATTGAAATATTTTGCACAACCCAAACAAGACTAACACATTTATAACACAAGCATCACAGCAACGAGTTCACAGCATCAAGCTTACAACATCACCCTACATCTAATGTACATAATACATGGTTTCCAAAGGAACCACTACTTCGACTCGACTAGCGATAGGGGTCAACCTAATCCTGCGATAGTACTCAGTCACTCGCCTACTGAGGTGGAACCTCCGGCTCTGCTGCGTCAGCGTCGGACTGGTAGGGTGGCTCCTCCGGGTCCTCCTCCTCCCTCGAGAACTGCCTCGAGTGGCTCCTCCTCCTCGTCAACTAGCTCCTCCTCGTCGTCCGACTCCTCGTAGTCCATCTCCTCCTGGTAATCCTCATCGTCACTGATGAAAGCACTGTTCTCCCTACGGAGATCCTCGCCCTCCTCCTCCATCTCGTTGGCATGGTGCTCCATATCCTCGATCATCTCGTCCTGCTCCGCCACCCTCTTGCGGAGCTTGGCGACGATCTTCTTCAGCTGGGTCCTCCTCTTGAGAAGAGCAATCTTCTCCTGCTTCAGCTGCGCCTCACGCTCGCGACTCTCATTGAGCGAGATGCGCTCAAAGCGAGCTCGAAGTCTAGCGCTGATCAGATCCTCCTGGGTGCGGTAGAGTAGGACCTCCATGTCCAGGATGTACTCTCCAAACGTCGGGTGTAGAGGTGACTGGATGGGGTGTCCATCCTCGGTGCGCCTCCCGTAGAACCGAAACGGGAGTTCACCAGCTCCGCCTTGTGCTCCTCACAAAGTCGGGCTAGCAACCTCTGCATGGCACGACACAGTCCGTCTACCCAGTGGGCGTCCATAGTGGCGAAGATCAGCGTCCTGGATCCGGGAGACTTGAGGTTCCCCCGAACAGACGACTCGATACGCCAACACAGGTTTCCGTTGCCGAGAACGTCAACCTGGGCTCCCTTGAACTCTGGAGCGGGGCGACCTAACAGCTTGCTCAACTCAAACAAGTCCTTCTCGAACATCATCTCGCCATCCTTCTCAAGCTGGTAGAACTCAGTCCAATGGAGTGCCATCTACAATTTTAGGCAAAATTTTAAGTTAGTGCGATGTCCCGTGTACAAAATTTTAAATTAGGTGAAATAACAAGTGCGCAAAATTTTAAGCTTAATGGGATGACAAGTGTGCAATATTTTAAGAGTACCAGAAAATGTAATAATTAATGAGAGTAAATTTTACATAAGTCGGAGGATTTGAAGATAAGCAATTTTCAAAAATACTTTCCTCCTTTGTTTTAGAAATTAACTTTTGTAACTATTATCTAATGACCATGCTAACTAAGGTCTCTTAAAGTCAGGATGGCTCTGATACCAGCTCTGTGGGGACCCCGGACTAGCTGTCCGAAATACCCGATTATGCTTAACACAACGATCCCATGATCAGTCTGTCGTTGCACATAATCCGAACTGAATACCAAAGTTTACATCCATTACAATACCGAATAAAAGTCTTACACACATGGTCATCTAGACCAAGTCTTACATAGTTGCCTTCATGGGCTAATTCACATTATTCAGCGGAAGCTACTACGTGGTAGATAAGCCATCCTACGATAACCCGGCAGGCAGCTGACTTATGGAGATCCCTAGTTCGCATAGAAATCGCCGTACTCCTCTTCGGCGTAGTGCTCCTCGAAATCTGGCTAAGACAATAGCCAGGGACGAAACCAATATGAGTACATTTGATTGTACTCGCAAACTACCCCCGAATGAACATGCACTAGTTTTATGTTTTTTTCAAACTTTTATATGTTAAGACATCTCTATATCTTTATTGAAAAAGAGGTAAGAAGAATTTTATAACTATCCTCCAATGAATCACCATCATATTTATTTCTCCAAAACTCCTCCTTTTTCTGACCATCGCCCGCCATGGTCCATTTGCCTCCCACAACCTCATACCGATCCGTTGGTATGGTTGAATACAACATTCACCACCTCATCTTCTTTTCAAAGTTTAAAATTTCTTTTCAAAAACTTGCACATGGTCTTAGGACAGTCTCCCAACTGTCCATATCCGAGGACTCGGCTATTCGAATAGTTTTACACTCTGCAGAGGTAGCACGCTTTTCCCACATCCATCCGGCAACTCATCGTGTCAGCCACGTCCCGCCATACAAGGTGTATGCGAAGTTGAGTCACCGACTGTAGCCTGTCCTTTGCTCATGCTAGTATAGGACCCTGCCGCTATGACACTTTCCATCAACACTTAACCCAGCCCGTCGAAATCTAAGTGTGAGGACTCATAGTTCTGCCCGGCGGTGTATAGGGGACAACCTTCTATCCTCCTCCTTATCTTTCCATAGAGTTTGAGCGAGGACCCAGGTCAGGGGTAGGTCACCGAACCATCCCCTCATGGAACGGAGTCATCTCCGTTGTTGAGGCATCCCATACTAATACGAGCAAATTATATGACTACGCCCTTGCCCATATGTGGGTTAATGTGGTCGCACATGGTAAGATTGGTCGTCATAGTATTAGGACACAATGTGCATTTTTCATCAAAACCCATCTTTCTCCATTTCTCCACTTCAACACCGACATCTCGGCATCCATATTCACACCAGTATTTTCAAAGGAGTTTTGAATAAACAATCTTTTTCTTCCCATCCTATAGTTTGATATACATTACCTTATTTTTTCTACATCAGTGGCAAAATAGTTTTTCATATGCTTTTTGAAAAAGTTTTCAAAATCATTGCTTTCAGTGTAAATCATGTTATCAAAGTAGATGTAGATATATACGGGTGCAAGCTCAGAGAGTAGCTTGCCTTGCTCGACAAAGTGACCTTGGTCTTGATCTTCAGGTTCAACAAATTCCCCTTCCTCGATAAATCCAACAACGCTCTCGTCTAGTTAATAAACAAACAAATACAAACAATCACTATACTACTCAATCAATCATCACAACATTACAATCTTAAGTGCTCTAAATAGCCACTGCACACATTAAGCAACACAATTTGGTTTTACTTTAATTGAATTAACCATTATTTAATTATGTCTTAATTAAGGCAGAAACTAGTTGAACATGTTTAATTTCACAACTCAAGTTATGTTGGTCACAAAAATACAAACTAAATTTCCGCAGAAAGCTACTGATGTGTAGAAGACAAGACAATTGGATTTGGATTAATTGGAGTTACCAAACTCCCTAAACAATTGTTTTATCTAGAATCTTAATAATCAAGTTTTAGCTACAAATTAAGTTCTGTTGATCAGAAACTTAAATCCTTTTAGGGGTAACTAACAATGACTAAATGTGACCTAACAAAATTGGTCCTAATTTATTTGGGTTAAACATTAACCATCTATAATTCTTTTAGTGCAGAAGGGCTTACTAATTTTAACTTAAAGCCAAACAAATAATACTGCTTAATTAATTCTACCAAAATTAGGGAAGCTAATAGATCATAGTACCAAGCTAACAAAATTGGTTTGGAATTATTTGGGTTAATAGAGTATCAGAAACAAACAAGTTAGGTTTTAAACCTTCTGTGGTATTTTTAATACTACACATTTATTATTCACCTAAATGAAATGAAACCACTTGGGTTGGTTAAACAATTTCATAATCTTTCCAGAACATTTGGATTTGATTTATTTGGATTTATAAATCTTGAGATATTGAATTTCTAAGTTATGAAATTCCAGAGAAAACTAAATTAGAAAACTACTCTGTTCTGGATAATGTTGAAGATCCTGACGGGTGGGGTCAACTCGTCAGTGACTCAACAGAAATATCTCGCGCGCGCTAAAATGTTTAAAACGCTGATACTGGGTCCCACTTGGCAGTGACTCACTACGTGAAGCGGTACGCAACCGTTGATCTAAGATCTAACGGCCTACAGAGGCCACGAACGGCGACGACCATATTTGGGCAGCGCCGCCGTGCCAGCGACGGCGAGGTTGGTCGGAGAGGCACCTGGGGTGGTCTGCGACGGCGGGGAAGACGGCGTTCGATGGCGGAGACTTGGGGAGGCTCTGGAGATAAGTTGAGCTTGACGGGGAGGTCTCGAGCGTCGGTGGCGAGCTCCGCTGCTTCCACGGACGGCTCCCGACTCCAGCGAGCTCTCTGCGGCGTTCCTGAGCACGAAACAGAGGGCAAATGGAGGCGTGTGAGTGCGGTAGTGTAGGCAGAGGGTGTGCAAGCCAGAGAGGAGAGAAAGGAAGTGAGGCACGGCGTGGCCGTAGTCGACGTCCACCTTCTCCTCCGGCAGCACCTGGCCGTGCTTGCCCAGAGCAGCAAAGGCTGCAGTGGCGTCTCCGCCCTCCTGGCGGTGCACGAGAGGGTGTGGGGTGAGTGTTAGAGGGGTGGATTGGAGTGAGTAGCGGAGGGATGCGGTGGGGATATATATTGCCGAACTCCGGCGTGTCGTGGACCTGGCGCAGGAGGGGTCTGGGGGTGGGTGAGCACGCCATTGGTGGCGGTGCGGTGTAGCAACGGCGTGGGAAGGTGACCGTGAGGGTTAGAGGGAGAGAGGTGCAGTGGTGTGAGCTGTGGCTAGCTCGGGCTGACGGCGTCCATGGCGCACGCCCGTGAACTTGACGGCTTGCTGGCGTTGTCGTGGGCCACCAGGGGTGACGTCGTCGTGTCTGCGGGGGCACGGGGAGGCAGGTGAGTGGCTGGGCGGCGGTGAACTGGCGAGGGGTGCAGTGGAGGCCGCGTTCGCCGTCGATGGCCACGCGCGGCCATGGACGCGGCGCGCTCGGGTTCGACCGCA
Source organism: Poa pratensis (assembly GCA_947311845.1). Classification (NCBI taxonomy): domain Eukaryota; kingdom Viridiplantae; phylum Streptophyta; class Magnoliopsida; order Poales; family Poaceae; genus Poa; species Poa pratensis. The sequence continues at coordinate 17,568,741 of CAMZMU010000037.1, forward strand.
CGGTTACGGGCGTGCAGCGCTTCTGGGCGGTCTCCCCCTTGACCATTCGTGAGCGGCGAAGCAGAAGGGAGGGAAGGCACGGCTCGGGGTCAGCGACGCGTCCTCCCTTCGTCTAGCTCGCGTAGGTGCAGTACGGCAGCGAGCGGCTCCAATGGCTACGGTCCAAATTGGACAATGCGCACGTTTCCATCGTTCTCCGGCGAAGCAGCGAGGTGAGAGAGATGAGTGCGACGTGAGAGAGTGAGTGATTCGCCGAAATTTGCTCGAAATCGAGTGAATTGAATTCGGGAATTGGGCAGAGTTCATCGGCGCTCACCAAGTGTTCGACAGAATGCCTGAACCAATTTCAAATTTGAATTTTTGAAAATTCTTTTCATATTTGGTTCACTAACTATTTATCAAGTAATTGTGGTGATGTGGGGATATTTATTGTGTATTTGTTCATAGCACATTTGGTGATTTAAAGAAGATAAAGAAGGATTTTGAATTTAAATTTAGGTTTTTGGAATTATTTATTTGAGAGGGAAAAGGTGTAGGACAATTTGAGAGTGGTCATATTATCACTCCACTGAAGTTTGGATGAAAGAAAATTAATTCCTCACTTGGAGAAATTGAGTGACACTTGTCATATTGTTTTTGTTGTTTTTAAATTTCAAATTTTGTTTTTTTCCAAGTTTTTATTTAGAGCAACAATCAACCCAAGCAATAATAAACAATCAACACACACAACACAATAAAAGTTTTTGTTGGCCCACATTTTTGGAATAATAATTTCTTATTATAATTTTGGGGTGTTACAGCCTCGCCGTGGCCTTAGAGGATCATCTTCTACCTCGCTACAAGCACCAACACTTGTACTGTAATCGCTCTGAGCAGTGCAATCCATCTCAAGCAGGAAGTACGGTTTTACACCTCCATGGTGGCCTGAACCTGGGTAACCGTTGTGTCGCCTTGCTGTGTGTGTGTCTTCTTCACCGAGGTCGTCGAGGGTTCGTCGAGAGCGTGTTTCAGTCCCCAGTGTTCGAACGACACTACACTAGAGGTTCCTTCTCCTTTCGTCTACCTCCAGCACTATCGCAACAGTGGAACATGGGGTTCCCCTGATGCTGCCAAAGTGGGTCCACCACCGGGGCCCACCAAGAAGATGGACAAGGCAAGGAGTCAAGTACAGCGGATGGGTTAGCTCATCCGCCCCAAGGAAACCCGACAAGTTCGACAGCAGCACTCTGCGGCTAAGGACCAGGCGACCTTCCGGGGTCACCCCCTTGCCCGGAGAACAAGGCAGCATACCCGCGGGTCCGTGCGCCCGGCAGGAGGCCAGGCGCGCTCCCGGGTACTCCATCTGTACCGCTGAGAGGATAAGATCGCCAGCTCGATGGAAGCTGGCGGAAGACTTGGGCGCCAAGATGAAGGCCGCGCTCAGGTGACGTTGCCACGAGCGTAGTTGGTGGGGCGGACAGGCTTTGTCTGTCCCACCTTTTCCAAGGGCGGACGACTACGCCGCCCTCCAGAAGAATACTTGGAGGAGAGGATGCCACATCTCCTCCAAGGACCGCCGAGGGGTTTTTCCCGCCAAAACCCCTCACGCTCCTCGCGTGCCCATGTCGGATCCCCTTAGTCTATAAAAGGAGGACCATGGCACCGAGAAAAAGGAGAGGCAAGCAAGAGCTCAGGCAAGACTAGACTAGGGTTCAGAGGGTAGAGAGAGAGGTGATCTTTTTTTTTTGAAGCTCATACAGTAGGGAAGACCCCTACTGCTATTTTCCATTTTCAAATAAAACAGCCAGCGGCAAATATTTACAAGGTTACACAATTCATAAAAAAGTTCATAAAGAATCTAGCCACTGCTGCATTCCCTCGCGAAGACTAGGCTTAGCTCTATGCATGATAAGAGTAAATGATTCTTTAAACATAAAAAGACATCTGTCTTGATCGACGCTCTCATTGTCGAAAATGATCTTATTTGTATGATTCCAGAGGCTCCAACAACCCACCAAAAGGGTCTCCTTGAAGCAGATATTATTTTGTCGTCGCTTTCCATCAATAAGCATTTCAATCAGATCCATATTTGTATCCGAAGACAATTTCATTTTGTTCCAGAAAGCTTTACAGAAATCGCATTCGAAGAAAAGATGTGCCAGACTTTCAATTTGATCTAGCTAACATAACACACAGTTTGAATCCTCAACATAGAAGTGTTTCCTGTTCATAAGATCCTTTGTGTTAAGCCGGTCCAATAATAATAGCCAGAAGAAGAATTTGTGTTTCGAGAGGCAACATGATTTCCAAATCCATTTAAATGGAACTGGTGCATCCGGAGGGTCCAAAATGGCTTCATACATTTTTTGTGTGGAATAGCAGTTTCCCCATTCGAAAGACCAGATGTCAAAATCTTCTTCATGACTATATTGTTCTAAAATCCCCTCAAGTTCATGACGTTGCTGCATAGCAATAACAGACATTGAATTATGGAATAACTCCTGAATGTTCTCATTTGCAGTGATCACAGCTTTCCGAACTGAGATATCAGTATTCTTTGCAAAAGAGTGTAATTGTGGAAACCTTTCTTGCATTGTGAGACGAACCCCATTAATATCCAGCTTGTCTTTCCACAGAGGTGATCTCCCCAGGGCAGGATCTGCTCTTCGTCTACCTCCGGCCAAGACTCTACCGGGTTTACCCGAGAACACCACTGTACACCACCCATGATGAACACTTCAATCCAGACATGCAGGAGTAGGGCTTTTAGCCTCCGGGCGGCCAGAACCTGGGTAACTCCATGTGTCTTTCTGTGTTGTTTGCCTCGACGAAGAACTTGGAGACCTTGCTCCCGGGTAAGGCGTCTACCAGCCTCCTTCGTGCCCTGTGCCGAACCTAAAAAGGGGGTATCATCTACTCCCGGTGTCCGTCATCTGAGACACGACATCTGGCGCGCCAGGTAGGGGGTGCAAGCGTTGGATTCGTCTTCGTCTTCGTCAACCTCAAGTTCTTCATCAAGTTCTTCGTCAAGCATGCCACCGAAGAAGAAGGTCGACAACAACACCTCCAAGGCCGCGTCTCCATCGCGTACTCAGGCTTCCGCTAATCGTCACGCTGCGGATACGCGTCCGCCTGCTCCTCCGCAGGCGCCACCTACGGAGAGGGTGGCATCGGAGAGAGCCAACGTCAACAAGAACGTCGATCTCGACGACCCGGTGGCTCCAGGACTATCCGCCGTGCCGCCCCCGCGCTCTAGAGAGAAGAGCGTCGGGAACGGCGTGGGCAAAGGTCACGACGCCAGGGAGGAGCGAGATCACGTCCGCACCAGCGGAGGTCCTCGCGGCGCCAGAAGCAAGTCCTCCATGCACCTGCCCTCGGACGCGCAAGCTCGCCACGACGCCCTTGTCGCTGCCAAGGCTCTGATGCAGTTCCCTCCGAGCTCCGGCGATCCCAAGGTATACCAAGAATGGAGAGCCCGCGTGGAGGCACTCCTCGACTTCGCCGACGGCGGCCCTGGGCCCGACCTTACTCGAGCTCCCACCGTCGACGGTCCCGAAGCTGGAGGGCACAAGGCGCGCGAACCACAGGGTCAGCCCCGTGGCGAGCGCCGAGGCGAAACGGAGCCTCCTCGTACTGCTCCACCGATGGCGGACCGGCTAAACCGCGACCGCGGCGAAGCCATCTCCGTCGGGTCATCTACCACGCACAACCAAGATCTTCGCCACGACCTCAACAACCGTCGAACCGAGGATGTGCGCACTCGCATCGAACGGCATCGCGAGTGCCATCGCCGGGAGGATCGGGACGACGACATCGCCGAGGGGTGTCTCGCCCTTGACCCTGAGTTTCGCCAGGTTGTATGGCCTAAGAAATTCAAAATCGACGTCCTCCGCTACGACGGCAGCATGAACCCCCGGGACTTCCTGCAGCTCTACTCTTTAGCTGCGGCAGTCGTCGGGGCCGACGAAATGATGATGACCAGCTGGTTCCCGCTGGCCCTGAAGGGAGATGCCCAGACATGGCTTCTCAACCTTCCCAAGTGCTCCATCCGTTCGTGGAGGACCCTGAAGGAACAGTTCCTGGGGGCTTTCCAAGGCGGGTACGTGCGCCCGGGGGCTCCCTGCGACCTCTATGACTTCAAGCAGCTTCCGGGTGAAACTCTTCGCAAGTTCATCCAACGCTTCACCCAGAAGATGAACACAATTCCTTGCATGAAGCCAGAGCTGGTGATCGCCACTTTTCACGCCAATGTCCGCAATACCCGGATGCGCGAAAAGTTGAGCAGTCGTCAACTCGAAACCACCTGCGAGCTTTGGGAGCTGGCAGATCGATGAGCTCGAGCGGAGGAGGGGGCTAAGTTCCCCGGGGAGGACGAACCCGAGGACAAGACCGCCCCCGCCAAGAACAAGAAGCGGGACTCAGGACCCGACAAGCGCGTCTTCGTCACCGAACCCCTTCCTAAGAAGGCCAAGCCTGCGGCGGCCTCTAAGGGAGAAGACGACCCATGGTGCCACATTCATCCTGACGGCAATCACCCTCTCAAGGACTGTCGTCAACTCAAGAATCTCGCCATACGAGAGCAGCGCCGAGCCGACGGAGTGAGCCTGGATGGCTGCTATAATTGTGGCGTCATTGGGCATGTCGCTCGTGACTGTCCCACGGGTCGCCAAGGCGGAGGTGGCCGCGGATGGGGCCGCGGCGGTGGCCGCGGGGGACGAGGAGGACGCGGCGGCCAAGGCGGTCGAGATTAGAACAATCAAGAAGGCACCTCCAGCAAGGAAGCTCCGACTCCCAGGGAGGCGGTGGCGGGGGGTTCCAGGAAGTCACCGGAGTTGTCGGGTGCTTTCACGGGGGAGCCTCTCTGCCTCCATCCAACGGCGCGTGTAAGAGACTGGTCCGGGAGCTTAACGCGGTTGCTTCTCCTCCGCCCAAGCCCCTGGAGTGGTCTGGACAAGTCATCTCCTTCGACCCGGAAGATCATCCTACCAGTGTGGCCGGGGTGGGGACGCTTCCTCTGATCGTGTCGCCCATCATCCACAACTACAAGGTCACCAAGATGCTGGTCGACGGAGGCTCCAGCCTCAACCTCTTGACGGCGAAGGTGCTGGCTATTCTGCAAATCCTTTTCTCGCCTGCAAGACACCGGCGTGTTCCAAGGCGTGAATGGAAGCATCACTCGGCCGCTGGGAAAGATCACGCTCCCTGTCACCTTTGGTGACCAGGAGAACTTTCGCACCGAGGACGTCGTCTTCGACATTGCAGACACGCCTCTTCCATACAACGGCATACTTGGCCGGCCGGCTCTAGCCAAGTTCATGGCCGTCTCGCACTTCGCCTACAACATGATGAAGATCCCCGCGGCTTGGGGAGTGATCACGGTCAAGGCTGACGTCGACGATGCCATCTTTTGCGTTCAGAAGCTGAACCAGATGGTGGCGGCGACCTCGGACGTTCAGCAAGATGTACAGGAAGTTGATTTCGGTGCATTCTCCGGAGGCTCGACGTCAACTTCCTCAAGAAGGCGTCATTTCATGAAGATCCGCAAATGACCAAGAAGTGGCATTGACTGGTGACGGGAGTCGCTCCATCACCATCGGCGCCCGCCTCACCGACAAATAGGAAAGCGCGCTCGTCGCCTTCCTTCGGGAAAACTCTGACGTCTTCGCATGGGAAGCGTCAGGGCTACCTGGCGTACCAAGGGAGGTGATCGAGCACAAACTGGCGGTCAGCAAGGACGCTCGTCCGATAAAACAAGTTCTACGCAAGCAAAGCAAGGAAACACTGGAGTTCATCGTGTCTGAGGTCGATAAACTGGAAGAAGCTGGCGTCATCAGGATGGTGCCGCACCCAACTTGGGTGGCCAATCCTGTGGTGGTGCCAAAGCCCATGACCTTCAAGTGGCGGCTCTGCATCGACTTCACCGACTTGAACAAGGCCTGCCCCAAGGATCCTTTCCCACTACCCCGGATTGATCTCATCGTGGATTCAACCGCCGGGTGCGAGCTCCTGTGCTTCTGGATGCTTTCTCCGGGTACCACCAGATCATGATGGCAGTGGAGGATCAGGAGAAGACGGCCTTCATCACACCCAAGGGCTGCTACTGCTACACCCGGATGCCTTTCGGCCTCCGGAACGCCAGCAACCTTTTAGCGCGCCATGCAAGCATGTCTTGGGTCCCAGCTGGGCCGCAACGTGGAGGCGTACATCGACGACATCGTGGTCAAGACTCGGTACAAGGACTCCCTCATTCAAGATCTGCACGAGACCTTCAACAGCCTTCGTCGGGTCAACTTCAAGCTTAACTCCGACAAGTGCGTGTTTGGGGTCCCGTCCGGCAAGCTGTTGGGGTTCTTAATCTCCCATCGGGGGATTGAGGCCAATCCCGACAAGATCAAGGCCATCGAGCGCATGGAGGCGCCAAGGCGAGTCAAGGACGTACAGCGCCTCAACGGGTGCATCACCGCTCTCGGGCGCTTCATCTCATGACTTGGAGAACGAGCCCTGCCCTTCTTCAAGTTACTCAAGAAGACGGGTCCAGTAAAATGGACCCCGGAGGCTGAAAAAGCTCTTCAGTCCCTCAAGTGCTACCTCGCCTCGCCTCCCATCCTCGTGGCACCGACAGAAAAGGAGCCCCTACTGCTGTACATCGCTGCAACCAACCAGGTGATCAGTGCAGTTCTTGTGGTAGAGCGTGATGCTCCTCCAAGCAAGGTCAGCGGCAAGCGTCTCGGGAACATCCTCCCGGGGCAACCAAGCAAGAAGAGGCAGCCAGGTGACAAAGGGCAAGAGGGCCCTGATCCTGGCGCGCCCACCAACGTCGCTATCGACATCACAGAAGAAGCATCGCTGGGGGCTGACGCGCTCTCTACCGAGCTCCCGGAGGAAGCCGAGCCCGCCAAGGACTCGGTAACCCGCAAGATATAGCACCCGGTCTACTTCATCAGTTCGGTGCTGCGCGATGCCCGGGAGCGCTACCCCATGATGTAGAAGCTGTTGCTGGCGATCCTCATTGCCTCTCGCAAGATGAGGCCCTACTTCGAAAGCCACCCCATCACCGTGGTTTCTAAGTACCCCTTTGGGAGTCCGCTGGAGAACCCACTCGCCACCGAACGTGTCTCATGGTGGGCCATGGAGCTTCAAGGTTTCGGCCTCAAGTTCGAGCACACGAACAACATCACGAGTCAGGCGCTGGCTGATTTCACGGCGGAGTGGACTGAGACAGCGTTTGACGACCCGGTGGAGGAATCCAGCCTCCCAGGAAAGAAGATCCCGGCGCTTGGACCATGAACTTCGACGGCTCCTACACCAAGGGCCAGGGAGGCGCTGGAGTCGTCCTGGTCTCCCCCACAGGAGATCGTCTGAAGTACGTCGTCCAGATAGAATACAAGGAGAATATCTCGAACAACACGGCGGAGTACGAAGGCCTGCTTGCGGGACTTCGGGCTGTCGTTGGCCTCGGAATTAACAAGCTCATCGTCAAGGGTGACTCTCAGCTAGTCATCAAACAAGTGAACAAGGAGTACGCCTGCCCACAAATGGCACCATACGTCAAAGAGGTGTGGAAGCTCCAGCGACGCTTCGACAGCTTCCGGGTCGTGTACGTCCCTAGGGATGAAAACACGTCCGCGGACGAGCTGTCACAGATGGCCTCTAAGCGAGAACCAGTACCTCCCGGGATATACATTGAGGTGCTCCGGCAACCCTCTGTGTCTCCCGAGACGCTCAAGACAAGGTCTGCATCGACACTGGGGGCTGGTAACCCGTCTACTTCGACAACCCAGGAAACCCGCCCAGAAGGCGCACAAGACCCGGCAGGACCTAGACCAAGGGAAGCCATGCTTCTCCTTAGTCAAATGGTGCTACCGGTGGAGAAAGCCCACCCACCCTGGGCCCTGGACATCGTCAAGTACATGGCGGAGCATGCTCTTCCGAAGGATGATCATGAGGCCGAGCGGGTGGCTCGTCAAGCCAAGCTCTACGTCCTGATCGACGGCGAGCTCTACCGACGACGTGACAACGGAGTCAAGCTCCGTTGCATACCACAAGAACAAGGCCAAGTACTACTACGAGACATCCACGAGGGCACATGTTCAAGTCATGTTGTATCAAGATCATTGGCGGGAAAGGTTTTCCGCCAGGGTTTCTACTGGCCAACAGTCATGCACGACGCCGAACAAATCGTCAAGACCTGCGAAGCTTGCCAATACTACGCGAAGAACATCAATCAGCCAGCTCAAGCACTGCAGTCAATCCCAATATCCTGGCCGTTTGCAGTCTGGGGGCTAGACATCGTCGGCAAGTTGCCAAAGTCAGTTGGCGGACATGAATACCTCTTTGTGGCTGTCAACAAGTTCACGAAGTGGGTTGAAGTATTGCCAGTTCCGCGCCAGACGGCCCAGGCCGCCATCAAGTTCATTGAAGGGATTGTCTTCCGATTCGGAGTACCTAACAGAATTATCACGGACAATGGAACTCAGTTCACAAGTCGAGCCTTCCTCAGCTTCTGTGAAGAAATGGGCATCAAGGTGTGTTTTGCATCAGTATCCTATCCGAGATGCAACGGTCAAGTGGAGCGAGCCAATGCGGAGGTCCTAAAGGGTCTGAAAACCAAAGCATTTGACAAGCTGGAGAACAAGGGGAAGAATTGGATCGATCACCTACTCAGTGTACTGTGGTCCATCAGAACAACTCCAAGCCGAGCCACCAAGGAGACACCTTTCTTCCTTGTCTATGGAGCTGAAGCAGTCCTGCCAACAGAACTAAGGCACGGATCTCCCCGGGTACTCGCATATCACAAAGATGCCCAAGCTGAGCAAAGGATTGATGACATAAACATCCTGGAGGAAATGCGCTGTCGGGCGTCATTACGGTCTGCTCGATACCAGCAAGGGCTGCGCCGGTATCACAGCCGTCATGTTCGATCCCGGGAATTACAGTCGGGAGAACTGGTTCTCCGCAAGATGCAAAATCTCGAGGGCTTGAACAAGATGTCAAGCAAGTGGGAAGGACCCTACCGGGTTACTCATACACTGAGACAGGCCGGAGGGCAACGCCTGGAACATCGAGAATCTACGCAAGTTCTACCCCTAATTACGAACATGAATCGCAGATAGTTTCAGGCAACTAAGCACGCCCGAGGGGCTAGTGTTCTGTAATAGGGTGTAAGAACTCATCGCCAAGAAATAAAAGATAAGTGTTTCAATTCCGTGAGCCTCAATTTATGTCGAGATGTGTGTTATCCGCAACAACCCCCAAGCAGGGGGCTGATATGGTGCCGGTGGCTGACGGGTCGAGCGCGAGTGGCCTATCAGTGGGTGCTGCCACCCGATCGTGCCGTACTGCCGCGGAAAGAAGTGAACGGGCAGTGCTGTGTTTTAACGAACCTAAACATAGAAATGCACATTCAACTTTTCTTGCGGGTTGCTCCGGATGAAACACTATCGCGACATGAAAAGAGGGTCCATTCTTTCCTACTGAAAGTTTGTTGTGTGCAGCGCCTTCCCGGGACAGGAACTGACGGTGGAAAGCGGCTAAGGAGTTGGATACTCCAGACATTGCTCTGCGATCTACGGAGGGGAGGAGAAAGGAGCAAGGTGAGAAGATGCGCCAAGGGAGTTGGGGTTTGGAAGGCCTTTATAGACCTCCCACGCTCCACCTACCCTTGGCGTCACGGCTGCTGTGTAAATGGGACGCGGTTGGCGAAAAAACCGTTTCCATTCACACCAAGTACGGCACGAAGGCCGAGAGACAAAAAGGAGATCAAGTTCTTCTTCATTTCAAGATCTACAGCGGGGGCTAATTTTTACAACGAAAAGATTGGCTCCCGGCAAGCAAGGAGCACCACCGTACAATGGAAGATGCTACTTCCAGAAGTACGTCGACGAGGCGGCCAAGAAGGAGGTCAAGGACATCTTCGGGGCCGCCGTCTTGAAGCTCTTCGTCCTCAGGAAGACGAGCTCTCCTAGGCCTTGATGCTGGATGAGTTCCCTCATCTTCATCCTCGTCGCAGGAACCGGAGCCGCTGCTGCTCTCGCTTTCGGCGCAGCATTCTACGCGTCCTCCCGCAGCACGGAAGATCTTCACGACGAGTGTGGCGTCTCCGTCATACTCACAGGCAAGGTACTGCCCCCGGGTCAGGCGGCAGGAGCGGGCGAAGGACTTCCACCCTGACCAAGGAGCATGGAGTCGTCGACGGTATACTCCACCAAGACCCAGGAAGGGCCATTGGGACAGCCTTCCACCTGCAACCACAAGCCCAGAGGCTTATTACCTTCCATCGCCATCGCAAAGGAGTCCGGAAGGTCAATCCGGCTGCGGATCTTTCGGCACAGATCCAGGATGAACTTGAAAGGCGCGAAGCTCGTGTGGACTGCAGCCCGTGGAGGCGGAGAAGGAGATCTCCCGCGCCTCACGGCCCCTCTATCTCCACCGCCACGTTTCGCTCGCCCTCTTGGGGTGGCTCTTCCGCGGCCACGGCTGGAAGGGCCGCTCTCTGCTGCTGCGGCCGAAGCACGAGGACGCCCCACTCCTCTCTTTCCCCTCGCCATTGGAGTTGTGGCCAGGGAAGGGAGGGATGTTTCAAGGAAGAAGATGGAGATTTGCGAGGCGCCCGTCCACTTTTATAGTGCGCGGAGCTCTTCTCTCTCCTAACGTCTTCTCGACTTCCCCACAGCGGGAATCGAGGGGGCAGGCGCAGTTATTCCCCCCGAGCGGGATAACTCCAAGACCATCACGACGGCTGATGGACTGAAGCCAGGAAAGCGAGTTGCCGGGAACCCACTTTGGCCAATTCTTTGGCCATAGCCCCGGCAGCAACTGGAGCAAGAGCCGCCGGGACCATGCCCGGGGCCTACTGTCGCAACAGTGGAACATGGGGTTCCCCCTAATGCTGCCAAAGTGGGTCCACCACCGGGGCCCACCAAGAAGATGGACAAGGCAAGGAGTCAAGTACAGCGGATGGGTTAGCTCATCCGCCCAAGGAAACCCGACAAGTTCGACAGCAGCACTCTGCGGCTAAGGACCAGGCGACCTTCCGGGGTCACCCCCTTGCCCGGAGAACAAGGCAGCATACCCGCGGGTCCGTGCGCCCGGCAGGAGGCCAGGCGCGCTCCCGGGTACTCCATCTGTACCGCTGAGAGGATAAGATCGCCAGCTCGATGGAAGCTGGCGGAAGACTTGGGCGCCAAGATGAAGGCCGCGCCCAGGTGACGTTGCCACGAGCGTAGTTGGTGGGGCGGACAGGCTTTGTCCGTCCCACCTTTTCCAAGGGCAGACGACCACGCCGCCCTCCAGAAAAATACTTGGAGGAGAGGATGCCACGTCTCCTCCAAGGACCGCCGAGGGGTTTTTCCCGCCAAAACCCCTCACACTCCTCGCGTGCCCATGTCGGATCCCCTTAACCTATAAAAGGAGGACCATGGCACCGAGAAAAAGGAGAGGCAAGCAAGAGCTCAGGCAAGACTAGACTAGGGTTCGGAGGGTAGAGAGAGAGGTGATCTCCCCAGGGCAGGATCTGCTCTTCGTCTACCTCCGGCCAAGACTCTGCCGGGTTCACCCGAGAACACCACTGTACACCACCCATGATGAACACTTCAATCCAGACATGCAGAAGTAGGGCTTTTAGCCTCCGGGCGGCCTGAACCTGGGTAACTCCGTGTGTCTTTCTGTGTTGTTTGCCTCGACGAAGAACTTGGAGACCTTGCTCCCGGGTAAGGCGACTACCAGCCTCCTTCGCGCCCCGTGCCGAACCTAAAAGGGGGTATCATCTACTCCCGGTGTCCGTCATCTGAGACACGACAAGCACCCCGCCCAGCAGCGCCGCGCATGGGCTCCCGGCCTGCTCCTTCTCCTTCGTCTACCTCCGCCACCGCCAGTGCCACGCGTCGCCCCCGCGCTGCTCCTTCTTCTTCCTCTCCTTCCTCTACCTCCACCAGTACCACGCGCCGCCCGGCACTGCTCCTTCTGCCTCCCCTGTTGGTGTAGCAAATTCGTGAAGGAGGTGGCCCCTCCCCCGCTGTAACCTCGGCGGCGACCGGCGCACCAGTGTGTTGCAACCGGGAGCTGCGAGGACGGTGGCCAGGATGCAGGCAATCAACGCTGCTTCCCGCGGCGGGCCATGTTTGTCGGGGGAATAACTAATCGGCGACTTATCTAGCCGCGACTTACCTGGCGGTGGCTTATCTGGCGGAGACTTATCTAGCCGCGACTTATCTGGCGGAGGCTTATCTAGCTGCGACTTATCAAGAGATAAGCCTGCAACGAACTCAAGGCCTATGATGACTTGGAGGTCAAGCCAAGACTCCAATACGTATTCGACTAGAACTCATGTAAACCCTAACCTGGCCATCTATATAAACCAGGCAGGGGCTCCCCTTGAGGGACAAGAAAATTAGATCTCAATAGACTAGAGACAACAAAATAGAGAGAGCCGACTCATTGGCGACTCGCTCATCGGCTTACGGAATAAAATCTAACCACAAACAGCATGTAGGGATTTTACCGGACGATGTTTCCCAGGGTCTGAAGCTGTATAAATCGCTCTCCTGTGTGCAATCTCGCTCCCGAAAGATTCTACGTCGCCTAAATCACACACCTACGAAGTCATCCTGAGATGACATGTGCCGTGATAATCCCACGACAGTTGGCGCCCACCGTGGGGCCAGCGGCGCGTGAAATTATTGTCCGGGCGAGATCCCTTCGTAAACAAGCGGCGATGGCTTCCTCATCGCACCGGCCAGCCTCGCCAAGGTCGGCAAGATCCTCTACTTGGCGTAGGCAGCGGAGATAACGCCGCTATCCTCCATCAGCCTCAGGGCTGAGTCGGCGGAATCGTCTACATCAACGCTACTTCGACCTCGCTCAACGCGACGAAGAAGAATCAGTCATGCATGTCATCCACGGGCCCTACGTCAGCACTGCTCACGCGTGGCTCGGCTGGTAATCGCACCGTTCCCTGGCGATCAGCGGAGCGCTACATCGACAAGATGGAAAGGCGGCTCGTCGTTCAGCGCGACGGTGGGAAAAGGCTTTTTTTTTTTTTGAGTTTTTCCACGTATATTAAACCAGCAAAGAGTACACGATTAAATCGATTACAAAAACTAAACTAAAAGAGACTAGCAAATCTAAGAGATCTTCAAACTCTTTCTTCATCCATGACACAATCTTGTACTTTTCTGAAGGCAGCCGTAGAACAACGCCAACACCACCAAACCACAGACCTGTGAATACCACCGAAAGTTCTCCCTTTTTAATTTTGAGCCGCAATGCCAAGGCTTTGTGCACGCACGCAGCCATTAAATTAATCAAGCAACATCGGCAAGAGCACCACCACTGATATTTCAGGGACAAATAACCGAACCACTTTGTCGACGTCGTTGGAAGCCGAGAGAACGAATCACCATTGCCAAAGACGTAGTAGTCGGGATAGATATTGCGAGGACAAACCTCCTCGTGGCAACCATGAGAAACAATCCAAGATTGATCTGTCGAAGTAAGATCTGAAAAACCATACCTAGACAGAATTAATCTTCCAAAGCCACCATTGACGTCGGGAAGGATATCTCGCCGTCGAACGAAGCGTGGAAGATCACTTATTGCAGACGATACCATCTCCATTAACGAAGAAGATGACGACCAAAACCAAACTCTACCATTAAGGACGTTCGAAAAGCGCCGTGCGCAAGTCCGAGGTTCCCACCCCTTCTAGTGCCAGAACGGCACCTAGAGTAGGCGAGGACCCGTCGAATCTTTGCCGGCGACGACGATGAAGCTGCAGATATCACCGGCGACGATCGCCTCCTCTGTCTTTCACGTACGTACCGTTTCGCACTAAAAAATTTAACACACTTATTTTTTACGGTGGGAAAAGGCTTGGTTTGTCACCATGTCGTATACGACCCGGCCGGCAAATCACAAGGCGACTTGTGCGCCTGGATACCCTTCAAAGGGCATGTGCGCGGACGGCTCGACACCAACCCGATGGATTGCACTCTGATTCTAATTAACCTTTGAACCGATCTCTCCTTCCTATTACATTGATATCGTATTTTAATTGGCTACGCTGCACCTTGCATGCTAGTTTATTTGATCTACCGTTTTATCTACTAGTAGGCCTTGGCGCGGCGTGCATTAAGTGTCTAAATTGTGTGCATGGAATAATAAGAAGATAATTATATTTGTTAGTGTATTTTTCAGACATAAAAATATATTCTTTAATCCTTTTTTGTAATTTTGTTTTGTGTATTTGTCATCGATATAGATTATAAACAAGCTTGGACCTGTTATAGATGCAACCACTTGATGACCCACGAAGAAATTGTCAAACCAACTTATGTCACTAAAGTTTAGGCCCGTAATAGGCAGTTGCGGTTTCACGTAAATTTTTACGAAGCTTATGTTTGGCCAAGCATTACTATTTTCAGATTGCCTTTGGTCTTACCGACATTTCCCTTTGGCTGCATTCTTCCAAATCACGAGGATCGCCGTGAATTATAATTGTTTTGATGAAATTCATCGGAGGAAGATCTTATTTCGCTAGTTTTAGCGGTCATCTTTTCAATTCGCAATGTTTGGTAAAATCCCCTTGCTTTTTATTTTTCTTAGTTTTATCTGTGTTTTATTTGCTGGATCTACATCATTTTAATTTTTCGTAGGCGAGTGACGACGAGATGGGGGAGGGGGTGTGCTGGGCAGTAGCAGACGATCGGTAGCAGGAGCCCTGACGGCGGTAACAAACGGGTGGTATCTTGATGGTTGCCGGCGGTGGTAGGCAAGCGGCAAAAGGGTTGCGGACAAGGAAGAGTTGTAGGCGAGGGCAGGCGAGCGGGATTGCCGACGAGGGTAAATAGACGGCAACAAGATTATTGGTAGATTATCATACCGAGCATCAACAAGAGCATCAACTACTCGAGGCGCGCGTTTAAGCAACAAAAATAAATATCCGAAAATGAAATTACCCGCTAAGCTCTGGTCGTGGCAACGCTGTGCCTAACATGGATGCGACGCTAACCCAAATTAAGCGCGTCCAACTCCAACGGCAGTGATAGAAACGCCTCTGCTGCTCCGCCGACCAACTCGCGTACCCCACCGAAATCGTCACTCAGCTCACCGCCCTTCTCTCTCGATGGATCTCGAGGTCTCGACTCCACGAATCCTCTCCCCCCAATCGAAACCCGGTGCGAATCGAAGCAACCGTGGCCAAGACGTGTGCTCTAGCACCTTCCTCCGCGCGCTGCATTTCGATTCCACCCCAAGGTGGTCGGCCCAATCGGATGTTGTGTTGTCTGCATCGGGCAGTTGAGCAGAGTGGCTTGTGGTGTTGGTGGCGTGCGCACGGCAGCGGCACACAGCGGCGGCGGATCGTCTTGTAGGGTCGGCTATTGGGATGTCGAGCTGGGGGGCGGGATGGGACAGGCGCGACGTAGCGCAGCTCCTCTCCTCCGCCTGCATCGTCACCTGCTCCGGGTGGATTCCCCCAACTCGTCAGCAGCTACGATTCACCTCCCCCTACTGCAGCTAAGGGATCAAGCTGAATGCGCCCCCAAGTCCAGCAAGACGGTCAGACTTCTCCTCGTTGATTCTCCTATGTTGCCTGGTTACTATATTAAACAGTTTGCTCTTTATAGAAACCCCATTGTTTCGTCCTCTGATTCTCTTCTGCTGCCTGGTTACCATGTTAATTCAACCAAAGCAACTACAACTGGAGACTCCTGTGTCAAGCTAATTCGTAAATAATGTGAGATACTACCTACAGATAGGTACACACATGCTCTACCCTTTCTAGCTTTATGTTGTTCTATTGGTCTACCTGGCATTCCAACTCCTGTGCAAATAATCGAACATGCTGGGTGGAAAAGTTGGTTAATCCGAGTGTCACACACAACTTAAAAACTATTCTTTATCTTACTGTCTTTAGCTATATATATAAGTGATTAATCACTGTAGCATTTCTTTATTAGATCTATATTGGAGAAGAGAAAATGAAATATTATTACATTGCAAATAAAGGATTATGTTTTTATGAAGTTGTTTGATTAACTACATGTTCCATTACACTCAGTGTATGCAAAAGAGAGAAAAATACTCATCATAAAATTCTCGACCCAATTGAAAAGCCTGCTAGTAAACTACAGACTCGAGAGGAAGCATTTCTGTTTGTCCACAATATAACTGAGAAATGGTACCTCTATTTTCCCTGCTGACCCTTTGTTGCTGACTCACACTCAAGTCAGCCAATCATGATTTTTTATGTGTTGAACTGCATTTTAAAATAAAATATCTCTTTTGTATAGAATAATTGTTGGCATGGCTGAACTCTCTACGTGTACTTGTACTTTTGTTTTCAACTGACATGTACTTGTACTTGTACTTGGAGATGATATAGATATCTTTCGTTACTTTGTATTTCCCTTTAGGTTTGATTTGCATTGCAATGATATTCTGCCTAACTTCAACATTTCACGATTCCAACACTTCTGTAGCGATTTTTTTAGCTTCATAGGGTATAAATTATTTGCATAATCCCCATCCTATACATGTATATGACTTTGATTTTCCTCTTTGTCCAACACATTTTTTATCCATCAGCTCATCTTTCCATGAGGTTCAGCTACTAAAAAGAAGTTGACTTACCCGGTGCACAGTAAACAAAGTTTTAAAACTGTCATGTCAAAATAAAAAGGTTAGAAATTAATTTTGAATTTTTACCGTGCATTAATTCATACTTTGTTTGTTTGAATGGATAAGTTAGTTAGATCGGCAGCTCATCTGACTGAACAAACATCTATTTTTCCGTTGCATGCAGTGGCTCCTGCCCAGACATCTCCGATTTTCACGCTGTGTGCCAAAAAAATGCGTAGCGCTGAGTGACACCTGTTGTTTCCGGCGCCCGGGATTCAAGGCTGCAACTGCCGATCGGCTGGTGTTGGCATATTAGCGCCCCATTGTGGATGCTCTAAGCTGTTAAATGTAGGTAAGTTGGTCCTCAATGGTACGGGGAAGATTGTTCCTATGATATATAGAAACCATTCTATTTACTTTGGATTAGGTTTTGGAATACTAAGATTAGGTAGAATGACATATATATTGGTAGATGTGAATTAACAGAAATATATTATTTTTAGACATTGTATAAATATTTTGAAGTAAATGTTAGGGATAATAGCATTATTTGCAGACAGATTATATGTTCTCCGAGCGTATTAAAAGGGAAATATATATTACATATACCAGAAGCTGCTGAATTACGCAGTTGCATTACATACTTCCTGAACACATACTAAGGAGAAATTATATTACATGTACCAGGATATTTTATTACTAACTTATTTAGGTAATTTAAACTAAAGCAGCATTACATAACTTCTACGCTGCTCTGTACTACGAGGAATTTTTTTTCTCTATTCTTCTGTAGTGTTTGGCTGAACAACATTAGTAATAATGTTGCTTAAGGCAAAAGCTAGCATTTCAGCTCTGGTTCTTGTCTTGGTGGAGCAGCCCTGCATAGGTAGTATCTTCAGATCTTGAATATATATAGGCAGAAAGTCTGAAGCCTGGTTACAAACAATTTTTAAAGCGTGCATTGTAGTAGCTCGCTGAATCTGTAATGTGCATACCCTTCTCCTTTGCACTCGCAGAGGAACGATCTTTGGTGTCAGTGGCACCTTCTATTCTGAGCCCATGCCTCCGGGCTTTCTCTGTTCCTTACCGATGCGTTGACTGAAATCATAACGTAATGTGTCATTGTTAAAAGACGTTTTGCTACTGCAGAATTAACAAGGTACGGCAGTGAAGTGGATCATAGTTCGGGTATCTGGTCCGTCGTCATCATCTTCTGCAGGCTCTTTGTCACTGAACCATCTTGAGATCTTGCTGCCTGCCTGCCTCACTTAGGCTTTCTCATGCTTTCTTCTCTCTTGACTGGTGGTTGCATATGATCCAGAGAGGTGCATGCACCATAATAAAACAGCAGCCTCGGCCGTATGAGCCAGAGAGGTGCATGCACCATAATAAAATATATAGGGAAATATGATCCAAGCTTCATGGAGAGAAAACAATAGCCCCGGCCGTATGAACCAGAGAGGTGCATGCACCATAACAAAATATATGCAAAAACCACAGGCCAACCCACGATAAAACAAAAGATGCATGCACCATAATAGTAACAAAATATATACACGAAAACTACCAGAAGGCCAGCCTATGACACGCTGGAAAAAAGAGAAAAACCGCAAGATCGGTAGTTTATCCTGTCAGAGCAAAACTAAACATAAGGAGAAAAAACTGAAACAGTGTGACCAAATGAGATCAACAAGAAATGAAAGTATGAATAAGTCAATAAACAACAGTTTGAAAAGAGGCAAAAACTGGAGAAAATTAGGAACCTTAAAATTTAGAGATGACCATTGAAAAAACAAATGTGCACATAAAAAGGAAACAAAAACACAATAAATATAGGAAGAAAGAGCAAACCAAAACAGAAAACACTAGCCTCTCTTCACGGGCATATGATTATCCTCTAGCGACCGACGTTTATGTCTATTACATGAGAAACTTTAGACAAATTAATCGGCAGCTACAAAAAAAAGTGAAAGAAAACAAAAGTTCAAACAGCCAAACCAAAAGACACACACTACCGGCCAATTCAAGAGGTAAGAACGCATACCAAAGGAGCAGGCCGGAACACCGGCGTGACAGGAATATCTCCCGCTGGGCTGCGGAAACGTGCCGTTGGGGCTGCTGCGGCAAGAAAACATGGCGTCGGCGTGATTGCGGCATGAAAACCTGTTGTCGATGTTGCCGCGGCAAAAGAGAATCCCGATGTATCACTGAGTAAACTGTCATCCGAAGAAGTAGAACCAAGGGACGCAGAGCGCGCAGCTGCCAGCCATCGGACCCGAAGAAGAAACATCTCTACATAAAAAACAATCATGCACTATTAGAGAAAATAGACAAAATCAACAAAAAGAACACGCACACGCAAACCTTGCTCCATAAGACGGACCTCTAAACAATGGCGATCAGCATGAGCATCAAGAAGGCGTCAGGAAGGTTGGAAGAAATGAACTGGTCAGCCGTGGCGAGGAAGGCGGAAAAGTGGAAGTGCGGACCGCATATATACAAGTAGAATAACAAAACAAACAACTTGGCTGCCAAGGAATAGATAACGCAAGGGCCAAGTTTCACCTCATAAAGAAGAGACAAACATCCCAGCCGTATAAGCCAAAAAATACAAACTTGAGAACCAAGTTTGCCCAAGAAAGTCAAGATGCATGCACATGTTTTTTTTTTTTTGAGAACAAAAATGGCCACCGGGAAGGCACCTAATGACCAGCTGCAAAGGAGAAAAAAATGTCGTTGCCAAAGACTTGTGAAGCCAGTTGAGAGGAAAAGAAAAACAAACAAAGGAGATCAAAACTTGCTGGAACACAAAGGGAACCGGCTAGCCAAACCGGGAGGACAAAAGAGAAAACAATGAAGAAGCCAAACACCAATTCTCGGAACAAGCCTTACACGTGTCAACCAACGAGAGGCTGGAAATAGGCAAAAAACTGTAAAAATTAGAATTATCCTTCCTCCCTTATTATAGTTGTGTATATGAAAAAATAACACAAACCTCGCTCCATAACTGGAGGCTTGCCAAAACATATTTCGGACGCCGGCGACCAATAATAGCATTATGAAGAACGGAATGAGAAATCACTTGCCATCGTAAAAGAAAAAAATTTAGACGGATAAGGAAACATAGGGGCCAAACTTTGTGGAAAAAGTAAATATATATGATTGAGGAGACCAAACGTAGAAGACAAACTTCCTAAATGGGAGAAAAGAAATATACATGAGTGAGAAGACCAAACGTAGAGGCCAAGTTTGCTAGATGGGAAAAAACACCAGCCAAATAATCAAGACGACAAACTTAGGGGCCAAGCTTCACAAAGGAAGATAAGAACAAATGAAAAATATAATGCATGCACCATAATAAAATAAGATAACTATTAGAAGACCAACTCATGACCGGCTCCAATAAAAATGCTATAAACAAAACAAGAAACGTACATCCCAAGTTTAGCAAAGAAAGAGATACGAACAAAAGAATGGTTCATGCACCATAATAAAATAGAAAGAAAACCACCGGAAGACTCACTCATGACCGGCTAGGAAACAAAAGGAAAATAAGAAAAATAATAGAAAGCCAACCATGACCGGTTACAAACAAAGAAAAAATAGTGCTTGACTCAATTCGAGCAAGTCAGAACAACAAGGAAAAGGAAAACCAACCGGCTGACCAAAAGAGAGAGGAAAAAACAAGAAAGAAGAAGAAGTCAACCACCATAGGCCAAAATACTCTATCCAATCTAGCAAGGACACGTAGCACAATCGTGCATACGTGTCAACCAACGAGAGGTTGAAAATAGGCAAAAAAAAGGAGAAAATTAGAATCCTTCCATCTTTATTATAGTAGTGTATGTGCCTGCAGCTATCTAGGGAAAGGGAACGTCAGCCGACGTGTGCGATGTAATCTCCGGCCGACTCCGCGGATCCTGCAACGGTGATCTCCCTAGCAATCAATCGTCCAGGCTTGAGCCGATTCAAGAATACCTCGGATTTCGGTGACGAGATGGTCGGCTCCAGCTCGAAATTGGAAAGGTCCCGTGCATGTTACAAACTCTCGTTACACGCGTGCCGACGCGACAAAGCAATTAAGCCGCCCGATGTATCTTGCGGCAAGATACACCATGACGTAACAAAGATTCTTGCCCGCTAAAGGCGAACAAAGACCATGGCGCGCCGGCTAACCACTCCACAACGTAAATGCAACGACCAGGAGCAATTGTTCCAGCCGATGTCTAAAAAGGAAAAATCAGGTGTTATTCTTCTTATACCTTCTCTTCCTGGGAAATTAATTTTCATAGAAAGATTCGCTATTGGCATGTGCTCTGGTACGTCCAGTTTTGCCCAGGTTACGTACGTCGGACGAGCAACCAGCCTGGCTACTGATGGACACCTTCGTTGATTCCGGTCTGCTCCAACAATGAGACGTTCTGTTCACCCGCATGGCCGCGTCAGCCGCGACCCGACTCGCGTCACACCCGGCTCAACAGTTATTTGCAAATCTGCCGACGATCGGGGCAAGGAGAAGCCAAGTCCATCTGCGTGCAAGGATAAGATCGCATGCTGACATACACTTAATTAAATATTTATCTATTTATTTTAATCATTCAATTTAAGGTTCCAAATGCCTTTGTTCGCGACATGCATACATCAGAATCATGTTGGTACATCACGCTGCAATCATTCAGCGCAGGAGTTGACCACACACAAAATGCTTTGCCCGGTCAAGCTCTTCGATCGAGCATTTTACTCATCTTCTACTTCCATGCACTTGATTATTAATTTCAATTAATTTACTAACTGCGCCCTCTACATGTAAAGGAAAGAATCAGTTTGTATTGGAGCTACAACTCGCTGGAGATTATTCCTAGTAAACTGGGCAAACACCAACCGTGTCATAAGTGACAGAAGAACAAAAACAAGCTAAGTTGCTATTATACTCAACTTTCACATCATTTTATTTTTATCAGTTAAGATTAAATTTCTCTTTCAAGTTTATCTCGGGGGCTGCATATTTAGGTTATTATGCCTCTTATCAATATCTCTGCGATTCAAAATATACCATGCCGCAGGCTTTAAATTTAGATCACTTTGAAGGCTTAATTGCATCCACTTCTTAAAAGTAGGATCGTACAACCTGCATTGGATTTATTAAATTCGAGTTCTTTATTGCTCGCACTATATCTATCAAAATGCAGATACATATAGCTCATTATATCTATCAAAGTGGAGCTCTTTTTGTAGCTTGCATGATTTATTGAAATATCAGCTTTTATTTACATCTGACAAACGGGTATCTTAACGCACCAATGTGACCACTACATATCCAAGCATTGATATTTGGGAACTCATTATACAATTTCATGATTTATCATTGTCATATCATTTTATGGGCTGTCCAATGGCTTATCATTATCATATTATTTTATGAGTCACCTAGTGATTTACCTTTATATCATTTATGAGTCGCATACAGCTTATCATCACATCAGTTTGCGAGTCACTAACGAATCATCATCTTATCGATATTTGAGTTAAATAGGTGACTCGTTGTATCAATTCTTGGGTCAAATTAGTGACCCGTGGTATCACATTTGCAGCTAATCAGAGTTGGTTATCATCAAAACTATTCAGAGCTATCGTCACAGCTATTGCAGCTGCTTATATCAAAAATTGACTGCCACCTACGCGCGGTCGTACATCAGGATTAGTGAAATAAAGCGGGCACCACCGGTATCCGGGGGTTTGTCATTTCGCCTCAATTTTCACTAATCTCTAGGTTTCACGAGGGCTTTGCAGCTTTATGAGCTCGGCTTATTCTCGTGGAATCGCTCTTTGTGGCAAATTAACCTGGTTATACTCGCCTTAAGTTAGATGTAACTTGCACTATGCGGCCAAAGTACCGGCATGTGGCGTCAATCGAGTCTGATTGCCTATCATGGCCGTCCTCGACCCTGAACACACATTAGACCTGGGAAATACTGAGCCGCGCGAGTCCTACTTAACGGTAACAGAGATAATTCAGAAGGATAAAGTACCCGCATGTGGCGTCAATCGAGTCTGAATGCCTATCATGGACTTTCTCGACCCTGAACACACATTAGACCTGGGAAATACTGAGTCGTACCATATGCTATCATGCATCATACAAATTGCTATCAAGCAACCATTTGCTATCATGCAACCATTTGCTATCATGCAAAATACAATTTGCTATTATGCAAAATATCATTTGCTATCATGGAGAATATCATTTGCTATTATGCAGATTACCATATGCAGGTTACAATTTGCTATCACGCAGAGTACTAACTTTTTATCATAATTATTACCAGCCGTCAAGGCTAACATATTATCATCAAGTTATCATCATTGCTTCCTTGGAGGCTTTGCCTTTTGATTTAACAGGAACCTGTAACTTAGCCATATGAATTGGCGCGACAAGATTTTTTATGATTGAGATAATTATCTCCTGATATCGACTGATAAAGCCACCATTATTTATTTATTTTCAGCCACATCAAGTGGAATTTTTAAGGATGATTCCTTAAATTATATCTAGAGTCTTGACTGGGATTATCTTTTTTCCTAGCGGCTCAACTACTACTTCATAGTTCGGAGTTTATAAGCGATTTCGCTCTACTCCAAATATCATTATTATTTTGAAAGCAATATTTTTGCTCAAGTTATTGCAGGATATGACATCAAGCAGGATGACAAAAGCATGCCTGCTTAATGCCCGGGAGCTAGGACAACTAAGTTTTTGTCTAATTAAAATATTTTTGAGTCCCGAGCAGCATGATTTAGCATACAACTCGGCCCTCGGGGGCTACACATCCACCAGTATCTGGCGGTCTCTACTAAATTGATATATCATGTTTATATGCAGGCCTCATTTTTTGCAGCACATGAGAATATATATATCCATTTGCGAGTCAAATCAGCGACTCGGAAATCTTTAAATACAGGCTGTGGCTATATACCCTTGAGCCGCCATGATTCAACATGCGCTCAGATGGCTTGTCATGATAACTTGACAGATTATTATACTTTTGGCCAGCTTATTTATGCTTATGGCTTTTCTGTTTCGATGTCTATGACTCAGCACCCTATACACATTTGGTTGATATATCTTGATGCTCATAAGTTATTATTCTTATGATTTCAGCTCAGTCTTACATCCAACAGGAAAATGTGGTTTTCACCAAAAGCTTCGCCGACACCTTATATAATTTTCGCGGAGAACTTACCGCGATTCTGCAGCTTCAATGCGACTAAACAGAAGTGTTTAAATAGCAAGTGAGGAAGACTTGTGCATGGCCTCGAATGCCTGTGATAGTACATCAACAAACATATGCGAGTCAGCGCTTCTACATCAGCAGCTCAATAAGCCGCTACGCTCGCGACTCATCATCAGCAGCTTAATAAGCCGCTACGCTCGCGACTCATCATCAGCAAGTCGCCAAGCTCAACATCAGCAAGTCGCCAAGTGCAACATCGACGAGTTGGCAAGAACTACATACGCAGGCCCGCAAGATCATCACCAAGACAGAATCTTCCGCCTGATTCTACGAATCACCCGGAAGCTTGGGGGCTAATGTCAGGGGAATAACTAATCGGCGACTTATCTAGCCGCGACTTACCTGGCGGTGGCTTATCTGACGGAGACTTATCTAGCCGCGACTTATCTGGCGGAGGCTTATCTAGCTGCGACTTATCAAGAGATAAGCCGGCAACGAACTCAAGGCCTGTGATGACTTGGAGGTCAAGCCAAGACTCCAATACGTATTCGACTAGAACTCATGTAAACCCTAGCCTGGCCATCTATATAAACCAGGCAGGGGCTCCCCTTGAGGGACAAGAAAATTAGATCTCAATAGACTAGAGACAACAAAATAGAGAGAGCCGCCTCATTGGCGACTCGCTCATCGGCATACGGAATAAAATCTAGCCACAAACAGCATGTAGGGCTTTTACCAGACGATGTTTCCCGGGGCATGAAGCTGTATAAATCGCTCTCCTGTGTGCAATCTCGCTCCCGGAAGATTCTACGTCGCCTAAATCCCACACCTACGAAGTCATCCTGAGATGACATGTGCCGTGATAATCCCACGACAATGTTGCTACCAATTATGGGAGGAAATCGACGGTGCTGTTGATGGGAGCCGCGCTGGTGCTACCGGCGGTGGCCGCAGGTGCACAAGAAGCAAGCCACGATGCTCCCGGCGTTAAGGTGCGATGCGAAGGTGGACCACAGTTGCTGCCGAAGAAGGCCGGGGCAGCCGCAAAATTTGGCTACTGATGCATCATATGAAGGATTTGTTTGCTACTGCAGTTTTTTGTTTTGCATCTTAGGAAGAATATTTTTGCTATCACCCTTCTTTTTATTTTTGCATCATAGGAGATGAAATTTGCTACGACCGTTATTCCGTTTTTGCATTATTAGATGGTGATTATTGCTACAACCGTTCTTCCGTTGTGCATTATTGGAAGGAGATTTTTGCTACTACTTTTCTTTTGCATTGTATGAAGAAGAAATTTGTTACCACCAAGTTCTTTTGTTTTGCATCATTGGAAGAAGAAATTTGCTACGACCGGTGTTTTGTTTTGCATCATAAGAAGGAAGATTTTGCTATCACCGTTTTGTTGTTTTGCATCCTAGAAAGGAGAAATTTGCTATTATCCTTCTTTTCTTTTGCATCACAGGAATAATTTTTTTGCTACCACGGTTCTATGGTTTTGCAGCATATGAAGGTGAAAATTGCTATAACCGTGTCTTAGTTTTGCATCGTAGGCAAGCGAAATTTGCTACGATCGGTTTTCTGATTTGCATCATCTGGTGCTAGGCTGAAACCGCTCTTCCAATTTTTGCATCGTAGGAATGAGAACTCTGGACAGGAACTGTCAAATTAGAAGCAGCGGTGGTCTCGCCATATCTCTAGGCTAGTACGAGCTCTCGTAACTACGAGTCGAATTTGCTGGGTTGAGGATTCATTTTTCTATGGTTAGGGCGTGGTGCTACGAGCGGCGACTGGCGACATACAGCGTGGTTGGCGCCCTCACCGGAGCTAGAAAACGGTCTGGGGCCGACCTAACCGCCCCATGGCGACGGGAACCTGGGGCCGCCTGCGCGCGTCCACGGGAATCGGAGACAGCGATGACGGTGCGTGGGGAATTTTTCCGGTCCGCGGGGGGCTGGGTTTTTTTTTTCCTTTTTTTTTTTTGTGCGGGGAGACAGTCGTGGGCTCGGCTTACAAGCGAGGGGTGGGATGGATGGCTGTGATCGATCTCATCCAACGGCGCGCGACCCGGAGGATGGATCGTTTCGATCCTCCGGGGGACGCTTAGCGCTCCCCTTTTGTAATCTAACACAATAGTTGTGTTGTTTCACAACATGGAACAATAATGAATTTATTATTTGTAATATGTTTGGCTAAGTATTTTGGGTTTCACATCTAGCCTACCCCAACTTGCTTGGGATTGAAAGGCTTTGTTGTTGTTGATGATGTTGTTGTTGTTGTTGTTTTTTGGCTAAGTATTTCTTGTAAACGCACGTGCACGTTCACTAGTTGCATAAACAAACAAGCAGTAGCTGTCCAGAACAGTCATTCTTCTTTCGTTTCTCAGAGCGAGACCTTTGGGTGATACTTTGGACGAGACTGATGACAGTGGAAAATTCCGGTTAGTTGCTAGCTGTGCCCTGTGCACCTTGAAGACTCTGAAGAACCGGAACAGCTGAACCAGGTGATTTTTTTTTTCAGAAACGATGTAGTTGACTAGAATTCAGATTTCAGACGATAAATTTTAGCCAGACAAAGGCTAGCAGTTTACAGATACAATTACACAGACATGATGCAACAACCATGGATACAATAACAGACATGATGCAACAACCATGGATACACAGACTATACAATATTTTTGATAGTAAACAATATTTCCATTCTAAGAATACACTACAGCACCTAATTTTTTTACCAAGACAACAAAATTTGGCTAAGGCAACAAAAAATTGGCTAAGACAGCAAAAGCCTTGGATGTAGCTTAGTAACATGAATCTGGGCACATTCGTTAGAATATTAAAGAATTGCAGTGCCATGGCTAGAATAAAAATAGAAGCGCACATACAAGTAAAAATCTTCTGGGGAGATTGCATTTTAAGTTCTGTACAACTCATCAGAATGTTGGATCTCTGTATCAATGATGCACTAGAGCACTACACTCGCACAGTCCAAAACATATTGAATCTTCAGAATTTTAGGTTACATAAAACTCGCATCATATATGCCAACAATCAGTTGAAACTATGCACGACAAGGGTGAGAGAGAGGTTGAACCTAGAGAGGAACGGGACGCACCGTCGCGGAGTTGTGCCTCCATGGCCTGCTCCATACCATCATCTCCTCGAGCAATATGCCGACGCAAACCTTGTTCCAGGGGTCCCGGTACTGCTCAGGTTGTCGTCGGTGGTGAACCTGTAGACGAGCTGCTGCTACTGGTACACCTGATCTCCGGCTGCTATATAATTCAGTCAGCGCCATGTCATGGTCAGTTACAAACCCATACATATATGCTATCCATCATTATCAAAACTATGGTTCCTATCATCAAATTAAAGAATGAGACACCCAAACATAAAGTTAGAAAAGTAAGAAAAATGTAATGCAAATACAAGCAGACCTCATGTGGATGCCAATTGAGCACAATTTTTTTTAGAACTACATATTCATGGTGTGAGTCTTTAAATATCGTTTAATTCTTTCCATTACCATAATAGAATATTTCAATTTTGCTGGACAAGGTAAACTGTAGGCCATTAGACTTTGCATTGCTCCTAGAGCACTATTGCTGAAGAGCAAGCTGGCAACTATAGAGTACCAAAATCTATTTTTAACATTATTTCAACGACATCCTGTACCAAAGTAAGCTAGCTATTGCTCCCAGCTATGTAGTATACTAAAATATGCTACTGCAGGCATATAAAAGAATAGACAAGGGGTAAAATAGTTACCTGGACGGTCTGATCCTGATGCTTCCAAACTGGACAAATCTACAAAACTGATAAACATATGCATTAGTGTGTGCTCTAAATTGGTGAATTCAAAATTTTCAATTAAACATTTAAACTTGTCAACATACACTCATACAGCCACACATGTAGATAAATGACCAATATTGTAAATGACAGCCACATTTAGCCGTACATCAATTTTCATTGCATAAATACACAATAGTGTAATCATCACGAATCATTTGAGACCTTGATCAATCCTAAACTGTCTTCAGGGCAAAATTAACACACTATCAGGTCGTGATCAATGGGTCAAGGCGCAACCAGGCCATCACCGACCCTGGCCGGCGGCCGCAGGCTAGCACCATGGCTAGGCAAGCCATTTCAAGCTCAGGAAGCCAGAAAACTTCGCCTAGGCAAACAATAAATCAGTTCACTTGAATATCAGAGCTCTGAATTCTGAGACTCTTTAGCGAAAACGCAAAAGACTTTTGCGTTTATTTTTATTGAAAAGGTAGAGTTTGTTGCAATCCTCTTAGGAGGCGATTACAGTGCAGAACAACTCAGAGCACGTCCCAGGTCTGCGGGATCACAGCACGAAGGCCTAAAGCGCCGGCGCTTGCCCAAAGGGCAGCTTCCTCCTTGATCTTCGTCGCCAAGCCTTGGACTGATGGTCGTCCTCTGTCGAAGACGCTGTCATTCCTGTGTTTCCATATCATCCAGGGCACGAGCAAAGTCGTGGAGGCTAGCCCCTTGCGCATGGGCTTGGGCGTGTCCTGTCGTGCCGCGATCCACCATGCGTTTAGCGTCTCTTCACCGTCAGGAGGACGGCATGGCATCCGCAGCCATGACAAGACCTCGAATCAGACCTGCCGGGAGAAGGGGCAGTCTAGAAGGAGATGATGCATGGTTTCAGGTGCCTGGTCGCAGAGCGGGCAGCGCGCGGGGTGTTGCAGGCCACGGCGCGCGAGGCGGTCGGCGGTCCAGCAGCGATCGAGGTGGGCGAGCCAGTGGAAGAAGCGCACGCGCGGCGGCGCCCAACACTTCCAGGCGAGCTTCCACGCATCGCGGGTGATGGAGCCGTGGAAGGTGGCCAGGTAGGCAGACTGCGCGGTGTAGATGCCGTTCGCGGTCAAGGTCCAGCGAAGGCGGTCCGGCTCGGTGGTGAGCTCCGTGTGCTCGAGCTTGCGCCAGAGCAGTAGGTACTGCCCTAGCTCCTGGATACCTATGGTGCCCTGGATGTCGCGCGCCCAGGTGTGAGCTTGGAGCCCGTCAGCTACGGTCCTTCGTTTGCGACGCCGCTTGTGGACGCACGCGTACAGGTTGGGCGCAAGATCACGGATGCAGCGCCCGTCGATCCAACGATCTTCCCAGAACAGGGCCTGTCGGCCGTCGCCGATCTGCATGACAGTGGAGGCGAAGAAGAACGCACGCTCCTCGGCGGTGAATTGCAGGTCGAGGTCACTCTAAGCCCGTGTGGTGTCAGTGCGGCTGAGCCAGAGCCAGCGCGTGCGCAGTGCGAGGCCAGTGCGTTCCAGGTCGCGCACGCCGAGCCCACCTAGAGAGATTGGTCTCGCGACTCGCCGCCAGTTCACATGGCAGTTCCCGCCGTTGGTTCTGCGCGCCCCGCCCACACGAATCCACGCTGGATCTTCTCGAGCGCTCTGTAGATCTTTTTTGAGGGCGCAAGGACAATGAGTTGGTGTATGGGGATCGCGCTTAGCACTGCTTTGACGAACGCGAGGCGAACAGTCTTGTTCATCAGATGGGACTTCCAGCAGGGCAGTTTGCCGGCCGTCTTGTCCACGAGAGGCTGGAGCTGGGCCGTGGTCGGCCGCCGTATCGTCAGAGGGATGCCTAGGTAGGTGATAGGCAACTCTACGATGGGGCATCCAAGCAAGGCAGTGGCATCCGCGGCGGCGTCGGGATCGCAACGAATTAGCGTTGCCGTGCTCTTCTGGTAATTGACCTGTAGACCAGAGGCGCGTCCAAACAGCTGCAGGACGCTCTTGACGGCAAGCACGTCGTCGGGCGTGGGGTGGCAGAATAGGATCACATCGTCCGCGTAGAGGGAAACGACGGGGATCGGGCGGCGAGGGTGGAGTCGCTGCAGAATGCCCAATTCGACGGCACGATGGAACAAACGCCCAAGGGTATCCACGGTGAGGACGAAGAGCTAGGGCGATAGGGGGTCGCCTTGCCGGAGCCCACGGCGATGCCAGATGGCGGGGCCGGGCTCGCCGTTGAGGAGGACCTTGGTGCTGGCGGAGGTGGGCAAAATTGTTAGCCAGTCGAGGAAGCGAGCGCTGAAGCCGTATTGACGCAGGACCTCGAAGAGGAATGCCTAGCTGAGCGAGTCAAAAGCGCGAGCCAAGTTCAGCTTCAGGAGCACGCGTGGGGCGCCAAGTTGGTGAAGAAGGCGCGCTGACTGCCGTACGAGCACAAAATTGTCATGGAGGCTGCGGCCGGGGATGAAGGCATTCGGATTCGCGGTGATGAGGTCGTCGAGCTTGGGGGCTAGGCGCAGCGAGAGGACCTTTGCGAAGATCTTGCCAACAAGGTGGATCAGGCTAATGGGCATGTAGTCACCCAGGCTAACCGCGTCTGCGCGTTTGGGCAGCAGCGTCAAGAGTGCTTGGTTCATGGAGCTGAAGCCACGGCCGTGAAGCTCATAGAGCTGCTGGAAGGCGTCGACGAAGTCTTGTCTGACGATAGGCCAGCACGCGCGTAGGAATTCAGCAGTGAAACCGTCAGGTCCGGTGCCTTGCGTGCGGGGAGTCGTTTGATTGCTTGCCAGATTTCCTCGGCGCCGAAGGGCGCGTCAAGGTCGCTCAGGTCCACCGGGGCGATGATCACAGAAAGGTCCAGCGTGCACTCCCTAGGCACTGTCGAGCCAAGGAGCTCGTCGAAGTGCGAGTATGTCCCGTCCGTCATGTCCGCCGGGTCGGTGAGGACAGCGCCATCAACAAGCAGGCTGTGCACACGATTCTTCTGACGCCTGTACGCGCATTGTCGGTGGAAGAATGCCGTGTTGGCATCCCCATCCTTGAGGAACGCGACGCGCGCGCGCTGCCGGGCGAGAGTTCGTTCGAGGGAGGCAAGACCTAAATAGGAGGCCTTGATCTGCCGGCGAAGCCTATTAAATTGATGCACTAGCCAATTATCTCAAAAGTCCGAACTGATGGGAAGGGCTAGGATTTATATTTTAACACTCCCCCCTCACGTCTAGGCTGGACAATCGGTAAGATCTTAGACGTGGGGTAGATGGGAGGTCGCAACTATTTTATATTAAATAGCGCGTTAGCCGGGGTTTGAACTTGAGACCACCTAGCTCTGATACCATGTGAAATAGAGTAGGGAATCGCACAGCACCTCAGGGGCCGGCGTGTATGCTTTATATATGAGTAAGTACAGTACAGGTTGAATACGATACGGTTTGGTTACAGGAGTCCAAAACCGTATGTACTACAATTGGTAATCTATCTCCAATTTACACAGTTTATCACCCTCCCTCAATCTCAATCGAGCTAGCAAGATTGAGATTGGACCTACAAGCCTGAAACAACGGTAGTGGCAGAGGTTTAGTAAATATGTCCGCAAGCTGATCCTTGGAAGATATGAAGCGTATTTGAAGCAATTTCTGAGCAACCCGTTCTCGAACAAAATGAAAATCCACCTCAATGTGTTTCGTACGAGCATGAAAGACCGGGTTGGAAGAGAGAAAGGTTGCTCCAATATTTTCACACCATAAAACAGGTGGACTACTCTGAGAAACTCCAAGTTCAGCAAGAAGAGCTTGTACCCAAATTAACTCTGCAGTAGCATTAGCAAGTGCCTTGTATTCAGACTCGGTACTTGAACGAGAGACGGTAGCCTGTTTACGAGCACTCCAAGCAATCAAGTTACCACCATAAAGGACTGCATAGCCCCCCGTTGATCGGCGATCATCAGAATTACCAGCCCAATCCGCATCAGAAAATGCCGACAAGAGATCAACGGACGAAGTAGGTCGTCGCAACAACAATCCATGTGTCAAAGTGCCCTGAACATAGCGCAAGATGCGCTTAACAGCAGCCCAGTGTGTACATCGAGGTGCATGAAGGTATTGGCACACCTTGTTCACAGCAAACGACATATCAGGTTTGGTCATGGTGAGATACTGTAGACCCCCAACAACACTACGATAGCGAGTAGACTCTTCTGCCGAAAGAAGAGTGCCATCAGTAGAACATAGCTTATCTGAAGAATCCATAGGAGTAGTAGCAGGGGTACACTTGAGCAAGCCAGCATGACGTAGGAGCTGAGAGGCATACTTATGCTGACTCAAAAGAAGACCACCATGGGATTGTTGTACCTCAATGCCAAGAAAATAATGAAGTTCACCGAGATCCTTGAGAGCAAAGGAGGTACCCAACTGATGAAGGAGACGATCAGTAGCAGCAGATGAGGAACTCACAACAATAATATCATCCACATAAACCAGCAGATAGAGTGTAACATCAGGCCGTCGAAGGATGAACAGGATGTATCTACTGTGGAAGGAGTAAAACCAAGCTGATGAAGAACAGAGCTGAGTCGTGCATGCCAGGCACAAAGAGCCTGTTTGAGGCCATAGAGAGCCTTGTCTAGTCGACACAAGTAATCAGGGTAAATTGGATCCTCAAAACCAGGGGGTTGACGCATCACTTCCTCCTCAAGTACTCCATGCAAAAATGCATTCTGTATATCTAGCTGACGAAGATGCCAACCTTTAGTAAGTGCCATAGACAATAACAGTCGAATGGTAGTTGGCTTGACAACGGGACTGAAAGTGTCCTTGTAATCAAGACCATAGCGCTGCTTAAACCCCTTTGCAACTAGGCGAGCTTTGTACCGCTCAATAGACCCGTCAGATTTCTGTTTGATTTTAAACACCCACTTGCAGTCAATAATATTCACACCAGCCAACGGTGGAACCCAGCGCCATGTCTTGTTGAGTTGAAGAGCGGAGTATTCTGCTTCCATTGCTTTGCGCCAATGATCACAAGTCATGGCATCACGATAACTGTTTGGTTCAGAGTGTACAAGGTCAAGCACTGGAGTTGTACGAGTATTCCAGGCAACAGTGCCATCGGTCCTTTGCTTTACTTTATGTATACCACGCTGTAGCCTTGTAGTAACTCCAAGGAGTGGAGGATCTGGCATCGATCCAGCAAGAGGATCAGTCGATGGAGGCCCAGCAGAATCTGGCGAAGCTGTGCCATGGGCGGTAGATGAACCCGTTCCTGGAGACGGCGCGGTGGAAAACTGAGCAGCAGAAGACAGCCCAGGCGAGACTGGGCCAGAAGCGCGCGGTGGAGTGGAGAGCCCACCCGCGAGCTCGAAATCGTGGGCTGGGCCAGATGCAGATGCGCATGGTGGAGTGGCAAAGCCGTCCGCGGCCTCGCGTGCATGGGTGCCTGGACCGAGATGCATGCGGTCGATGTCCCGGTCGTGCTCAGCAACTCCACGTACAGAAATAGCACCCGGATCATCATCCAGTAGTTCTAGACGAGCAGCACGCCCCAATCCTGCACCATGGTTAATCAAAAGAGACGGGGTATATGCAGCATCAACAAATTGGTCAGCAAGAAGTAATTGTGTAGTGGATGATGGTGGTGTGGAATTCGACGAGGTATGAGAAAAGGGAAAACCCATCTCATCAAATACAACGTCGCGAAAGATGTAAACTCGATTTGTGGGAACATGAAGACATTTGTATCCTTTGTGAATGGAGCTATAACCAAGAAAAACACATTGTTTGGAGCGAAATTCAAGCTTGTGCTTATTGTACGGACGGAGATGAGGCCAACATGCGCATCCAAAAACTTTAAAGAAAGTATAATCAGGAATTTCGCCTAAGAGACGCTCAAGTCGAGTTTTCATGTCAATAACACGACTCGGAAGACGATTGATAAGAAAACAAGTTGTAGAGAAAGTATCACTCCAATAACAATAAGGCATAGAGGCATGGGCTAAAAGTGTCAGACCATTCTCAACAATGTGACGGTGTTTACGCTCTACAGTGCCATTTTGTTGATGGGTATGAGGACAAGACACACGATGAGACACGCCAATGTCGGAGAAGAATTTATTTAATCTATGATATTCACCACCCCAATCAGATTGAACATGTAAAAATTTTCTATTCAAAAGACGCTCAACATGCTTTTGGAATTGAAGGAAAACTTGGAACACATCAGATTTATGTTTAAGGAGATAAAGCCATGTAAACCGACTATAAGCATCAACAAAACTCACATAAAACTGATGTCCACTAACGGATGTCTGAGCAGGACCCCATACATCGGAATATATAATCTCTAAAGGTGTTGTCGTAACACGAGTAGAAAGAGAAAAAGGCAACGGATGACTCTTTCCTTGTTGACAAGCGTCACAAACTACAACTTTATTGACTGACACTGACGGAAGCTCATGGCGATGTAAAACATGTTGAACTATTTGGGTGGTTGGATGACCTAAACGAGAGTGCCACTGCTCCCGTGACACCTTGACACTACTGAACGCTTGTTTGATAGAAGACACATCGAGATTGTAAAGACCTCCATGGCATCCCCCTCTAAGAAGAACCGCCTGTGGGCACCCCGGACTAGCTGTCCGAATTACCCGATTATGCTTAACACAACGATCCCGTGATCAGACTGTCGTTGCACATAATCCGAACTGAATATGAAAGTTTACATCCATTACAGTACCGAATTAAAGTCTTACATAAATGGCCATACAGACCAAGTCCTTACATAGATGCCTTCAAGGGCCAAACCAAAACATTCAGCGGAAGCTACGGCGTAGTAGATAAACCCATCCTAACATTGACCCGACATGCAGCGGACTTATGGAGATCCCTAGTTCGCGTAGAAGTCGCCATTCTCCTCCTCAGCGTAGTGCTCCTCAAAATCTGGCTAAGACAATAGCCAGGGGCGAAACCAATATGAGTACAATTGGATTTGTACTCGCAAACTACCCCAACATGAGTATGCACTAGTTTTATTCTATTTTCCAAACTTCTATTTATTTAAAACATCTCTATATCTTTATTGAAAAAGGTAAGAAGAATTTTATAACTTTCCTCCAATAAGGCACCATTTTGTTTATTTCTCCAAAACTCCTCCTTTTTTCGACCATAGCCCGTCATGGTCCATTTGCCTCCAACAAACTCATACCGATCCGTTGGTATAGTTGTATCAAACATTCACCGCTTTACCTTCTCTTTTAAAACTCAAAGCTTTTTAAAAACTTGCACATGGTCTTAGGACAGCATTCCAACTGTCCATATCCGAGGACTCGGCTATTCGAATAGTTTTACACTCTGCAGAGGTAGCACGCTTTTCCCACACCCATCCGGTAACTCATCGTGTCAGCCACGTCCCGCCATACAAGGTGTATGCGAAGTTGAGTCACCGACCGTAGCCTGTCCTTTGCTCATGCTAGTATAGGACCCTGCCGCTATGACACTTTCCATCAACACTTAACCCAGCCCATCAGAATCTAAGTGTGAGGACTCATAGTTCTGCCCGGCGGTGTATAGGGGACAACCTTCTATCCACCACATGTGGAAGGACCTTCCTTCACCACACTGTGCGAGGACCCGGGTCAGGGGTAGGTCACCAAACCATCCCCTCATGGAACGGAGTCATCTCCATTGTTGAGGCATCCCATACTAATAGGAGCAAATTATATGACTACGCCCTTGCCCATATGTGGGTAAGTGTGGTCGCACAGGGTAGGATTGGTCGTCATAGTACTAGGACACAATGTATATTTTTCATAGAACATCACCATTCTCCATTTCTTCACCTCAATACCGACATCCCGGTATTCCATAACCACACAAGTATTTCCAGAGGAGTTTTGAATAAACAGTATTTATTTTCCCATCCTATAATTTTATATAGACTGTTTTATACTTCTACATAGGTGGCAAAATAGTCTTTCATATACTTTTGTAAAAGGTTTTCAAAATCATTGACTTAAGGGTAAATCATGTTATCAAAGTAGATGTATATAGATGCAAGCTCAGAGAGTAGCTTGCCTTGCTCAACAAAGTGTCCCGGGTCTTGTTCTTCTGTTTCAACAAACTCTCCCTCCTCGATAAATCCGGCAACGTTCTCGTCTAAACGGTAAACAAGTAACACAGCAATCACTATACTACTCAATCAAGCATCACAACATAACAACTCTTAAACATTACAAATAGCTACTGCACACACAAAGCAACACAATTTGGTTTCAATTTAATTTAATTAACAATTATTTGGTTATGTCTTATTTATGGCAGAAACTAGTTATTCATGTTTAATTGCATAACTTGAGTTATGTTGGTCACAAAAATACAAACTAAATTTCTACAGAAAGCTAATGATGTGTAGAAGACAACACAATTTGATTTGGATTAATTGGAATTACCAAAATCCCTAAATAATTGTTTTAATCCAGCAACTTATTAACCAAGTTTTGGCTATAACTTAAGTTATGTTGATCCAAAAATTAAATCCTTTTAGGGGTAACTAACCATGACTAAATGTGATCTAAAAAAATTAGTTCCAACTCATTTGTATTAACCATTAAACATTTATAATTGTTTGAGTTCAGAAAGGTTTGCTAATTTTAATCCAAATGCTAAACAATTAATATTATTAATTAATTCTACAAAAATTAGGGAAACTAAGGGATCATAGTACTAAGCTAACAAAATTGGATTGGCATCATTTGGATTAATAGATTTTCAGAAACAAACAAGTTTAGGTTTTAAACCTTCTGTGGAACTTTTAATACTACTTTTTAA
Source organism: Poa pratensis (assembly GCA_947311845.1). NCBI lineage: Eukaryota > Viridiplantae > Streptophyta > Magnoliopsida > Poales > Poaceae > Poa > Poa pratensis. The sequence continues at coordinate 17,605,163 of CAMZMU010000037.1, forward strand.
TTATTAATCTAAACAAGATGAAACTACTTGGGTTCTTTAAAAAAAATCATAAGCTTTCCAGAACATTTTGATTTGATCTATTTGGGCTTGTAATTCTCGAGATATTGCATTTTGAAGTTGGTTCCAGTACCAAATTCTTCTAGAGATTTAAATTAGAAAAATTGACTGTTCCGGATAATGTTGAGGATTCTGACTGATGGGGTCCACTCGTCAGTGACTCAACCGAAACGCTGCACGCGCTGGATAATGTTTAAAACACTGACATCAGGGCCCACTTGCCAGCGGCTCATCTAAGCGAAGCGGTACGCACCGTGGATCTAAGATCCAACGGCCTACGGAGGCCGCGAACGGCGACGACCTTATTTGGGCGGCGCCGCCGTGCCAGCGACGGCGAGGATGGTCGGAGAGGCACCTGGGGTAGTTAGCGACGATGGAGAAGATGGCATTCGACAGCGGAGAGCTTGGGGAGGTTCGTGGGGTGAGCTAAGCTTGATGGGGACGACCCGAGCGTCGGCGACGAGCTCCGCAGCTTCCACGGGCACGTTCCCGAAACTCCGGCGAGGTCCTGGTGATGCTCCTGTGCACGATACAGAGGGGGAAAATGGTCATGTGAGTGCGGTGAACTACGGCAACATCGTAGAGGGGTCAGATGGAAAGAAGGAGCAGCAGCACGGCGTGGCCGTTGTCGTCTTCAACCTCGGGCACGGCCGAGCTCGGAGACGGTCACGGGCGGCAGCGGCTTCGCAGCTACGGCTCTGCCCTCCTGGCGGTGCACGAGAGAAGGTGGAGCAAGGGGGAGACAGTGGTGTGAAGTGGAGAGAACGAGAGGGCTCGGTGCGCTTATAAGCTCGTGGTTCGGCTCATGGTGGTCGAGGTTCACGCGTGGTCTAGGGGCGGGAGAGATCGGCGCTGGTTGTCTGGGGGGGCCGCAGGTGAGCTGGGGAACGTCTGGGTGCGGCCACGCGGCGAGGGGTGCAGTGGAGCGCCGAGTCGACAACGGTGTCCTCGGGTCGGCCATGGCGAGCGGCGAGCACGGGCGCGTGCAAAGGGGGCATGTGTGGGAGCTGTGCTACCGAAGTGTGCGTGTCTTCCGGAGCAGAAGAGCGAGGGAGAGAGGGGGGGCACGGTGCTGGGTCTCCATGGCGTCGCCACCTCCTTCCTCCACAGTGCCGACCACGGCGACGTGCGCGCACGGCGCCTGTCCCCTGGCGTTGCTCCTCCTAGCTCCCCGACCGATTTCCTTCGGCTCCGGCGACCGCGGCGAGGTGAGAGGGATGAGAGGAATCCAATGGCGCCAAAGATTGAACGAATTAGGCTCGGATTGGATCGAATTGATCTCGGTTTAGGGAAGAACTCACTGATGCTTGCCATGTGTTCGATGAAATGTTTGCACCAAATTCAATTTCTCATTTCTGAAATTTATTTTCATAATTTGCTTCACATATGTTTATCAAGATTTGTGGTGTTGTTTAATTATTTATTTGACAAGTGCAACATAGCACATTTTGTGATTTGAATAAGATAAAGAAAGATGTTGATTTTAATTCAGGATTTTTGGAATTATTATTTGGAGAGGGACAAGTGGTAGGAATAAATTGAGAGTGATTACTTATCACTCCACTAAATTTTGTTTTGAAGAAAACATGAATTTCTCACTTGGAGAAATTGTGTAACACTTGTCACATAATTTTCTAGTTTTAACTTTTGTTTTATTTCTTTTCTTTTCTTCAAGTTTTTAATTAGAGCAACAACCAACACAAACAACAAGAAACAATTATCACAAGCACAATATATAACCAACACACATAAAATAACAAAAGTTTTTGTTGGCCCACATTTTTGGAATAATAATACTTAATATAAATTTTGGGATGTTACAGATCCTTCCCCCCTTAAAATAAATCTCGTCCCGAGATTTGCTAGGCTTAGGTACTAAGGAGGTTTGGGAATTCGCTTCTAAGATAGTCTTCGCGTTCCCAAGTTGCTTCTTCTTCAGAGTGGTTTGTCCACTGGACTTTGTAGAACTTGATCGCGCGCCTCCGGGTAACACGAACATCTTGGTCGAGAATTTTGAGGGGTCTCTCACGGTACGTTAGGTCATGGTTCAAGTCGATGGAGAGGTGGTCGATGTTTTTGAAAACATCGGGCTGGTCGGGAACTTCCAGACACTTCCGGAGCAAGGAAATGTGGAAGACATCGTGAAATTCCGATAACTCTTGGGGCAACTCCAGTTGATAAGATACTTCTCCTCGACGAGCAAGGATTTTGAAGGGTCCAATATATCTCGGCGCTAATTTCCCTTTGACATGGAAACGCTGCATTCCCTTGAGTGGGGTCACTCGGAGATAGACATAATCTCCGACACTGAAGGTGACATCGCGACGCTTGGGATCAGCGTAGCTCTTCTGATGGGATTGGGCAGTTTTGAGACGCTCACGAATAAGTTGAACTTGTTCTTCGGCTTTACGGAGAGTATCTGGTCCAAACAATTTGCCTTCTCCGGTGTCGGACCAATTCAGGGGCGTACGACACTTCTTGCCGTAAAGAGCTTCAAACGGGGCCATTTGCAGACTAGACTGGTAACTATTGTTGTAGGAGAACTCTGCAAATGGTAGGCAATCTTCCCACTTGGAACCATAAGATAGAACACATGAACGAAGCATGTCCTCCAATATCTGGTTCACTCGCTCAGTTTGGCCTCCGGTCTGGGGATGATAAGCTGTGCTAAAAGCTAACTTGGTTCCGAGGGCTTCGTGAAGGGCTTTCCAGAATCTTGAAGTGAACTGTGTGCCTCTGTCAGATACAATCTTCTTAGGCACACCGTGCATGCTTACTATTCTGGAAATATACAAGTCCGCTAACTGAGCTCCGGTGTGAGTGGTCTTGACGGGAACGAAATGAGCAACCTTGGTCAGTCGGTCCACGATGACCCAGATTGAATCATGGCCTCGGTTAGATCTTGGAAGTCCGGTAATGAAATCCATTCCAATCTCATCCCACTTCCACTCAGCAATTTTCAGAGGTTGAAGTAATCCAGCGGGTCGCTGATGTTCAGCCTTGACTCGCTGACAAAAATCACACTTGGCCACGAAAGAACCAATTTCTCGCTTCATTCCATGCCACCAAAATCTCTCACGAAGGTCTTGGTACATTTTTGTTCCGCTGATGCATGTAAAATGCATACATGAACTTTGCATTATTTTATTCATATTCTAATCATATTTGCATCATATAAGGGTTATATCAATGATTTATAATGATTTTGGGAATAATTCACATGTTCCCCTATTTTTTTTTGGAATTAACCCTGTTTTCCAGAAAACGTCTTTTTTAGTGTTTCAGACTTTCCGGGAGCTTCGGGACTCCAAAAAGGGCAAGGCCAAAGAGCACGGTTCAGAATTTTCGAGACGAACGCAATGGGCTTAAATTGAAGACCAGAAGCCCAACAGGATGGAAGATAGAGGGTCCCACGCAGCCTCCTTTGCTGGCCGCGTGGGCCCACCTCTTTTCTCCCTCGGAGCTCCGTGGCCGTCGATCTTTGCTCCACCGACATAGTCTTGACCTAAAAACGCCTATAAAAATAGTCCCCCGTGGAGTTTCGGAGGAGGCGGCGGAGAAACACAAAACCACGAAACAGAGAGTCAGAAGGCTGCCGCCGGAGAAGATTGGAGGGGGGAAACGCTGCCGGAATCACCTCCGGTAGGCTCCTCCATCCCCCCTCCGGAGTTTCCATCAACACCACCGTCTCCATGATGAAGGGGAGTAGTCCACCCCCTGGACTTGGGTTTGTGGTGGTAACTTATGTATCTCTCCTCTCTTTGAGCTTCACTAATTAGTACCGTATGAGCTGCTGAACATGATTACGGTCATCTATGTAATTCCTATGGTGGATATTGTGGTGTGAGATGATAATTGTTATGCATTTACCGTTGTGTTGGATCTTTTATGACTTGTCATACTTTGGAGATATTCTATGATGCATGTGATGGTTTGACTTATTCATAATGCCTTGTTTATCCTTGTCATGAGGTGATTGACACCACCACGTGCGGATAGATGAGAGAGATGTGGTCTTGCACACGAAATATGAATCATTGCACTAGTGTTTAGAATATTGTCCATTATGAAGTATGATGTATGTAGGTACGGGATGGCCGGTGTGACAACGGCATATGTATTGAGTGACACAATACAGCCCAACATCCTTTATCTGGGGTAAAAAGGAAGAAGTATGATGTGGGAGTGACAGCAAACCACGCTAGCCTTACGAGGGTGACATAGCAACACAAATGATTATTTTCTTCCAACTATGTGTTTTAGAACATGTTGCCGTCATAGAAGTTTACCATGAAAGCATGACAATTGTGTACTTTTATCATCTATAACATGATCACCACCATAGATTGAGAGAGAGGGGACAAGTGAAACCATGAACCCATGTCCATTGTTCCTATAAGAGAAAACCTTTGTCTTGTCCTCTTGCATTGAAGAGGATTGGGACACTTTTTCATCCTTGTTTTGTTACATTAAACCTCCATCCATCAAATCAATCACCTTGTTCTTTAAACTTGTTTAGTGCATAATCAACTAAAACTTGTGACACTTTAGTTGTAGGGAATACATAACTTTTCCTTCTTGCTCCTGCGGATCGATACCTTACTTCCACATTGAGAGGTGCTACAGTGATCACCTGCTCTTGGGGGTAATCAAGTACTTTTCTGGCGCCGTTGCCGGGGAGCGTAGCGCTTAAGTTCCTATAATTGTGTGCACTAGACTTTAGATTTTTTTTTTATATCTTGCAATCATCTAAGCTTGGGGAGGTTCCTTTAAACTTGTTTGGTTGTGAGTTTCTCATTAGTTTTACTTTCAGTTTATATATCAAAAACCCATAAAAATTAGAAAATGGAAAACAAAAAAAAAATTAGAGAGCTTTATGAAATTTATATTGAATTAGGACATGATGCTTTTGAAGAGAAAATTAAAAAAGCAATGGGAGTTTGTTTGCATAATAGTGATAGCAATGTTATTAGCATGAATTCTGTGGACACTATTATTCCTAATGCTGTGGAAAAGTCTAAGCTTGGGGAAGCTAGTTTACATGAAAATGATCTTTTTAGTTCCCCAGCTTTGAAGGAGAAAATTCGCTTTGATAATGCTTTGTCTCCCATATGTGATAATTCTAATGCTGCTTGTGATATTCCAAATCCACCTACTAAAAGTATTCCTTTTGAAATACCTATGGAAATTGTTGAAATGGTTACGAATGAACGTTATGCAGGGGATGGAACAGTCCGTCCACATGATCACTTGTTGAAACTTACAGAACTTTGTGAGTTGTTTGAGGTTGCAGGTTTATCAAGAGAAGATGCCATGAGGAAATTATTTCCATTTTCACTTAAGGACAAAGCAAAGAAGTGGTATAGATGCTGGATGATCGTCCTTCGAATTGGAAACAGCTTGAATCTCTCTTTTACTCTAAATTTTATCCTCTTCATGAAGTGCATCTAGCTAGGAGTTACATTTTCAATTTTTATCCTCATGATAGAGAAAGCATTGCTCAAGCTTGGGGAAGACTGAAAACATTAATACTCAAATGTCCTAACCATGAGCTTCCTAAGGAAATAATTGTTACTAATTTTTATGCAAGGCTTTCAGGTCATTACAAGGATTATCTAGATGCATGTTCAGGAGGTTCTTTCACAAATAAGAAGGTTGAAGTTAAATGTGATCTTCTTGAAACAATTCAACGCAATACTGAAGATTGGGATAACGACAAAGCTAAAGAATCAGGTATAAACTATGAGTATGATTGTATCGAGTCTTTCGCTAAAACTGCTAGTTTTCATGCGCTTAGTGCTAAATTTGGTCTTGATTCTCAAATTATTGTTGATTGCTGTAAAGCAGTTGCTTCTCATATTAATATTCCTAAAGAGAATTGGGACATGTATCATGAACCTTTTAAAGACACTTGCTTGGAAACCAAAATTGTTACTAATGATTGCAATAAACATGCTCAAACTTCTGAAAATACTATTTCTTATAAGCATGTTAATTTTTGTGGAGCACTTAGACCTTGTGAAAAGAATAAAGTTGAAGAGGAATATTGTATTCATCATAGGAATGAAAAAACTACAACATGGTACAGAGCTCTAAGTGATCTTGCTGAAAAAGTTTGTACCCTCTATCCTTTTATTTGTGAACTTTGCTATAAAGAGGGTCATTTCGAATTTCAATGCTCAGGTTCTAATAAGGATATTGCGGGAGACTTTTGTGATAACATGATTACTCCTAATCAGCATGACGAACTTACATTATTTTTGGGGTGTGAAGAGTTATCAAGAAAAACTTCTTCGTTAGATATGAGTGCTTTTGATATGAATAGCGTGTTGCATGGATGTTATCTGTATTGTGTTAATAATTGCCATGCCAACACTTACATACAAAATATTATAAAAGATGGAATGGCTTTACCAAAATATGAAAGGACTAATGTTTGTTTTACTCTTATTAATGAAAAAGAGGAAACGGTATCTTCCCCTGAGCATGTTGCTCCTATTATAGTTGTTGCTGATGAGTCTGATTTCGATGATGATCCTATGCCTGCTACTTATAGTAGTGATCATGATTGGGAAAAGCATAGTACTTTTGATATTGAAAATCTCTTTGGTACTAATTCTGAAAATCATGATGCTAATAATTACAATCATCCTCATAAAACTTGTCATAGTTATGGAAGGATCACCCAAAACCATCCAATTAATATACAACTTGTCTATCATGTTCGAGTTCTTTACAATGATCCTACTTCCATTGCTATTAATAATAAGAACTTTGCTTATGTTGAAAATATTGATACTTTTATGCATATGGATCATGGTAAGAATGTTTCATGTGATGGTTATATTGTAGATTTTATCAATGATGCTACTGAAAGTTTTTATGAGAGAGGGAGACATGACTTCATATACCACAATAATATTAAGTCTCCTCTCTCTTTGTTGAAAATCTTGAAGTTGCACTTGCTATGCCTTTCTATGCTAGTCACTTTGTGCTTTATTGATTTATTTTTTTACAAGATCCCAATGCATAGGAAGTGGGTTAGACTTAAATGTGTTTCATATTTTTCTATGTGAGCATCATTAAAACTATCAAGCCTAGCTGTATGGCCATAAAGAAAGCGCTTTACGGGAGGCAACCCGGTTGTTTTTATTTTTGATTTTCTTTGTGTCCTCTTGCTGTAACAAGAGACTTAAGTTTATAGTTTAGTTTCTGGAATTTTTAATAAAGTGCCAAGTTTTACCCATTTTTGTGTGAAAAAGTTGCTTATAGCATTCGGAGATATTATTCCAGCACGAATCTGTGCACGGTTTGATTTTTAATTCCTATTCTGTAACTCCGAATGAGCTGATATTTAAACTATAGTTGCAAATTTTCATCCTCTGTATGAATGAATTTTTTCAGAATTTTTGGACAAAGTTAAGTAGGGTGGAAAAATACGTTTTGCTGCTGCTGTTTTTCTGGACAGATTCTGTCCCATTTTGTTTGATGCATGCTTAGAACTTTTAGCTTGAATCTTTCAGATCCAAATGAGTTTATGAGTAGGCATACAACATAATACACTTACTGGAAATTTATATAAATTTTTGTCGAAAGATTATATGCAGCATGAAACCTATTTGTTTATCACTACTAATGTCACCCCACAGAAAAGAAATGGGAGAAACGGTGTTTTGAAGTTTTTTCACAGGGATTAGAGGAGATGCACCAAGAGTCATCTAAGGATGGTGAAAACCATAAGCTTGGGGATGTGAAGACAACCCACTGGACCAACACACTCTCGGTTTGCACACGTCTAACTTCTGTTTTTCGATCAATGCACTTTATCGTATAAACTTGGAGCGTCTTTTTGTTTTTGTTTGTTTTGATTTTTATTTTTGAGAGACCACCACATTATCATTTATGTATGAGAGAGCTACTGGAAATATGGGTTGAAATATGTTGGATGCCATTATAAGATTGGGAAAAGGGATGTTTGAGTTGATTTTAAAAGATACATATAGTTGCATGATTCATGAGCTTGTTAATGAGTAATAATTTGTTAGTGTTTTATCAAGAGCTATCTTTTATTCATGTTTTGATGCAGAATGTTACTTTACTTTGTTTAACATGAATTAGTTAGTTCCATGGACACTCATGCATGCATCTAGATGGTCAACTTTCTCCCTTTTGCTAGCCCAAACATTCCAACAAGTCAAAACTTGTTTCCAACACCTTCAACCAAAGTTATTCCAGTGAGTCCACCATATCTACCTACTAGCTATATGCTATTCCGAGTATGTTCATCATGATATTTGTGTTATCTATACCTCTGAATGAAAATGATTATGTTATTGATTGCCATGGGAAAAGTTGGTTATATAGCTCTCACGAACTTGATGCACATTTTACTATCATTGCAATAAATAAAACATGACCCATTGTGATTAAGATTATGATGCTAGTGGCTTGATAAATGTTCGAGGTTGGGAGTTAGCCCATATGTGCTGTCACATGCAAAGCTTTCAACATGCTCCTTCATCTCATTTAGTTGATATCATGTACTTTTGTTTATGGATGCCTATCATGGTGAAATGAGTTGGAAATGAAGTAGTTTAAATGAGTTTGTATAAATGGTTAGAGAGACGCCTGGGCCGCTAATCTAAGCCATGCGTCATTCATGGTGGAAATTTACTTACATGCTATGGTGAACCGTCTGTGATACACCTTATAATAAATAGCTATTCCAATGGTAAATAAAAAGGGTGTTGAGGCTGTTCATCTTGTTTGTTTGTCTTGTCATTTTGATATGGGCTTGTTCCATATCCTGGGACAAGAGGTACCCCAGTTGACGCTCTTGATGATACTATTATTACTTACAATGATATATAACTTGAACTTGCTTTGTTTCCTAAGTTGAGTAATCATGGTGTAGGTACTTGTATTCAAGGGGCATGAGACACCTAACTTTTAATGTGTCAAGCACACTACTCATATTTGCTGTCACATTAAACTATAATCATTCAAGATGCTATGATAGGGGAATGAGAGCTTGACACCAAGTATTACCACATTGCAATCATTAACTTAAGTAGAAGAGTTTGGAGGTTAGATGAAACTTATGCATGCTTTACCTCTACTCACTTATACATCTTTCCAAAGTGTCCACCTATCATATTCAGATTTTCATCATCACTCTATGACCAATGTAGGATGTCCATACTTATCATTATGCATACATGTGGTCCATACTACTATCTGTTATGTTACACTTTGTGAATTATCATTGAACATCCTTACATTGAATACTTGATATCACTTCATAAACTGTTTTGCATATTGCTACTCCTTTGAAGAATGAATCATTTGACTCTATGTAGCAGTAGCAATCATCTTTGATATCCATTGATAGTATTGAAATGCAAAGTCCATGTTAGTTTTATCACCTTCATACTCGAGGACGAGCATGGGTTAAGCTTGGGGATGCTGATGCATTGTCGTGGGGTAATCACGGCAGATGCCATACGGGGTGGCTTAACTCGGGTGTGAGCCAGGCGACGTAGGATTCAGAGAGAGGTTGCACACGCAGAGTTTACCCAGGTTCGGCCCCTCTGTACGAGGTAAAGACCTACTCCTGCTTGTATGTATTTGGATCTGAATGGGGTGTACAATGGTGTGCGCACCAGAGCTTGCGGGTGCTCCGGAGGCTATGGAATGAGATGAATCTGCCTCTAGGGTTACTCCTTGCTGGCTTATATAGGGAGCCGGCTAGGGTTTACAGGGAATGACGGGTTCCGCTGGCGGCGCTAGCTATCCTGCCTACAAGTGCGGCTTCGTGGAGCGCACTCTTCGGGATACACAATCGCAGACTGATTCGGAGATATCTGCTGCCGCCTCCCCGAGCCGTCATACCGGGATCCTCGGGGACCCGGTATCCTGGAAGATGTACACCGGGTGGGCTTTGGGCCACCCGGCCTTGACGGCCGACTCGAGGTCCTGGGCCTACCCGGTTGGGCATCCCCCCTTCATTAGCCCCCGAGTTCGTCAGGGACTCGCTTCCGGCTTGGTCTTCGTCTTGCGAATTGCCGGGTCGTGTCGTTGAACGAACTCCTGAAACAGAGAAGAGAAAACAACGGCTCGGAGTGGTGGATTTTGGCTTTTAACGCCCGGTCTAACTCAAGTTTTTGTTTGATGCCGGCTTGTGCCCGTCGGGACGCTTGCCATCCCGACTCGCCTCGGTGCGGGTTGTCTCCTCGCCTTCTCCGTCTGACGTCACGGCATCTTTGACCGTTTGTCCTGCAGTGTTTGTCCGTCTGGCGCCGAGTCGATTGATGGGACTTGACGGCGCATCGACTGCCTCCACCTCGGGATGGAGCAGTGGCAATGATGACGCTTCTTGACCCGCACGCGCCCGATCCATCGGTCCACAACGTCGTGACAGAGCGACGTGGCCGAATCTGAGCCGCATTTTTTGGCACGCTCCCGTGGAAACCGAGGCGTCGCGCGGGAATCGAGGCATCGTGTGACGTGGCGATAATGGGCGACGTGGACGACGTGGGCGGCGCCATTTACTGCGGTAACGGCTCCACTCACCGTGCCTATTAAAACGGCAGGGGAGTGCGGCTGGTGAGTTCATCCTCCATTTCTTCTTCGCGCTCGCCGCCACTCTCTCGAGCAGCTCGCGCCTGAGATCTTCGCCGCATCGCCGCCGCAGCCATTGGACACGCTTGCTCCTCCGCCTCTTTTCCGGCCAAAAAGGTGGCGCCCAAGAACAAGTGGGAAAGGTCGTCGGTGACGGCGCAGGCGCTGGAGCAAGCCGCCAACGAGGGCTTGTTGCCGCCGGCGTCGGAGCGTCGGTGGCGCATCGCCTCCGCGGATCCTCGCCCGCGGCCGTCGCCGGGCGAGTTCGTCGCCTTCCTCGCGTTCCTCGAACGCGGGCTGGGCTTCCCCACGTCGGAGTTCTTCCGGTGATTCCTGGACTTCTACGGGCTTCAGGTGCATGACCTGACGCCCAACTCGATCCTTCATCTTGCCTGCTTCGTCACCCTGTGCGAGGGCTACTTCGGGTGCGCCCCGTTCTTCCCGCTGTGGCTGTTGATTTTCCACGGCAAGCTGGGGAAGGGCGGCGACATGGCGCCCTGCGGCGGCCTCAACTTCCATGTCCGTGGCGACGTCGACTACCTGGATCTAGGCCTCCCCTCCAAAGTGTATTGGAGGAAGTCGGGCTTCTACATACGGGAGCCGGCGCCTGACGGCGAGATCGGGATCCCCTGCTTCTCGCCATCGCCGAGCCGGCCTCACAACCTTCAAGAGCTGCCGCGCGACGCCGACTTGCCCATGGTGCGCCGGCTGATGGCGCGGCTTCAGGAGCTGAAGAACGGAGGGCTGACGGGTCTGAACCTCATCGCCACCTGGGTGAAGAGGAAGATCGCGGCTCTGCAGCACCGGCCCTCGCTGATCTGCGAGTACAAGGGGACGAGGGACCCGCAGCGCCATGACCCGACATTGTTCGAGTCGGTAGAGCAATTCACGCTGCGGATGAAGCGCGTCACGGTCCACCCGGCTCCCGAGTGGATCGTGGGCGGCCTGGAGGCTTACTCCGCCAAGCATCCGGCTCCTGAGGTGAGTCCTTTTGCTTGACGATTCGAAATACTTTCCTTTTCTTGGTCTTTTTATACCGATCCTCCCTGCTTTGTCGAGTTCAGGAGTTTCGATCGCTTGTTGGGTTGCCTCCGACTCGCGGAGACGCTCCCACGGTGCTTGCCGGCCCCAACGACGTCGTCGAGCGTGACTCTGACGACGAAGCCGACAGCGCCACCATGGGCAACGAGGCCGCCTTCTCCTCCCGCCAACCGATCCCCATCCTGTCTGAGGATGAGGAGGAAGGAGAAGAAGGAAGAGAAGAACGCGCCGGGTCCAAGAACCCGGCGCCTGCTGAAGATGATGATGAAGACAATCAGCCGCTCCGCATCCGACGGAGGCGTAGGCCTGCGGCTGAGGACACCGGGCCCAACTCCAAGCGCTCCAAGTCGGCGAACCCGATGCCGCCGCCACCGGAGCGATCGGCTGGGGCTGCCGTGCAGCGCACCGTCGTTGCCGAGCGGAGGCAGAAGGCCTTGCGGGACATCCCTGCGAGGGCTCGCGCCGACTCGCCGCCTGCACCTCGTTTCCGAGGAGTTCGGACCTCAACTCTTCCACCTGCGGGTGACAGGTCTGCTGCTGATCCTAATCCAAAGTTCCACTGGAAACGCTATCTTGAGTTTGACCCGTGCGAGTGTCGCAGGGCTGAGGACGCGTCCCTCAGTGACATGGAGGACGCGCTGGAGAGCGACTCCCAGCGGGCAGAGCCTGCCGCGCACGTCGCGGAGCCGACCACGAGAGCGCCGAGTCCTCCGCCTTCCACCGGCGGAGGCGACGAAGTTATTGTGCCCCCTCGACCCGAGGGGGCCACTATTGATGACGCCGTGCCGGCTGGCGCAGTGGATGCCACGCCTCAGCCGGAGACGGCGCTGGTGGTGACGACGACCCACGCCACCGTGACGGCTTCCTCGTCGGGTGGGCTGACTGCCCAGCCCCCGAGCTCCGTCGTCCCGGGTGCATCTCCGGCTCTCTTTGACAACCCATCAATCATATAACGTGTGAGTAGGAAGAATAAAGACTCGAAAGCATAATTGAATCGAAACGATAGCCCCCGAGCGTGCCGGGTGTGTATCGACTTTATTTCCTTGATTGATTACACAGTATTACAATGGATACTATGTATAATAGGGGCGAAGCAGGCTGATGTTCCATGGACGCTTGGTCTCCTCTTCCGACTTGGAGCTTTTGTTCGGCTCACGCAAGTCGACGAGGTGGTAGGAGCCGTTGCCCATCGCTTTGCTAACGACGAACGGTCCTTCCCATGGTGCCGAGAGCTTGTGCATCCCTTTCGACTTTTGGATGAGCCGAAGAACCAAGTCGCCTTCCTGGAAAGAGCGACTTCTAACCCGGCGGCTGTGGTAGCGGCGCAGGCTTTGCTGATATATCGCCGTCCTGGAGAGTGCGAGTTCGCGAGCTTCTTCCAGGAGGTCGACGCCGACTAGGCGGGCTTCTTCATTTTCTTCCTCGTTGTAGAGGGCGACCCGAGGCGAGTCGTGCTCGAGGTCGGTCGGCATGACGGCTTCCGCCCCGTACACCATGAAGAATGGCGTGTAGCCGGTGGAACGGTTTGGAGTCGTTCTGATGCCCCAGAGTACGGCTGGTAGCTCGTCCAGCCAGCAACCCGGTGTTCGCTCCAGTGGACTTGAAGTCGCGGCTTGATCCCGGCTAGCACTGTCTGGTTCATTCTTTCCGCCTGCCCGTTTGATTGCGGGTGGGCGACGGACGCCAAGTCGAGACGGATGCCTTTTTGTTTGCAGAAGGCCTTCATCTCTCCTTCGGCAAAATTTGTACCGTTGTCAGTGATGATGCTGTGCGGGTAGCCGAATCGGAAGATGAGCTTCTGGAGGAACTTGGTTGCGGTCTTGCCGTCGAGTTTCTTGATAGGTTCAACTTCGACCCATTTGGTGAACTTGTCGACTGCGACGAGCAAATGTGTCATGCCACCGCGAGCTGTCTTGAACTTGCCCACCATGTCTATTCCCCAGACTGCGAATGGCCATGTCAGAGGGATGGTCTTCAGAGCCGCGGCGGGTAGGTGATCCTGCCGGGCGTACTTCTGGCACCCGATGCACCGACGGACGATGTCGACTGCATCCTGATGAGCAGAGAGCCAGAAAAAACCGTGCCTGAACGCCTTGGCGACCAGGTTGCGAGCGCCGACGTGGTGGCCGCAATCTCCCGAGTGGATCTCATGAAGGATGCGCCTTCCCTCTTCCGGCTCGACGCAGCGGAGGAAAACTCCCGATGTGCTGCGTTTGTAGAGCTCGCTGTTGATGATGGCGTAAGCTGAGGCCCGGCGCACGACTCGCCGTGCTAGGACCTCGTCGGCTGGCAGCTTTTTGGTGGTGAGGAACTCGATGTAGGGTTCCCTCCAGTCGTTTGTTTCTTGGGTTACCGCCACCAGAATTGCATCTGATGATGGCGGGTTGGCGATGTCGACTTCGGCCGGGGGCGTACCGACGGGTTGTGCAGGTGGTCGAGGAAGACGCCGGGTGGGACTCGGTCCCGCTTAGACCCGAAGCGAGAGAGTGCGTCAGCCGCCTCGTTCTTCCTTCGGTCGACGTGCTCCAGCTCCATGCCGGCGAAGTGGCCGCCGACTTGATCGACGAGCCGGCGGTAAGCCGCCATGTTGGGATCATTTGCATCCCAGGTCCCCATCGTTTGCTGAACGACGAGGTCGGAATCGCCGTAACATTTGATACGGCTAACTCCCATCTCCTTGGCCACGCGTAGGCCATGTAGGAGGGCTTCGTACTCGGCGACGTTGTTAGTGCACGTGAAGTGTATCTGCAGCACATATCGCATCTTGTCGCCTTGGGGAGAAGTGAGGACGACTCCAGCCCCCGAGCCCTCATACATCTTTGACCCGTCAAAGAACAAGGTCCATCTGCCGGCTTCATAGGTTGGAGCCGGCAACTGTGTCTCCATCCAGTCGACGAGGAAGTCGGATAGTGACTGCGACTTGATCGCAGTGCGGGCTGCGTAGCTGAGGCCGAAAGGCTGCAGCTCAGAGGCCCATTTGGCGACGCGCCCAGTTGCCTCTCTATTGCGGATTATTTCAGCTAAGGGAGATGAGCTGACCACCGTCATCGGGTGGCCCATGAAGTAATGTCGCAATTTTCTTGAAGCAAAGAAAACACCATATACAAGTTTTTGGTAGTGCGGGTAACGTTGCTTCGAATCCGTCAGGACTTCGCTGACGTAGTAAACTGGCCGCTGGACCAGTTGCTCGTGGCCTTCCTCCTTGCGCTCGACGACGACCACCGCGCTGACGACTCGGTTGGTCGCAGCGATGTAGAGGAGCATCGGCTCCTTTTCTAGTGGAGATGCGAGGATCGGCGCCTCGGCCAACGTCTTCTTGAGTGCCGTCAAGGCGGCGTCTGCCTCGTCGTTCCAGGTGAACGTGTCCGACTTCTTGAGGAGCCGGTACAAGGGCATGGCCTTCTCGCCGAGTCGTGAGATGAAACGGCTGAGGGCAGCGACACAGCCTGTGAGCCGCTGCACGTCCCGGAGGTTTTCCGGCTTCTTCAGAGCTTCGATCGCCTTGATCTTCTCTGGGTTGGCCTCAATGCCTCGCTCGGAGACGATGAAGCCCAGGAGCTTGCCCGCGGGTACGCCGAAGACGCATTTTTCCGGGTTGAGCTTTATCCTGTACTTGCGGAGGTTGGTGAATGTCTCCGTGAGGTCGGCAATCAGGTCTGTCTTCAGCTTGGACTTGACGACGATGTCGTCCACATATGCGTGGACGTTGCGGCCGATCTGCTCGTGCAAACAGTTCTGTATGCACCGCTGGTAAGTCGCTCCGGCATTTTTCAAGCCGAAGGGCATGGAGACGTAACAAAACGCGCCATAGGGCGTGATGAAAGACGTCTTCTCCTGATCTTCGGGCGCCATCTTGATCTGGTGGTACCCGGAGTAGGCGTCGAGGAAGCATAGCGCCTCGCACCCTGCCGTCGAGTCGATCAGCTGATCGATGCGTGGCAATGCGAATGGATCCTTGGGACAGGCTTTGTTCAAGCCGTGTAGTCGATGCACATCCGCCATGTTCCGTTCTTCTTCAGAACGAGCACCGGGTTGGCAAGCCATTCCGGGTGTATGACTTCGGCGATGAACCCGGCAGCTAGGAGCCGGGCTATTTCTTCGCCAATAGCCTTCTGTCTCTCACCAGTGAAGCGACGCAGGAACTGCTTCACTGGCTTCAGCTTGGGGTCAACGTTGAGCTTGTGCTCTGCGAGCTCCCTCGGGACGCCTGGCATGTCAGATGGTTTCCATGCGAAGATGTCCCGATTCTCACGGAGGAAGTCGCAGAGCGCGCTTTCCTATGCGACGTCCATGTGCGAGCCGATCACCGCCGTCTTGGAGGAGTCGCCCTCGACCAGCGGGATGCGCTTGGTCTCCTGTGCCGACTGGAACTTGTCGCGTGAGTCCAGAGTCGGCTTCTTGACGATGGTCATGTCGTTGGGGTCGACTTGCAGCTTGAGTTGCTCCAGCTGCTCCGTGGCGATGACGGACTCGGCAAAGACGGCGTTGCCCTTTTCGCACTCGATGGCGCGGTCGACGTCGCCGTGTACAGTGATGATGCCGTTCGGACCCGGCAGTTTCATCTTCAGGTAGGCGTAGCAGGGCCTTGCCATGAATTTGGCAAAGGCGGGTCGCCCGAGGATCGCATGGTAGGAACTACGGAAGTTCACCACCTCGAACCAGATCTTCTCGAGCCGGAAGTTCTTGGCGGTGCCGAAGACGACGTCGAGTGCGATTTTGCCTAGCGGGTAGGCCTTCTTTCCCGGGACGATGCCGTGGAAGGTGGTGATGGTGGGTACTAGCTGTTCGTCACGCAATTTCATGCGTTGGAACGTCTCGTAGTAGAGGATGTTGATGCTCGACCCTCCGTCCATCAATGTCTTGGTCAAGATGTAGCCCTTGACCTGGGGCGCGACCACCAGAGCGAATTTGCCCGGGTAATCGACGCGGGGCGGGTGGTCTTGACGGCTCCATGTGATCGGCTGCTCTGACCAGTCGAGCCACTGGGGCACGTCTGGCAGAGTCGCGTGGACGGCGCGCCGTATGACCTTCTCCTCCCGCCTGGAATCGAGGCCGACGAAGGTGTGGCCCATGAAGCCGGCAGTGGGAGGCATGCCCTGCTGCTGCTCACCGTCGTCGTCTCCGTCGGGTGCCCGCTTCTTGGCACCGGTCTTGGCCTTGACGATTTCTGCAGTCCAGCTGCACTCGTCAGTGGTGTGGCCGGCTGGCTTGCCGGGTAGGCTATGATACCTACACGGCATGGCCAGATCTCCGTGGCGGTGAGCTTCTTTCGCGGGAAGTTGCCGCGTTGGCTCTTGAAGCCGCGGCCCCCCGCAGCCGTGGCGGCTACAAGCTCGGAGCCGCCGTCACCCTTGCGTTTATGAGCGCTGGAGTGCTTGGCCTTGCTCTTGTTTTTGCCGCCTTTCTTCTCGTCGTCGTCCTCCTCGGAGTCGTCCTTGGTGACGTCGGACTCGGCGTACTTGTGCACGATGGCGAGTAGCTGGCCCATCGTCATGTCACCCTTGTGCGAGCGCCGCAGCTTCTGCTTGAGCGACTCGAAGGTGGTGTTGTCCTCAAGGTGGGAGTGCACCGTGTCGACGCTGAGGTGTTCTGCCGAGTTGATGAGGTCGGCGACTCGGCGATACCACTTTCTAGTGGACTCGCCCTCCTTCTGGACGCAGCGCTTGAGGTCCTCGACCGTGGCCGGGCGCTTGCAGGTCCCCTCGAAGTTGGTGATGAAGAGCCTCTTCAACTCGCCCCAGGAGTTGACGCTGTTCCTGGGGAGGTTGTTGAGCCAAGTGCGAGCCGTTCCCTCAAGCATGAGAGGAAAATAGCGCGCACAACAGAGCGAAGACGCGTTCTGGATGCTCATGGCGGCCAAGTAGTCCTGGACCCAAGTTTCCGGGTTCATGGCAGCGTTGTACTTGGGCGCCTCTCTCGGTCCTTTGAAGCTGCTAGGGAAACGCTCGCCTCTGATGGCGGGTCCAAAGCATCTAGGGCCGACGTCGTCGTCGTCGTTGTTGTTGCGCGTCGCCTCGGCGCGCTTGTCGTTGAGGTGGTGGCGTAGATCCGGAGCGGAGTGATTGGAGCGCGCCTGCGCCTGGTTGTTGTTGATGGTGTGCCGGGCGTCGTTGCGGGCGAGCCGAGGCGGGTTGCCTCCAGCCCTCGCGTTGCTCGACACTGCCGGCTCCTCGTGCCGACTGCGTGGCGGCTGTGGGGCAGCGTCACGCCTGGGGGAACCCTTGTTTCCCTGGCTTCGGTGTGGTGCCGAGGCCGTTTTCTCGCTGGGTGGCGATCTGGAGTAGAGCTTGCCGTCAGATTGCGACATGTTCTCCTGCAGCTCCAGCGCCTTGTCCACCAGCTTGCACCCCTTGCTCCAATAGGGGTTGTCCTTGACCCGGATCCTCTTGAAGAGAGAGGCGGCTGCAGTCATGCAATCGACTGGGGTGCCGAAAATCGCGAGGTCGGCGTCGTCGTCGTTCCGCGGCTGGGGTTGAGGACGAGCCGGGTTCGGAGGAGGCCGCGGCGCCGGAGGCGGCATCGTCGGGCGAGGTTGAGGCGGAACTTGACTCGAGCCGCCGGGCTGGGCCCTGCGGCACTCGTCGCGCTGCCTTTCCAGCTCTGTCTCGCGCGCGAAGGCGTTGTCGAGCGCGCGAGTTGGTGCATCAGGATTAAGCCGCGACTTGCGGTTTTTGTGATGCCGAGTGACCGCGGAGAGAGCGGTCGACTGAGCATCGACCTCCAGCTCCTTCTGGCGGATCTCCTCCTGCTGGAGGGCCATCTTCCGGCGCAGCTGCTCGAGCTGTGTCGCCTGGTCGACGACGTTCGCCGGCGTGATCGGGGTGCTGAGCGGGTCAGCCGCCCGACCTGCTTGTCCTCGCAGGGCGGCGAGAGATTCGTCGCGTTGCTGCTTTTCGCGAGCCTCCTGCTCGCGCCGTGCCTGGTCGCGCTGCTTCTGCGCGTTGGCCTCTGCTGTGGCGGCGTTTGTTGCCGCAGGTTTGGCGGCAGCAGAGTTTGCCGCCTCGCCCGTCATGTAGATGTGGGCGGGTGTTGCCGTGCCGTCCGAGGCCAGATCGGTCGAGCCCTCCGACTCGTAGTCGAGAACGGGCAAGATCGACCCGGTGTCGTCGTCGTTCGAGATCTGGACGGTCTCGGCGGATGGGGCGGGTGCAAAGTGGTTTGCAACCGCGGTGTCGACAGCGGCTTCGTCAAGCGGGTCGACGGGGGAGGAAGTACCATCGTAGTTGTTGGCGACTCCTTCCTCATCCGAGCCGCAGAAGCCGACGTAGGCGGTGACGGCGGTCCCGAACGGGATAGCCATCGCGCGAGTGATCGGGGCGTAGTTGGGCCTGCCCCAAGTGTGTGGATCGGCGACGTAGCCGATCCCTCCGTGCTCGAAGTAGCTGCCGGTGACGATGTCACCGCGACCCGACATGGCTTGAGGGCTGAAGTAGACGCCAGTGCCGGGTTCAGGACTCTCCATGAAGTAAATTCCAGCGATCGCTGGCCCCACGGTGGGCGCCAACTGTCGTGGGGTAATCACGGCAGATGCCATACGGGGTGGCTTAACTCGGGTGTGAGCCAGGCGACGTAGGATTCACAGAGAGGTTGCACACGCAGAGTTTACCCAGGTTCGGCCCCTCTGTATGAGGTAAAGACCTACTCCTGCTTGTATGTATTTGGATCTGAATGGGGTGTACAATGGTGTGCGCACCAGAGCTTGCGGGTGCTCCGGAGGCTATGGAATGAGATGAGTCTGCCTCTAGGGTTGCTCCTTGCCGGCTTTATATAGGGAGCCGGCTAGGGTTTACAGGGAATGACGGGTTCCGCTGGCGGCGCTAGCTATCCTGCCTACAAGTGCGGCTTCGTGGAGCGCACTCTTCGGGATACACAATCGCAGACTGATTCGAAGATATCTGCTGCCGCCTCCCCGAGCCGTCATACCGGGATCCTCGGGGACCCGGTATCCTGGAAGATGTACACCGGGTGGGCTTTGGGCCACCCGGCCTTGAAGGCCGACTCGGGGTCCTGGGCCTACCCGGTTGGGCATCCCCCCATCATGCATGTAAAATGCATACATGAACTTTGCATTATTTTATTCATATTCCAATCATATTTGCATCATATAAGGGTTATATCAATGATTTATAATGATTTTGGGAATAATTCACATGTTCCCTATTTTTTTTTTGGAATTAACCCTGTTTTCCAGAAAACGTCTTTTTTAGTGTTTCAGACTTTCCGGGAGCTTCGGGACTCCAAAAAGGGCAAGGCCAAAGAGCACGGTTCAGAATTTTCGAGACGAACGCAATGGGCATAAATTGAAGACCAGAAGCCCAACAGGCTGGAAGATAGAGGGTCCCACGCGGCCTCCTTTGCTGGCCGCGTGGGCCCACCTCTTTTCTCCCTCGGAGCTCCGTGGCCGTCGATCTTTGCTCCACCGACATAGTCTTGACCTAAAAACGCCTATAAAAATAGTCCCCCGTGGAGTTTCGGAGGGAGGCGGCGGAGAAACACAAAACCACGAAACAGAGAGTCAGAAGGCTACCGCCGGAGAAGATTGGAGGGGGGAAACGCTGCCGGAATCACCTCCGGTAGGCTCCTCCATCCCCCCTCCGGAGTCTCCATCAACACCACCGTCTCTATGATGAAGGGGGAGTAGTCCACCCCTGGACTTGGGTTTGTGGTGGTAACTTATGTATCTCTCCTCTCTTTGAGCTTCACTAATTAGTACCGTATGAGCTGCTGAACATGATTACGGTCATCTATGTAATTCCTATGGTGGATATTGTGGTGTGAGATGATAATTGTTATGCATTTACCGTTGTGTTGGATCTTTTATGACTTGTCATACTTTGGAGATATTCTATGATGCATGTGATGGTTTGACTTATTCATAATGCCTTGTTTATCCTTGTCATGAGGTGATTGACACCACCACGTGCGGATAGATGAGAGAGATGTGGTCTTGCACACGAAATATGAATCATTGCACTAGTGTTTAGAATATTATCCATTATGAAGTATGATGCATATAGGTACGGGATGGCCGGTGTGACAACGACATATGTATTGAGTGACACAATACATCCCAACATCCTTTATCTTGGGGTAAAAAGGAAGAAGTATGATGTGGGAGTGACAGCAAACCACTCTAGCCTTACGAGGGTGACATAGCAACACAAATGATTATTTTCTTCCAACTATGTGTTTTAGAACATGTTGCCGTCATAGAAGTTTACCATGAAAGCATGACAATTGTGTGTACTTTTATCATCTATAACATGATCACCACCATAGATTGAGAGAGAGGGGACAAGTGAAACCATGAACCCATGTCCATTGTTCCTATAAGAGAAAACCTTTGTCTTGTCCTCTTGCATTGAAGAGGATTGGGACAATTTTTCATCCTTGTTTTGTTACATTAAACCTCCATCCATCAAATCAATCACCTTGTTCTTTAAACTTGTTTAGTGCATAATCAACTAAAACTTGTGACACTTTAGTTGTAGGGAATAGATAACTTTTCCTTCTTGCTCCTGCGGATCGATACCTTACTTCCACATTGAGAGGTGCTACAGTGATCCCCTGCTCTTGTGGGTAATCATCCGCCGGGATGGATTGAATAAGGGGTCTCATGGGTTGCCTTCAAGATTAACTCCTTAAGTTCCATGACATTGGGCACACAGATACGGCCATTGAATCTCAACACTCCTTCAGCATCTTCGGTAAAACCGGGTGCTTTGCCGAGAGAAATCTTCTTTTTAATTCCTTCAATGCTTTCATGACCTTTTTGGGCCTCCTTGATTTGATCCATCAGGGTTGGGGCTAACTCTAGATTGGCGATATAACCATGGCTAACAAGCTCTAGTCCGAAATCTTCGAACTCCTTAAACAAGGCTGGTTGTTCTGCTTGGATCAAGGCATTCAGGGTGCAAGGCTTGCGACTAAGGGCATTGGCAACTACGTTAGCCTTTCCGGGATGGTAATGGATTCCAATATCATAATCCTTGATTAATTCCATCCATCTCCTCTGTCGCAGTTTCAACTCCTTCTGGGTGAAGATATACTTCAAGATTTTATGAACCGTATAGATCTCGCAGCGATGTCCCGCAAGATAGGGACTCCACGTCTTAAGAGCAAGAACAACAGCAGCTAACTCCAGATCATGGGTTGGGTAATTCTCTTCATGCGGTCGCAACTGCCGAGACAGATACGACACAACCGTGCCTTCTTGCATCAGAACATAACCAAGTCCGAGGCGTGATGCATCGCAATACACGTCGAAACTCTTGGTGACGTCTGGCATAATCAAGACTGGGGTTGAGGTCAGCCTCTTCTTCAACTCTTGAAAACTATCTTCACACTTCTGGGTCCATTCAAATTTCTTGTCCTTCTTCAATAGTTGGGTCATGGGTTTGGCTATACTAGAGAATCCTTCAACGAACTTGCGGTAATAACCCGCTAGTCCAAGGAATTCTCGGATTTCAGTCACAGTAGTGGGGGCTTTCCAGTCAACGATGGCTCTAATCTTCTCTGGGTCAACAGAAATTCCTCCAGTAGAGATGACATGACCGAGAAATGCCACCTCGCTAAGCCAAAACTCACACTTGCTAAGTGATACGTCTCCAACGTATCCATAATTTCTGCTGTTCCATGCTTATATTATACCATTTGCTACATGTTTTATATACACTTCATATCACTTTTATGCATTTTCTGGGACTAACCTATTAACAAGATGCCACAGTGCCAGTTCCCTGTTTTCTGCTGTTTTTGGTTCCAGAAAAGTACTTCTGCGAATATTCTCGGAATTGCACGAAACAAAAGGCCACGTCCCTATTTTTCCAACACGTACACGAAGTCCGAAGGAGAGACGAAGAGGAGCCAGGAGGCGGCCAAACCACCTGGCGGCGCGGGCCCACCTCCTGCCGCGCCGCCATATGGTGTGCCCCCCTCGGGACTCCACCGACGCCGCCCCTTCGCCTATATATTGCCTCAGACGCGGAAACCCTAAAATACGAAGTCATATTCCACGAAGAGTTCCGCAGCGCCTCCGCCATCAACGACAAGTTTCGGGGGACAGAAGTCTCTGTTCCGGCACGCTGCCGGGACGGGGAATTGCCCCCGGAGTCATCTCCATCGACACCACCGCCATCTTCATCGCCGCTGCTGACTCCCATGATGAGGAGGGAGTAGTTCTCCCCCGAGGCTGAGGGCTCTACCGGTAGCTATGTGGTTCATCTCTCTCTCCCATGGTGTGATCTTTATGTAATCATGTGTATTGCTAGTATCGCTGAATGCATTAATAATGTTTATGCTACTCAAGTGATTTTGTCTAGTTTCTGGAGTCATTGTGACAACACGGTATCAAGGTGACAGTGTGGGTACTTGTGTGACTCTATGAATAATTTAGACATTTATCATGGCTTATTCTTGGGAATTGTGGTGTTTGTTTACTCAGACTTTGAGGTGTGCTTTTGCAGCCCTACGCATAGTACTCTTGCTTCATCAAGAAGGAGAATAATCCCGAGTAGTATTTACTTGTGTTCAGTTGTGCTAATCTAGTTGAATATGTAGATGTTACTCTTTATCTATTATGCACTCTATATGTTACTTTACTATGAACTCCGGTACTCTCCACGGTGTAAAGGTGACAGTGTGTGCACCGTGTGTGATTCCTTTATGACGTTGTGGCGCTTGTTTACTCCGGCTTGAGGTGTGCTTTTGTAGCCCTACACAATGAATGGTGTTTGTTATCCAACAAGAGAGTGTTTAAGAGTAGCTTTTATTTATTCAGTTATGAGATCATTGTTGAGAGTGTCCACTAGTGAAAGTATGATCCCTAGGCCTTATTTCTAAGCATTGAAACACCGTTTACAACAAGTTCTGCTACATGTTTGCTTGCTGCCATCTTTATTTCAGATTGCAGTTACTACTTATAATCATCCCTATCACTTGTATTTCACTATCTCTTCGCCGAACTAGTGCACCTATACATCTGACAAGTGTATTGGGTGTGTTGGGGACACAAGAGACTTCTTGTATCTTAATTGCAGGGTTGCTTGAGAGGAATATCTTTGACCTCTACCTCCCTGAGTTCGATAAACCTTGGGTGATTCACTTAAGGGAAACTTGCTGCTGTTCTACAAACCTCTGCTCTTGGAGGCCCAACACTGTCTACAAGAATAGAAGCACATGTAGACATCACTAAGCTTGGCATACAACTGGTGTTCTCGAAGGGTCTCCAAAACTAGACGCAGATGTTCAGCATGCTCTTCTTCGGTCTTGGAGTAGATAAGGATGTCATCGAGGAATACTACCACGAACTTGTCGAGGTACTCCATGAAAATCTTGTTCATGAGATTCATGAAATAGGCTGGGGCATTGGTCAGACCAAAAGACATCACAGTGTATTCAAATAAACCGTAACGGGTGGTGAAGGCGGTCTTGGGAATGTCTGACTCTCGGATTTTCAACTGATGATATCCTGTCCGAAGATCGATCTTTGAGAAGACTCGGGCTCCGTTCATCTGATCGAACAGATCCTCGATCTTGGGAAGAGGGTACTTGTTTTTAATGGTCATGTCATTTAGCTTGCGATAATCCACACACAGGCGTGTGGTACCGTCTCTTTTGTCCACAAAAATGATGGGTGATCCCCAAGGTGAAGCGCTTGGGCGCACAAGACCCTTGCTGAGCATATCAGCCAACTGCTTCTTCAATTCAACCAGTTTTTCTGGATTCATCCGGTATGGTCTCTGGGATATAGGGGCTGTTCCCGGAATAAGTTCAATTATGAACTCAATATCCCTGTCTGGCGGCATACCAGGCAATTCTTCAGGGAAAACATCTCGGAATAGGTGAACCACACGGATCTCATATAGGGCGGGTCGGGCTATGCCCTCATGGCAGCCTGGGTGGGAAGGGCTAGCTTTGGATACATATTCCACTTCGACATCTTTGGCTGTGGTGATGGATACAGCTCTCCTGGCGCAATCTATACGACCACGGTACTTGGCTAGCCAGTTCATACCCAAAATAACATCTATACCTTGGGTTCCTAGAACGATTTAGTCGGCTGGAAACTTTTCTCCTTTGATCTCAAGAGGAACATCGGGGCAAAACAACTTAGTCTCTACGGTGGATTCTGGGATTTGGATGACCATGGGTTTGGGTAAGAGACTCCCGACTAAACCTCCCTTAGCAACAAATTCTTGGGTAACAAAGGAATGGGTTGCACCAGAATCAAACAGAACAGTTGCAGGTACTGAGTTGACAAGAAACGTACCCAGCACAACATCTGGCGCTTCCTCGGCTTCTTCAGCATTGATGTGGTGCAGACGGCCCTTGGCAACAGCAACATTTCCGCGGGGTGCGGCATTCTTGCCATTTCCATTACGGCCCTGACCACTGTTCGGTGCCGGTGCATTGGGGCGCTGAATATTCCTCTTAGGATTGGGGCATTCTCTGGAGTAGTGACCCTTGGTGCCGCATTCAAAGCAGACAACACTGGCATTACGGTTGGCGTTGTTGAAGTTCCCTCCGGGACGGTTGTTGTCATTGGGGCGGGTGAAGTTGTTTGGGCGGTTATGGAAATTGGGGCGTGGAGCTTGTGGTTGTCGATAGGCAGGCTTGGGGGCTTGCTGAAAGATACGAGGCCTCTGGTTGACAGAACCTTCTGAAGCAGCCATCCTCCTCTTACGACCTTCAAACATGGACTTGCGCTTGGTTTCCAGCTGGATAGCCTTGTCCACAAGTGACTCCAGATCAAAGAAGTCATGGATAACCAAAGCACACTGCAGTTCATCATGAAGTCCATTCAGGAAACGCTCCATCTTCTTCTTCTCTGTGTCGGTGTCATCAGGAGCATACCGAGATAAGTCGGTAAACTCATCAAGATAGCCAACCACATCTTTACTTCCCTGCCTCAGCTTGCGGAATTCATCCTTCTTCCTCTCAATGAGTCCGCCAGGAATGTGTGTGTTGCAAAACTTCTCCTGGAACTCAGCCTAGTTGATAACATAGCCAACTTGCTGGAGAGCCTTGGTAGCTTCCCACCAAGCTCGTGCAGGTCTAGCAAGATAGTGGGTGGCATATAGAACTTTCTCAGGTTCTCCCACGGCAGCAACTTCCAGCTTGTTCTCGATGGTGCGAAGCCAATCATCGGCTTCCAGTGGGTGAAGTCCCTTGGAATAGGTAGGTGGGTTGGTCTTCTGGAAATCGCTCAAAGTGGATCGCTGATTTCCTTCGCCATTGCCATTGCCATTGTTGTGGTTGTTGTTGTTGACGTGGGCAGCGGCAATCTGCTACAAAGCAGCGAGATGAGCTTGGCGCTCTTCCCGGGCATTCTGGCGCTCCTCCATGATAAGCGCAAGAAGTTGGGTGGGGGTCGGGTTTGGTGGTGGTGGCGGGTTCTAGTTGGAGGTATTGCGAGTGTCCACCATCCTGAAGTAAACAGGATATAAGAGACAAGGCAAAAGGGTTTCGACTAAGGAGAAAGCGATGAAGTTACAAAAGGGTTGATTAATTAAGGATGCTACTAAAACATTTTGCGCAAACCGAACAAGACTAACGCATTTATATAACACAAGCATCACATCAAGAGTTCACAGCATCAAGCTTACACATCATCCTACCTCTAATGTACATAATACATGGTCTCCAAAAGAGCCAACACCTAGACTCGACTAGCGATGGGGGTCAACATAATCCTACGGTGGTACTCAAGTCTCTCGCCTACTGAGGTGGAACCTCAGGCTCAGTGACGTCAGCATCAGACTCGTAAGGGGGCTCCTCCGGGTCCTCCTCCTCCTCGGGAACTGCCTCTAGTGGCTCCTCCTCGTCGTCCTCCTGCTCGTAATCCATCTCCTCCAGGAAGTCGTCATCGTCACTGAGGAAAGCGTTGTTCTCCTTACGGAGATCCTCGCCCTCCTCCTCCATCTCGTTCGCCTGGTGCTCCATGTCCTCGATCATCTCGTCCTGCTCCGCCACCCTCTTGCGGAGCTTGGAGATGGTCCTCATCAGCTGGGTCCTCTTCTGGAGAAGAGCATCCTTCTCCTCCTTCAGTAGCGCCTCACGCTTGTGACTCTCCTTGAGCGAGATGCGCTCAAAGCGAGACCGAAGCCTAAGCCTCATCAGGTCCTCCTGGGTGCGGTAGAGCATAAGCTCCATGTCCAGGATGTACTCGCCAAACGTCGGATGTGGAGGGGACTGAACAGGGTGTCCATCATCAGTGCGCCTCCCGTAGAATCGGAAACGGGAGTTCACTAACTCCGCCTTGTGCTCCTCACAAAGTCGGACCAGCAACCTCTGCATGGCACGACACACCCGTCGTCCCAGTGGACATGCATGGTGGTGAAGATCTTCGTCTTGGATCCGGGAGACTTGATGTTCCCCCGAACAGACGACTCAACTAGCCAACACAGGTTCCCGTTGCCGAGAGCGTCCACCTGGGCTCCCTTAAACTCTGGAGCGGGGCGACCTAACAGCTTGCTCAACTCGAACAACTCCTTCTCGAACATCAACTTGCCATCCTTTTCAAGCTGAACGAACTCGGTGAAGTGGATGGCCATCTACAATTTTTAGCAGAATTTTTAAGTTAGTGAGATGACCAGTGTACAAAATTTTAAATTTAGTGAGGCAACAAGTGAACAAATTTTTAAGCTTAATGGGATGACAAGTGTGCAAAATTTTAAGGATACAAGGGGAAATGTAATATTTAATGAGAGTAAAATTTTGCATAAATGTGAGGATTGGGAGATAAGCAATTTTCGAAAATACTCCACTCCTTTGTTTTATAAATTAACTTTTGTAACTCCTATCTAGCGACCATGCTAATCTAAGGTCTCTTGAAGTCAGGACGTGGCTCTGATACCAGCTCTGTGGGCACCCGGACCAGCTGTCCGAATTAACCGATTATGCTTAACACAACGATCCCGTGATCAGTCTGTCGTTGCACATAATCCGAACTGAATATCAAAGTTTACATCCATTACAGTACCGAATTAAAGTCTTACATAAATGGCCATACAGACCAAGTCCTTATATAGATGCCTTCAAGGGTCAAACCAAAACATTCAGCGGAAGCTACGGCGTAGTAGATAAACCCATCCTAACATTGACCCGACAGGCAGCTGACTTATGGAGATCCCTAGTTCGCGTAGAAGTCGCCATACTCCTCCTCAGCGTAGTGCTCCTCGAAATCTGGCTAAGATAATAGCCAGGGGCGAAACCAATATGAGTACAATTGGATTTGTACTCGCAAACTACCCCAACATGAGTATGCACTAGTTTTATTCTATTTTCCAAACTTTTATTTATTTAAAACATCTCTATATCTTTATTGAAAAAGGTAAGAAGAATTTTATAACTTTCCTCCAATAAGGCACCATTTTGTTTATTTCTCTAAAACTCCTCCTTTTTCCGACCATAGCCCGTCATGGTCCATTTGCCTCCAACAAACTCATACCGATCCGTTGGTATAGTTGTATCAAACATTCACCTCTTTACCTTCTCTTTTAAAACTCAAAGCATTTCAAAAACTTGCACATGGTCTTAGGACAGCCTTCCAACTGTCCATATCCGAGGACTCGGCTATTCGAATAGTTTTACACTCTGCAGAGGTAGCACGCTTTTCCACACCCATCCGGTAACTCATCGTGTCAGCCACGTCCCGCCATACAAGGTGTATGCGAAGTTGAGTCACCGACCGTAGCCTATCCTTTGCTCATGCTAGTATAGGACCCTGCCGCTATGACACTTTCCATCAACACTTAACCCAGCCCGTCGGAATCTAAGTGTGAGGACTCATAGTTCTGCCCGGCGGTGTATAGGGGACAACCTTCTATCCACCACATGTGGAAGGACCTTCCTTCACCACACTGTGCGAGGACCCGGGTCAGGGGTAGGTCACCAAACCATCCCCTCATGGAACGGAGTCATCTCCGTTGTTGAGGCATCCCATACTAATACGAGCAAATTATATGACTACGCCCTTACCCATATGTGGGTAAGTGTGGTCGCACAAGGTAGGATTGGTCGTCATAGTACTAGGACACAATGTGCATTTTTCATAGAACATCACCATTCTCCATTTCTTCACCTCAATACCGACATCCCGGTATTCCATAACCACACAAGTATTTCCAGAGGAGTTTTGAATAAACAGTATTTATTTTCCCATCCTATAATTTTATATAGACTGTCTTATACTTCTACATAGGTGGCAAAATAGTCTTTTATATACTTTTGTAAAAGGTTTTCAAAATCATTGACTTAAGGTTAAATCATGTTATCAAAGTAGATGTATATAGATGCAAGCTCAGAGAGTAGCTTGACTTGCTCAACAAAGTGTCCTGGGTCTTGTTCTTCTGTTTCAACAAACTCTCCCTCCTCGATAAATCCGGCAACGTTCTCGTCTAAACGGTAAACAAGTAACACAACAATCACTATACTACTCAATCAAGAATCACAACATAACAACTCTTAAACATTACAAATAGCTACTGCACACACAAAGCAACACAATTTGGTTTCAATTTAATTTAATTAACCATTATTTGGTTATGTCTTATTTATGGCAGAAACTAGTTATTCATGTTTAATTGCATAACTTGAGTTATGTTGGTCACAAAAATACAAACTAAATTTCTACAGAAAGCTACTGATGTGTAGAAGACAACACAATTTGATTTGGATTAATTTGAGTTACCAAAGTCCCTACATAATTGTTTTAATCCAGAAACTTATTAACCAAGTTTTGGCTATAACCTAAGTTATGTTGATCCAAAAATTAAATCCTTTTAGGGGTAACTAACCATGACTAAATGTGATCTAACTAAATTAGTTCCAACTCATTTGTATTAACCATTAAACATTTATAATTGTTTGAGTTCAGAAAGGTTTGCTAATTTTAATCCAAATGCTAAACAATTAATATTGATTAATTAATTCTACAAAAATTAGGGAAGCTAAGGGATCATAGTACTAAGCTAAAAAAATTGGATTGGCATCATTTGGATTAATAGATTTTCAGAAACAAACAAGTTTAGGTTTTAAACCTTCTATGGCACTTTTAATACTACTTTTTAATTATTAATCTAAACAAGATGAAACCACTTGGGTTGGTTAAACAATTTCATAAGCTTTCCAGAACATTATGATTTGATTTATTTGGACTTGTAAATCTCGAGATATTGCATTTTGAAGTTGGTTCCAGTACCAAATTCTTCTAGAGATTTAAATTAGAAAAATTGACTGTTCTGGATAATGTTGAGGATTCTGACGGGTGGGGTCCACTCGTCAGTGACTCAACCGAAACGCTGCGCGCGCTGGATAATGTTTAAAACACTGACATCGGGGCCCACTTGCCAGCGGCTCATCTAAGCGAAGCGGTACGCACCGTGGATCTAAGATCCAACGGCCTACGGAGGCCGCGAACGGCAACGACCTTATTTGGGCGGCGCCGCCGTGCCAGCGACGGCGAGGATGGTCGGAGAGGCACCTGGGGTGGTTAGCGACGGTGGAGAAGACGGCGTTCGACAGCGGAGAGCTTGGGGAGGTTCGTGGGGCGAGCTGAGCTTGATGGGGACGACCCGAGCGTCGGCGACGAGCTCCGCAGCTTCCACGAGCACGTTCCCGAAACTCCAGCGAGGTCCTGGCGATGCTCCTGTGCACGATACAAAGGGGAAAAAGGGTCGTGTGAGTGCGGTGAACTACGGCAACATCGTAGAGGGGTCAGATGGAAAGAAGGACCAGCAGCACGGCGTGACCGTGGTCGTCTTCAACCTCGGGCACGGCCAAGCTCGGAGACGGGCACGGGCGGCAGCGGCCTCGCAGCTACGGCTCCGCCCTCCTAGCGGTGCACGAGAGAAGGTGGAGCAAGGGGGATACAGTGGTGTGAAGTGGAGAGAACGAGAGGGCTCGGTGCGCTTATAAGCTCGAGGTTCGGCTCATGGTGGTCGAGGTTCACGCGTGGTCTAGGGGGCGGGAGAGATCGGCGTTGGTTGTCTGGGGGGGCCGTAGGTGAGCTGGGGAACGTCTGGGTGCGGCCACGCGGCGAGGGGTGCAGTGGAGCGCCGAGTCGACAACGGTGTCCTCGGGTCAGCCATGGCGAGCGACGAGCACGGGCGCATCCAAAGGGGGCGTGTGTGGGAGCTGTGCTGCCGAAGTGTGCGTGTCTTCCGGAGCAGAAGAGCGAGGGAGAGAGGGGGGCACGGTGCTGGGTCTCCACGGCGTCGCCACCTCCTTCCTCCACAGTGCCGACCACGGCGACGTGCGCGCGCGGCGCCTGTCCCCTGGCGTTGCTCCTCCTAGCTCCCCGACCGATTTCCTTCGGCTCCGGCGACCGCGGCGAGGTGAGAGGGATGAGAGGAATCCAATGGCGCCAAAGATTGAACGAATTAGGCTCCGATTGGATCGAATTGATCTCGGTTTAGGGATGAACTCACTGATGCTTGCCATGTGTTCGATGAAATGTTTGCACCAAATTCAATTTCTCATTTCTGACATTTATTTTCATAATTTGCTTCACATATGTTTATCAAGATTTGTGGTGCTGTTTAATTATTTATTTGACAAGTGCAACATAGCACATTTTGTGATTTGAATAAGATAAAGAAAGATGTTGATTTTAATTTAGGATTTTTGGAATTATTATTTGGAGAGGGACAAGTGGTAGGAATAAATTGAGAGTGATTACTTATCACTCCACTAAATTTTGTTTTGAGGAAAACATGAATTTCTCACTTGGAGAAATTGTGTGACACTTGTCACATAATTTTCTAGTTTTAACTTTTGTTTTATTTCTTTTCTTTTCTTCAAGTTTTTAATTAGAGCAACAACCAACACAAACAACAAGAAACAATTATCACAAGCACAATATATAACCAACACACATAAAATAACAAAAGTTTTTTTTTTGGCCCACATTTTTGGAATAATAATACTTAATATAAATTTTGGGATGTTACACCGCCCTCGTAGCTCGGTCCTTAACAAGAAAATACCATGGGTAAAATTCAAAGAACACATTGTTGTCATGAGTGAATTTTTTAACGGAAAGAAGATTTCTAGTGATGGAAGGAACATGGAGGACATGTTTAAGATGTAAAGAGTGTGATTGTGTTGGAAGAGTAGATTGACCAATATGTGTAATGCCCATACCTGCTCCATTAGCGGCTTGGACATGTTCCTTCCCATGATACAGCTCCTGGATGGTTAACTTGTTGAGGTAGTTGGTGAAGTAATCGGTCGCCGCCGTATCAGCGTACCAAGCTGGATCCACGGGATAAGAGACAGTGTTGCCACCGTGACCACCATTGACACCGTGAGTACTGGAGAAAGCTGCGATCTGACGGTCCATGTATCGTCCGTCATTGCCGGTGCCAAGGTAATTTTTCTGGGACCGTTTGAAGCAGCAAGAGGCGACATGTCCCACCTTGCTACAAATCTGGCATGTAGGGCGTGCACCACCTGAAGGAGCACCACGCTGATCATTGCGACGATTGTTGGCAGGTGGCGGCGAGTTGGGAGTGTAAGCCAGCTTGGAAATATATGGCGGTTTAGGAGCACCATGTGGATCAGAGGCGGTGGGCTGGTATGGACGTCCGCCGCCCGGGCGAGATATGTAATTCGCCATGTGTACATCTGTGCTGATTTCGGAGCGTCGAGACTCGATACGTTGCTCAGTAGCTAGGAGCTGTGCATATATGTCTCGGATGGGCATAGGATCAGATAGAGCTCTCGCTGAAACAAGCTGCACTAACGAGTCATACTCGCTGTCGAGACCTTGGCACAGGAAGCCAGTAAATTCTTCAGGCCGCAGTGGTTGTCCAATGGATGCAAGCTGATCTGCCATTGCCTTCACCTTGTTGAAGAAAGTTGATGCCGACGAGTTCAATTTCCTTGCTTGATTGAGCTCGCGCGGATGGCCATTGCACGCGCCGTGGATTGCGACGCAAAGCTCCCAGTGAGAGTTTCCCACGCCTCCATGGACGTGTTCACCATTGTCATCATCCCAAGCACGCTCTCGGAGAGAGAGTAGACGATGGCAGTAAGTATGGCCTGGTCTTGTTGATGCCATGCCGAGTATGCTGGATTGGGGGTAGGGGCGCCGCCTTGGGTCGTGGCTGCGACCGTCTCCGACGGACATGGAAGGGAGCCATCAACGAACCCATAGAGCAGGTTGCTCCGTAAAATTGGAACAACTTGGGTGCGCCAGTAGAGATAGTTCTCGCTCGTAAGCCTGATGGTAATCTGGTTCGTCAGACTGATCGGTTTCTCCGGTATAACGGAGGTTACCGTGGATGCGCCGGCAGACTTGGAACCTGAGGAGAAAGACGCAGCCGAGAAAAGCGCAGAGGAGGTCTGCGAGGGCGAGGTCGCCATGTCTGTGCGGAAGCGAAGGACGAGATCGAGGTCACGATCGAAGGTAGCGAGGCGAGATCGATCGAGATCGAGCTAGCGATCGAAAGAAGCAATCGATCTAGGTTTCAGGCCGCCGTGACTCTGATACCATATTAAATTGATGCACTAGCCAATTATCTCAAAAGTCCGAACTGATGGGAAGGGCTAGAATTTATATTTTAACAAAGCCAGTCTTCATGGGGCGTGAGTGCCCTGCTCTCCTGAGCTGTGTCTAGCTTCAAGAGGAGCTCGCGTGAGATCGCGAGATTGAGACGCACATTGCCCACCGTCTTGGCGCTCCAGCTGGTCAGCTTCCGTGCGGCGGCCTGCATACGCAGCATGATGCGCCGGTATGAGCCAGCGTCGTGGACGGAAGTCCAAGCCTCGGCGACGACGTCGTAGAAGCCATCGAGGCGAGTCCAAAATCCTCGAAGTGGAAGCGCCTGTGCGCCGGCGGCGTCGGTGTGCAGTCCAGAAGCAGGGGGCTGTGGTCGGAGACCACAGAGGCTAGGCAGCGCAGGTGGCAGTCACCGTTCAGCTCTTCTTCCCAGTCCGTGGTACAGAGAACCCGATCGAGGTGTACAAGGGTTGGCGGTGAGCGCTCGTTTGACCAGGTATAGCGGTGCCCGTTGAGATAGATTTCCTTGAGCGCGAGGTCATTGGTCACACGTCGGAAGCGGCCCATCATCCTACGATTGACGTTCCCGTTATTCTTGTCTTCGTCCCGTAGGATCAGATTGAAATCTCCACATAGCATCCATGGCCTAGGGCACTCGACGCGAGCGTCGCGAAGCTCCTGCAAGAAGGCGATCTTGTCGGCATCTTCTTATGGGCCATAAACCACCGTGATCCACCAAGGTGTGCCTACGCCAGAAGGAGAGGAGACCTTAGCAGACAGGGTGTTGGCGGTGAAGTGAGGATCGGTGATGGACACCGCTCTGCTTCGCCAGGCCAGCAGGATGCCGCCACGGGTTCCGTTCGCGGGAAGGTACACATAATCGTCGAATTCCGAGCCAAGGGCTTCAAGGACAATCGGCGAGCAGATCAAATCCATCTTAGTTTCTTGGAGGCAAATGATCGATGCGTTACAAGTCTCCACTAGGGTTCTGATGGCGATACGGCGAGCACGCGCATTAAGGCCGCGCACGTTCCATATTAGGATCTTTAGGTCGTACTCCATTGGGAAGGGGTCGACGGCAAGAGAGCAACGCGGCTAGACCTCAATTGGGCTGCATGGGATCACCGTAGTGATCGACGCGATCGTAGGGTCGGCGGGGAGCTCGCGATCCACAAGGGCGGCGATGCCCTTGAGGACGGTCAGGGAGACCGGCGCCGCAAAGAGTCCATCATATGCCTTCATCTCCGCAGCGGTGATCCTCTGGTCGGTGCCAACGAAGCCAAGAGTGCGCAGGATGTACACTTTCGTGCGGCGCTCAGCCGTAGGAGGTGCCGTCTTTGTCGAGCAAGATGCCGAACGCCCACGCCTCGGGGTAGTGAAGCATGGGGCGTAGCGTCTCTTCCGCTTGCCTGGGGTTGGCAGTGCGGCGTCGATCTGTTTGGTTACGGCCTCGAGGAAGGCGCCCAGGGTGAGCGGCGCCGCGGTGTGCGGTCGGTAGCGGCGCATGGTGATCGGCGGCGACGCGAAGCGTGCGGGAGTCCGAGTCGGGGGAGAGCGCGCGAGGTGGCCAGATTTAGTTTTTTTTTTGAGAACATAAACTATAGGTGGCCAGAGTTAGTCCGTGGGCCACCATCTCTGCACGGCGAGGCCTGCGTGGGGGCGGAATCCGTCCGTGGTGCTGGCTGGGCCGCTGCTGGGTTTGGCCCAGCAACGGAGGAAGCTTCCGGAGGCACATCGCGCTGGCAGGAGGGCTCCGATGTTTGAATTTCTGGAGCTCCTATAGGTCGCAATACGCGACGTTAGGATAGCTTCGCGTAGGTCCCTTCGCTTCGACGCGCAGATGGGCCACGGGCCAGTGACTGCTTCGTACAGTTTGACTGCTTCGTTACTTTTGACTGTTTCGGTTCCTCGTTTGACTGATTCGTATGTTTGACTGCTTCGGTCGTTTTGAATTTTCAGAACCATTTTGAATTTCGAAACCAATTTAGAAAATGGAAACATTTTTGAAAATGGAACCATTTTTAAATTTGGAACCATTTTTATTTCGGAACCATTTTTTATTTCGGAACCATTTTTATTTTGGAACCATTATCAATTTTGGAACCCATTTTTAGTTTTGGAACCATTTTTTTTATTTCGAAACCATTTTTACAAAAGGGTACCATTCTTAATTTTGGAAACATTTTGAAAAATAGAACCATCATTAATTTTAGAACCATTTTTAATTTCGGAACCATTTTTATTTTGGAACCATTATCAATTTTGGAACCCATTTTTAGTTTTGGAACCATTTTTTATTTCGAAACCATTTTTACAAAAGGGTACCATTCTTAATTTTGGAACCATTTTGAAAAATAGAACCATCATTAATTTTAGAACCATTTTTAATTTTGGAACCATTTTTAAAATGGAACAATTTTTTATTAAGAATGATTTTTAATTTCGGAACCAGTTTTTATTTCGGAACCATTTTTATTTTGGAACCATTTTTAATTTTGGAACCCATTTTTAGTTTTGTAACCATTTTTTTGGAACCATTTTTTATTTCGGAACCATTTTTAATTGTCGAACCGTTTTCACAAAATGGTACCATTCTTAATTTTGGAACCATTTTGAAAATAGAACCATCATTAATTTTAGAACCATTTTTAATTTCGGAACCATTTTTAAAATGGAACAATTTTTTATTAAGAACAATTTTTAATTTCGGAACTATTTTTTATTTTGGAACCATTTTTAATTTTGGAACCCATTTTTAGTTTTGTAACCATTTTTTATTTCGGAACCATTTTTAATTGTCGAACCGTTTTCACAAAATGGCACCATTCTTAATTTTGGAACCATTTTTAAAAAATAGAACCATTATTAATTTTAGAACCATTTTTAATTTCGGAACCATTTTTTAATGGAACAATTTTTTATTAAGAACCATTCTTAATTTCGGAACCATTTTTTATTTCGGAACCATTTTTATTTTGGAACCATTTTTAATTTTGGAACCCATTTTTAGTTTTGTAACCATTTTTTTGAAACCTTTTTTTTGAACTATTTTTTATTTCGGAACCATTTTTACAAAATGGTACCATTCTTAATTTTGGAACCATTTTGAAAAAAAGAACCATTATTAATTTTAGATCCATTTTTTATTTCGGAACCATTTTTTAAATGGAACAATTTTTAATTTCCATTCGCTGACATTTTTTGTTCACTTTTAAAATCGGAATCATTTTCTAAAAGGAACCATTTTCAATAAATAGAGGAAATAGTTTTCTAAAAATGAAACATTTTCGTAAAATCGTAACAATTTTATCAAAATCGGAAATGTTTTAACAAATCGGAACCATTTCAAAAAAGTCGGAAAAACAATGAAACGGAAAACAAAAAATAAACGGAAAAGAAATAAGAACCGGAAACCCCAAACAGATAATAATACAGAGGAGAATAATGACTAAAGAATATTTACACGGTCCTAGCTTAGTGGCTAGCGCGTTGTCCTCGTAGTCATTGGTCTCCGGTTCGAATCTCCGTGTCACCTGTTTTCTCCTCTTTTATCCGGTGAGAAGCAGAAAATGGGCCGGCCCAAATTAGCGCAGAGGGTACGCGACGCTATCCTAACGCCGCGGTACGCGACGTATAGGATTTGCCACCACGTAGTCCCAAATCGTACATGCCGTTCGTGGCCTAGACCGGACCGGGCCGTGCATGGCTTTCCTCGGCCTGCTCTGTGAGCGATGGACAAGCTTTTAATGAGTAATTCCCTAAAAAAAGCTTTTAATGAGTAATGACTACGGATGTCAACGGGTGTCTATTATCCGCATACACAGTGGGTTTTTACCCATTAGGGTAAGTGTTTGGTAAAAGAATTTTACCCATGGGTAAGAAAATAGTAAAAATTGTGTACCCAATGAATATTGCAGGTGCGGGTATGGTAAAGCAAAACTAATACCCGCATACCCACTTATCTGGATATTTTGTGTATGACATGTGGGTCCATTGTAACATACGGTCGTTCTGGAAAAAAATTCCGAAACCTAGTATTACTAGCCGCCTCCAATCCGTCACG
This sequence comes from Poa pratensis, assembly GCA_947311845.1. Lineage (NCBI taxonomy): Eukaryota > Viridiplantae > Streptophyta > Magnoliopsida > Poales > Poaceae > Poa > Poa pratensis. The sequence goes on from CAMZMU010000037.1 coordinate 17,642,449, forward strand.
GTAGTCCACTCTATCGTCCACGCCGGCGCCGCGTATTTTTCACTCATAATTTTTCATATAAGTAGTGCTGTTATTTTCATATCTATAGTCTATTTTCCTGTTTCGATGTTATTTTCATATAAATTGTGTTGTTTTGTTGTTCATTTTCATGTACATTGTGTTGTTTTGTGAGTTTTTGGGTGGGTTTACCACGGGTTTTTAATACCTGTCGGGTGCCGGTATGAGACAAAATATATACCCAGTGTGGGTGCGGGTAAGATAATTGAGCGCGGGTGCGTGTTTGACTAAGCTCTACTCACACCCAATGGGGACAGGTGCCATCCGTAGTAACGACTACCTAGAATGAGCATGATTCTCTAAAAAAGACCAAGAATTAGTACGATAACTTAAATATTGAGGACGGAGCTACTCCCTCCGTTCCCATTTATAAGGGGCACGCGTTTTACAAAATATATTTTTATCAAGAATTAGTACAAGAAGTGTTCGCGGATTATTTGATAAAATATTCATACCATTAGAAAGTATTACTCTCTTCAATCCATATTAATTTTGGTTAAATCGGATGTATGTCGACATGCTTTAGTTCTACATACATCTGAATCGGCGATAATTAATATGGATCGTAGGAAGCTAATACTTCTAATATAAATCCAACGTTATCAATTTTGCAAACATAATTGACATTTTGTTGATCAAACTATTTTTCAAATATTTGTTTTGGGAAGAGTGTGCGCCTTATAATCACGAAGGGAGTAAACAACACTAGGTCCTAGAGATCCCAAACCTTCACAATTTTGGCTCTCTAGCAAGTGTGTACGGCCTAGCCTACCGATGTTGTTGAGAGACTCTGTTCTGAGCGGACGCAACCGCCGCCATCAAGAGTTTGACTCTAGGACGATCTTGATATCCGCCAAACACAAATCCCCCAACCTAGCTGGCCCATATAAGCCCCGATCTGCGAGACTGACGTCCAAATTCCGAGCTACTAGATCCGAACTCGCTAGTAGCCTTCACACTGACAGACAAATTTCATCAATTTCTCAACTAATACTTGGTCGAATTGCTTTGAACTTCACAAGAAGGTAAGTCCATCACGATCACCTATTCTATGTTTCATCGCTAGAACTCTCTAATTTTTCAACCTCTTCAAGAATTATCTAGAGACTTTTTGTATAACTCATCGCGACTCATCGATCTTATTTTAATTCCTTAGCTTCATATATCTCTTTCGCATAATTTTTGTGGTCAAACTTTACGACCTCGTCTAATACGATCTAAATTGAAGCTCTTGGAAATTATTAATGCCTTCGTGTTTGGTTTGATATGATGTACTTATTTCTATCATCCATCAAGTTTTGACCTTTTCCGACTCTTGATCTATATAGTGATTTGTATACGTGTATCATCCCTTATACAATGAGGAGTTCTAATTTGCACTATAACTTTATAATTCAGAGAGATACTCTTTGTTGGCTTCGATTTTGTTTGGGTTAATTAGATATTATCTGAACCTTGTATTGATTATGTGTTTCTTACGACGTGTGACATTCTGAACGGGTGTTGCGGGCGATAAGAACCAGAGTTTTTTTTTTGCGAGGAAGAAGACGATCTCATTGATACTGCGATCTTACAGAAAAGTCCAGAAAACGAAAGAAATTACACAAAGCTCCTTCTGGACTCCGACCTCGCCTGCATCCATGGCGAGAGAGAGACGCGCCGCTGTCGCTGCTCGTACACACTCCAAGGATTGACGAAACCAGCTCCCTGGCAACCGGGAAGTCCCCACTCACCGCCCCCGAAGGGGTAACGCCGTGGATCTTCAGCTCCGCCGCGCAGCACCCCATCGTCGTCTTCCGAACCTTCAAACTCCAGATCCGCCACCGCACGGAACCTGGCCGGGAGATGTCACGCAGCACGAATCCTCCGATTCGCGAGCGTGGAGGAAGCAGGTGCACCACCGCGGGGCTCCACCGAGCACCGCCGTCGAGGGAGCCGCACACCTGCAACAGAAGACACGCCGGCGACCGAAGCTCCTTCACACCGCCGCCAGCGCCAAACCCAGCAAACCCTACCATATATACACCCGTGAGACGTGGATCCCCCGCCCTCCCGCCGCCGAAGCGGCCGGCGGAGGGCGAGAGATCCGGCGAATCGACGAGGAAGAGGTGGATCGGACGGGTGGATCTAAAAATCGCCTCTCCTGCTACAGTGGAGGGAGAGAGGAGACGCCCTTGGTCGATAAGAACCAGAGTTTCACGGAAGCTTTTGAGCTAGTCATGTTACCTGTGATCATGTTGAATCCTAGAATTTTGTAAAGTATTTTGTTTGTTAAAATTTTCATTTAAGACATTATAGACACAACTTGGTACAAAGTTTGGGGGGAGGGGGCAGATTACCCCAAGCTTGCACTAAGCTATGCACTGAAGTTTAACCATATTTGCTCAAATAACCAGAAAGAGGATCATCTCGTGCCCAAGTGTGACAAATCATATGTTTAGCTGTTTCATATCAAAATTGTGGGGACCGAAAAAAATATTTTTGGATATTATATAAAAAAGCGTATCGCCGGATCTATGTTTTTGAAAAATTGGCGTATTGCGGTATCATCGTACCCGTATCCGTATCGTCGTATCTCGACATCCTAACCCGTGGCACCTTCAAAATCTTCCCCCACGGTGGTTGCCAGCGTTAGCCGCGCCGCCGTTGGCCACGCCGCCGCTGTCGGCCGCGCGGAAACATTCGTCATTTCGACAATCATGAGGATGAACCCGGGGATCAAAAGGAAAAACCTGTGGTTTTAGGACCCAGTTCGTTAGTTTTCGCTTCATTATTTAACAAAGGTCTGCAACATTTCATACTGGAGCCCACGCGAGGTCGTGCATGCACATGTCCGCTGTCATCAAAATGAGTTTCTTGATTCAGTATTTAGCAAGCCGACCTGGTACAGCCACCCACCATGACGCGCGTTTCTATTTTTGTCCGCTATCACAAAAAAGAGTTTCTTGAATATGCACCTTTGATAGGACTAACATGTTGATATCATAGAGACAACTTGGTCCAAAAATTGTTGGGGAGGAGTGCACAGATGCCTCCCAACTTGCACTAAGCTCCGCCACTGGAGTTTAACTAGCTCAAATAACAAGAAAGAAAGGCGATCATACCAACTGCTGGCACGCTTATCTAAAACCAGCCCCTCCTTTTGCTTACAAATTTAAGACTAGTCACGGTGAAAGTAACATGAGTAGTAACATCAATACCACGTAGGCAAAAAACTGACGTGTCGGGTAATTAGTGAGGAGAGAGATGGTTGTGGCAACTAGCTATGTTACCGTAACATCACACATTTCAATGCAAGATAAGTGTACAATTTAATAAATATGACACTACACACTTGTTACTCCTCGCACTATGGAGATAGTAACTTAGACTAGTAACATATATATGTTACTAGTCTAAGTTACTCCCCATTGTGAGCAACTAAACATATGTGCCAACATTCCCTTACGACCTGAACCCGTCAATACAATACCAACAGTGGCATTATTCTATTGGAAAGTTCCTTTGGAGTAGGATTCTCTTTTTCCACGTGTCCCAACAAATATCTCCACGATTTCTTAATGAAACTAAATATATCCAAAAAGTATTTTCCAGAATATTTTTTGGTTGTGAGGTAGTAGTAGCTAGCTTGCGGCTAGCTTTATGTTTTTGTAGTAAATACTCAATAGGCGCTAAAAACCTCTTAGCAAATGGAGCCAAGCCAAGTTCTTTCCGCATGTAAAAAGAAATATTAGAGCGGATTTTAAGAGCATACAGTGTTCCATATACTCAATAGGACGCTTTATTACTCAAACTAGGCTTGGCTAATCAATGTTTTTGTACTCCAATTACCACACCAAGCAGACATCCCACTCACAGGAAAATAAATGTTTTAGACCTTTCCTCCTAACACTAACCGGCGCACAAAAGTATTTTCACCTCACAGGGATAGGAAATAATGCCTCCAAGTATGCAGCTAAGAATTATCTCCAAGTATGCAGCTAAGAATTATCTTTTGTGTTGTGTACTGTATGCAACTTAGGTGGGTAAGCCGTTGGCCATTCAGGGTTCGATTAGAAATAAAGAATATTGTGCATTCTATATCTTGAACAACTCTTGTCACTTACCTGATCTAGTGAGGTTGAAGCTAATGTTCGAACAATTACTTGTAGTTTAATTTTCTCACCGACCTTTTTAAGAAAATATATAATTATCTCATGGTTGTTCATATGAATCTTTATCGATGCTTCCCTCACTTGTTCACTAGTGCTCATTGTTATGGATCCCTTATTCCATATAATTTGAGTCCCTTCAACAATTTATAAGTTTAGGGTTTGACTTAGATGGTTTCATAGTTTAGGCTTCATGTGGTACCAAGCATAATGTAGGAGCTTTATAGTGCATTTTTTAAATAAAAGGCTACACTGGACACATCCTATAATAACCATATATATCATCCACACTGACCCATTTTTCTCACCATGCAAACGTCCGACCTCATCACAATTGCCAATTTTCCATTGCATTTGTTCTTTTGAGAATTTTCAGTCTACATTTTTGTTCTTGTTATGTTTTTGCATAGCCTTCTACCAATCAGACCATATTGAATAAAACGATCCGGCCCAACAATATTCGTCTTCTCCAACAAACAAATATGGATCCATCAACCAGTCTTTGTCCTCTTGATCACCATGATAATACACGAGCCAGACTGACGGCGAGAGGGTTGCAGGGCCCGGCGAGGTGCTTGTACTGTGATCAGCATGCTGAAACCATGGATCACCTAATGGTACAGTGCCCTGGTTATCGATGAATTTGGTTCAGATTTCTGTCAGCCGCTGGGCTTGTTCCACTTCATGCCACAACAGGATAGTTTGTTCCGAACCTGGTGGAGTCAGTTAGTTACTTGCCAGCCAAAAGAAAGGAGAAAGGAGCTGACCACTACTGTAATTGCTTGCTGCAGAATTTTGTGGCTAGAGAGGAATAGCAGGCACTTTGATGGCAATTTTGCTTCAGAAGATGTTATTGTACGTAGTATTAAGGATGAAATTCAGACTTGGTGTCTGGCTAAGCAGAACACAGAGAGACGTGAGGAGTAGCTTCATAGTTTCTTAGACGCGGGCAGATTGAGGCTGCAATGTAATCTGTAACAACTCTCTCTTCTTAATGTCATGACATGCATGTCTTGCATGTTCTTGAAAAAAAAATGATAATACACGACAACGCTCTATGTAACACTCTTGGTGAAAAAGCGAACATCAAGCCCTGAGTTTCCTCCACTGCCCACCCACAAAACCTCTATTGCTTCTAGCACTATATAGAACACAATCTCACACCATCCAAATTCCCACATGCAGTGCAATCATTTCATGGGGGCAATGAAAGCTATCGATGTTGACATCTTGCCATGTGGATCGAATACAAAGCCTACTCTTACTATATAATATAGCTAAAATGTTTCGCACGTGCAAGCCCAGAGAGCAACATGTTTTAATGGGCAAGATATAACTACATATGTCATAGAATAAAAACCTTTAACCCTCTTGCATTATGATCATACCATATTTCCCAAGTGGTGATCAAGAATAAAGAGCACATCCCCTTGCGCCACCAGCCATGGACCCAGGTGAAGGAGCACCACCAATCTTTAATGGTGGCAAAATTATTCCATTGGGAGGTGTCAAAATCCACCAAACCAAGCCACTCCTTGATGCCTCTCCAAATGCGTAGAGAGTACCTACATTTGAACATGCCGTGCTTCTAGTCTATAGTTCCAGCTTGCAAAGTTGACAAAGACCAAACCTGGGCCAAGTGTGACGGTAAGGTAGTCAGCCGTCCACAATCACGTTTGCAGGATCCACCAATCAAAACATTTGCATTTTGGGGAGCAAAATTCGCCCACTCCATCGATTTCATGCATTATGTAGGTGTTATCTCAAATTGCGCCAAGTAGGCCAAGACTGTGGAATATTTCCTAGTATTGTTGTGCTTCCAAGTGATGGTGTCCGCGGTTTCTATGCCTCCTGTAGCCTGCTCCATAGAGAGTAGAACTCACGCATGTGAAGGTCCAAAATGCCACGGAGTATCATCAATCAAAAAATAATTAGCGACAGACCCACGGAGTACATGCACACAACTTTCCAGTAAAATAAGCCTTGAGAAAGAGCGAAGAAATTAAAGCAGCCAGTTAAGCACCACCCATAAATCCTTTGTTAGTTCGGGACATTTTCCTGTCTGCCTAAACAGACTATCACTCACACATTATAAATGGCATGCTCTTTGTATTGTTACACACAAATATTCTCTCTCACACTTTCATGTCACCACTCCTCCCTACCATTTTGATCGCATTTGTTTGAAAATGTTAATTGCAACCAAATAGTGTTCACTCTAAGGTTGAGGCCCCTTGGCTCAGCATGGGCCATTGCTGTCATGGTGTCTTCCCTAGTCGCTACAGCTACTGCAGAGGGAGGGCATGTCCCGGCGTTATCCAAGACTAAACCCCTTCGTCTCCCCGGCCTTTGTTTCCCCTCTAACTCGTTGTTGCCACATTGTATCTCTTCTGCTAAAACTACGAGAACACGATGATTGGTATGCCGCACTTACGGATTCAGGAGTTTGTTGAACCAAATTTGCACTCAAAGGCTGAGAGCAGCTGATGTTGACACTAGCTGACACACAAATGTAGTCTTGGCTTAAATGCAGCACTAGCGAAACTAACCTTGAAACTCCTTTCCTTCTCCAACTCGAATTCCTGGTGCATCCTATTCCCCATCAAATTATACTTGGTCATCCAATATCATTGATATTCATTGGTTGTCACTATTTTCATTTTTCTGCATCTTTTTATTTGCCTGTCATGAATCTTTATAAGTATTTATAAACAAGTGGTAGACACGAACCACGATTCGACTACTCAAGGTTTCTAGCTTTATTATTTTACCAACCATCTTGCGTGGAAGATGTATTTCATTAATAAATTGAAGTCCTTCATACAATACTCCCACTTATTAGAAACAATGGCATCAGGCCCATATGCCAACATGGCGGAGAAACATCAAGTCTTTTACTTTTCATCTAACTAGCACAGGGGCCCTCGCAAATGCGAGGGCGCCACTTATAGTTTGCTGAAAGTTCCAGTTATATAATTTGGTGTTATGAAGATATTTCTTTCTCATGTTTACCTTATTGATATAAAATATGTACCGTTCAGATATGATGCTATCTTCAAGGCGTGAAGTTTACATTTTATTGCGTGAATGGTTATATTTCAAATAAATGAGGTTAAAGAGTCACCGCTTGTAGTTTGTTGAAAGTTTTGGTTATATAATTTGGTGTTATGAAGATATTACTTTCTCTTGCGTTTTTGGGAATGGGTATATTGCAAAAAAATTAGAGATTGAAGGGTTATGAAATGTTTTGTAAAAAAAGGCTAATTATATGAACACTTTTTTGTATCGATATCTAGATTTATACAATCAAAGGTGAGGTTTTGAGGTCAACAACCAAACTAATTGGTGCATGCTCGCTAGATCAATTTTGGCCTTTGTTTGAAGCTTAACCAACTCATACTAAAAACACGATCTCTGAATTTTTTTTCTTGATGGAAAAGAGTTTCAGTATTTTCAAAATAAAAGAAATTATGTTGGAACATGTTGTACGTATAATGGTCCCAGTATTAAAATATGTAATCTATCAAAAAAGAAAGTTTAAGAACACACGTAAATTTTGTAGTGATAATATGTTGTGATATATGGGTGCGTATATCAAATAAGAGTGAACAAATCAATGAAACTAATAGCAGGGTTACTTCTCTCTTAAATCATCTGGTCTATTTTATTTCAGCCTCTTTATGTCATATTCTACTATTTTCTCGATGATTTATTACTAATGGGCTATGCTCGGGTATGACTTTCCAAGCCAGGTTTGGTATAGCACACGCTCAATCCCACCTATACCCATTCTGGCGGGTGTAACTTGAGACCAAAAGAAGTATGAAGAAGACAATCAAACATCTCATAAAACATAAAGACATGCATTTTTTCTATACACAATCCTTATGTTTCTTTTTCCCAATTTTTTTTGTCTGCACACTTGTAACATCCCAATTTTTAGAATTGGCATGTTTGCATATCATCATGTGCATTTCTTCATGGCATCAATTTAAAACTTGCATTTGTTTGGCTTGCATTAAAATCTAAAAGATTTATTTCCAAAATCCTACTTTAAAGTTTTCAAAACCTTTTATAAAGCAATATATGTGCTTAGGGAAGATTCGTATTTTATTTCAAATAAAATTAGTCCCCAATAGTCTCTTAAGACAGAGGACGTTTTTACAAATTTTTCAAAATTGGTTTCACTAGATTCCGAGTTCAAAATCAAAAGTTATGAAGAAAACAAGAAAAAGAATAAAGGAAAATGTTTTAAAAAAAAAAGTCGACCGAAGCAGTTGGGCCGAAACCCAGCCCAGCTTGGCGCGCGCACAAGCCAGCAGGCCAAGAATCGGCCCAATTCCTTAACCGCCTTTGTTTTTCGCTTTTTCTTTTCTTTTTCCCACTGACGGATGGACCCCACCTGTCAGGTCATCTTCTAGAACGAACAGGAGGCCAGCGCTCGTACGAGTTCATCCACAACTCGGTACAAACCGGAAAAATCTCCCGATTTCCGTCCAAATTCATTGCCCTGCCCACGAAATTCCGCCCTTAAAAAACCCGGCCCTGTGCCTTTCCGTTCCCACAACTTTTCGAAACCCTAGCCTCAAACCGAGCTCGATTTCGAGCTCGGAAAATTCCGCCGCCACCACCACCATTGCCGCCGCCTCGGAAGCTCGACGCCGCCGCAACCCGGAGCAAGGAGAGGAGGATCCGAGGACGTGAGGAGGACCGGAGCGAGGAGCCGCACCCGGGGACGCCGTCGCCAAGGCCGGAGGAACACCGGAGCATCGCCGCCGTCCGTACTCGAGCTCGTCGTCACCGTTGATCTGCTGTTTTCCGGTGAGCAGCACCGATTCCCCAGCTCCATCTCGTTTCGTCCATTAGATCTGGATCCGACGGATCAGATTAGATCACTTACCGAAGGGTTGTCGACCAATAGGGTCGCGCCACTTGTTTTAATCTTTTCTGTTTTCGTTTTTAATCTCAGAAAACCTTCAGATCTTGTAAAATTCATAACAAATCAACCGTAGATCCAAAAATTGCAAACTTTATATCGTTGGAAAGCTAAAATCCAGATCTGTCCAGATCTGAAATAAAATCTGCAGGTTACCGAAGTCATTGTTTCTTGATTTTGAAATCTAAGTTCGGACTACTGAAATCATAATTTAAAAACTATAATTTATTTTAGATCGATTTTTTTTGCTACGGTTTTATTTTGATTTCTCTATCCATAGAAGTTTAGATCTAATATTTATGAACTTAATTTCTAATTAAATCTACAAAAGTAAACTAATCTTTCTAAGTAATTCGTTGCTTGATAAAATCTTTGTTGCATATAAAATATTTTGTACATGCATCATATGCCATCAATTATCCAGAGAACTAATAATGAAATTTCGTTGCATAAAATTGACTTGCACGCATGATTGTTGCATATTGTTTATGTTTGGTTGTTTATGTATGTCATGTTTGAATCGTGTAGATTGCGACGATTGTGCGGTTTGCTCTTGTGAGGATTGTATAACCGGAAACTACAATCAAGGCAAGTGATGCATGATCCCATTATTTTCCTACTATGCATTAGTGTTTTCTTGTAGTTATGCATGTGTAGGAATTGTGTGAATTAAGCTATGCTAGATTGCTTCACTAACACCCAAGTGGAGTAATCATATATTCCCTTAGACAATGACAATCATATGCTAGGAGCCATCGTATTGTTAGAATTGCTTAGCCATGCTATGTAGTAAATTCGTGGTTGGGATTATCATGTTATGTATGAAATTTGTTACTTTAATTGCTTATTCAAAACAACATGATAATTAATTAACCACTAGGCGGATTGCTAGCATGTCATCAGAGTAAAATTTATGGTGGGGACCGCCGTCCAGTAATCTAAGAATGTGTTTGGTAGCTACTCATGTGCAACCGTGTTTGATATATAGTATGGGCTATGACAGAATTGGTACGTTGTGGTGACCCGGACCCATCGTAGCAGCAGATGTAGCATAGAGTAGGATTGGGTCAGGGTGCGTGGGGGTTTGGGGAGCTACTTCTTATTAATTCTGGCTTGATCTTCTCCCTTCCATTCTACAAATGGTGTGTTATGGTACATGGGGTTGGTTGGGCAACACGGGTAAAGTGTACTAACCTTGCGAGGGTTTAAACTAAGATCTTAGCCGTGTCCTTCGGTTATGGGCAAACTAGCAACTAGATGGGAGTCTATGACATTATTCTCGCTCATTCCAACTTCTAAATTAAAATTTTGGTGGGTAAAAAATGTTGGAGTGAGTATCTGATGTCTATCAGTGGACTCATAACCAACTGGGTAGGAGCACACGGTTGGATAAACCGAGTGTCCAATTTAATGGTTGAAAAACTAATTTTATAAACTGATAGGATAAACTATGCATTTATGCAAATCAGCCTTGAAACATCCACCTAGCCAAATAAGCATGTAGTAGCTAGGCGCCATTTTATATCCACCATAACATCACTTGCCAATACAATTCAGTTGTATTGACCCAGCGATTTTGGGTTGTATCTCACCAATGCAGGTTATTCCGACTCCGAATGAGAGCGTAGGTTTCGAGACTCCACTCAACCTTTGCAAGCCTGTGGCGCAAAAAAGAAGATTGGAGATCTTTTATTTGCTTTATGTTATTTGATACTTGAATAATTGGGCTAGCTTTCGCTATGCAAGTTGTAATAAATTTAATACTCTGGATTTCGCTAGACTTTAAATACATTTGCTTATTTCGATATCTGTCTAGCTGTGTGTGCTGGTTTTGCGATCCAGGGGCCAGTACTACACGCAACGATACAACCCGTGGTGGGTCGTGTCACTACAACACTTTCTCGCTTAAATTACTTCTCACTGGTTTACGTAAACCCCCAAACCGAGATTGTTGTTGACCCAATAGTGAATTTTTTTCTCAAACCGACTAAATTGTTGGAGGAGACCTACCTAGCTAGGTTGATTCTTGGAAGAACATGGATGTCACAGTCGTCGGTTCCTGCCAGAGAAGTCAAATCCATTTTTAGATGTCTAATCATGTTATTACATGGCCCTATAGGCCTATAGGTACAGTAACCCTTTGAGATCCACACTAACTTTATTTTAGAGGTTGGGTAAATGAATTAAAAACTTCACGAAAGATAGTATAGCGATAATGTTTTCTGGAAATGAGACTAAAAGTTTAAATTATAACAAAACTAGATATGTGCGACCACACGCAAATACAAACCTTATGATATTATCCTCGTCAAAAAAAGAATCTTACCCTCGTCACAAACTTACTTCCAACGGAAAACATTGATAAAGAAAATATGTCATCTGTCGCAAAACAGATAGCATTTAGATTTTTAAGTTTCAAGTATATGCATAAAAAGATAGTTGGATATTTTTGTAAAGTACTTTTCATGACCGATCTAATACATCTTTTTTATCGAACAAAAGATAATTATAAATAATTTGTTATGAATTAGCAATCACAAATAGAGATGCTCGACATCACAATTTTTAGAAAGTGATGTATTTTGGACTAAAGTGTCTATGAGTCAAGATCTATATTCAACATTCAATCAAACTATTTCTTAAACATGGCCCGAGAAATTGATGGTTTTGTATGTATATGTATGTAACTTGTTGGGAAGTGCTTGATGAATTCTGATTGCTTAATGATGGGATTCCATGTCTGACACGCATCTGATCAACATTAGCCGGTTCAAACAGGCTACGTGACTAATATTTTTTTGTTAAATCTTAACCATAAATTTTAGATCCAACTATCACGATAATTTAGATGATGTGACCCAACATGCTAGCTCTATTAGGAACCCCGTATGTTGAGGTCTCAAACATATTTAGAGCTTCCTTACTGTTTCTGTATAAAAAAAATATTTATAGCTTCGCACTCCTAATGTATTTTAATACATCGAACGGTCACTTTTCCTTCTCTACACCATCTCGTATAAATTTATTTTCTCATGTGTAACATCCCAATTTTCTCGACTTTTAAAAACATTTACAACATACAAAACTTTCTGAAAATTGTTTTTATATATGGAATTAGTAAAGGTTAACACATTATTTTCTTATTATTGGATTTAATTTCAATTAAATTAGACTTGAATTAAATATTTGGTTTTATATTTTAGGGTAGATGTCCCCACTCAAAATATTCCTTTGTATTTTTCCACGGAGAAAATCATTTCTCAAAAGTCAATTATCTGTTTTTCTAAACAGAAAAGTATTATTTCTTTAACTCCTAGCCGGATCGGCGAATTATTCAAGCATCTTCCTGTCCATTTCTCTTTTTATTTTTTCCTACTTGCTCTATCTAAGCCGACTGAATTTCTTTTCAGCGTCAGTCAATTTTCTGTCCGTCCGTTTTCGTGTCAAGATTGGTGCCGTCGTCCAGCTGTGTGTGCGCGTGTCGGTTTTGGTTCGCGGGTACCGGGTTTGGATTCGGCCTTTGTTCTGGCCCGTTTGCTGTGCGGCCCGGTGGGACGAGGATTTTATTTTGAATTTTCTTCGACCGTTTTCCGTGGCCACGTGTCTGTTGGGGAGAAGAGAGAGAGAAGGGGCGGAACAGGGTAGGCGGACGCCATGGCGGAGATCCGCGGCGGCGAACGAGGGCAGAGCCATCGCCGGAGGCGGTTCAGGTGCCTCCTCTTGTTATCTCAGATCCCTCTTCTCAGTATTGTGTATAGCATCTCGAGAGGGAGGGGCACTCTGTGGTGGGTTGTCGCGGCGGCGCGGTAGTGGTGGGTCTCCGGGGGCGGGCGGTGCTCTGTGGTGGGTTGTCACGGCGGCGTGGTAGTGGTGGGTCTCCGGGGGGCGGTGGTGGGTCTCCGGCGCTGCCGTGGGAGCCATGGAGTCACCAGCGATTGGAGATTTAGTTGAGGGTCCGGCTGGGGTTATTGTGTGTTCTCAATCCGGGCACCTACCCGTCTTCGTTACTTCGTTGAGCTCTTTTCTCTGCAGCGCGATAGGTTTTTCTGAGGATTTGTGCCTTTCGATGTGTTTGGAATCGGCCTGGGTGTTTGTTTGGTCTCAATTTGGGGCAGCTATGCGCGTCCGCGCTGTTGAGTTCTGTTGTTGATGCTGTTCTGCGTGTGCTAAATATGTATCATGTTCAGGCTCTACGATTCCATGATTTTGTTATCTCCAATTTAGTATGAGCTAGACATGAATCTTCTGGTTGTACGATTTTAGCAGCGATTGTTGTTTTGAGCGACACTAGTTGGGCTTATTACATGAGCTACTTGATTTAGGGCTTATTTATTTTAATTCTTGAATTGTTTTTTGTTGAGTATGCTAGTGACTGTCATGTTCAAGCTCATTGTTTAAGCTCAAGCTGTTTTTAGACTTGTGAATTGTTATATATCATGTATTTCCTGTTTTATTGATTGGTGTTGTGTCGAAATTGGTCTGAATATGCTGTGTCCTGCTTTTAGTGTTGTTAATGTGCGCTTGGTTAGGGTTTTTTGGTGGTCAGTATATAGGTCATATTTTTTAGGTGTTTTTGGTGGAATGACTCCATCCTACTGAGCATATGTCCTTAGTGCTTCTTTTTTTGCTTTTTTTTGTGCTATACAGACCATACCATAGAAACTCTGATGTGTGGCGTAGTGAAGGGTACTGCATCTCCAGTGATACTGAAGTGAGCTTTGTTAATTTGTTGTATTTTTCATATAAATATCTCGTTTGTGTTGTGCTCGTGTTTCTAACTGTGTTAAGCTATGCTTCGTTTAATGGTTTCAGGTGGTAGACAATGGTAGAAGAAATACTGATTTAGAGGATGCTTTGTTTGGTTTGTTCAGAAACAAGGTATGCCTACCTGTGGAGATTTTATTTTTTTCGAAATTAACTGTGTTAAGCTATTATCCTCTCTTTTTTTGTGGGCTCTTATTATTATTTTTTATATTGGGCAGGCTGTGGAAAGTTTGAAGCGGAATTTCACTGATTGCTGCATTGATTCGATGGCAACCAATGAGGTTAGTTGTTCTTTTCATTTACTTCTTACTTTTATTTTCGGAATTACTTTATAGAATGTATGTTCTTGGGTTTTCATGTATTTCATTTTTCCCCTACTTTTTGTAGGCTACGGAGAATAAATCAGTTGGTGTGGGCAAGAGTGCTTTCACCAGATTTGGTCCCAAGTATTTCTTGCGTGTCCTGAAGAGTTTGACACCTGATCAAAGAGCAATCATTGAGAAGTTCGGCTTTGGGTGTTTGCTTCTATTTGATTGTTCAAGCATTCTTTCAGATTTCTGCCGTTTTGTTGCTAATTGTGTCGACCCACTATGCTCCCAGCTCACTGTCGGAGGGAAGTCTTTTGTCATATCCAAAGACACTTTTCATGTAGTGTTAGGATTGCCTCTAGGTGGTTTACAGGTTCCATCCAACTCTGAGGATGGAGTTGGTTTCATTCTATCACTTTTCAAGCTGACTGAAATGCCTCATATAACCTTTTTTGGAAACAAGCTCAGCAGTTCTGAATCGTTAAGCGAGCTTGAGGTTTTTGTGAGCTTTATGTCTGTTGCTATGTCGTGCTTCCTCTGCCCTGAATTCAGTTGTTCTGTGAATACCAAATATCTCGCAATTTTGAAGGACCCTGCTGCCACTAGAGGTTATGATTTCAGTCAGCTTGTCTATGCTAATTGTCTCAAAGGCTTGTATGAGTTTAGCTCATTTGCCAAATCAAAAGGGAGGAGGATGAAGACACCTGTCTGTTGCATATATGTGCCTGTGGTTAGTGAGCTCTTTTGTTTTGTATTTTGATGTATATTCTGTTGCATATATTTCTGTTACTTTATTCTTTTTGTATCTCTAACATGGGATTTTGTCTCTTGTTTTTTCAGGTGCGGTACCTCGATTGTTTGGATTTTGGCATAAAAAATGTTGCTAACACCATCCCTAGGGTTCTTGTATGGCGGGGTAACATGATTCATATCTTTTCTGATCTTGATCGAATTTGTCGACATCAGTTTGGGAAAAAGTTTTTGAAAGATGTATGTGCTTATTATGTTGTTGTTTTTTGATATTGCTATTGGTTCAACTGTTTATTTTTGGGTAGTATTTTTTTCTACTTTCTCAGATTTATACTATCTTGTTCTTGTTGGTGTAGGGGCGGTTTGTTCTCACGCAGTTGGATCATCTAGAATCTCCCCAATTGTGTCTCCATTGTCCGTTGACTTCAGATCAAAAGCTCAAGAGCAGTTTGTTAGCTCTCTGCGGCCTGATGTATGTTTTTTATGCTTCTGAACCTTAGCTTCGTGTTCTCTCAATTTTTTAGGTTTGATTTGGTGATTTTTTAGTGATATCATTCTATGTCTTTTCTAGTTTTGAAGGTAATAGATGGCATCATGAGCATTGGTGATAAATTTCTTTCAAACAAGTCCACAACCAGTAAAAGAAAGTTGGAAGCCTTAGTGCACAATGTGCTGGTTTTTCTTTGAAAATCTAGTGATAATCAAGGCAAAGCAAAGGCATTGCAGACGGCATCCGACGGCGGCATTATCAAGCAGGCACATTATGTTGTATGATTCTGCCAAAAGGCTTTTTCCCTTTATGTTCTTTCTTTTGTAGTAAGGTTTTTGTGAATTTTGGATTTGAGTTTTCTCCATTTTTTTGTCCTTGTTGGCAGGTTTCAAATGTAAATCCGGAGGCCGTTTCTCGCAGATGTGATCCTGAAACATCCCATCACCATGATCGCTGACGAGGAGTATCCTCACCAAATCCCATGGTTAAGGACCTAGGGTTGAGATTATGGGGAGAGAACGTGGTAGTGTTGGTAGTTTCGTCGGCTGACAAGCAGAGGCAAAGATTTACCCAGGTGCAGGCCCCTCGGGTGGAGGTAAAGACCCTACTTCCTGCTTGTCTGTTATTGATCGTGGAGATTATGAGGTTACAAGGCGGCTCCGGCGAGATGACGATCTCGGTAGAGCTTTGGTGGTTCGAGTATGGCTTCTCCTAGATCGGCGCCCCTCCTAGCCTTTAAATAGGCTGGGTCTCGGGAGTTCTTAACCGACCTAGTTTACACATATGGAAAGTTCTAAGCCGACTATGCCTATGCCTAATCTTGGAGGTACTCCATCTTCTTGGGCCTCTTGTCTTTGGGCTTCGAATAGACTCTTCGATATTGGGCCTCAGTCGTCACGTGCACCAGGTACCCTCACGGTAGGGTACCCGAGATGTATATCCATGTCAGTAGCCCCCGAGTACTTGTCTGACTCGAAGAATCGGGCATGGACTCTTTCGTAAGTGCACGTCGTATGCTTTGTATTTCTGTATAATTGGAATTCCTGTATGAATAGCACATGTTGGCTATGTCGAGTATTTCATCGACTGTGGCTTTTGCTTATGAAAATCAAGGGATAATAGCTTAGTAGGCCCAGTACACTCGACGGATCGGGACTGGTTAACTACACATTTGGGCAAAACCTTACTAGCTTTCAATCAAACTCAAGTCCCCGGACTCGAATTTGGAACAAACTGGTCAGATTCGACTAGGCCGCTTGAGGTCTTACTGAGTCGATCTGCAGTATAACTTTGAATTTTACCCAACGCGTCCGTCGGGATTTTTCATCATGTCTGCTGACACGGAAAGCATAAGGATTGACGTTGCTGGAACGGTCCTTAGCCCAGCTCGAAAGTTCGGCGGGTCTTACCTTTGCACCATGCGTGCAGCATCCGAGGTATTTGCGACGGACGCAACTCGGGAATGTTTCGAGTATGATTTTGTTTTTGAGCTGAGTCGATTCTTTTGTCGACTGATTTTTTGACGTTATTCTATCGGGTGCGCGACAGCGCTCCCGATGGGAGTAGCCCCCGAGATTGTGCTTTATTGCTTTGCAATGGAGGATAATCTCAAATCCATTATCATTTGATATGTTAGTCGAAGAAATTTTGTGCCGTAAATCTATCGGGTGCACGACAGTGCTCCCGATGGGAGTAGCCCCCGAGATTATGCTGTATTGCTTGTAATGGAGGATAATCTCAAAATCACTTTAGCATCTCCAGTCGAAGAAATTTTGATATGCTCCCGATGGGAGTAATATGCGTCAGTCGAAGGAACGGTCGAGTGACCAATTTTATCGATATTGCTATTGCACATCCAAACCAAACAGGGCAGTCGAGTGACCAATATGCGTTTGAGATGACGTCAGGGATGACGTTCTTTGGCGACTGCGCTGCCTGACACGCGTGGCGTGCGTTATGCTGTGATGGATGGGACGTAACACATAGGTGGGCCCATTTGTGCAGAGCTGACCGAACAACGGTGCAGTTTGGACTTGATTTGACCTCTCGGGCCCACTTTTTCCGGAGAGGTGATTATGGCTCCTCTTTTTGCGTGCGTAGTGGGCGGAGTGGCCGGCGACGGTTGCCCTCCGCGTGTGCCACGTGTACGGTGCGTAGCGCACGGTTAAGATCTGAATGGCTGTGATTGCTTTGGCTTCGAGGTAAATAGGGGAAACAGCGCTGGCATTATTTTTTACTAGCCAGTTGCCCTGCGCGCCGCCCCTGTTCCATCTTCTTCCTCGCGCTCCTTCTCCATTGTTCTCGCGCCCGAGCTTGTGCTGCTCTCCTTAGCCACCACCGCCATGGCGCCAAAGAGGAAAGCCTCCGCCACCACCGCGTCCGCGACCGACGCGGCCGCCGCAAGGGGAAGAAAGCTGCGGCTGGCGCATCTGCGGCCACCGCCGACCTCAAGAAGAGTGACGGTGACTGGGCGAAGTCAACAATCAAGGCAGCCCACCTCGAGAAGTTCCGCGAGGATGGATTGCTGCCGCCGGCGGACCAGCTGACCGTCCGCGCGCCATCGAAAGAGGTACTCCCCGAGCCTCGCGCCAACGAGCGCGTATGTTTTGCGGAGTTTTTGCCTAGGGGTCTATCCTTTCCCCTCCACGATTTCGTTCGTGGTTTGCTGTACGCCTATGGGGTGCAGATCCATGATCTCACCCCGAACGGCATTATGCACATAGCCTGTTTTATGGTGTTGTGCGAGTGCTTCCTGGGAGTTGCTCCCAGCTGGGCACTCTGGAAGTCATCTTCATGGTTCGGCCCAACAACCGAGGCGGCCGAACCTATCCAGTCGGAGGCCTGCAGATCCAAGTGTGCAGCGACACCCGATACTTTGCCCTGAAGCCAGTCGACTCGGCACAAGGGTGGAGGAAAAGGTGGTTTTACGTGCTCGTCGACCAGGAAGGAGTCCCAGCATTCTCGACTGCTGGAATAGCTGCTAGGACGAAGGCCTGGGACCATGAGCTTTCGACTGAAGAAGTGGCGGAAGCAGCGCCTCTGCTGGAGACGATTGGAGGGCTGCTGAACAGCGTCACGGGTGTGCATTTGATTGCCACCTTCGTGAAGATGCGGTATGGCCGCTCCGCGCTCGCGCCCACCCGATGTGGGAGTATGAGGGTGCGCTCGACGCCACCCGAATGAGCAAGGAGGAGCTGTCGAAGAGCGAGCTGGTGTCGCACGTGCGGTTCATCACCAGCACGAAGTCCAGCGAGCCCTGCAACGTCGACTGCCCCGTTGATCCTTATACGGCTGAAAAGCCTTTGCCAGAGGTTAGTGAACCCATCGAGTGTATGATCTCCTTTTATTATTTTGTTATGCATCTTTGTAACTTTCGACTACTATATGTTGTATGTAGGGCCACTCGACTGCCTCAACCCTTCCTCCTCTTCCCGAAAATGGTCCAACCCATGAAACAGAGGTGACAGTGGAAGCGAAGGGAGGAGATGAATCGCCTCTACCTTCGGCTACCACATCCCCGACAGAGGAGGTCGAAGAGGAAGGGGCTGGAGAAGCACAGGACAAGGAGCGTGCCACGACGGATGACGTGAGCGAGGTTCCTTCTCGCAAGCGCCGTCGGGCGGCCCAAATTGTGTCTTCCTCTATGAGCTCACCCGCAAAAGAGGAGGAGCTGAGGGATGATGGAGACTCGGGTGCATCTCCTAAGACCACATCTGCTCCTTTGGACGTGAGTCCTTTGAGTTCGGCTCCTCCTCCCAAGTCGGGTGAGGAGCTGCAGTTTGGAGGCCCAATGTTTGACGACCTCGACAGTGAGGAGGAAGAAGAGCACAGGTATGCGTCTGAACGTTTTGTACTTTAAGTTTCTGCATGTTGATAGTCTTGCTTATATTGTATTTCCTCTATTGCCTGCAGTGCTGAGACTGTGCGACCTCCAACTCCCCCAACCGAGAGAGCTTCGACTCCCCAGCCTGAAGCTTCTCCCGTTGCGGCTGAGGTTGTGAAAACAGCAAGCACGGCCACTACAATTGAGGCCACCAAGATTGCGAGTGTGCCTACTCCGCAAGTTGGGACTTCTGCTGCCAAGCATGCACCTTGGGTTGAACACGTAAGTGTCGTTCTGTCGAGTCCTCAAATTTGGACTGTTTGCGTATAGCTTATGTTGGTTCCATGTGCATGCAGCCTTTCTACCTCAACCTGGTGGAAGCAGGCAAGGCATTTGTCCAGGTTGAACAAGAGAGGGACGATCTGCGCGCTGCCATGGAGCAACTTAGCCGTAAGTGTTTTTGGCTTCTGGAGGCGAAGGTATTTTTGATCTGTCTTTGCTTTGTCAATTGTGAATAAGATCTGGCCATCTATCTCAGGCGACAAGGCATCGGCTGAGTCCCGGGTGAAAGATCTAGAGGATGCCCTCGCCAAGCAGCTCGATGAGTCGAAGAAGGCGTTGGATGATGCCAAGAACTCCGCTGCCCTGCGCGAGAAAAATTATGCTGAACGCCTGGCGAGCCTCACCCGAGGCGTAGGCGGTGAGTCGAATTTGCCACCTTTTGTCTACTCCTTTTGCCACTGAATATTATGTAAAATTTTCTGTTCTATCTGCTTTTTCGAAGGAGCTGTCGGCGCACCGGCACCTGTGGACCAGCCGAGTGGCGATTTGTCCCTTGACCGCGCTATCGGCGACCTGGATGTCGTGTCCACCCAAGCCAAGGATGCACTCGCCAAGTCCACGAGCACGCTTGGCGCCGTGTTCAAGGACGTGTTCCCGTCTAGCCAACCTCCTTCGACTGTGGATGGCTTCGCCGACATCCTTGGCCCGGGAACCTCGACTATGACGAACTTTGCTCGCACTTTGACGGTACGCGGCTCAGAGTCCACCCTCAAACTCCTTTTAGGTCATGGGATAAAGGGTGACTTCGAAGCCGCTCTGTCTGAGTTCCCTCGCAAGCCGGGGGGAAGCTGGTGTCCCTAAAGCATGTGAAGCAGCTGGCTGAAATTTTTATGACAACCATGGAGCGCCGGGCAGCCGAGGTCGCCGCTCGTGCAAGTAGGGCTAGGTCAGAGTCAATGTCTGAGAAGTAGGACAGCCGTGCCTTTGATGCTTTGTAATTAAACTTATGACCATGCGAGTATGCATGTGCTTTTGCTACCTCTGTATGATTTTAAGTTCATCGTTATGATCCTGCTTGTAAGGCTGTGTGTTGTTACTTGCCTAAGCTTTGTGATGAGTTTCTCATGAAACTTTTATGATGTTTGGAACAGAAAAAGCCAGCCGCCACATCATCCAGCTCGGCGCGGCATCGTGCTCCTACTCGATCCGAGCTCAGGTGGCTAACGATGCCGCAGTAATGCGTTATATGAAGGCTCGAGTTGCAAAACTGGAGCAAGAGCTGGAGAGTACCCGCAATGAGTTGGATAGGATGAGGGCTAGGCCTGCTCTACCCACTCAGCGAGAGGAGTATGTGCTTGGCGAAATGGAGATTGTGAACAGACAACTCGAGTGTAAGCATGACTGCTTTATTCAAGAAGTCGTACTGTCCTTTTTGCTCACCCAACTTGTGTTGTTTGCAGGTTTTGTTCCAGACTTCCAGGCGGAGCAGGCTCGTGTAGAGGAGCAGTTGGACAATGCGACTGATGAACCCACGACTGGTCGTCAGCACTTTCGCTTGGATAGGCACCGAGCACGCATACTCGCGACTCTGCAGGATCGAGTGTGGCGGAGCACTATGCTGCTTGAGTTATGCAGGTCGGCCTTCAGTCGCATCAACGAAGTTCTTTTTCCAACAGGGCCGCAACCGCAAGGCATCCACGCGTTGCTCGGGCTTTTCCGAAGTGTCGGGGCCATCCGAGGCTTTATCACCCAGAAGCTTGTGGATGGGGCCAACGCAACGATGGCGTACCTCCGAAGTCAGCGTCCAAATTTACAGCTACGTCCACCCGTGCCTGGATCATCCTTGTCCCAATCGCATCTGGACGATACAGTCGAACATGCAAGGGTGTTGGTTGAGTGTTATAACGCTCAACTTATGGGCCCCGTTCTCCCAGTCAAGGATGAACCGAAGATTAGGGTATTTATGTATAGGGAACAGCCCCCGAGTGTAAATTTTGCCACTTGTACTTAGTACATATTTGTTTACTTGTATGTATGCAGCCCCCGAGTGTATCGAGTGGGGTTTTATGAGTATAGAACATGAATTCTACAGCCCCCGAGTGTATCGAGTGAGGCTGTGAATTTTTGCGATGTTTGAAGCGTCAAATCATGTTATTGAGCAACTTTTTGTTTCTGTATCTTTTTGACGACCCAGCCCCGAGTCTTCGAGTGCGGCTGGGTGTTATGTTTGAAGGAGCGAGAGCTCACGTTTTGGAGTAGCACAGCCCCCGAGTGTATCGAGTGAGACTAAGGTTGTGCGAATAGTTTATGCGAGTAGTAAACACGGAGAAGTATGAGGAATCATTGACTATATTCCATTTTTGAATATTAGGCTGCAGGCCGCCTCATTAAAAACCTTCCAGTCCCCTTAGGTACCCTGGTAAGGAAAAGAGCGCGTCTGAAACCTGCAGCCATCCGACATATGTGCCTATTACATTGTGCGACTGAGCGATCTAAGCATAGAAACGGCGCAGCTGCGCAACGTTCCAAGGATTGTGCGAGAGTTCGCCTGTCTTCGCGTGCTTCAGTCTGTATGCTCCACCACCAATGACCTCGGTGATGATGAAGGGTCCTTCCCATGGAGAAGCAAGTTTATGCACCTTCTTTTGCTTCAGTCGAAGCACCAAGTCGCCAACCTCGAAGGATCTGGTACGCAGTCGACGGCTGTGATAGTTGCGGAGGTCTTGCTGGTAGACAGCTGTGCGTGCTAGCGCCGTGTTGCGTGCTTCTTCGAGTAGGTCGACTGCATCTTCGAGTGCTTCATCTGCATCGTCTTCATTGTATGCTTCGACTCTTGGTGCATTGAACCTTACGTCTGATGGCAGGATTGCCTCTGCTCCGTAGACCATGAAGAATGGGGTAAATTGTGTTGAGGCGTTGGGTGTTGTGCGCAGGCTCCAGAGCACCGATGGGAGTTCCTCGACCCAAGCACCCGCAGCCCTTTTGAGTGGCACCAGTAGGCGTTTCTTGATTCCACTCGTCACAAGTCCATTGGCCTTTTCGACTTGGCCATTGGATTGCGGGTGTGCCACAGATGCATAATTGAGCGTAATGTCCTGCTCTTTGCAGAAGGATCGAAACTCTTCAGCTGAAGTTTGTACCGTTATCAGTGATGATGCTGCTTGGCACACCAAGCGGTATATGATGGATTTTATGAAATTGACTGCTGTAGTGGCAGTCGAACTTGTGATAGGGACTGCTTCGATCCACTTGGTGAACTTGTCGACTGCCACCAGAAGGTGAGTATGCCCTCCATGGGAGGATTTTTTGAGTGGCCCAACCATATCGAGCCCCCACTGGGCGAAGGGCCAGGCCAATGGTATTGTCTTCAACGCCGATGCGGGTGCGTGCGGCTTTGTGGCGAATTTTTGACAGCCGATGCACCTTTTGACTATGTCCTCCGCGTCTTTGAGTGCTGTGGGCCAGTAGAAGCCTGCGCGAAAGGCTTTGGCTACGAGTGATCGACTGCTGGCATGATGCCCGCAGGTACCTGCATGAATATCACGAAGGATGGCTTGGCCATCTTCAAATGCTATGCAACGTTGGAACATACCTGATACGCTGCGCTTGTATAGTTCGCCGTTGATGACGGTGTATGCTTTGGATCGTCGAGTCACACGTCGTGACTCTGTTATGTCTTCAGGTACCTCGCCGCGGAGTATGTATGCGAGGAAAGGTTGAGTCCATGTTGGCTCGATGAGGAGTACCTCGACTGGCGGGTCCTCTGTGCTAGGTGCTTTGCTCTTGGCTGGTGCGGCTGATGTAGGAGGTGCTCGCTTTTTCTTGATGGATCTGTGCTCGATGCGCTCGAAGAAGACACCAGGTGGAACTGGTGCTTTGGTCGCGCCAATGTTGGCTAGCTTATCTGCTTCTTCATTGCTCTCACGTCCTATGTGCCGCAACTCGCAGCCTTCGAAGCTGCCCTCCATGAGGTTGTACAGGTCACGGTAGGCGATCATATTATCTGCGATTGCATCGCAGGCCTTCATTGTTGTTGCACCACAAGATTCGAGTCACCATAATCATCAGTCGAGTGCACCCGAGGGCTTTGGCCATCCTCATGCCATGGATCAGGGCCTCGTATTCTGCTTCGTTATTTGATGGGAACTCGAACCCCATTTGCAGGATGTAGCGGAGCTTGTCGCCTTTTGGTGATGTGAGGATGACACCTGCGCCTGCGCCTTCGTTTTTCTTCGAGCCGTCAAAGTACATAGTCCATGAGTTGGACACATCTGGTGCTCCTGGTAGCTGAGCTTCAATCCACTCGGTGTGGAAGTCAGGTAAGACTTGTGCTTTGATGGCCTTCGGGTAATCATACTTGATGTCTCGTGGTGCTAGCTCGATGAGCCATTTTGCTACTCGCCCAGTTGCGTTGGGGTTTGTGAGGATGTCCCCGATCCCTGAGGTGCTGATTACAGTGATCGGGTGCTCGGAGAAGTAATGCGTCAGCTTCCTTGAGACATGAACACGGCGTAGCCAGCTTTTGATAGTGCGGGTACCGCTGTTTTGATATAGAGAGGACTTCACTCAAGTAGTAGACTGGACGTTGTATGCTTTGGGTGTGTCCCTCCTCCCTGCGTTCGACTACCAGTACGGTGCTCACCACCCTGTTAGTTGCGGAGACATATAGGTATAGTGGCTCGCGTTCCCTTGGTGCGACGAGGATTGGAGGGCTTGTGAGGACTCGCTTGAGATCCGTGAAGGCTGCTTCTGCTTCTGGCGTCCACTCGAATTTGTCTGCTTTCTTCATCAGTCGATAGAACGGGAGTGCTTTTTCGCCTAGCTTGCTGATGAATCGACTGAGTGCTGCGACTCGACCCGCTAACTTTTGCACGTCATGGAGCTTTGAAGGCCTTTGCATGTCAGATGGCCTGTATTTTCTCCGGGTCTGCCTCGATTCCTCGAGCTGAGACTAGATACCCGAGGAGTTGTCCGGCTGGCACGCCGAACGTGCACTTCTTCGGGTTGAGCTTGATGTGGAAGCGTTTGAGGTTTGCGAACGTCTCTCGCAAATCATCGAGTAGTGTTTTTCCTCCCTTGTTGTGATGACGATGTCATCTACATAGACCTGGACGTTTCGCCCAATTTGCTTTTGAGGCAATCTTGCATCATGCGCTGGTAGGTTGCGCCTGCGTTCTTGAGCCCGAAAGGCATTGTGGTGTAGCAGTAGACCCCGAGTGGGGTTATGAACGCCGTTTTCTCTTCATCCTCTTCCTTCATCCTTATCTGATGGTAACCCGAGTAAGCATCCAGGAAGGACAGCGAGCGCACCCGGCGGTGGAGTCGACGATCTGGTCGATTCGAGGTAGTGGAAAGTGATCCTTTGGACACACTTATTGAGTGCCGTGAAATCTACACACATCCGAAGGATATCTGTGTTCTTCTTCTCCACGAGTACGGGGTTGGCCACCCATTGTGACTTCTTGATTTCTCTGATGAAACCTGCTGCGAGTAGTCTGTCGACTCGGCTTCGACTGCGGTTCTTTTGGGCCGGATATACGGCGCATTGTTTGCTTGACTGGTTTAGCATCTGGAAATAATTGTAGAGAGTGCTCGGCGAATTCCCTGGGAATACCTGGCATGTCGGCTGGACACCACGCAAATATATCCCAGTTCTCACGGAGGAATTCGACGAGCGCGCTTTCCTATGCGATAGGCAGACTCGACGAGACATTGACTGTCTTGGTCGGGTCAGTCGGGTGCACCTGATGCGACCTTGTGTCATTGGTGGCGTTGAATGCTCTGTCGACTGCCATCTTTTTGTGCTCCGGCATAAGTGTTCGATCGTTGGAGACCGCTAGATCAGCGAACGTTGCTTCCATGCCAAACATCTCAGAGATTTTGCTGAATTCTCGGTCGCAAGAGTCAGACTTTTGGAAGTTTCCCTTGACTGTGATTACTCCTTTTGGTCCAGGCATCTTTAGCTGGAGGTATGCGTAGTGTGGCACCGCCATGAATCGAGCGAACGTCGGGCGTCCAAGTATAGCATGGTATTGTGACTTCCAGTCGACCACTTCGAACTCAATCGACTCTGTCCTGAAGTGGTTTTGTCCCCGAACGTTACGTCGAGTTGTATGGTGCCTTCTGGGCTTATTGCTTTGCCTGGGACGATACCGTGAAAGGTATTTGAGACCTTGGCAGGTTTTCGACTGACCTGTTCATTTTGCGGAGCGTATCTGCGAAGATGATGTTTATGCCGCTGCCCCGTCCATGAATACCTTGGACATGGCGTAGCCTCCAATTTGCGCATCGAGTACCAGAGCAGAGTGCCCGGGCGAACAACCGACGGAGGGTGGTCCTCTCTGCTGAAACTTATTGCGGTTTCAGAACCCTTCAAGAATTCAGTTACAGCAGGAGGCGACATGACTGCCATGTTTACTTGTCGAGTGCGAAGTTTTTGCTCCCTGTTGGAAGGGCGACCTTTCTGTATCATGTACATCTGCCCTTGGGGTGGAGGGTACTGAGGTTCGTCCACCCGAGGTACAGGTTGTATGGCACCCGCGATGTTTCCGCCTGCATGAGGCTGTGGTGGTGGAGGTGGTGCCATTAGAACTGGCACATTGTTTGGCTGAGGCACGGGCGCGGGTGCTGTGCGTGTGCGGCTGTTGCCTTTCTGAGATTTATGTAATCAGACGCCATTTGTTCGAACTCCCTGCAGTTTCTCATCGAGTGATTGGAGCGTAGTTTTCCGTCCTCTCCTTTGTACAGGTGTAATCTGCAATCAGCATCCATCTTCTCTTCGAATGATCGCTCGGATTGTGCCCGGATCTTGACTTGCGCCAGTCCTTCCTCTTGTAGCTATCACTGCGTTGGCCGCGGTCTCGACTGTCTCGGCGATCATCTCGACTGTCCCGTCGATCGTCTCGAGTGTCCCGTCGATCTTCTGACCGTCGGTCGCTTCTGTCTTGGTCGTTGCGGGGTGTGGAGAACCCAGCCGCCATGAACTCGGGTCTGTCGTCGTCGTAGTGACGTTTTGAACGTTTGCGCCTTCGGTCATCTCTGTATGAGTCTCTGCGGCTTCGACTGCCGCTTTCATGATTATCGGGGTGAGGATCCACGTGTGGTGTGCGCCATGTCTTCTCCGTCTGCCCACTCAGTCGCAGTCATCAAGAGGTTAGCCACAGAGGTTGGCTTTTTGCGACCAAGTGCTTCTTTGAGGTCTCGCCTGGCGAGTCCCATTATGAATGCGTCCATGGCCATATCTTCTGAAATTACTCCGACTGAGTTACGTATCTCAGTCCATCGTCTGATGTATGACCTCAACGTTTCGTCTGACCGTTGAACACAAGCTCGGAGCTCCTCAAATGTTTTTGGGCGCTCACATAGAGGCTCGAAGTTTTTGATGAAATCATCGCGGAAGTGATCCCACGAGTCGTACTTTGATGAGGTAGGGCCTTGAGCCAGTCGCGGGCTGTGCCTTCGAGCATGAGTCGTATGTATTGCATGGCTGTGGTGTTTGTGCCGCGCTGGCACGCAACAGCCAGCCTGTAGTCTTCTAGCCACCCGGAAGGTTCCTGTCGACCCGTGTACTTGGGTTGTTCGGATGTGAGTTTGAACCCTTTGGGCATCCGCGTCTCGCGGACTCGTCGAGTGAAGCATGAAGCCCCATGTGACTGAGGCTCCGGATCAGAGTATGAGTCGCTGCTATAAGATCTGCGTGATCTGCTCCTGGACCTGCGCCTACGCGAGCTGCTTCTTTCCTTCGAGTGGTGGCGGCGACCACTGCGATTATGCTCTTCACGATGTGTCAACGATGGCACGATCTCGACTCCCTCCTGGAGCTGTTGGAATTTGGCGTATAGCCTTTGCTGCTAAGGCGAGTGATTTGATCTGTTGGCGATGCAATTTTGCGTTGGGGTCATCAGCTGGAGGCTTGATAGCCTCGAGGTATGCTGCGGCGGTGAAGAGAGCACCCGCGGCAGTTTTGGGTACTGGAACTCCTTCCGCGTCGTATGTCATGAAAGAGTTGCCCAGATTGCGGGTGAGTGCCGCCCTCTCCTCCGGCGAGAGGTGTGATAATCTTGATCTGGGTCTTGTGTCTGCTTGCCCGGTAGAGCTCAGGGAGAGCTGCCTTCTACGCGCACTCGACAAGCTAGCTTGCTTTTTACGTTCTTCGAGTGTCGCTCTGATCTGCTGCAGTCGAAGCGTTTCCTGCCAGGTGAAATACTGGAAGGTCAACATCTCCTCCCGTGTTGCGTCTATGGGCATCATTGTGCACTCCATAATGACTTTGTCTGCTTTTGCTGCCATCTCAGCAGTGATTGTGAGAGTTGTAACTCCGTCCGGCATGGTGACCGTGCACGGGAATTCTGTAGGCCTGCGGGTGGCCGCAGCTTCTGATGATTCTGCGGCGAAGGCGACGTAGACCTGTGTGGCGCCCCGACCCGACTGCTATACTGTGATACTGTGTCCCCGGTTATCCAATACCACCAGACACACTATCAAAGTATAATAGAGAGATCAAGACTTGGGGAACAACTGGCACATCACAGACTCTACGACACAAAACATTATAGTTCAACTCTTATAATAGAGAAAGATAGCAAATATTACAACCAGAGGTCACAGACCCAACAGTACATCATGCGGAAGCGAAATAAGTTGTTCTAAACAACAAGATCCAAATTATGGCCTAAGAGGCCTATAGATAAACATTCCAGCGCCAGCTGTTCCGGCATGTCCCAAGCTGCCACCTGGGAACCCCAGACTACTCGTCGACGTCCACATAGAACCCACCTTCAGCGTCGGTGAAGTCCTCCACTGAAAATTAACAAACGACGTTGAGTTCGACGAACTCGCAAGATTAATTAGAGCTACTAGCTCGATGAGTGGCTTTCAAAGGTTTTATGGCTGTTTTGCGTAAAGCTGGTTTTCTTTATAAGAGACACCTGGCATCGACTAATCAGAATATTTAAAAAGGGGGTAAGAAGTAAACTCTTTTCTTCTGATCATCTTCATCATCAACCACCATCATTCACTGCACATGTCTACCAAGGCACCTCTCCGAATCACCCTCGAGGAAGTCAACCTTGCATTCTTGGTAGTACCTCTAGTACTCAGTTTTTAATCATTCCTGTTCAAGTTATTCTATGATCCTACCTTCACTTCCCAAGTCGTCCATAACCGCGGACACGGCTTTTCGAAAAGATTTACCCTGCAGGGGTGTACAAATGTTTGCCACGCGTACCGTCCGGCCCATTACCTAGCTTTTAGCTCTCTTCCTTGGAGAGCCGGCTGGGTGGGAGCGGTGTCGACTTCTCCCCTCGTTAAGGACTTTCCAGGATCATCAGTGGCGGTAGGACTGCCAGGATCACATCACCCCGCCCCACGGCCACTCATTTTTCCTAACACCACCATCCTCATCTTATTTCATACCACCATCATCACGCACGCGCAAATGGAAGCCCGAACTAGAGGACCCTGGCTAGTCCCGCTCGAGTTATTTAGTCTATGAGGGTTCCTGCACTACGAATGCATAGGCCTCACGCATGGTTGCACGCTCAGTCTTGGTTCAAGAGTAAAGAACTCACACTTAGGCGGCGAGAATGAGACAACCACCACATTCCCCGTGGCCTCTCATCCCTGCCTTTAAGCAATTTATTATCCATCACCACCATTTTCCATCACATCCGGCCATTCCATCAACTCTTCCAACTATGAAACATCCACCGGACATCTAAGCATTTAAACTAAGCATGGCTAAGCATATACATAGCAATTATACTTATCTCAGGCCAACACTTCGATCCTATGGATATTAGGGCGGATACAGGTAATGGCAACAGATTTCTAATGCAACTGATAGGACACTCTAATCCAAGCAAAAGACATTTGGAACCGAATGCAATATTATAGTGGGGAAAATAATTGCGGAAATATAGGAGGAGACATGCTCAGAGGGGGGGTTACGCTTGCCTTGTTCAGGGGGCTGGTAATACGGTTCGTCAGGGTATTGCGGTGGCACCCCGACTGATTGATCTATTGATGCATAAAAAACCGGAAAGACAACAATCAATAAGCACTCATGCATAACAAATGCAATGCTCAAACACATGATGAGATGACATTTTAATGCACTGTAATTAACTGACAAGTTAAATGGGGTGCAAGGAAATATTTTTATTAACTAAAACAATTAACCCCATAATTATCCTAGTGTTTCTCCCTAACTTCTAAAAGTGCAGTACATTAAGTGTGCTCAAATATGCATGCAAATGATGTTAATGGACAGTAACGTAATTAATGTGAGCATTTTGATATATTAAACACTATCTTCTGATTATCCGATAAAAGTTATTGCATTTTCAAACTTTGATTTAATGCTGCCATTTTACCAAGTCATTTTAAACAACACTAGATCTAATTATCCATGTTTGGAAAAGTGGGGAAACATGAAGTAAATTAAGTGCTGAACATTTTGATAGGTCACACTAATTTTTGGATCATTATTCATCAAGTTATTGAATTTACCAAAAAGTATTATTTCTGCCCTTTTAGTTATTTTAATAAAACAGCAACTAATTTAATTTAGTTGGATGTGTGAGTTATACCATTAGGTAGAGTTTATTTAACTGAACATTTTGGTATATTATTTGTAATTTCTGGGTCAATATTTAAAAAGATATGCATTTTCCAAACTTAAACGAATTTCTGTCAGTTTTAAATAATTACAGAAAACGCAGTGAAACTTTTTATACCGGGCGAGGGGCTACGCACGGTCACTGACCGCTGGGACCCGTGGCCACGTCTGCGCTGACTGGGCGGGGTACGTCTGCGCTGGCCTCCACGGTCGCTGACCGGTGGGGCCCGCCTGTCAGTGCGGATTAAAGATGAAAAAGGGGTGCGCTTCGCGTCTGCGGGGTTCGAACTCGCGACGCGGCGCTGGTGGATCGTGGCCGTTGCCGCTGGGCCAGATGGTGGTTGTGATAGGATACGTGCACGCAACTTTTTGAGGTGAGGCCAGTGCACGGCGGCGACGCGCACGGCCGCGGTGATCACCGGCGACGACGCGCATGGAGTCGACGGCAGCGCACGCGTTCGTCCTGATTTCTACCCGAGTTGGACGCGTACATGCGTGGGCTATTCCCTGGCGGCGATAGCGACCAAATGGTCGTCGGGTACGGCGACGGCGATGAGCTAAGGCGGCAGCGAGCCACGGCCTAGCGACGCGCCGACGAACTACGGCGAAACGAGCTGAATCAAGATGTCTAGGAGATCCGCATGCTCACCCTCGAAGCGTGGGTACTCGCAGCGGTGACGGAGAAGGTCGGAGGAGGTCGCGCGCTTGCTTGGAGTCCGGCGGCCGAAGAGGAAGAAGAAGAGGTAGAACTTGCGAACGGGGGCCCCGGTTCGATTCCTTCCACGGAGAGGAAGAGGACGACGCGGCGAGGCTCCCCGTGGTCTTCGATCTGCTCTGCGGTTCCTCTAGCGACGGCGAGGCGACGGCGAGCTCGGCTCGGTCTCGGCCATGGCAGGGGAAGAAAAGGAGAGGAAGAAATATCTGGGGACAGGGGAGAGAGTGAGCGGCCTCGTGTGCCTTCTTATCCTTGCCGCAGGGGAGAGGAGAGCAAGGGGGGGTCCGGTGCGGCATCGTGGGGGGCCTCCTTCGCTCGCCGGCATCGGCGCGTCCGTGTCGGGCGGGAGGAGAGAGACGGCGCCCATTTTACAAAAACCCCCCTGGCTGCATTGTTCTACTTACAGTTAAGTCCTTTGGTTTTGTTTCTCTATTTTCCTTTTAAAACCAGTAGCTGTTTAGGTATTTTATTAAGGCACTTAAACTAGTTCAAAAATTATGAAAATATTTGTGCAGCCTCCCCATGTCATGTAGAGGCTCCACAAAATTTGGCGTCTCAAAATAAAATGTTTTGAGCAAGATTTGTTCATAGGGTTTGATTATGGCAATTTTGCTTAATTCCAAAATTATAATCGCTAGAATTTTCAGAGCAAGTTCAAAATATTATTTCTGAACTCTTGGAACTTCCTTGACAAATATGGATTAGTATTTGTATTTGTGTTTGTCAAAAACAAACACATTTGAATTACAAGGATTGAATTTAAGTGGTGCTCTTGTTTCCATTTGTTTTTAAATTGTTTTCTTATCTTTAATCCAACTTGAACACTTAAACAGATGATGCCATGATGCATGAATGAAATGCAAAAGTGAAAATTTGGTTCACATTTTAGGTTCACAAACTTGGGCTGTTACAATTCTACCCTCCTTACAGGAATCTCGTCCCAGATTCTAAGATTGCGGAAAGAAGTCGGGATACTCCTCACGAAGACTAGACTCCCTTTCCCAGGTTGCTTCTTCTTCGGAATGGTGAGACCACTGAATTTTAGGAACTTGGTGGTCTTATTACGAGTCTTCCTTTCTGCTTCATCCAGGACACGGATGGGGTGCTCGCGATAAGTGAGATCTTCCTGGATATCTAGCTCCTCATGATTGACTCCATGGATAGGATCTTTGAAACAACGGCGAAGTTGGGATACATGAACACGTCATGCACATCTGGGAAGTTGGCTGGTAACTCCAATTGATAAGAAAGATCTCCCCGCTTGGCCAGAACAGTGAAAGGGCCAATGTAGCGAGGGGCCAATTTTCCCTTGATCCCGAAGCGGCGAACGCCTCGAAGGGGAGAGACACGGAGGTAAGCTTTATCACCGATTTCATAGTGAACCTCCTGGTGATGCTTGTCATAGTAACTCTTCTGCGAGACTGAGCAATCTTCAGATTCTCTCTTATGATTCTGACCTTCTCCTCAGCTTCATTGATCACATCCGGACCAAAGAGTGCTCTCTCTCCGGTCTCGGACCAATTTAGAGGAGTGCGGCATTTCTTCCATAGAGAACCTCAAATGGAGCCATGCCCAGGCTAGCTTGATAGCTGTTGTTGTAGGAGAACTCCGCGAAAGGAAGGTACTTCTCCCAACCTTGCCAAAAGAGATTACACATGCCCTAAGCATGTCCTCCAAAACTTGGTTCACTCTCTCAGTCTGACCATCGGTTTGAGGATGGAACGCTGTGCTGAAGTTGAGACGAGTTCCCATGGCAGTTTGGAAACTAGTCCAAAACTTGGAGGTGAATAGGCTTCCACGATCAGAAATTATCTTCTTGGGAACACCGTGGAGGACGACGATACGAGAAGCATACAGGTCTGCCAACTTGGCAGCGTAATGTCAACGCGAACGGGGAGGAAGTGAGCCACTTTTGAGAGTCGGTCAATGATGACCCAGATGGCATCGTTTCCTTTTGGAGACTTTGGCAGACCAGTAATGAAGTCCATACCAATTTCATCCCATTTCCACTCGGGACTGCAATAGGGCGAAGAGTGCCGGCAGGCCTTTGATGTTCAGCCTTTACCCGTCGACAGGTGTCGCATTCAGCAACATACTTGGCGATTTCTCGTTTCATCCGAGTCCACCAAAACTGTGGTCGGAGGTCTTGGTACATCTTGGTACTACCGGGATGGATAGAGAGAGGAGATTCATGAGCCTCTTGGAGGATCATCCCTCTCAATTTTTGTTTCTTTGGCACTACCAAGCGGTCACCAAAATAAACAACTCCGGATTCATTGACAGAAAAACATTTTGCCTTCCCGCTAGCAATTCTCCTTGATCTTTTGAATACCCTTGTCACGGGTTTGAGCTTCCTTTATCTGGTCTACAAGGTAGATTTGATTTCCAGATTTGCAAGGTAGCCAGAGGGAACAATTTCCAGGTTCAAACGGGCGAACTCTTCATGAAGAGCAGGTTGAGCCTTTTCAATCATCAGATTGTTGCAATAAGACTTCCGACTTAGCGCGTCAGCCACGACGTTGGCTTTGCCGGGTGATAGTTCAGACTCACATTATAGTCTGCGATTAACTCCAACCATCTTCTCTGCCTGAGATTCAGGTCTGGCTGGGTGAAGAGATACTTCAGACTCTTATGATCCGAGAAAATTTCGCAACGGTTACCAAACAGGTATGGTCTCCATTGCTTCAGAGCATAACAACAGCAGCAAGTTCTAGATCATGAGTTGGGTAATTGAGCTCATGCGGCTTAAGTTGGCGGGAAGCATACGCCACCACATGGCCATCTTGCATCAATACACAACCCAGGCCTTGTAGAGAGGCGTCACAGAAGACGACGAAATCCTTGCTTGTGTCCGGCAGGACAAGCACAGGAGCGGACGTGAGCTTGGCTTTCAGTGTTTGGAAACTCTCTTCAGCTTCGGCTGACCATACAAACTTTTTATCCTTCTTGAGAAGGTCAGTCAGGGCCTTGGCTATCTTGGAGAAACCTTCGATGAACGGCGGTAATAACCTGCCAATCCCAGGAAGCTACGGATGTCCTTAACTGACATTGGAGTTTTCCAATCCAGAATAGACTGAATCTTGTCAGGAATGACAGCCACACCATTAGCGGATATCACATGACCAAGGAAGACAAGGTTATCCAACCAAAACTCACACTTGGAGAACTTGGCATAGAGGCGGTGTTCTCGAAGTCGTGTCAGAACCAACCGAAGATGTTCGGCATGCTCTTCATCGGTTTTGAATAGACGAGGATGTCATCAATGTAAATGACGACAAACTTGTCAAGATAGTCCATGAAGATGGAGTTCATGAGCCTCATGAAAGTAGCTGGAGCATTGGTGAGGCCAAAAGACATGACGGTATACTCATATGAGCCGTAACGAGTAACAAATGCCGTCTTTGGAATATCCTCCTTTCTGATTTTTATCTGATGGTATCCTGACCTCAGATCCATCTTGGAGAATACGGTTGCACCAGCTAACTGATCCAACAGATCATTGATACGAGGAATAGGATACTTGTTCTTGATTGTCACCGCATTCAACGGTCGATAGTCAGAGACTAGACGAGGCACGGTAGAATCCCTCTTCTTGACAAAGAGTACCGGACAACCCCAAGGTGAACTGCTAGGCTGAATGAAATCCTTCGCTAACAGTTGATCAATTTGCTCCTTCA
Source organism: Poa pratensis (assembly GCA_947311845.1). Taxonomy (NCBI): domain Eukaryota; kingdom Viridiplantae; phylum Streptophyta; class Magnoliopsida; order Poales; family Poaceae; genus Poa; species Poa pratensis. Next base: position 17,677,020 of record CAMZMU010000037.1, read on the forward strand.
ACAGAGCCAACTCTTCCACCGGCATACGGTAGGGCTTCTTGGAAATTGGAGCAGTACCGGGAAGTAGATCTATGACAAACTCCACACTTCGGTCAGGAGGCATGCCAGGCAATTCTTCCGGGAACACATCCGGGAAGTCACACACCACGTGTATGTCCTGGATTTCAGGAGGGGATTCGCCTTCCATAAAGCAAAGGAGAATCTCAGGTGAGTTGGGTACGACGGCGGACGGAGGTATTGATGTTGCAGGCCAATACTTCACAATGTCACCGGAAGGAGCGGTCACCGTAATGGTCTTGGCGGCACAGTCGAGATTAGCCCGGTATTTGGTTAGCCAGTTCATGCCCAATATGACATCAATGCCTTTGGACTTCAGAGCTACCAAGGCATAAGGAAAAGACAAGGAACCTATATTAATCTGGACCTCAGGAGTAACCCCATCGGTTTGCCATTTGGAGCCAGGAGTGGCAATCACCAAGGGATGGCTCATTTTCTCGAACGGTATGTTGTGGTCTTTTGCAAAAGCTATGGATATGAATGAATGCGATGCTCCAGAGTCAAACAAAACTGTAGCTGAATTGCCGTTGATTCGTAACTCACCCATAAGGACGCCGGGGTCCTCTTCAGCTTCTTCAGCAGAGACGTGGTTCAGGCGACCACGCACCATAGGTCCAGCCTTGCCAGCTGGAGTGGCGGGGCTCGTGCAGGGTTCCCGTGATAGGTGCCTTCTGGGGGCACTCCCTGGAGTAGTGGCCGGCCTGGCCACAGCTGTAGCAAGTGTTTCCAGGAGGGACAGATAGCTGAGGGCGATACCCACTTCCGCTCGCCCCAGGTGTCGAAGTAGTGGGGCGCGGCGGTGGTGGCCTGTATCCCGCGGCCCTCGGCAAGAATGGAGCACGCGGCACAGCGCTGTAGGGAACGAAAACCCTGCGCTTCTTGCTCTGAGAAGCCGAGGAACTCGAGTGGTCCCCTGGTGCTGGCCTCTTGGAAGCCTCAAATTCCTTCCTTCCTTGCTCAAGAGTAAGAGCCTGGTTGAACAGCTCCTGGTAGTTCTGAAACTTGAAGGGCAGCAACTCATAGCGGAGCCTCGGCGCAAGCCCCTTGCGGAACAACTCCTGCTTGTCAGCATCATTGGTCACGTCCCGTGGGGCGTAACGAGAGAGATGGTTGAATTTGCACCCATAAGCTCGAAGATCCATGTTACCCTGGTGTAGATCCAGGAACTCCCTCCTCTTCAGGTCCATGATTGGCTGAGGTATGTACGCCGCACGAAAGGCTGCGCGGAACTCTGCCCAAGTGAAAACATGGTCTGCGGCGAATAGTGCCACATGACTCTCCCACCAACAGCCAGCCGCACCAGTCAGGAGGTAGGTGGCGAAGTTGACTTGCTCGGCCACTGGGACATGCAGCGCGCCGAACTGGCGCTCCAGAGCGCGAAGCCAGTCATCAGCATCCAGTGGCTCCTTAGCATCAGCGAATGTAGGTGGCTGTGAGCGCAGGAACTCAGTGAGAGTGTTGCAGCCATTCCTCTGTGCATTCTGCTGCACCAACTGCTCAAGCAATCGCTCATTGCGCCCACGGTTCTCCTCAATGGCCATCAAGACCTGAGCCATCGAGGGCGGTGGCGGTGGTTCCTCATCATTGTTGTTTCCGCGTCCCCCTCGAGCCATTCTGGAGAATTGACAAGGACACAGTTAGTATCTATCTCCGAATGGTCGAGACAATCGCATTAGCGTCTACTCAAGTACACAGACTAGGGACGATAATACATTGTGTAACAATTAACAAGGAGTCAACAGGATAGAACTTGGGTCGAAGATCAGCATCATGTGCTACTAGCGTGGGTTTCAAATAGTTAAGAAACCATGTGATTCAACACCCTCTAGTCGGCACAATCCGGGACCTTATGTTCAAGTCCTTGGGTAAAAACCCAAAGAAGGATCAAAAGATTAGACTCGGTAGGAATATCTGAGTTGACTTGGGGATTTCAACGCAGCGGGAGCAACCGGGCACATAACACTCAAGGTCGAACCCACCCACGTTATCCTAAAGTTTTGAGGTGATAGACGAGAAGTAAAACTTTTAACTCAAATCGAGGTAAGATAGCTCCGAGATTAGAGTGTAACCAGGTAAGGAGTAAAAAGAATCCTAAGAGGGTTTTCACAACTCATTTTTAGGTTAAAATATTTTCACAAACACTAGACTCAACGTCGACCAGTAGAAGGGTTTCCTACAGGCAGTACTGCTCTGATACCAACTTGTGCGCCCCGACCCGACTGCTATACAGTGATACTGTGTCCCCGGTTATCCAATACCACCAGACACACTATCAAAGTATAATAGAGAGATCAAGACTTGGGAACAACTGGCACATCACAGACTCTACGACACAAAACATTATAGTTCAACTCTTATAATAGAGAAAGATAGCAAATATTACAACCAGAGGTCACAGACCCAACAGTACATCATGCGGAAGCGAAATAAGTTGTTCTAAACAACAAGATCCAAATTATGGCCTAAGAGGCCTATAGATAAACATTCCAGCGCCAGCTGTTCCGGGATGTCCCAAGCTGCCACCTGGGAACCCCAGACTACTCGTCGACGTCCACATAGAACCCACCTTCAGCGTCGGTGAAGTCCTCCACTGAAAATTAACAAACGACGTTGAGTTCGACGAACTCGCAAGATTAATTAGAGCTACTAGCTCGATGAGTGGCTTTCAAAGGTTTTATGGCTGTTTTGCGTAAAGCTGGTTTTCTTTATAGAGACACCTGGCATCGACTAATCAGAATATTTAAAAAGGGGGTAAGAAGTAAACTCTTTTCTTCTGATCATCTTCATCATCAACCACCATCATTCACTGCACATGTCTACCAAGGCACCTCTCCGAATCACCCTCGAGGAAGTCAACCTTGCATTCTTGGTAGTACCTCTAGTACTCAGTTTTTAATCATTCCTGTTCAAGTTATTCTATGATCCTACCTTCACTTCCCAAGTCGTCCATAACCGCGGACACGGCTTTTCGAAAAGATTTACCCTGCAGGGGTGTACAAATGTTTGCCACGCGTACCGTCCGGCCCATTACCTAGCTTTTAGCTCTCTTCCTTGGAGAGCCGGCTGGGTGGGAGCGGTGTCGACTTCTCCCTCGTTAAGGACTTTCCAGGATCATCAGTGGCGGTAGGACTGCCAGGATCACATCACCCCCCCCCACGGCCACTCATTTTCCTAACACCACCATCCTCATCTCATTTCATACCACCATCATCACGCACGCGCAAATGGAAGCCCGAACTAGAGGACCCTGGCTAGTCCCGCTCGAGTTATTTAGTCTATGAGGGTTCCTGCACTACGAATGCATAGGCCTCACGCATGGTTGCACGCTCAGTCTTGGTTCAAGAGGTAAAGAACTCACACTTAGGCGGCGAGAACGAGACAACCCACCACATTCCCCGTGGCCTCTCATCCCTGCCTTTAAGCAATTTATTATCCATCACCACCATTTTCCATCACATCCGGCCATTCCATCAACTGTTCCAACTATGAAACATCCACCGGACATCTAAGCATTTAAACTAAGCATGGCTAAGCATATACATAGCAATTATACTTATCTCAGGCCAACACTTCGATCCTATGGATATTAGGGCGGATACAGGTAATGGCAACAGATTTCTAATGCAACTGATAGGACACTCTAATCCAAGCAAAAGACATTTGGAACCGAATGCAATATTATAGTGGGGAAAATAATTGCGGAAATATAGGAGGAGACATGCTCAGAGGGGGGGTTACGCTTGCCTTGTTCAGGGGGCTGGTAATACGGTTCGTCAGGGTATTGCGGTGGCACCCCGACTGATTGATCTATTGATGCATAAAAACACCGGAAAGACAACAATCAATAAGCACTCATGCATAACAAATGCAATGCTCAAACACATGATGAGATGACATTTTAATGCACTGTAATTAACTGACAAGTTAAATGGGGTGCAAGGAAATATTTTTATTAACTAAAACAATTAACCCCATAATTATCCTAGTGTTTCTCCCTAACTTCTAAAAGTGCAGTACATTAAGTGTGCTCAAATATGCATGCAAATGATGTTAATGGACAGTACGTAATTAATGTGAGCATTTTGATATATTAAACACTATCTTCTGATTATCCGATAAAAGTTATTGCATTTTCAAACTTTGATTTAATGCTGCCATTTACCAAGTCATTTTAAACAACACTAGATCTAATTATCCATGTTTGGAAAAGTGGGGAAACATGAAGTAAATTAAGTGCTGAACATTTTGATAGGTCACACATAATTTTTGGATCATTATTCATCAAGTTATTGAATTTACCAAAAAGTATTATTTCTGCCCTTTTAGTTATTTTAATAAAACAGCAACTAATTTAATTTAGTTGGATGTGTGAGTTATACCATTAGGTAGAGTTTATTTAACTGAACATTTTGGTATATTATTTGTAATTTCTGGGTCAATATTTAAAAAGATATGCATTTCCAAACTTAAACGAATTTCTGTCAGTTTTAAATAATTACAGAAAACGCAGTGAAACTTTTTATACCGGGCGAGGGGCTACGCACGGTCACTGACCGCTGGGACCCGTGGCCACGTCTGCGCTGACTGGGCGGGGTACGTCTGCGCTGGCCTCCACGGTCGCTGACCGGTGGGGCCCGCCTGTCAGTGCGGATTAAAGATGAAAAAGGGTGCGCTTCGCGTCTGCGGGGTTCGAACTCGCGACGCGGCGCTGGTGGATCGTGGCCGTTGCCGCTGGGCCAGATGGGTGGTTGTGATAGGATACGTGCACGCAACTTTTGAGGTGAGGCCAGTGCACGGCGGCGACGCGCACGGCCGCGGTGATCACCGGCGACGACGCGCATGGAGTCGACGGCAGCGCACGCGTTCGTCCTGATTTCTACCCGAGTTGGACGCGTACATGCGTGGGCTATTCCCTGGCGGCGATAGCGACCAAATGGTCGTCGGGTACGGCGACGGCGATGAGCTAAGGCGGCAGCGAGCCACGGCCTAGCGACGCGCCGACGAACTACGGCGAAACGAGCTGAATCAAGATGTCTAGGAGATCCGCATGCTCACCCTCGAAGCGTGGGTACTCGCAGCGGTGACGGAGAAGGTCGGAGGAGGTCGCGCGCTTGCTCGGAGTCCGGCGGCCGAAGAGGAAGAAGAAGAGGTAGAACTTGCGAACGGGGGCGCCCCGGTTCGATTCCTTCCACGGAGAGGAAGAGGACGACGCGGCGAGGCTCCCCGTGGTCTTCGATCTGCTCTGCGGTTCCTCTAGCGACGGCAAGGCGACGGCTAGCTCGGCTCGGTCTCGGCCATGGCAGGGGAAGAAAAGGAGAGGAAGAAATATCTGGGGACAGGGGAGAGAGTGAGCGGCCTCGTGTGCCTTCTTATCCTTGCCGCAGGGGAGAGGAGAGCAAGGGGGGTCCGGTGCGGCATCGTGGGGGGCCTCCTTCGCTCGCCGGCATCGGCGCGTCCGTGTCGGGCGGGAGGAGAGAGACGGCGCCCATTTTAGAAAAACCCCCCTGGCTGCATTGTTCTACTTACAGTTAAGTCCTTTGGTTTGTTTCTCTATTTTCCTTTTAAAACCAGTAGCTGTTTAGGTATTTTATTAAGGCACTTAAACTAGTTCAAAAATTATGAAAATATTTGTGCAGCCTCCCCATGTCATGTAGAGGCTCCACAAAATTTGGCGTCTCAAAATAAAATGTTTTGAGCAAGATTTGTTCATAGGGTTTGATTATGGCAATTTTGCTTAATTCCAAAATTATAATCGCTAGAATTTTCAGAGCAAGTTCAAAATATTATTTCTGAACTCTTGGAACTTCCTTGACAAATATGGATTAGTATTTGTATTTGTGTTTGTCAAAAACAAACACATTTGAATTACAAGGATTGAATTTAAGTGGTGCTCTTGTTTCCATTTGTTTTTAAATTGTTTTCTTATCTTTAATCCAACTTGAACACTTAAACAGATGATGCCATGATGCATGAATGAAATGCAAAAGTGAAAATTTGGTTCACATTTTAGGTTCACAAACTTGGGGCTGTTACAACCTGCTGGGTATCGCCCGAGGGTACGTGTACGTGTTTTCGAGTCCCACCATGGACTCGACGTCGTCATCAAGGATCATGTCGGAGCCGATGTGTCCATCGAGTGGTCCGTCTGGACGGATTTCGCTGTCGATGCCTTCATCGCCTACACTCATCTCGATGTCGGCGAAATCGTTATGAATCTCGAAGTCGAGGTTGTTGTTGGTGCAGATCTCGGAGTCGACGTGGCTGTCGATATGAGTTTCGGGCTCGTCGAAATCGCTGAAGGAGATCCCGCAGTCGAAGGTATCCTCGAGTGAGAGATCGAGCTCGGGATCGTTTGTGGGCGCAGTGATTCGGCCTCCTCTCCTTGGAGTTCGTCAATGAGATTGTTCGTCTCTCGAGTTGACATGGTTGATGCAGATGAACAAGCTTGGAGAGTTGACGATGGTATGGACGCAGATGGATCCGCAGTCGAAGGGGTCGCAACCGATGGGGTCTTGGGTGCGGAAGTCGCGAGTTGGCGTGGATCCGTCAAATCCTGCACACCAAGCTTCTTGACAAAAAAATTGAACGAACCAACGGTTAAACCCAAACCTGACTCGAGATCGGAGAAGGCCTCCTGAAATCCTGGCGAGTGTGGCTCGAAATCCATCGAGGATCCGATGCGCTTTTTGCGGGTGAAACTGGCATGTCGCCGTTTGTCGAGTGAGCCGGCGAGTTGCCGTGTGCCGCCTGAGTTGGCGAGTTCTGGTTTGTCGACGCAGCCGGCGAGTTGCCGTTTGTAGATCCGATCGGCGAGTCGCCGATTTCCGATGGAACCGAAGAAACCGTGAGTCCAGCACTATTCTTCCCCACAGACGGCGCCAATTGACGAGGAGTATCCTCACCAAATCCCATGGTTAAGGACCTAGGGTTGAGATTATGGGGAGAGAACGTGGTAGTGTTGGTAGTTTCGTCGGCTGACAAGCAGAGGCAAAGATTTACCCAGGTTCAGGCCCCTCGGGTGGAGGTAAAGACCCTACTTCCTGCGTGTCTGTTATTGATCGTGGAGATTATGAGGTTACAAGGTGGCTCCGGCGAGATGACGATCTCGCTAGAGCTTTGGTGGTTCGAGTATGGCTTCTCCTAGATCGGCGCCCCTCCCAGCCTTTAAATAGGCTGGGTCTCGGGAGTTCTTAACCGACCTAGTTTACACATATGGAAAGTTCTAAGCCGACTATGCCTATGCCTAATCTTGGAGGGTACTCCATCTTCTTGGGCCTCTTGTCTTTGGGCTTCGAATAGACTCTTCGATATTGGGCCTCAGTCGTCACGTGCACCTGGTACCCTCACGGTAGGGTACCCGAGATGTATATCCAGCTAGGCTTCAATGAAATTGCTTTGTTATGTTTCAGTGTATCATTTTCTCTTATTCTGGTATTTTTTTGTGCAGTCACTCCCGATTGCGCGATAACTAAAGTTGTGGAGGGTCGCACTCACCCCACAGGCAGTTTTTTGTAGTAGTTCTTTTTTGTCTATTGAATGTGAATATTTTTTCCATAATCGTTACATTTCTCTTTATATTTTGTTGTTGTTCATTCAAACGCCAGCCCCAGAAATGCCCCCTTTAAGGAAGGTGAAGGCGAGGAACTGTAGACTGATTTCTGAAGAGCAAAGCATGTTAAATCGGAAGCCGAGGTCAGATACATCTAATGGACCAGTCCCTCTTATAGATGTGCCGGATTCACCAATCCCGAAGGTTTGTTGTCTTTTGTTTCCTCCTCATGAATTCAGCCATCCGCTTTCTCATAGTGTTGTCTTCCGTTTTAATTTAGTGTCTCTGCTATTTGTTTCTCATAACTTCTTTTTCTTTTGCTCATGTTTCTTTTGTTGTACAGCCGCATACTGGAAACTTCAAGTTAAATCGTGTTCATGATATGCAGAAAAATGGTTCAAAACAATCTCCTATTCCAATAGCTGATTTTTCACCGAAATCTTCTTTGGTATATTTTTTCTTCCACCTTGTTGGAACTCTTACTATTTAGTTTCTATCTGTATAAGTTGTGTGTTTTGATTTCTGTTGTGGGTATGGCGCAGGAACATGGTGCGCATCTTGTTGGTTCAAACGATTTTCGAAGGAGATGCTCTGAGTTGTCAAAGAAGGCAGATGCAAGATACAACAACATGATGTTGACCAATCAGCATGTTGGCAATGGTGTGCCTGGTGCCAAAGAAACTGATGTTGATGCTGAAGCTAACGGCATTGCAAATGATGATCAGGATGTCCCAGCAATCCAAGTTCGTCGGAAATACAAGTTTGTTAACTGGCTCATGACCGCACATAATCCTCCTCTGCAGGCTAACAGCAAGTTCCCTGTATCTGAAGAAGAAATTATCCACTATTCTGCTATTATTGAGCTAGCAAACAACCCTCATGCAAAGTAATGCCATCTTTTTTCTCTATTAGTAGTCTTAATTACTTTTCTGTGTTTCTTCATGGTTGCAAGCTCCATGTTTTGTACAACTACTAGTGCTACGGTTAACTCTCAAAACATTGTGCTGGTGTGTTTTTTTTGGCAGGACTTCTGGTGTGCTTTACCCCAAGGTTCATTGCAGCTATAAGTCGCTGGGAAATTCTTTGATGCCTAATGGTGAAGTAGATAACTTCATAATCCCCTGTTTTTGCCGCGTGTTGTTTGAAGAACGACACCCTACAATCTCTGGGAGGCATTATTTCTTCCCTAATATTGGGGTTGGTACCTTTTTCTTTTTGTACACGTTGTTCTCTGTTTGAGTTAGGGAACTGCTATTTGAAATGACAGTTGCCTGGGTATATGTGAATTTTCTATGTCACTTTTGTTATTGTATTTGTTGACCCTAATTTTGTCTCCCGTCCAATTCAGGATGCTATTCTAAAGTATGATGGGGAGCCCAATTCAGTACAATCTGTCCGGACATCGTTTGAGGGTGCAAAGAGTGCTAGCAAGGGCAGAAACCTTGGTCATAGAGACAATAAGGTATTCTTTTTAGTGTTACCTCGTATGCATATGTTTTTTGTTTCAGTTCTTTTTTGGATTGATCAAGTGTTTTCAATCCTTGTTTTTATATCCCATATTGTTTATGCTATTTAATATTTTTTTCACAGCTCTTTTTCCCAATAGTGAATTCTGGGCATTGGTTTGGTTTTGCTGTTGATTTTGAGGAGAAAGTTTTTGCATTTATGGACTCCTACTATGATAAAAACTCCCCTTTCCACCTGTCAATGAGGAAGCGACTGGTTAGTTGATCCTTCCGTTTTTCATTTAATTTTCATTTTTTTAATAGTAGGTCCGATATTCCAAATCAGTATCTCTTATGTTACTGCTTTTTTGTACCATAGATAGACAAATTTGTGCAGTTGTGGGAGCTGATTATAACCGAGAATCACAACTTTGCTGATTTTCAAGCATTGTATCCAGATGTACCTAAGCAGAAGACCTTGTTAGTGTCTCAAACCTTTTTTTGTTGCCGTTCCTTTCCTTTCTTCTTTTTGCCTTTTAACGAATGGTTCTGTGTACTAATCTATTTTTTACTGCTTTTTTTACAGGAAAGACTGTGGTGTGTTTGTAATGAAGTTGATGGAAACTTGGACCCCTTCCACCAACACTCGATCCATTTTCTCTTATCGTGATATCCTGAATATTAGAATCTTGTATGCAAACAAGCTCTATTTCTACAGCAAGAACACAGCTGATCATAGCTTGGTTACTGATTTTTATGCAGAGGTACATTTTGTTTCCTTTTTAAATATGTTGGGTTTGGCGGGGCAGTTTTGACTTTTATTGTTGTATGTGTCTCACTAATGTGTTTTTTGTTTCGTACCAGGGCTGATATGGTTGCGTCGTCGTCCGAGGTCTATGGCAGTGTCTGATTCATGCGACAAGTTGTCTTTGCTGGAGGGCTGTATGCACCAGTCTACGCTGATCTTTTTTGTTTTTCCCTTTTGCCCTTGGGTTGGCACTTTATAGCATGAGAAACAAATATGTGTTTCTTGCGATGTATGTCTCGGTGGGAGTGTGTTTTTGGTTGTTACAAATGGTTACAGTTTTATGGTTGTGACTTGGTTATATATATCTTTTGTCGCATATAGCTATCTTTTTACTCATCGCTATATGTATGTCATGTGCATGATATTTTATTTCTTTTTTCGATGATCTATTAGCGTCTATAGCGTTTAATCTTTTTCTGTCATCCACCTGAGAAACCAATCTGTAGCGGTTCTTTTTTTAGTGTTGATCATCTGGATTGGTCAACAAGGTTCGTCAGAATAATGCGTTCTCTATGGCAGCAATCTTCTACTGTTTTTGCATGAACTAGTTTTGGAAAAGCTAGCTACATAATCTACCAGCAACTTCCTGAAAATTTAATGTTACCACCATTATTTTTTCAAGACAACATACAACAAATAATTTACATTTCTTTCTTTTCAGCACAACCTTCTCGCCTTTTCTCCCCATTTTTGCTCCCATGGTTGTCTGTAACATTCAAATTAGCTTCAGGTGCAAATTAGCTTCATATTTCTGGTATCTCTCCTGCATCTTGCATTAACACGGTGGTTTGTTTGTCCTTGCCTGGCTCACTATCAACATTCTTGTTTTGTTTCATCTTCTTTGATGATGGCGGTCTTTTTGCTCTTGTGTTTGTCTTGGATGGTGCTGCTGCGACTTGCGTGCCTGGTCAAAAAAATTGTGATGATCAGTATCTTTTTTTTGAAATTGTTGGATACTTGAATAATTTTTATCTTCTTTTTACTCACCTGAATCATTCTTCTTCTTTCGAGTCCTCTTAGATTTTGGTAGGTTGTACTCTTTATCCCTGTTCTCGCACTTCCGAATAGTGTGGCCGTATTCGCCACAATGGCTGCATTTGTAAAATTTCCCTGCCTTGATAGCTTCAACTATTGTCATCAACCTTGGCCTCCCTTTTGTGTGTGTGCATCGTCCGGGTCTAAAAGTTCTATTGTTGAGTTATCTTCGCCCCCGGCAGATGGGTTTGCAAAATTTGCCAGTGTCCTTGTTCCAGTTACTTGATTTTTCATTTCTTCTTTAAGCTCCTTATCAATCTCTTCCAGTCCTTTGTCTACTCTGTCCATTTCTTTCTGTAGGTATTCATACTTTCTCTGGTGTGTTGCCACTTTGGAAGCTGATGCAACCATCCTTCGTGCAAGCATGTTGTACCTGAGTGTATCATTGTCAGCTAATGTTGGTGGTACAGGTAATGGGTTCAGCTTCTTATAGTTCTTGCGCCATCTGTCAATGATGTACATATCCGGTATCTTATCTATGTCTAGGTGTAGCATTATCTTCAGTATGTGAGAGCATACTAATCCATCTTTCTCAAATTTGCAGCATATGCAGTGGTATTCTTCTTTTGGCAAGTCAACTTCCACAACATAGGTCCTTGATCTGTGCTCTTTATTGGATAATTGCGGGCCTGGAACACCAGGTACTGTTGCTTTGGTATCTCCTCCTTTATCCTCAGTCTCGTTACATCAGTTAGAACTTTCTGAAATCTCCTGAATAAAGCTAGGTTGTACAAGTCATGCGCTTGTATCTCTATGTAGTACTTAGTCAGGAGCTTTTCTGTTGGTACTTTCTTGTGTATGTTATTGTGGTCACTCTCATTCTCTCTTGCATGTATCATGTTCATGATTCTCTGATACTCTCGGAGGAAACTTGTCATGCTATATTGTGCTCCAACCCCTTTTTTGAACAAGGAGTTTGTGCCCTCACTCCGTGCTATTGTCCGCAAGAAGGGGGAAAATCCTTCTTGAAGTAAACAGGCACCCATCTGTTTCTGCTCTTCCACATAGTTTGAAAAAATTCTATGTGTCCTACATTGTACTCTGTTATCATTTGCTGCCAAAGAGTCTCAAACTCCAGCTCTGTTAGTGAGTTATCTACTATGTCTTGGAACTCCTCAAATAGCCCCTCATTAACTTGGAATGTCCTTCCTGCTTTTTGCTCTGCTTTACTCTTCACATGGTACACACAACACTTGTGAACCGTGTGTGGAAGCACTGCCTTTATTGCAACCTGCATACCTCTATCTTGGTCTGTGATTATTGTGTGTGGGTGTTTACCTCCCATTGCATAGATGAATTCATTGAAAACCCACTTGAATGTTTCAGCACCTTCATTGACAATTAGAGCACACGCAAATAGGTAGGTGTGTCCATGTGGAGAAACACCAACTATTGGTGCAAAGGGTAGATTATACTTGTTCGTGAGGAATATTGTGTCAAAACTAATGCAATCCCCACAAGTTGCATAGTAGCTTTTAGATTTTGCATCTGCCCAGAACACACTCTTCACTTTGTTATTTGTATCCACCTGAAAAGAGTAGTAGAAACTCTCATTCTCAGCTCTTTTTTGTTTGAAAAACTCCTTAACTTGCATCACATCGCTGTTTTTGAGGTCTCTGTTTATTGTTGTTCCATAGTTGCTCACTTTCTTCCTATTGTAAGGTGTATTTTCTGTGCCTCCTCTCAAATATGACAGAACTGACACAATCTTGCTAGTTGTGATGTTTGCTTGTCTAAGCGACCTTATCATTGCTTTTTCCTCATCTGTCATGTAGATGTGTGACCTAAAGAACCTGCTTTGCGGACTTAAAGCATGATTGTGTTCAAGGCATAGGTTAGTAATGCGCCAAATCCCATCTTTCCCACTTATTATCATCTCAGCTTTGCATCCTGATCTGTCAATAACAGTTGTTTGTCTTTGCACTACTACCTGCTCTTTTGGCTGTGGTGCGGCCCTGGCATACTTGTTGCATTTCATCGTGACTCTGATTACTTCCCTATTTCTCTTCCTGCTTGTTGTCCTTGCAGCCGGCACTATACTAACAGAGAACCCAGCTGCAAATGCATACATGTTGAAAAAGTTCTGAGCTTTCTCCCTTGTTTCAAAATGCATCCCGACTTCTGGTATTTGGTCCTTGTCTATTGTGTAGTCATTTTTCCCTTGGGAGTTTGATTCTTCGTTTTCAAGGAATATCTCTACATCTTCTTCACATATATCTCTTTCTTTTTCTTCCCCTTCTTCTTGGGTTTTGGCCCCTTGTTCTGAATCGCAAGTAGCTTGTGCTTATTCTGAATTTCCATCAGGTTGCTCAGTCTTGTTTGTATCAGTCATCTGTAGAGAAGAAATTTTCACAGTATGAACATTTTTCTTTTTAAAATTGCAGTCTCTCTTACATCATTTTTTTACTTTGAAACAGTATCAGAAGGTTACCTCATCAAGCTCCATGTCCTCAAACAAGTTTTGTGTCCACGGGTCATCGTCCCATGCCATGTGTCTACCCCTACCACTTGGAGTCGCCTGTAAGTACTCATTGCCCTGCAGAATAAAAAATTTGTTAGTTTTGTTTATTTGAGTTAGTTTTAGAAGATGTTCATGTCATTTTTATATATGTTGTTGTACCTGTGGATATGTTTGGCTTAATATATTTTCGTATCCATCCTGTCGTTGTAAGATACATGATGAATAGCCACTATCCATCGTGTTGTCATTATGTATACTTGATGATTCATTCTCCATCGGTTTGTCAAGCTGCATTTTCCAAAATTATCGTTTGTCAGTAAGTCATACATATAATTTTTTCTGTTAGTGTATCTTGAGTAATATATGGTTTTATTCAATTTTCACCACTGAAGATAATGATTGCGGGGAGGAATATGTTGTGTGGAAATCCCCATTGAGTAATCATGTGAATGTAAATCCCTTGTCCTGCATCAGTTTTTGTGATTTGTTAGTTAATAGACGCTTCATAACAATGATCTGTTTTTTGCATTATTTTTTCGAATATACCTTGAAAAAGATGTCGTCGCATCTGAATGTTGCGGTGTTTCCATAGCCTCCATTTTTGCTTGCATCATCATTTCCCTGCAATACATGAATTAGTATACATTATAACATATAATCATAATTTTAAATTTGTGCTCTCTATCTCCCTCTCTTGTTCTCTCTCTCTTTCTCTCTCTCTCTCTCTCTCTGTGCTCTCTCTCTTGTTCTCTCTCTCTTGTTCTCTCTCTCTCTCTTTTGCTCTCTCTCTCTTTGTTAACCTCATATTTGACTTTGATTCTCTATTTTTACTGGCAGGTTGTCTCTTTCTGAATCTCAGTCTATCTATCTCTCTCTTTTTGAATCTCAGTCTATTATCTATTTCAACTCTCTCTCTCTATTTGTGTTGGTATGTCTCAGTTAATTTAGTGGGCGCCGAAGACTTTATCTATTATCTTTCTCTTTCTCTTTATCATTTTGAGCTCTATTTTTATCTCTATATCTATGTGAAGAACAGGCGTGTATCTATATCTATCTCTCTCGATTTAGCTCAATCTCTCTGACTCTCTCTCTTTGTATATATCTTGTTAATTGTTTGTCTATATCTCTCATGATGTTTTAGTGTCTCATTTTCGGTTCAGTGGGCGCCGATGTCTATGTTAGTCTGTCTATTTTGTTGCATTTATTCATTTTGAGATCTATTTTTATCTCTATATCTATCTGAAGAACAGGCGTGTATCTATATCTATCTCTCTCGATTTAGCTCTATCTCTCTGACTCTCTCTGTATCAATCTTGTTAATTGTTTGTCTATATCTCTCATGATGTTTTAGTGTCTCATTTTCGGTTCAGTGGGCGCCGATGTCTATGTTAGTCTGTCTATTTTGTTGCATTTATTCAGGCAATATTTTTTTTCTAGTGTCACAGTTAGTCTCACATTCTTCTAGTGTCTTTATGTTGTCTCTATTTGATTTGTTTGTCTGTAGTATTTTGCATTGTCTTAATCAGTAGCCATTTTCTATAATTACTCTTTGTAGCTTATATTCTCCTTTTTCCAGTGTCTCTATGAATTCATATAATCACTATTTTAGGTGCCTTCATAATTTGTACCTTCTTATATATCCAGATGGAGTGCGAAAGATGCAGATGGCCATATGGACCCTGCCAAGAGAAGAAGAGGAAGGCTTCTTTTCTTCTATGTGTATCTGGGGGAAGGGTTTCTTCAGTCAATGGTATGTACATATGTGCTTTTACAGCGGACCCCGAAGGAGATTTCATCTGTTTATTCAGTCAATTGTCCTGTAGTCTACTGTCATCTAGTTTCATTTCTACATGCAGTTGGTAGTACTGCTGCGTGCTATGTTATGCTTTTGTGATCTCTGTACCCCGAGATGCAGTTTGGTAATATTCTTTCAAACTTTTTGCACCCAAAAGCTATATTTCTGAATTTGTACAAACATATTTTGGTTCTGATTTTGTACCTGCGTGAGGGAGGAATGCTGCGTGTGCTGTGGGGGATCCCACGGCTTCTCTGCTTTTCCAGACTTTGGGGCGAAGCTCACCTGTCCCTGATTTTTGTGGTGAAGATGATTTGGAACATTACATAGAGGATTTGTTGGGAGCTTTTCTCTATAAGATCATTGCTGTAAATTTTTTCAGAGAACAAACCTGCATCGATGAAGATGGAAGAGTGCCCAGGTAAGTTATTTTTCCATCTGGGGGTTTGATGATTCTCTCCATGTTTATTCAGTTACCAGAAATGGAAGGAGCTCTAGATCTTTTTCTGTTCTTGGGGTGGAGGCGTCGGGGAGGTCTGGGGGTGGGGTTTCTTGAGGAAGAAGATGGTCGATCCCAGGTGTTTTGCGTTATCGGGGCCGTGGCATCTATGTCTTTCATTTTTAGTTGGGCTGGTGGTGTAGGCTGTTGGGTTCGGGCTTTCTGTAGGTTGTAGGGTTCGGCCCAGAAAAGAGCACAAAACCCGTTAAGGCTATCCCCGTATTGGCCTTTTGTTCGGTTTGAGTTTTTTCCACGCGCTGCTCAGTGGGGTCGGTAATGGGTGACGTGTCGACGCGCGGTTGGACAAAAAATCGACTGACGACGAATTGAGAATCTGCCGACTGACTATTAGACACTCCCTATTTTTTTTTCCTTTATGGACCGAATTTCTTGGCCATCTTCCAATCTCTCCTCCTTTCACCCCTCCACCCGCATAAGCCAGCCTACCAAGGCAGCACCAACCCTGGTGCTCAGTTTGATAGATCGATCGAATCCTTATTTCGTTTCTAGGAAACGTGTTGTTTGTACAATGCAGACGCTCACATACACGTGCACACACTCACCCCTATGAACGCACGCACGCACACACTACCTTTATGAGCACCTCCGAAAGACTGAGCCGACGGTCGGGTCTTGAGATTGACGAAGTCACCACATGCGGCTCGCTGTCGACGGGAACGTCGCCTCCCACTGAACAATATTCCGCCTAAATGAGAACACCAGTGTCAAACCTGGGATTTGAACTCAGGTGGACTAGGGATACTACCACCCTCTTAACCATCTTGCCACAGACAAGTTCTCAACATGCTGTTTTCTTATGTTTGTTGCACGTAACAAATCTAGGTAACTTTTGGTTTCGCAAAAAAAAAAATCTAGGTAACTTGATTTTTTTTGGCGATCCTTTTTTTTTTGCGATTTAGTAACTTGTTCTCTCTTATATCCTTGTACGTGGCCATTTATGAGGTTGTACGTTTGCAACAGTTGTACGTGACAATTTTTGCGTAACACTTGCAGGTTTAAATCTCAACCATTAAAATTAAGATTGATGGAGCATAAATCTTTAGCCTATATGGTTTAATATAGCATCGTGAGGAGACAATTATAAGAGCATACACCCAACATCTACATAGTTAAAATGCACACAATCGCAAAAAATAGTTTAGAAAGGCGAAAAACAAGAGCCATATGGAGATGAGGAGATCTTGACGCCTATGTTGATGGAGGCTCAATCCGTAGATCACGCTGCCATCCATGTGGGATAAAAATATGCCTCACTGTATCTTACAACCGTGTAAACAACTTTATAAACAGGTCGCGACTCTCCGCTCGTTGTAGACACGATCACAAACAGATCAAACGAATACATCGATAGATGACCTACAGAAGAGAACTCGTGCTCAAAATATCAGCAGCTGGACCAGTACACGATCTGTATGATCGGCCTACGTCACATGGTGATCCACTTCTAAAACTTAACAAAATCATAGAAATTGAGCGTGTGTTTTAAAAATTAAACCATAACATTCTAATTTTCTCATCTTCGAAAAACTTAGAGATGATCGTCCTACAAGTATATTGCATGAAAAGTTACATGTACATGCCTGTGTGCGTTTTTCTCAAGATTTTACAAACACAAAGCTTACAAACATGTTTGTTTGGCTAAAAACTTCAAAGTGTGCACACTGGAATGCAGATTTTTTTTGGCACGGATCCCCAAAGAAGATTGGACCGTCCAAATTTTGAGATGAGCCTCTGAGTCTAGATTATGGCTTAAAAAAAAAATCATGTTACACACTTACACTAGCTAGTCCTTTTTAGTGACAATCATCGTCGTCATATTTATTTTATTTTTATTGCTTTTTGCTTATATTCGGTGCAATATAGAAATGATTTCACTTTGATGACACATTGCTGATTGCTTAAAGCATTTTTGCTTTTGCTTCAACACTGTGTTTTTACTGGTAAGACATGAGTACACATTGCTTAACTAGGACACACGCATGTATAAATGCCTATATTCCTAGCTAGCTATAATATGCTACTCCCTCCGTGCATGAATATAAGACGTTCTAGTTATCCAACATGTTGTTTACATGCATACTAATATGAGTGCACATACACACTAAAATATGTCTACATATATCTAAATATATGTGAATGTGGACAAATGCTAAAACATCTTATATTAAAAAACGAAGGGAGTAGAAACTAATTTGCATGTCTATCGAAATGTGCCTCCAAAGGTAGGACGCCAGAACTCCGGCGTCGTCTCGCTCGCCATCGCATAAGTGCTCGCCACCGGATAAGGCACAGGCCTCGGCTCCGCAGGTCCTCCTTCTCCTCACCGCCATCATTATCCAAACCCTAATTCGCGAGGAAAATACAGTTTAATTTGTGAGGAAAACAGATCACTGCAACAAATAAAATGTAGTAGTACCAGTTTGTGTTGGGGCTGCACGGGACGGCCACTACACTTCATGAAGTACGGAGAGCTCAGAGACTGCAGAGACAATAAACCCAGTAGCATGTTGACCATGAGATAAGTATTTTGCCGTTTGGAATCAGCATCTAATTAGGGGTTGCCTAAGGAACTTGGTACTTACGGCAACTTGATCATGAAGGAACTTGATGTATCCGATGGCCTCATGAAGAACCGATGCGGTATCCGTCTAAATCGAAGCGGTTCGAAGCAATTCGATCGACAAAAGGTACAAATAATCATCAACTTAACTACACATAGATAGCAGAAGAATAAACAGAAGCGAAAAGGAAGTTAAGTAGGAGTACCTAGTAGCTAATAATGCAGAAAAAACAGAAAGAAATCAACTAGGAACGGGTGTGGTAGAATACCTTTCCAAAAGGCGAGACCAGTTGCTGGAGCGCGGTGATTCTGTCCCCGAGCTTCTCTTTCCTCACCTGCACGCATGAAAATCAAAAGCAATCCATTAGCTAGTCATTATAGCTCACTCGATGGTATAGTAGAGCTCATCAGTAGCTCAGAAGGAATAACTCTGATCAATGGAGTTGGAAAATAGACGTGGAAGAACGAGTAAATTAATTTGGCTGGATCGTCGGATATCTGATCGGTCAGTTATTTGGGATCGCCACCGGCCGGCGCACCTTGAAAGTCGGCATCGTCGACGCGACGCGGGGCTTCTTCGCTGCCGCAGGGAAGGGGAACCTCTCCTCGTTGCCGACGACGAGCATGCGTCCTGAACCGCAGGTTCAGTTGTAGTGCTAGACTGCACCATAATTCAGAAACCAAGTTAGAAGAAACCCTAGTTCATACGTACAGTGCACAACCATCTTGCAGTTAGGCTCCGACCTTGAGGGGTTTCGGCTTTTGGGCCTGCAAGAAAAGCGGCGGCGGAGACCCCTGAGCCGGCGCACCAAAGAGCCCCGACGAGCTGAAGAAGCTCGGGAACTGCTGCTGCTGCGAGTCCGCGTAGAAGGACGACACGCCCTGCTGCGATGCTGGCACCGCGGTGGCACAGTCGGAGACGGGGTACGGAAGCACGGGCGGCGCTGCTGCATGGTCGAGCAGGAACTGGTGGCTCGCGTCGCCTTGGAGCTGGAGCAGGGCGTTGAAGGTGAGGCTCGTGGCTGCTGCTCGGCTTCTGCCACTTTCCCTTGCCTGAATAAAAACCCATGAACGGGTGGAACAAGCATGCATAATATGTAATCCAAGCGAGCGAGGAGCAAGACGTAGGGATTGATTTTAGCACTGACATGAAGGATTGCGCCCAGTCCATGTGTGGATCGTCCAGAAAGAACGACGCGGCGGCAGCGGCGGAGTCCGGTAGACCAGCAGACTGCAGGGAGCTCATCGAATTCGTCGGCCTGCTTGATGCCGACTGGGCGGTGGCAGGGGAAGTCGACGCGTGGTCGCGGCCGGTGCGTGCCGAGCTCCACCACTCCTCTGCCATGGCGGCCAAATTAAGCCTTGATCGATGCGGTGGGATTATCTGTATGAGATGTATTTATGCGTCTGGGTAGACCGCGGCAGTGGACTTGTGACGCAGTGAGCTAGCTAGGGGCACGAGCACGAGGGGACTCTGACTTTGGGATGACTTGTGAGTTCTGACCTTTGGATGGATGGCGGTGCTCCAAGCTAGTTTATGGTCGTCAGAGCAGACTTTTTCGCTGATTAGATTGGAATATCTAGCTTGCCAGTGTATGCAAACAGTCACGCGGCTCGTGTCGATCAAGTGAAACACACAGCCCACCGCTCGTCCTGAAGCAGTGCCGCCTGAGAACAAGTTTCTATGCGGATGATGGAGCGATCTTTGTGAACCCTGTGGAGCAAGAAGTTAAGGCGATTCAAAAGATTTTGGAACTTTTGGGGAAGTGTCAGGGCTGAGGACTAACACCCGCAAGTGTGTGGCCTACCCACTGAGCTGCTCTCACATGAATTTCTCTCAGGTTATGACTGGCTTCAGAGGGGAGGTTGGCTCGTTTCCGTGCAAATATTTGGGGTTGCCGTTGGGTCTGAAAAAGCCAACCAGAGGAGAGTTACAGCCAATCCTTGACAAGATTGCTGGTATGCAAAAAGTGTGGAAAGGGAAGCTGATGGATAGAGCAGCTAGACTGAGATTGGTCAATTCTGTGATCACCGCGCAGGCCACATATCACCTCACGGCGTTTCTGGCCGACAAATGGTTCATTAAGAAGATTGACAAAATAAGAAGAGGTTTTCTTTGGAGTGCAGAAGAGGAGGCGAAAGGAGGACAGTGCATGGTTAATTGGAAACGGTGTGTGCGCCAAGACACCTTGGAGGGCTCGGAGTCAAGGATATATCTGCTTTCAGTACTTCTCTCCGACTCAGATGGCTATGGCACAATTGGGATGCGGAGCAGACGCCTTGGCAGGGAACGGCATGCCTTGCAATGCTGCGAGCGATGCCTTTTTGCTGCCTGCACAACGATCCATATTGGCAATGGGAATTGGCAAGATTCTGGACTGACTGTTGGATTGATGGAGAGGCCCCGGCTCTTTTGGCGCCTGCTCTTTTTAAGCTCGCAGTGAGAAAAAACCTGTCGGTAAAGGAAGGCCTGCAGAATGGTCGCTGGATGAGAGGGCTACGCAGGGTGGGGAGTCGCCAGGATCTTGAGCTATTTGTGCTTCTATGGGGAAAAATTCAGGAGGTGCAGCTGACTGACGAGGCCGACACAATAAGCTGGAACTTGTCTGCTAATAAGGTTTACTCTTCTAGGTCGGCGTATGAAGCTCAGTTCTTTGGCAGGATAAAATTGTCTGGCCTGGAACGGGTTTGGAGGGTAAAAGCCGAAGAGAAGGTCCGTTTCTTCACGTGGCTGTTGCTCCAGGATCGGCTGTGGACTGCTGATAGGTTGCAGAGAAGAGGACGGACGCACGACGATAAGTGCTGCCTCTGCGATCAGGTTTTGGAGAGTGCGAAGCATCTCTTTTTGGAGTGTTCGTTCGCCAAGGAGGTTTGGGCGGAATTGGCGAGCTCCGACGCGGCGCTGGTTCAGGTTGTAAATACCATGACTAGTGTCCAGGACTACTGGACGGAGCTGAGCAAGGGTTCCAAGCAGCAGATCACGACAGCGTCATACACTGTGTGGAATATATGGAACGAGCGCAATCGAAGGATCTTCCAAGGTCAGAAGATGAGGCCACCTGCGGTCGCTGTTCTAGCGAAGAACGAGGTGTGCACGTTCATGTTGGCTCACTGAGTAGGATAGTTGTTCCTGTATAGTTTGGGGCGTAGGTTATCCCCCTGGTGTGAGTGAGTTCGCCGCTGAGGCATCGTAAATTCTTGGTTTTGTTCCACCCTTCTATAATGCAAAGGCAGAGCTCCTGCAGTTCAGTTTCAAAAAAAAGCAGTGCCGCCAGAGAAATCTTTGGACCCTTGCTGACCTTAGAGTTGAAACTGGTCACCGAAGAAGGGATCGAGTGCAGTGTTGAAAGCTAGCATGACCGAGCTGTTGCTGTATGCGTCTGGTCAACCATTGGCCCATAGATTAATATATAATAGCTGGAAATGATCACCTCCAATCCCTCGCGCCACGTCGCCCGCTATTCTCGGCCTTCCGATCCGCGTGATCCGACGGCCAGGAAACAGCCACGTCCTCTCCCAGTGCATGCTACAGTAGCGCTACAGTACGGTGAATTTCTACCAATCGGGACGCGCCACGTCGCCCGGTCACCCCGCGCACGAATTTTGGCGAAAAAATTACAAAAAAAAACCCCGCGAAGGACTGAATTCCAATTTTGTGAAGACCAGGGACCTCCGTGCAAAAAAAGCACCACAACTCACCCTCCCTCCTTCTTTTTCCGTGACGCCGGAGATCGCCGCCGCGCCGACGCGCGGCGCCGCCTCTCCGTTCCTCCCCGACGAATCCAAGCACACGGCGAGCTTCGCCGTCTTCTCCTCCACCTCCTCACCGACGATCGCCTGCCGGAATGCCCGAAATCGCCGCCGCCGTGCTCTCCTTCCCCAAATCCGGCCGCCGCCCCCGTGAAGCTCGATTCGCTCCGCTCTGACCTCGCCTCGCCTCCCCGACCTCTCCATCGTCCTCCTGGTGATGCGCTGCTCCGGCTAGACCTCATCCCGACCTTCCCCGTGCCCTCCTTAGCCGTGGCCGTGCTGCCCGCTGCCCGCCGCCGCCGTTTTGGTCGTCGCCGGTGAATCCGTGACCAAATGGTCCAGATCGCCGCCACCGGCTTCCTCGCGGCCTCCTCCCGCGAATACGCGCGGCCCCAGCCTCGCACGCGCCCTGCAGCGAGCAGAGCGAGCTCGCCGGAGCTCGGTAGAGCTCGCGGTGGCCGCCGTCGCCTGTGTGCCGCACGCTGACGTGCGGGCCCCGCCTGACAGAAATTTAATATTTCCGTAAACGATTTTCGTAATTAATAAAATCCTGAACTGTAGGTCCCGGCTGTCAGATGTTTAATAATTACAGGAAAAACTATAAAATTCGTAAAATTCATATCTCTTGATCCGTAATTCAAAAAAATACAAACAATATACCGAAATTTGCACAAAAATGAGCTCTTTGCAACTAACACATTACCATGCATGATTAAACAAATTTAAATAATTTTAAGTTAGAGGAATTGGTATAACCTTTTTATTTTAATTATGGAGCTTACGGAAATGACAACTTTTAGAAAAGTCGTAAAATTTATGTCTTTTGATTCGTAATTCAAAAAAATGCAAACAATATATCAATAACTTTAAAGCTATCCGTCGAAAAAACATGGAAAATATATCAACATGATCACAAAAATAAATGCTGACTAATTATGGCATAAGATCAAAATTTCAAATTTAAGTATGTTTACATTTAGAATGCCTTTCAAATCTGAGAATTTTGCAAACGCGAAAAGAATTCAAATATGAATAACTTCCCAATTTTACCAATTTTTGGAATCTGAACAATTAATAAATGCAAACTTTTTTGAATTCCAATAGTTTTTAAATCTGAACAACTTTTCAATGTGTACATTTTCAAATTTGAATTTTTTCACCACGGTATTTACAAATGTGACAACTATATCAGCATTAACACAAAAAAAAACATTGACTATTTATGACAAATGATCAAATTTCAAATTTGAATACTTTAAATTTTTTAATGCCTTTCAAACCTGAGCATTTAAAAAAGTAAGAAATTGTTAAAATTCTGACATGTGGGCCTACCCTGTTTAACCAATTTCTAAAAAATGATAAATGCTGCGAAAAACAAAAACTTCAAATCTATCCGTCCAAAAAAAAGAAAAATATATCAACATTGACACAAAAATAAACGTTGACTATTTATGGCGTATGATCAAATTTCAAATTTGAATATTTCAAAATTTTCAATGCCTTTCAAATCTGAGCATTTAATAAACGTGAAAATAGCTCAAATATGAATAGCTTCCCAATTTGACCATTTTTAAAATTTGAACAACTTTTCAACATAAACTTTTTTTGAATTTTAATAATTTTCAAATATGAACAATTTTTGAATGCGGACATTTCCAAATTTGAATTTTTTACTCCGCGGTATTTTTTCTTCTAACCACACGGCCGCGGCGCGCCAGGTTGCCTAGTTGGCATGTAAGGGCAACTCCAATGGCGCTCCCATTTTGTGTCCGTATGTTTCCGTTTTTTGTCCGAATTTGTCCGTTTGGGAGCGTTAGATATGTGTCCACAGAATATCTGCATGGTGCACCCATAGCACCTCCCATTTTGGAGAGTACATTACAATTTTTAGTCCATTTTCAAACAAAAATAAAGATTTAAACTAAACTTAATATAAATATGACACGAACCTAGACATAAATTAAAATCTAAACATAAAATTTCATAAAGTTAAAAAATTAACAACATTGCATAACAAAACATAAATAAAAGTAACTAGTGTTTCTAAATGGTAATCTTCGATCATCGTCAGAATCGAAACAAATCATGCAATTTCACAAAAGATCTCCAAAACTGAGATCACATCGAAGGTGAACATAGGCTCACCAGAGCATAATATTTAGCCTCCCTTCCACTTGACCATCTTGTACTTACGTTTATTGTCCAAGGAGTTCTAGAAGAAATGATTGTCATACTAGCGCCCCCCCCCCCCCCCCCCCCCCCCCCCCAACACCCTACTCACACACATAGCATGGAAACTTTGACAACCGTAGGTTTGAAATCATGCCTTATCAACTTTCTATTGGCGATGGTTATACCTAGGTAAGCCAAAAGAGATGGATCATTTCTTGCAGCTTAGAAGGTTGCAGATTTGATTTGCTCAGCTTCATGACAACAGAGGATAAAAGCCAAGGGCAAAGTTAGCATATAGAGTCATCGGTGTCAAATATACCAATGGTTTCTTGCCGATTCCCTTTAGAAACAACCAATTAATACCACGGATAAGAAATAACACTAATGTATTTGAAAGAATGACACCAACAATGTTGGCAAGGATTGGCTGACTTAACGTGAGATGACTTTGGGTCAATGGCGTGTGGGTCTGCCGCATGTGGGGCCCACACTTCAGTGGCCCAAAGTCATCTAGCGTTACATCAACGAATCTGAGCCCTGACAATGCTTTGTTCTAGCTTTGCCCCCATGTCAGGGCTAAAATCGAGGGTTAGTAACGAGAGGAACCCTCATTTCGTGAGATGAAGGCTTCACTTTTGAGACCTGACAAAGCTTCCAAATATTGGAGGATGAACTTGATGTTGCCTAATTGAAGATCATTCTCCATGATCAAAATCTTAGTGTTATCCACTTATTGTAGCCAATTGCATGAGGGTTCCTCTCGTTACTAATAGGAAATTAGAACGAATAATATAGTCATGGAATAGCCAATTCATCTCACGAATAATCAAAGTTGGTCCTTGCAAGTTGCACGAACCATACTAATTTTAGCCTACCAAAAAAATGCTTCTGCTTGTGCGCTTTGTTTGTCTGGGAATGCATGAAGAAATCTTTTCTAACCCTGGATTTTAGGCTCTTGTTCTCGCAGGGTAGCACCGGTACACCATAAAGTGAGAGATTTGGGCGGCCACGAAAATGAGTTTCATTCCAAAGTCTGCTTTTTCCATTTTCTTTCAGCATCACATGATTAAAACGCAATAATACATCAAAGATCACTAATATATATACTCTACCTACTGCCCTAGCTAACTAACATCAACCTCAAAGTAGTTTCTTAGTTTATAAACATTATTATTCTGTTCTTTTATATCTGAACCATCGCTGGCAGGGGTCAAAGCAACCATGCAGGCGTTTGATCATTGGAGCGACCGAATGTGTAATCTGCCCTTGGATGAGGAAGATATTATTGCACTGTTGGCGAACAAGTAAAGCAGGATGTGTTGGGTTTTTCTAATTCTAAAGCAACGGCGATTATCGTTACGGCCAGGTGGCTAGCTAGGTAGATGCCTTGTCATTCGGTCATCTATCTGCAGAGACAAACGTGCCGCCATTTTCTACTCTAAGCGTAGGATTATTCTTTGAGTCAAAAGGAATGCATCTTCGATTAGTCAGCTCGACCAGCTCCGGCGAATAGAACGGACGGTGCAGAAATCTCCGAGCGCCGCACGGCCGTCTGCTGCGTTGTAATGGCGACGTCAGGCTGGCGTGGGCCGGCGACGCCGTGGGTCCGGAGCCCCGCACGCGTGTCTCCCCGGCCGGCGTCCTTTTTAGGCTTGGCCCCGGCCGGCGCGCTGTTGGAGTCAAAGTCCCTGCCTGAAAGTGACCGTCGCCGGCGCCTGCGCCGCCCGCCCATTCGTGACCCTGTGCATCTGACTATACACAGACGCGTCCAAGCCTCACCTTTTGCTGGCGCGGAATCTGCAACTGCAAGTATGGCTATATCATGCATGCTCTGAGTTGTGACCGTGTGATCAACTGGCACAAACTAGCTCCGAACCTAACTTGGGGTTTTGGATATCGGGGGCAGGCAACCAGTCATATAGAACAAGAACTAAACCAGTTTGATGAACGTCTCACCGTAGTATCTACTTTTGGCGTCATGTCGAGCCACTTCCAAGATTGTTATCGAAGCATCATAGGTTAAGCAGTTAACTGCTGCGCTCATCTAAAATAAATACAGTGTTGTCTTCTTCATGTTTTACTCCGTTGCTGCAGGAAACGGACAGCGTTAGTTTAGAGCAGGACGCAACTGCTGCAGAATGGTTGGCTTAAGACTTTTATGTGTGCGTTTTACTAACGCAAAGAATGCATGTCGTCTTCCGCATAGCGAGCTCAACATGTCTCTCTCCCTAGCAGCTGTGGATTACGTGCAGTATCCCAGTGACAGCACCAGCATTCTACCTCTCATTTTCAAGGGACTACTAGCTAGATGGCATAAGGAAAAGTACAAGAAAAAAATGTGCTGGAGTGATACATTATGCAACTGCTTTAGACTTTCAGAACCCCTGTCTCTGAGTATAGATTTTGCAACAACCCTTTGTACAGCTGGGTACATATCTCTGAATCTGCCATCACGAAGTCGACAAGAACAGAGTCTTCTTCTCTGACGTACTGACGCTGTTTCTTTCGAACCATTCATCTGAAGATTCTCAACTCTGTAGCGCGTGCAAGATATTTCCTGAACCAAAACAGTCCACATTAGCAGAAAACAGAAAAGGACGTTGACTCCTCGATGTGCAATGTAGTGCGGAAACTCTGCAAGGTCAACGAGCCCAATCAAGGAAAGCTAGGTGTTGATGCTTCCTGAGGTCACCAGAGAAGCTCCTTGAGCCCGACTGCCACTTTCTGAAAAAGATTTGACCTGATTATCCAAGATAATCCTTTTAACCACAAAGCTCTGGTCAATTGATATGCAAGTGAACGGGCCTGCCAGGGCCAGATAGCCCACGCATGGGGTTGAAGCCTTGAAGGTATCCATGGAATGCATGTTTCGCGCTTTAAGCGGACACGTTCGTTACCCGCCGGTGAGGTATCATCGTATTCCAAGTTACTGTAGCATCGTAACATTTTCTGCACTGATGAGAAAAGTAGAGCGCAATTTCACAACACAAGAATTGTTTACTCAATTTTTTGACGGATATGCTACAAAGAGCGAATCGGAGGTGCCATGAATGGCTACGAGGATCATGCGGGTACGCGCAATTGCTCATGCATATGGTTCGGACCATTTGCGTCCAGGATAGATTGCTTTCCTCTAACGAGGTGATTCTCAAACTTTGCACGCACCACTCGATCCCATTTCGTTCGCTAGTAGTCAATGGTACATGGATTATCGATGGAGCATCGATGGATTGCGCAGATGGCATGCTTGAATACAGCTTCGGCTCCAAAAACCAATCAATTATAGATGCATCAAATCCGCAATAAACAAGCTCTTTGATCTATAAGGGCGTTTAGTACATTCCTTACTTGAAGCAACAGTTCTAATAGTCAGCCAAACGACCCTCTTCAAAACAACACATAATCCCAACAGTTTTCCCACTAACCCAACACAACCATGAACCATCCAAAGCTGCTTTAGACAAAGCAATGTAGGAATGTTACCCTAATGAAGCTACAATCTACTGTAAGGAAAAAAAACAGGCGTATAGATATATTGAGTTGAAACTCGCCCATAATTTTTTTTTCGTAAAATTATATGAACATTTGCTAAGTTTATGGAAAAAAAAACCCATGGATACATTTTACGAGGGCGGAAGATGCAAGAAACAATGCCTATTTTGTGGGGGAGATTAATGCACATATCACTTATTTTTCGGTTCCCCTTGGCACGGTATATCTGAAGTTTTGTTAAATTTGATTTTTATATGAACAGTGAGTGATTTTTTTAAAAAATGAATGAATTATTTATACTTGGTTGGGGCAGTATTGCATGAAATAAAAATAAAAATCATAGTACGAATTACGTCAATTTTGAGGGCTAGGAACGTTGTATGATTCCACAGGACTTGGCCGAGTGAGCTAATTTCAATGGTTATTAGTGCTTGCGGTTGGGTTAAAACCTGGTATCTTTCGCAGAACAAGGTAAGATTGAAACTCGGATATTGCACAAAGTTGTTGCAGCAGACACAAGCAGAAATATTCGATTCACACATAAGCTACATGTCATGGACGCAACGCATGGACAAAGAGAGGCAATGGAGATCTCTTGGAATGGTATCAGCATTCTGAATATTTATGGTGGGGTAGCAAGGTTCCGGAAGCATGATACTTTTGGGTAGTCTATTGTTGTAATGGTTGTGTGTTTTGCTCTGCTCTGGATTATAAGATGCAATCACTTTCCTGTTATGTCTAACTTTGGATTAATACGATGCTGGCGATGGTGTGTTCTGGTGTTTCAAAATGTAAATTTGGTTCCTATAAAAATCGAGGGAACCTTTTTATATAAAAGAGTCATGCTGCTTTCAAGCCATGCCACCGACAAACAGCTACACGAGGACGTATTCTGCATTATCTATGACCAATTCTACTATTTTGCTATCATTTTGATTCATTGCACCTATGGGACAAGAAAACCAAGTTTGATTCATTTTGACCTTTTTATAGGTCATATGGTACTCCTAATAAACTCGGGGATTAATTCTCTATCCTAAAAATGAACTCTAGAACTCACATGACTGACAACCGGGCAATTGGTCGGTGAAACTCAAGAGGTACCTGCTCTATGCATAAATATAGCATAGATCTGGCCTAAACGTAACCAACTATTCCGTGTAAAAAAATTCACACTTAC
This sequence comes from Poa pratensis, assembly GCA_947311845.1. Taxonomy (NCBI): domain Eukaryota; kingdom Viridiplantae; phylum Streptophyta; class Magnoliopsida; order Poales; family Poaceae; genus Poa; species Poa pratensis. The sequence continues at coordinate 17,705,844 of CAMZMU010000037.1, forward strand.
AATTGTAAAGCTTGGCAATATCATTCCGTTAGTCTTGGAGCGGGAAGAATGCTCATTGAGGAGGACGTATGAGTGCCAATGTCGGTTCTGAGCATGATGAAATATTGTGAAAATGGGAAGCATTGGAAATTTAGTTGGCAAATGAGATGGGGATATTGGCTAAAACTGACCTTCCAAGCTCTCTCTACTATGCATATCGTATGTGTGGTACTTTAATTTGCCGATAGCCTCTTAGATAAAAACGGACACGCCCTCTAATTTGATTAAGAAAACCAAGCGTTCTGCAAGATTTCAGTCAACTACAAAGAAGATACTTAAGACCTGTGATGCACAACCTTGTATCTGGTTGAAAGGCTCATATGCTACTTGGTTGGGTTGAGATTGTTTTCTTCCCCGGAAATTTAGTTTCTCGCCTACCTGTAAACCAGCAAAAGATTGATCATTGGAACTTCTAGAAAACACAACAAATATCAAGTTATTTGGCAACTTTTCTATTAATCAAACTCTACTTCAATGTACATGAAAGTGAACTATTTTTCCTTACAAGATAGAATATGGAAAGAGTTGAGTCATGAAAGTGTGATGTGTTTGGCACCGTTGTTGGACGCTCTACGAGATGCTCTAATATTGGTGTTGTCTCCATGTTTCATTCCCTTACCGCATGAAACAGACCATGTGAGTTCGGAGCAGGACGCAACTGCTGCAGAAAGCTTTCTTGGCCTTAGACTTTGTACGCATTTTAGTAACGCAAAGATGCGTGTCGTCTTCCGCGTAGGAAACTGAACGTCTGTCTCTAGGTGACCAATCAACGCTTATGGAAAGAAAGAAAGAAAAAAAAAAGAAAGAAAGAAAGAAAGAGAGGCGGCGGCCTAGGCTTTCAACCCTAGCCGTCGCCGCCGGCGCCATCTGCATCTTCATCGTCGCCTTCGTCTAAGAATTGACGGGTCCTCGCCTCCTCTAGTTGCCGCTCTGGCACTAGGAGGGGTGGGGACCTCGGACCTGTGCAGGGCGCTATACAAAGGTCCTTAATGTTAGAACTTGGTTTTGATTGTTTTCTTCTTCGTCAATGGAGATGCCTTCGTCTGCAATAAGTGATCTTCTGCGCTTCGTTCGACGGCGTGATCTCTTTCCCGACGTCAATGATGGCTTTGAATGATTAAGTTTGTCTAGGTATGGTTCTTCAGATCTTGCTTCGCCAGATCAATCTTAGATTGTTTCTTATGGTTGCCGCGAGGAGGATTGTCCTCGCAATATCTATCCCGGCTACTACATCTTCGGCAATGGTGATTCGTTCTCTCGGCTCCCATCGACGTCGATAAAGTGGTTCGGTTATTTGTCCCTGCAATATCAGTGGTGGTGCTCTTGCCGATGTTGCTTGGTTAATTTAATGGCTGCGTGCGTGCACAAAGTCTTGGCATTGCGGCTCAAAATTAAAATGAGAGAAACTTCGTTGGTATTCACAGGTCTGTGGTTTGGTGTATTCAGCGTTGTTGTACGGCTGCCTTCAGAAAAGTACAAGATTGTGTCATGGAAGAAGAAAGGGCTTGAAGATCTCATAGATTTGTTCGTCTCTTTTAGTATTGTTTTTGTAATCGATATAATCGTGTACTTTTTGCTGGTTTAATATATATGGTAAAATTCAAAACAAAACAAAAAGAACGTCTGTCTCTAGCTCTGGATTACGTGCGAAATCCCAGCGACAGCACCCGTCTTCTCCCTCTTAATTTCAAGGGACTACCAATTCCGTAAAGAAACACTACTATACAGGGATTAGCTAGGTGACATGAGGAATAGTACAAGAAAATTTGTGCTGGACTGGTACATTATGCAACTGCTTTAGACTTTCAGAACCCTCGTCTCTAAGTTAAGACTTTGTAACAACCTTTGTTCAGCTGCGTTCGCATCCTACCTCTCTAAAACTGCCATCACGAAGTCGACAAGAACAGAGTCTTCTTCTCTGACGTACTGACGCCCGTTTGTGGCGAACCATTCATCTGAAGATTCTGAACTATCTAGCGCGTGCAAGATATTTCCTGAACCAAAACAGTCCACACTAGCAGAAAACAACAGAAAGGACGTTGACTACTTGATGGGCAATGTAGTGCTGAAACTCTGCAAGGTCAACGAGCCCAATCAACCAAAGCTAGGTGTTGGCCGGAGCCCGGAGGAGCTCCTTGAGCCTGACTGCCACTTTCTGAAAAAGATTTGACCTCATTATTCAAGATTCTCCTTTTAACACAAATCTCTGGTTTGAACGGCGTGCCAGTGCCAGGACTAGATAGTCCACGCCTGTAGCTGATGCATGCTTGACATTTTAAGCGAACACTTTTCTTACCGGTGAGGTGTGTGTTTTGCTCTGCTTTGGCTTATAAGATGCAATCACTTTCATGTTATGTCTAATTTGGGATTGATACTATGGTGGAAATGGTGCGTTCTGGTGTTATACAATGTCAATTTAGTTCCTATGAAAATTGGGGGAAATATTTTTATATTAAAAACTCATGCTGCTTTCAAGCCCGACAAACAGCTACGCGAGGCATTGAAGCTAGTTGCAGTTGCGCACACCGATTGAACTATTTTGCTAGCCTTTGATTCATTGAATCTATGGAACAAGATATAGGTAGGTCATATGGTACTTCTAATAAACTCGGGATCAATTCTCTATCATAAAAATGAAGTCTAGAAGTCACATGACTGACAACCGTGCAATTGATAGGTGGAACACAAGAGATATCTGCTCTATGCATAAATATAATGTACATTTGGCCTATACGTAGCCAACTATTCCATATAGTAGTAAATTCACACTTGCAATTGTAACGCTTGGCAATCTTGCTCCTTTATTCTTGGAATGGGGAGAATGGTGATTAAGGAGGACGTATGAGTGGCACTGTCAGTTATGTGCATGATGAGATGTTGAGAATGGGACGCATTGGAAATATTAGTTGGCGAGTGAGGTGATGGTATTGGCTAGAAGCCTAGAACTGACCTTCCAAGCTCTGTCTACTATGTATATCGTGCGTGTGCTACTTTCTTAGATCAAAAGAGACACGCCCTCCGATTTGATTAAGAAAACCAAGTGTTCTGCATTGCTATCAGCAACATACAAGATACTTAGGACTAGCATCCTTAGACGACACAACTGCCTCCCGGGTCGCTCCGCTCGAGCGGCTCCGGAGGCCTCCCCAACCCTAGCCCAACCACCCTCAGATCCGCGCTCCCCTGGCCGTCGCCGCCGCCGACGCCGGCGGCGGTGGCGGCGCTCGGCTCGCCAAAGGCGGGAGGGCGGTGGAAGGCGTACCGTGGCGGCGCTCCTGCGAGCGGGAGGAGCGGCGCCGGTCGGTCGCGCACAGAGGTGCGCCGAGGCAGACGCAGGTGGCGGCGCGGTCGAGCAACGCGAGCTGGCGGCGGGTCGGTGCGTGGCGACGCGCCCTGGAGCTCGGCTTCGGGCAGCGGCGCCTAGGCCCGTTTGGGCTCGATCTGGGCCCAGCGGGCCCGCTCGTCCAAAGTGTGCTTCGGGCACGGCCGCTGCTCGGCAAGGCTACCAGCGAGGGGACGTGCCCCTCTGCTCTACGGTGGCGCATCGGTGGAGTGGAATCCGGGTCCGCGGTGGTGGATCGAGCCTTCTCTGCTCGATCTGGCCGCTGGTGGCCGGGGTGAGGCCGGCGTGCTGGTTTCCCCTACCTCTTCAACGACTGCACAAGGAACTCCTCTCTGTGATGGTGGGCCGTCGTCTCCGATATGCCGTTGTCTCGTCGACCCTGTGGAGTTCGGTCAGGTCCGGGAGAAATCCTAGCTTCGCGCTGGTGACGGCGGCACCTGTGGGTGTCGTCTCCTTCTTGAAGGCGTCGTCATGACCGGAGGACCGTGCCACACCCTTGAGCAACAGGGGAAACCCTAGGCCCGGCTCGCCGGACCCAGCAGGCGCCATTCCCTCCTTGGAGGCGTCGTCTGAGTTACTCGAGGTGTCTTCGTAGCGGCTGGCGGAGTTAGTCTTGGTCTTCTCCAGAGCGTGGGCACTCGGGGCGCAATGTACTCCGCCGTCGATGCTTCCCGGCGACATCCTCTTCCGGTTCGGTCGGAGCCCGCCGTCCACTCGCCAATCTTCTAGGCACTTATGGCTGGAGGATGCGTTGGTCCGAGCTGCTTGACATGGTTGTTCTCCGGAGGCTTTAGACATTGGTAGTGACGCGACCTTAGTGCTTTGTGTTGTGATCTTCGCCATTGTTGGCTTAAGATCGGACAAGTTGAGTCGTGTGTTGTCGTTGTAGGTGTCGGATTGTTCGGGTTTTGGGTCTAGTTTACCTTATAAACTGGACCAGTCTTGTTTCCTCTTAAGCTTAATACAATAACGCGCTCGAGAGCGGGTTCTCGAAAAAAAAGATACTTAGGACTTGTGATGCACAACCTTGTATCCGGTTGGAAGGCCCAAATCTACTTGCGTGGGTTGAGTATCTGATTTCTTCCCCGAAATATTTAGTTTCTCCCCTACTTGTAAACTAGCAAGAGATTGAACATTGGAACTTATTGAAAACACAACAAATATCAAGTTTATATTTGTGTGTTTTCGTAACTTCCAATGAATGTACACGAAAGTAAACGGTACTTGCTGACTAGATAGTCAATGAAAAGAGTTGAGTCGTCGTCGAAAGTTGATCATGCATGCTTTGCCCTTTAAACGGTATTTGCGCACTCACGGGGTCATCTATATTTCGACGTATATACATAAAATGTTTTCCATCTCTGTATAAAATTGTTCAAGTTATATATAAGAGCCACAATAAAAATCGTTTGCCACGAAAGAAATTGAATTTTCACGTGTGTGCGCTCACCTATAGAGTCGTCTATGCTTCATTTTCATGCCGGATTTTTATCCCTTTTTTGTTGAACTAATAAACTCCCTTATCATCAAAACCATTCAGATAGGATAAATATTCTCACTAAACATTATTCAACACAATATAATAAATTTTCACACTTTGCGTGTTCACCAGGGAGAAGCGTCTATTTATTTTTGTACGGCATGTATAAATAATATGTTTTTCCCTCGTCCTGGAAGATTGTCCATGTAATATAATAGCCAAATTAAAAATCAATGTTAGTTTAATGGTAAATTCAAGGAAGAATCAGTGCAACAAATAGATTACATTAAACAACGATTCAATCAAATTCTTCCTAATGGTAAAATTGGCTGACTTCATTGATTAGTGAATTACATGGAAGGAGCTTGATTTGCCGCCAAAGGCGCCAAATAGGCGCTCCCGCCAAAGCTCGTCTGGAGCGGCATAGCCACAACCCATATCGCGCGATCCGTGGAATCATATATATCGCCCGTTGGCTACGCGAAACGAGCACGTCGTCTGAAGAAAGCTGCTGATGGGTTGACACATTGGACAGATTTTCACCTTTTTCTGTTTTTTCTTCTTCTATGTTTTCTCTTTGTAATTTTCATTTTCCTTTCTGTTTTCTTTCCTTTTATTTGTTCTTGTTTTTTTCCATTATTCATTTTTTGTCTTTTTAGGATTTTGAAAAATGTTTATATTTGACTAATTATTTATTTATTTATTTTGAATCCAAACTGAACAGTTTTCAAAATCTCTACATATTTTAAACTTGAACAATTTTGTAATTTCAACAGATTAATTTTTAACCCGAATTTTTTTCATATCTGCACATCTTAAAATTCCGTATATTTTTACAAATCCGAAACTCTTATGAACGATTTTCGAAAATAGATAAATAAACGAAAGAAACAGAGAAAAGGAAAACAGAAAAAAAAACGTGATTTAAATGAGAAACGCGAGTTAATGGGCCGGCCCATTGGTCGGACCTTCAGGCGGTGCGGGCCACCTCCTCGCCTGAAGGCGGGATATAAGCGGTCCTCGTTTGCCTGTCCAGAAACCAGTGATGCGTGACCTGTACGCGCGCGCGGCACGTACGATGCATCGGTCCGTTACTGCTCGTGGCCAGTAGCTCGCTCCAACCAATACGGTAGTGTGCATGAGGATTGAGGAGTGGAGAAACATGTATCGCTCCCTCTCAACGAGCATGCATTGTGTGATCAGTGAACTGTGAGACATGCACGATGTGGCGGAGTGGACATGCGCACGGAGGACAGGTACAAACACATTTGCCGCAAAGAGCGCAAGGATGTAAAAATAGAGCTAGTCTTTGTACTAATATAAAATGTTCTGATGTACTTCCGAAATTTTATTTGAAATTTCTTGATATTTTATCAAAAAAATAAAAATACTTTACATAATGGGTGCATCTAGACCTATGACCCAAAACACCGTGTCCGTTAGTTATGCTGTATTTCTAAACTGCCCACTTTTTAGCACACCACTCATATCGCGGGGAACCAAATACGTAACATTTGTATTGGTCTAGCCAAAATACTCGAAACGCTTCCAACCAAAACGAGGGCTTCAGTATCTTGCCTCCTGAAAGATTTCTAACTCATGAAAAAGACATTCAATGCGGGCAACCAAATAAGTTGCGCAACATGATTCCAAACGCCATGAACCAGGCAGAAAACACCTTTAAGATCCGGTCGGTGCGGTGAACGGATCACATCACACGTATGTACGCTTGCATTCCCTCGATCGCGAGTTGCAATGAGGAATAGCTGGGCGCGTGCAGCCTACACGCACAACTTGATTTTGTCGGCAAAGACTGACCAATTCAACTCTTTTGCTACACACTTTGATTCATGGCTTGTGCTTCCATACACCCCCAAATCTCACAATCACATAACCGTACCGATCGGCTCGGCTTGAGCCGAGTCTAGGAGTCGGTCAGATTTTATTCGGCTCGGCTTGAGCCGAGTCTAGGAGTCGGTCAGATTTTATTCGGCTCGGCTTGAGCCGAGTCTGGGAGTCGGTCCAAGCCCTGGCTCGCGCGGAGGAAAAATGAAATTAATTGGTGGCTGCTGAGATTCGAACCTGGGTCACAAGCATGCAGCACAAGGAGTCATACCGCTGAGCTAACTTAATCTCTGTGTTGTACTCCCTCCATTCCTTCATATAATGTGGCTAAACTTTTGCACGAATATCGCATCATATAACGTACGTATTAGACTAGATTGCCCCTAGGAAAAATCGGAAGGGAATAGTCCGTATGAGCAAAGAATTGGAAACATTCCTTCCGAAGAAAGTGATCGCCAAGAATTAATTACGATCCTATTTCTAAGCTACGTGAGGACGTGAGGTGAGCTATCTAACGTACTAAAAGGATTCCTATTTAGGCTAGCTGAGAGAGACAAAATGAATGCTAATTCTATTTTATGTGCATGCCGTTTTAGGTAGGTTGCATGCGTCAAGCTTGTACGCTATGTAATTGGCTTAAATAATTGTATCTTCCTCAATTCAAGGGATTGCATGCGTTTAGCTGATAGTTATTTTTTTAGAAGCTCGGTATAATATTAGTACGCTCTATATTTAGGAATTTTCCTAAAAGATTAGGAAGCTTACATCATGGAACAAAGGGAGTATAATGCATACTATAGAATACTATTTAACCTATCTACGTGGCTGAGGAAATGAATGGAGCTAGCATAGGGAAATGGATGGAGCGAGCCTACATAGCGCAAGCAGGACATATCTTTATACATTTTTTGACGTACTAATTATTGAAATTGAGCATCAAATTATTTAAAATTATTTCTAAAAAATTAACAACAAGAAATTGAAATAGAGATGAACCCATTTTCATGAAAAACTTGACAATTGCAGCAAGTGATATTTTTGGCCTGTTTGAAATGACCCATTATTTTTTCCTAGTATAGTATGACCAAAATAGGCATCCTTGACACATAGTTTTCTTTTTTGACAAGTCCAACATATTATTAATTTTTTCCAGCAAATATGTCGAAAAAGAGCATTCTTGCACGTGCAACGAATTTTGCGATAACCGAGTCAATGTGAAAACCAGTTGGTCTACCCATTTCGACGCCAGTCCAAGGGTAGAGGACACACGACACAAAAATCATCAGGGTTCATCAAAAATCTATGATAGTATATGACAGGTCCACTCGAAAAGTTGGATTTGATCATAATATTCCTATATAGGTGTGGATTGAAGTTGATGAGACAATATCCAACCTCCAAATTCACATAATTATCAGTTTGGCATTATTCCCGGCATTTTTGTATTGAAATAAAAATATATGGAACATTGCCAAAATGCAAAATAACATTGCATTCATGCCTAATTTGGTCTTGCTAGATGTCTAGAAGTGCTGCACGTGGATCCACACGTCCCAAACATGGTAGATATACAACTAGAAAGTTATGAGTGTTGCATGTTGGTCTACATGTCCCATTGTGCTAGTTTAAAATAGATAGGGTGTTACATGTGGGTCCACATGTCCCAAGTGGTAGATACATACCTGTCTGACCTGCTAGACATTTGGATCTACATGCACCATCCCTAAACAAATTGACCTAAAACTATCATGTGGGTCTCACAACATGCAACATAGTTAGGAGTGTTGCATATGGGTCCACATGTCCGAAAGTGGTAGATATAGTACAAGATGGTTACGAGTGTTGCATGTGGGTCCACATGTCCCTAGATATGCTAGGTCAAGATGGATAGGGGTTTTGCATGTGGGTCCACATGTCCCAAGGGTGCTAACGAAAACCAAGTGGGCCTGATAGGAGTGTTTTTATGTGGTCCACATGACCAAAATGTGATAGATGTATACCTAGATGGTTAGGAGTGTCACGGTGGGATGACATATATCCCAAAGGTTATAGGGGCATACCTATATATCTCGCAAGGAGAGTTGCATGTAGGTCCATAAATGTCCCGAAGGTGGTAAGGGTAGACCTAATGGAGACAGGAGTGTTGTTTGTGGGTCCACATGTCTCAAAGGTGTAGGGGTAGACGTGTGTGGGTCCACATGTCCAAATTAAGGGTGCTATGGGTAGACCAAGCGGGTGTGGTAGGAGTGTTTTCATGTGGGTCCACATACCCAAAAGGTGATAGATGTATACCAAGATGGCTAGGAGTGTTACGGTGGGATGACATATCCCAAAGGTTGTATGGGCAGACCTATATATCTTGCAAGGTGAGTTGTATGTGGGTCCACACATTTCCTAAAGGTGGTAAGGGTAGACCTAGCAGGTCAGATATGAGTGTTGTTTGTGGGTCCACATGTCTCAGAGGTGGTAGGGTAGACGTGTGTGGGTCCACATGTCCCAAGGGTTCTAAGGGCAGACCAAGCTAGCGTGATAGGAGTGTATTCATGTGGGTCTACATGCCTAAAAGGTGATAGATGTATATATAGATGGCTAGGAGTGTTGCGGTGGGACGACATATGTTCCAAAGGTTGTAAGGGTAGACCTATCTCGCAAGGAGAGTTGCATGCATGTGTGTCCACACATGTCCCGAAGGTGGTAAGGGTAGACCTAGCGGGTCCGATAGGAGTGTTGCATGTGGGTCCCCATGTCCCAAAGGTGGTAGGGGTAAACATGTGTGGGTCCACATGTCCCAAGGGTGTTAATGGTAGACCAAACGAGCGTGATAGGAGTGTTTTCATGTGGGTCCACATCGGCAAAAGGTGATAGATGTATACCTAGATGGCTAGGAGTGTTGTGGAGGGATGACATATATCCCAAAGGGGCAGACCTGTATGTTGTGGGAGTAGCAAAATCATTTGAGTTGCATGTTGTCGCATATAATGGGTAGGGTTGCATGTTTTAAGTGTAGATGGTTATTCTATCACCTCTGGGCCATGTAGACCCACATGAAACACACATGTACCACATCTGGACCACGTGGACCCACATGCAACACTTCTATGTGGCCATATCGGTCTACCCTTACAACCCTTGTGACATCTGGACCCACATGCAACACTCTAGACCCGCTAGGTTTACATCCATCAGTTTCAAAACATGTAGACGCACATGGATCCAGATCTCTAAACCCCTACATGGGTGGGTCAAAATGGATAGGGGCGGCGTATATGGGTCCAGATCTCTAAACCTGACATAGGTGGGTCAAGATGGCTAGGCCAAAAAGTGTGGTGTCTATGGGTTCAGATCTGTCAGACGTGTGTTGTTCACCCTTGGATCGACATGTGGACCCATATGCAATACGCCTATCTATGTTGTATGTTGTGGGACCATCAAAATCATTAGGGTTGCATGTTGTTGCATCTAAGGGTAGGGTTGCATGTTGTGAGTGTAGATGGTTATTCTACCACCTTTGGGCCATGTGGACCCACATGCAACAGTTCTACTCAATGTGATAGATATACAGCTAGATGGCTATGGGTGTTCCATGTGGGTCCACATGTCCCAGATCTACAACCTTTGGGGCATATGGATCCACATACAACACTCTTGTCTAAGTTGCATTTTATGAGACCCACATGCCAGTTTTAGGTCAAACTGTCTAGGTCTCGTGCATGTGGGACCAGATCTCTAATAGGGCATATGGATCCACATTTCATACATGTGGACCCACATATAACACCTCTAAACAACTAAGTCTGTCCCTACTGATACGTCTCAAACGTATCTATAATTTTTGATGTTCCATGCTGTTATTATATCAATTGCTACATGTTTTGGCTACACTTTATATCATTTTTATGCATTTTCTGGACTAACCTATTAACAAGATGCCACAGTGCCAGTTCCCTGTTTTCTGCTGTTTTTGGTTTCAGAAAATCTATTAAGGAAATATTCTCGGAATTGGACGAAACAGAAGACATCGTCAATAATATCACGAGGAGATCACGGAGTCCAAAGGGGAGTCGGAGCAGACCCACCAGGGGGGCACGCCACACTAGGGCGCGGCCCAGGTGGGCCCGCGCCCCCCTATGGCGTGGTGGCCCCCCTCGGCCACCGACGCCGCCTCTTCGCCTATATATTATCCGCGACGCGAAAACCCTATTACGGTCGATCATATTCCATGAAAAGTTCCGTCGCGGCCGTCATCGTCAATCTCAGATCGGAGGAGTTCTGAAGCTCTTCCCGGCACCCTGCCGGAGGGGAGATCATCACCGGAGGGCTCTACATCACCATGCCTGCCTCCGGAGTGATGCGTGAGTAGTCCACCCCTGGGATGTTGTGTTTGCTGGGATCCGATGAATATTGATACCATGTTTATTCAAGTTGTTTATCTATGTGCTCTTGATCTTGCATGCTCTCCGTTGCTAGTAGATGCTTTGGCCAAGTAGATGCTTGTGACTCCAAGAGGGGGTATTTATGCTCGATAGTGGGTTCAGTCTCTAGATATCTGGATCAGTGACAGAAAGGTCTAAGATGGTAGATGTGCTGTTGCTACTAGGGATAAAACATTGGTGCAGTGTCCAAGGGCACTTGTATTGATTACATTACACACTTTACTTCATGCAATAATCTGTTGTTAGCAACTTAATACTGAATGGATGCGGATGCTGCCTTGAAGGTGGATTATTTAGGCATAGATGGTTGGAATAACGGTCTATGTACTTTGTTGTAATGCCCAACTAGATTTCATAGTAGACATCTTGGCATGTATTGCATTGTTATGCCCTCTCTATTTGTCAATTGCCCAGCTGTAATTTGTTTACCCAACATGCTAGTTATCTGTTCTGAGAGAGACACCACTAGTGAACTGTGGACCCTGGTCCAATTTCCTCATACTGTTTACACAACCTGCTGCAATCATCTGTTTCCTGTTACTTGCTGTTTTTCCTGCTGTTTTCCACACCATACGTTTAACTCTTTGTTTCTGCAAGACCGGAGAGATTGACAACCTCTCTGTTTCGTGTTGGGCAAAGTTCTGGTTTGTGTCTGTGCAGATTCCACGTTGGTGCAAGCTCCCTAGCGCCAGGGGGAGTCAACATCAACAACCTTCCGATAGATCGTCAAGTCCTACTGGATTGATAACCTTGGGTAGATTATTCAAGGGAAAACTTCTGCTGTCTACATCATAACCTTCCTCTTGGGGTTCACCAACACGTAGCCATCAAGCTGTTTTCTGGCGCCGTTGCCGGGGAAGTACTCATCATCACCATCATCATCATCCTCAAATACTCTCCCGTCAACCAGGCACCAGCTGTTTTCTGGCGCCGTTGCCGGGGACTTGGAGGCTATTGGAAAGGGGAGTCTCTCAGTTCCAATCTCTTTACTTTGTTTTTGTCTTGCTTAGTTTATTTTATTTTATCTTGTTTGCTTTCAATATTCAAAAATACAAAAAAATTAGTTACTTGCATTTAGTTTATTTTCGGTTTTGTTTCTTGCTGAGTTATTATGTCTAGCTCTTTACTTGCTATCACTAGTTACTTTCCTTGAAACTAGTCCTATGGCTGAAAACAACATGAGAGAGCTTTATGAAATTTATCTTGAGTTGGGACATGAGGTGTTTGAAGAGAAAATTAAAAAGCCTATGGAACTTTATTTGCATAACAATCATGATAGTAGCAATGTTATTAGCATACATTCTTTGAACACCATTATTGCTAATGCCATGGAAAGCTCTAAGCTTGGGGAAGCTGGTTTTGATAAAAATGATATTTTTAGTCCCCCAAGCTTGGAGGAGGAAGAATGCTATACTTTTGAATGTCATGATTCTATTGAAATATCTCCTTTTGATAAATTTGAAGTAAACATCCTCCTTGACTCAGTAAAAGAGGAAATTGCAGAAAGTAAAAATGTGCTCCCTAATGTTATTTATGATAATTCTCTTGATGATGGTCCTATATTGCCTGATGATATTAATCTTGCTACTATTGTCAAAAGTGAGTTTAATGACTCCACTGTTTTTGAGCTTAATAAAAATTATGTGTTTGAAGATCATGAAAAGCATGCTTCATGTGATAGCTATATTGTTGAGTCTATTCATGATGCTACTGAAAATTATTTTGAGAGAGGAAAATATGGTTATAGAAATCTTCATGTTATTAGATTTCCTCTCTTTGTGATGAAAGTTTTGAGCTTTCTCTTGTGTTGCTTTTATATGATGGTTTCTTTAAAACCTACTGGTCATTATGTGAGAGGGAGACATAGTTTCATATATCACAATAATATTAAGTCTCCTCTCTTTATGTTGAAAATTTTGAAGTTGCACTTGTTTTGTCTTCCTATGCTAGTCACTTTGTGCTTCATTTACTTGTTTTCTTACAAGGCTCCTATGCATAGGAAGAGTGTTAGATTTAAACATGTTTTATATATGCTTCTTGATGCTCTCTTTTACGTTTCAACTCTCATCTTTATGTGAGCATCATAAAAATCACTATGCCTAGCTAAAAGGCGTTAAAGAAAGCACTTTGGGAGATAACCCATGTTTTTATTTGCTGTTTTATTTTGTTTTCTTGAGTCAAGGATGCTTGTTTACCTCTGTAGCAACTCCTTTGTATCTTTTATTTGCTGTTTTGTTGTGCCAAGGAGAGTTACTAATGCAAAGTTGGTTTTATTTTCGGGACTGCATTGGACAGATTGCTGTTCGTCACCGTTTAATTCAGTAGAAAATCAGAAAAAATCGAAAAATGCTGAAACTTTTTGTGCATGTTCCTGATGATGTTACGCAACTTTCATTATTTCAAAAGTTTTCATCTGAGCATCGTAAGTGCCTCGAAAAAATTCGTCATTACAGACTGTTCTGGTTTGACAGATTCTGTCTTTTATTTTGCATTCTCTCTTTTACAAGTTTTTAAGTGGTTTCTTTTCGTGTAAAAGTGCCCACTTGAGCCTAGTAACAGTGGCTAATGTTTAAAATAGTTGGCTTGTGAGTTTTGTCTTTGCTAGAACTTTGAAGTATTATCTTTTAGTGCACTAACCTGCTAATGAGAAAAGCTGTTAAGTTTTGGTGTGAAGGAAGTTTTCAAGTGTTGATAGAGGAGAATGATATTACATGATCAAGAAGAGTGAAGAGCTTAAGCTTGGGGAGGCTTACCTCCCCAGCATATTTCAAGAAGACTCAAGCATCTAAGCTTGGGGATGCCCAAGGCATCCCCTTCTTCATCTACAAATTATCAGGTCATCTCTAATGGTGCTATATTTTTATTGCTTCATACTAGTGTACTCTTCCTTGGAGCGTCAGTGTGTTTTTGTTTTCAGTTTGTTTTGTTTTGTTTGCTGTGCTATACTTGTTGGATCCTAGTATTCATGTTTGGGAGAGAGACACGCTCCACTTTTTCATTAGAATACTCTTGTGCTTCACTTATACTTGTTGAGTATTCCTGTCTAGTTGCTGTTATTGCTGTTAGCTCTCAGTTTTTCATGTATCTCTTGTTAGAGCTTTCAGTTTCTTTTGAAGAAAGTACTCTCTTGCTTCACTTATATCTGTTTGGAGAGTTGTCAAATAAGTTGATTGGTGTTTGGTTGGACCAGAAAAATGCTATGCATGTGGTAGTGGTATAAAATGCTTACATGAATCTTTTTAGATCGTTGTCTTGAGTAATTTGATGCTTGCCAATTGTTTTGAGCTGTCAAGTAATTAATGTTTAAGCTTGTGCATCATGTAAGTAATGGCTATTAATGAAGAACTACTATAAGGATTTTCTGCTATAATAATCTGTTGCATAATTGGAAGTCCATAGTAGTCTAGATAATTTTTGGATGAAGGCTATGTGTTAACAAGGAAGACAGTGGGAGTCTATGGTTCGTCAAACCTTGTGTTTTATGTACACTCTTGCTATTCCAGTTGATAATGATGTTTGCTTATAATAACCTTGCTAGCCTAAACTCTGTACTAAGAGGGAATGCTTCTTGTACATCCAAAACCTTGAGCCAAATCCATGCCACCTGTGTCCACCATACCTACCTATTATGTGGTGTTTTCACCATTCCAAGTAAATTTCTTCATGTGCTATCTACTAACTACTCAAAACTGTTACATTTCCTTTTTGTGTCACTACTTGAAAAGCTCATAAGGACGTAGTAGTGAGATTTGTCATCTTCCATGCTAATTAATTTACAAGGATTGGCAGCTTCATCTGCTTCTCCACCTTTTATTTTGCATTAAAGAGCTGGTTAGTCCACCCTATAAATAAATAAATAGACACTCCTCCATGGTGAATGTTGGTGGGCACCCGAGGATTCGGTTAGCCATGGTTTGTGGAAAGTAAATGGTTGGGAGGAGTGTCACCAATAAGTGCTTGTTACAAGTGCAGTCCTAAAAACTCTCGGAACCGCTCTAAAAGTTAGTTAGCCATGGAAGATGACAAGTACCTGCTATTTGATTTGTTGACACCTGTATACACCATTACCTTACAAAACAATATTTTATGCTCTCTATATGCCTTCGGGAACTACAGCTCTAGCACATGATGTTAATCCCTGCTTCCCTCTGCGAAGGGCCATTCTTTTACTTTTATGTTGAGTCAGTTTTCCCACTTCTTTCTGTCTACTTAAGCAAACATCATTGTCAACTCCAGTATAACAGTTTTTACATAACTTTGTGTTTGGTTGATCATATTCTTTGCATTGACATTATCTATATGATATACATGTTGAAAGTTGAAGCAAAAGCTGAAGCTATTATCTTCCTTTGTGTTGATACAAACACTTTCATGTTGAGAATTATTGCTGCTGTGAACTAACTATTATGTTAGACTATTATATCTCTAAATGTTTTATAGTATTATTCATGAAAGTTTGCACTTGTGTGATCACTTATGTTTACTCTTTATTTACTTGCTTGCAAACTATAGACCATTGGCTTGGATCACTTCATTCAGATCATGTGCATTACATTGTTATTTGATCAAAGATTGTGTTGGTAGCATGTCACTTCAAAAATTATCTGTTTTTATCGTTTACCTACTCGAGGACGAGCAGGAACTAAGCTTGGGGATGCTTGATACGTCTCAAACGTATCTATAATTTTTGATGTTCCATGCTGTTATTATATCAATTGCTACATGTTTTGGTTACACTTTATATCATTTTTATGCATTTTCTGGGACTAACCTATTAACAAGATGCCACAGTGCCAGTTCCCTGTTTTCTGCTGTTTTTGGTTTCAGAAAATCTATTAAGGAAATATTCTCGGAATTGGACGAAACAAAAGACATCGTCAATAATATCACGAGGAGATCACGGAGTCCAAAGGGGAGTCGGAGCAGACCCACCAGGGGGCCACGCCACACTAGGGCGCGGCCCAGGGTGGGCCCGCGCCCCCCTATGGCGTGGTGGCCCCCCTCGGCCACCGACGCCGCCTCTTCGCCTATATATTCTCCGCGACGCGAAAACCCTATTACGGTCGATCATATTCCACGAAAAGTTCCGTCGCGGCCGTCATCGTCAATCTCAGATCGGAGGAGTTCTGAAGCTCTTCCCGGCACCCTGCCGGAGGGGAGATCATCACCGGAGGGCTCTACATCACCATGCCTGCCTCCGGAGTGATGCGTGAGTAGTCCACCCCTGGACTACGGGTCCATAGCAGTAGCTAGATGGTTGTCTCTCTACCTTGTGCCTCCATGTTTAGATCTTGTGAGCTGCCTAACATGATCAAGATCATCTTATTGTAATGCTAGATGTTGTGTTTGCTGGGATCCGATGAATATTGATACCATGTTTATTCAAGTTGTTTATCTATGTGCTCTTGATCTTGCATGCTCTCCGTTGCTAGTAGATGCTTTGGCCAAGTAGATGCTTGTGACTCCAAGAGGGGGTATTTATGCTCGATAGTGGGTTCAGTCTCTAGATATCTGGATCAGTGACAGAAAGGTCTAAGATGGTAGATGTGCTGTTGCTACTAGGGATAAAACATTGGTGCAGTGTCCAAGGGCACTTGTATTGATTACATTACACACTTTACTTCATGCAATAATCTGTTGTTAGCAACTTAATACTGAATGGATGCGGATGCTGCCTTGAAGGTGGATTATTTAGGCATAGATGCTGTTGGAATAACGGTCTATGTACTTTGTTGTAATGCCCAACTAGATTTCATAGTATACATCTTGGCATGTATTGCATTGTTATGCCCTCTCTGAAAGTGCATGGTTGCCCCCATGTGTGGTTTTGGTAATTAATGACACTCCTTATGGACTAATGTTTACATTGAGATATTCTTATAGATCTTGTCCATTGGAGTTCATGTGTTGGACTCTTGAAGATGGCATGATGACCAATGCTCTATTTAAGGGTTTATATGAAGAATGGTCATGTGTAGAAGATGAAGTGCAAAGGAGACATGAAGACGGAGCTTAGCGAGGCTTTCCCATAATGGAGTATGGGGGAGCATTTGGAGAAGTCTTCATCAAGCATGTGCTAGCAAGCACAATCAAGAAAGGTGTTCCAACTTGAGAGAGTCAAGATCGTCATCATTGAGCTCAAGTGGAATGCGCAAGGCAATGTATGATCTTGATAGGTTTTCTATTTTACCGGTCTCATGTTGTTAGTGGGAGACCGGGTTTTAGGATAGACGGCGTACTATCAAGAGGGGTTCTCAAGTGAGTAACTTGATCGCATCTTTGTGGAGAGCTCATACCTTTGCATACTTGGCATATCATCTTTCTTGGTTCTTATTTGGCTTTTCTCCTTGTTGGGTTTTGGTGCTTGTCGTGATCTTCATGACAAGCCCAAGTTCTTCGAAAACGGATTTCTTATGGAAAACTTGTTGCGTTTTCGTGTTGGAAATATTATCGGTCCTCCTTCGAGATAGGGTCCACACCTCTCCATGTGTGGTATCCCCTCTATATTTGTGACCCTTAATATTTCCACTTTTTGTGGCAAAGCTCTCGTCGTTACCCTTCCAACGCAATTGGATTCACCTGTTTTGGAGTTCATACGAGAAAGTTATTGCATCTTCAGGAAGAGCTTTTCTGTGTCTGGCGGTAGTACCGCTGTCGCAGCGGTAGTACCGCTCCACCTGGAGCGGGACTCCTGCAGCACAGCTGGTACTCCTCCTGGCGGTGGTACCGTGTGGTACCGCTGGTTTCAGCCAGCGGTACTACCTATAGTTCCTCTAGTTCCTCAAATTGAAGAACAACCTCTTCCCAAGAAGAATCATGCTACACCTCCTCAAGTCGAGATTCCAACCAAGAAGAGAGGAGGAAGTCGATGTTGCTACCTATGCCGTGAGAAGGGTCACCTTGCTTCTTCATGCACAAATGGTACCTTATCCAACCCCATAATAGTTGATGATGTTTATTCTCTTCGGAAGGATAAGGTTGGCAATGTGTTTGCTAAATATGTTGGGACTCAAAGTGGTGTCAAGAAAAGAACCATTTGGGTTGCCAAACCTATTGTGACTAACCTCTTAGGACCCAACTTGGTTGGGGACCAACAAGCTAAAACTTGATCAATAGGTGTTGTTGGAGGTCATTGGAGACTTGGCTACATCATGAAGAATTAAGGGATCTTCATCAATTATATTCTCTCAAGCCAAGTCATTTGGATTATATTGTTCTACCTCATATCCAATGTTTCCTCCTTGCGGTAACTTTTATTTAAATCATATATACATTGAAAGTTGCTTGCACCCTTGCATGTGTTTGGTTTTGTACCTTGCTAGTGTTTGTATGTGTTGTGGTCTCTACTTACTTATCTTGAGAAATCAAGTATGTGTATGTTGGTTTGCACACCATTTACTTGTGTTGAGCCTTATTGCTTTTATTTGATATATATTACCTTGTTGGCTCTCTTTTGAGAGATTAATGGACCACTCCATTTTTGGAGAGTGATATGCTTCGTGCACTTCACAAACCAAAAATGTGTGTACATGAGGAATACCACTTAGTGATGATATATCAATCTTATCTATTCTCTATGTGGTATGTCATGCTCATGAGAAATTCAAATTCTATTATGTCCATTAATTTCTCAAGTTGGTTTTGTTTGCCTCTTGCTTTAAAAGAAAATGGATTATCACATTATGGGGGAGTAATAAGCTATGTGCATATTACAAGCCTAGAAAATGTGAACATGTGAGGTTTTGCCACCTAGAATTGATATTCTTCATTATCTTATTCCTTTGTGGCATGTTTCTCAAACAAGTTCCATTTTTGCTAAAATGATGTTGTTTATTCACTCTTTTGGATCTTGTTTGTGATGGAAATTCTTGGTACGGTTTTCCCCAAGTATGTTCGCATATCCTTTTGGGAAATCGATTGCTTCAAGCTACTCTTTGTAGTGGCTTTGCATGATCGCGTGAATACTTGAAGCTATCAAGAATATCTATCTATTTAAGCTTGGCCTTTAAATCTTCTCTTTTGCCATATGCTTATTTGTTGTGAAATTGGTCTTCAATATCATTTCTATATACCACCGAGAAATATCTCTATATACTCCTTGTCCTTGACAAGTGATACTCATATGTGTGGTAAAATTTGTGGACCATATTCACTTTGGCTCTTGCTTTGAATTGCCTTATTTTGATTACCAAGGATTTGTGTTGATCTAACTCCCTTTTGTCATCCTTGTATCTTTTGGATCCTTGTTGCTCTACTCAAAATTCGCTTTGTGCTTTCTTGTGTTAGGAAAAGCAATGATCCCATTCTTGGGGAAGCTATCCTACATTGACTAAAACATCATTCTTTAAATTGGTTTTGCATCTTATTGCTTTCCTTGAACTTGACTAGTGTTTGAATAATATGTATGGAGAGTGATGATCCCATTTGTGTGCATTTTGTATTCAAATGCAAGATCATAAATAATGCACAAATCTTGGGGGAGCAATCCTATATGTTTTTGAACATTAGTTGTGTTCAATTGGTATTTGATCCCGATGACGTGTCTCTTTGGAAGACAAACATTTCTCGTCTTGGTACTTTGTGCCATCATGAGAAGTGTAGAGGGTGTGGTTTATTCCTTGATGATATGTTCATCAATTGGTATCTTACTTTCATTTGGCATCTTTTCAAAGTGGTTTCTTCAATCATGTGTTGATTTGGGTCTTTGATATAATTTGGACAATTCTTTTTTTTTCTTGTCGCACTTGTGTGTGCTTTCTTGGTTTAATTGGTGTTTTGTCCAAATTGTATCTCTTTTTGGTTCTTGAAAGTCTTGTGCATGCATATTTACTTAATGTATATCTTATGGCATGCTTACTTTCGTTGATCCAATATATAGGATAAACTCCATCAAATCCTAAATGGCTAAGATGTGCATGAAATTCAATTTCATATCAATATGCACATATTTATGTGGAGTTTGTCCTATGTATTGTAGTTGCTCTAACTACTTTGGACCCAATGAGTTTGGGTACCATTTTGTACTTGAATTTGTTTTAGGTACATTTGGAGATGCATTGGAAGCTTGTCTCATTTACAAGGAAGGTGTTATCACCATGTGCTTATTGGAGCCAAGCTCAGATAATCATGAACTCTTATCTTCTACATCACCAATGCTATCTCGGTAACAAGTATCTAGCTCATGCATACTTTTCTAGCTCTCAACCTTTTGTAGGTTGTTTCATGGCATGAATCTCTTTGGTTGCAATTCTTTTGATTCTTGCAAAACGTCTTTATTGCAAATGTGAGTAAGCCGGGATGATTACATATCAAGGGGAATATATTCATGATTCACCAATCCCAAATATGTTAATCTAGCACTTTCTACTCTATGTCTCGCATATGTAATATTGATGTGTTTCAAAATCATTTGCCCTTTGCGATACTTGTTATCTTTCTCGGAGCATCCCATTTTTGTTACTTTATCCCTTGTGGATATGTTTGATGCTATGATGAGTATGTGTTGGAAGTTCATCTATATCCTTTAAGATAAAATTGAGCTTTGTGCCATGCTTTTAAGCAAAAATCTTATTGGTGTATTTATGACTTCCTCTTGGATATCATGACCTTTACCTTTGTACCTATTTTGTGTGTACATGTTTTTTTGTGGACTTATATCTTCGTGATTGGTGTCTATTTAGAAACTTATACACATAAGAAAGTTACATCTTTATTTGGTATTCCAATTCTTGAGTGACCACCCCTTTGCTTTTGTATCTTTGGTGGTCTCTAATTAAAGGAACAAGCTTTGTTGTTTATGTGTTATGCTTTTGAATCTTAATAAGCTTGTGGAGCTATTTGCTATATCCCCGTTGGTGTGTGAGTATGTGAAAGACATGATATGCACTATGTGCAACTTCTTTTTGAAAGACTATGTTGATGTTTTTGCTCATCTTTGTATTAGTCTCCTAAAATGTCTTTATATCTCACACCCATCCTTTTATTTGCCGCTCCTTGCTCATGTTGCAAAACGTTTGTATTTGTTGCAAGTTGTTTTGCCTCACTTCTCATCTATATTCTGTTGCATGTGCTTGTGTTCGAATTTATCTAGGAGGGAGTGAGGATTCCATGTTGTGCACACTATATTCAAATGCAAATCCTATTTGTGCACGTACCTTGGGGAGTTCCCTCTTGATATTTTGAACATTGTTTGGATCTTTTTGATTGCTTGCTTCTTTTGTTGAAGTATCTTTCTATTTGATATTCATTTGCAATCTTTGGATCCTCAATATAGTTTGATCTCCTTTCCAACTATTCGTTATTGGATATGTGCAATTGTTTTCACTCATATTATGAGAAATGCACGCATTATGGGGGAGCTCTTACTATATTGGCCTTCTAAATTTTTCCTCCCATTTCGGCAATCGATGCCAATGGGGGAGAAGTTTAGAGGGTTTAAGGAAATGTGGTTTTATGCTTTAGTTTTGTTCTCAAGCATTTACCTTTCTTTCTCTTGCATCCTTGCTCTTTGTGTTGCATGGTTGCTTAATTCAATATATAAACCCTCGTAAAAGGGATTGTCATCAATTACCAAAATGGGGGAGATTGAAAGTGCATGGTTGCCCCCATGTGTGGTTTTGGTAATTAATGACACTCCTTATGGACTAATGTTTACATTGAGATATTCTTATAGATCTTGTCCATTGGAGTTCATGTGTTGGACTCTTGAAGATGGCATGATGACCAATGCTCTATTTAAGGGTTTATATGAAGAATGGTCATGTGTAGAAGATGAAGTGCAAAGGAGACATGAAGACGGAGCTTAGCGAGGCTTTCCCATAATGGAGTATGGGGGAGCATTTGGAGAAGTCTTCATCAAGCATGTGCTAGCAAGCACAATCAAGAAAGGTGTTCCAACTTGAGAGAGTCAAGATCGTCATCATCGAGCTCAAGTGGAATGCGCAAGGCAAAGGTATGATCTTATGGATAGCACCGGTACACCATAAAGTGAGAGATTTGGGCGGCCACGAAAATGAGTTTCATTCCAAAGTCTGCTTTTTCCATTTTCTTTCAGCATCACATGATTAAAACGCAATAATACATCAAAGATCACTAATATATATACTCTACCTACTGCCCTAGCTAACTAACATCAACCTCAAAGTAGTTTCTTAGTTTATAAACATTATTATTCTGTTCTTTTATATCTGAACCATCGCTGGCAGGGGTCAAAGCAACCATGCAGGCGTTTGATCATTGGAGCGACCGAATGTGTAATCTGCCCTTGGATGAGGAAGATATTATTGCACTGTTGGCGAACAAGTAAAGCAGGATGTGTTGGGTTTTTCTAATTCTAAAGCAACGGCGATTATCGTTACGGCCAGGTGGCTAGCTAGGTAGATGCCTTGTCATTCGGTCATCTATCTGCAGAGACAAACGTGCCGCCATTTTCTACTCTAAGCGTAGGATTATTCTTTGAGTCAAAAGGAATGCATCTTCGATTAGTCAGCTCGACCAGCTCCGGCGAATAGAACGGACGGTGCAGAAATCTCCGAGCGCCTCACGGCCGTCTGCTGCGTTGTAATGGCGACGTCAGGCTGGCGTGGGCCGGCGACGCCGTGGGTCCGGAGCCCCGCACGCGTGTCTCCCCGGCCGGCGTCCTTTTTAGGCTTGGCCCCGGCCGGCGCGCTGTTGGAGTCAAAGTCCCTGCCTGAAAGTGACCGTCGCCGGCGCCTGCGCCGCCCGCCCATTCGTGACCCTGTGCATCTGACTATACACAGACGCGTCCAAGCCTCACCTTTTGCTGGCGCGGAATCTGCAACTGCAAGTATGGCTATATCATGCATGCTCTGAGTTGTGACCGTGTGATCAACTGGCACAAACTAGCTCCGAACCTAACTTGGGGTTTTGGATATCGGGGGCAGGCAACCAGTCATATAGAACAAGAACTAAACCAGTTTGATGAACGTCTCACCGTAGTATCTACTTTTGGCGTCATGTCGAGCCACTTCCAAGATTGTTATCGAAGCATCATAGGTTAAGCAGTTAACTGCTGCGCTCATCTAAAATAAATACAGTGTTGTCTTCTTCATGTTTTACTCCGTTGCTGCAGGAAACGGACAGCGTTAGTTTAGAGCAGGACGCAACTGCTGCAGAATGGTTGGCTTAAGACTTTTATGTGTGCGTTTTACTAACGCAAAGAATGCATGTCGTCTTCCGCATAGCGAGCTCAACATGTCTCTCTCCCTAGCAGCTGTGGATTACGTGCAGTATCCCAGTGACAGCACCAGCATTCTACCTCTCATTTTCAAGGGACTACTAGCTAGATGGCATAAGGAAAAGTACAAGAAAAAAATGTGCTGGAGTGATACATTATGCAACTGCTTTAGACTTTCAGAACCCCTGTCTCTGAGTATAGATTTTGCAACAACCCTTTGTACAGCTGGGTACATATCTCTGAATCTGCCATCACGAAGTCGACAAGAACAGAGTCTTCTTCTCTGACGTACTGACGCTGTTTCTTTCGAACCATTCATCTGAAGATTCTCAACTCTGTAGCGCGTGCAAGATATTTCCTGAACCAAAACAGTCCACATTAGCAGAAAACAGAAAAGGACGTTGACTCCTCGATGTGCAATGTAGTGCGGAAACTCTGCAAGGTCAACGAGCCCAATCAAGGAAAGCTAGGTGTTGATGCTTCCTGAGGTCACCAGAGAAGCTCCTTGAGCCCGACTGCCACTTTCTGAAAAAGATTTGACCTGATTATCCAAGATAATCCTTTTAACCACAAAGCTCTGGTCAATTGATATGCAAGTGAACGGGCCTGCCAGGGCCAGATAGCCCACGCATGGGGTTGAAGCCTTGAAGGTATCCATGGAATGCATGTTTCGCGCTTTAAGCGGACACGTTCGTTACCCGCCGGTGAGGTATCATCGTATTCCAAGTTACTGTAGCATCGTAACATTTTCTGCACTGATGAGAAAAGTAGAGCGCAATTTCACAACACAAGAATTGTTTACTCAATTTTTTGACGGATATGCTACAAAGAGCGAATCGGAGGTGCCATGAATGGCTACGAGGATCATGCGGGTACGCGCAATTGCTCATGCATATGGTTCGGACCATTTGCGTCCAGGATAGATTGCTTTCCTCTAACGAGGTGATTCTCAAACTTTGCACGCACCACTCGATCCCATTTCGTTCGCTAGTAGTCAATGGTACATGGATTATCGATGGAGCATCGATGGATTGCGCAGATGGCATGCTTGAATACAGCTTCGGCTCCAAAAACCAATCAATTATAGATGCATCAAATCCGCAATAAACAAGCTCTTTGATCTATAAGGGCGTTTAGTACATTCCTTACTTGAAGCAACAGTTCTAATAGTCAGCCAAACGACCCTCTTCAAAACAACACATAATCCCAACAGTTTTCCCACTAACCCAACACAACCATGAACCATCCAAAGCTGCTTTAGACAAAGCAATGTAGGAATGTTACCCTAATGAAGCTACAATCTACTGTAAGGAAAAAAAACAGGCGTATAGATATATTGAGTTGAAACTCGCCCATAATTTTTTTTTCGTAAAATTATATGAACATTTGCTAAGTTTATGGAAAAAAAACCCATGGATACATTTTACGAGGGCGGAAGATGCAAGAAACAATGCCTATTTTGTGGGGGAGATTAATGCACATATCACTTATTTTTCGGTTCCCCTTGGCACGGTATATCTGAAGTTTTGTTAAATTTGATTTTTATATGAACAGTGAGTGATTTTTTTAAAAAATGAATGAATTATTTATACTTGGTTGGGGCAGTATTGCATGAAATAAAAATAAAAATCATAGTACGAATTACGTCAATTTTGAGGGCTAGGAACGTTGTATGATTCCACAGGACTTGGCCGAGTGAGCTAATTTCAATGGTTATTAGTGCTTGCGGTTGGGTTAAAACCTGGTATCTTTCGCAGAACAAGGTAAGATTGAAACTCGGATATTGCACAAAGTTGTTGCAGCAGACACAAGCAGAAATATTCGATTCACACATAAGCTACATGTCATGGACGCAACGCATGGACAAAGAGAGGCAATGGAGATCTCTTGGAATGGTATCAGCATTCTGAATATTTATGGTGGGGTAGCAAGGTTCCGGAAGCATGATACTTTTGGGTAGTCTATTGTTGTAATGGTTGTGTGTTTTGCTCTGCTCTGGATTATAAGATGCAATCACTTTCCTGTTATGTCTAACTTTGGATTAATACGATGCTGGCGATGGTGTGTTCTGGTGTTTCAAAATGTAAATTTGGTTCCTATAAAAATCGAGGGAACCTTTTTATATAAAAGAGTCATGCTGCTTTCAAGCCATGCCACCGACAAACAGCTACACGAGGACGTATTCTGCATTATCTATGACCAATTCTACTATTTTGCTATCATTTTGATTAATTGCACCTATGGGACAAGAAAACCAAGTTTGATTCATTTTGACCTTTTTATAGGTCATATGGTACTCCTAATAAACTCGGGGATTAATTCTCTATCCTAAAAATGAACTCTAGAACTCACATGACTGACAACCGGGCAATTGGTCGGTGAAACTCAAGAGGTACCTGCTCTATGCATAAATATAGCATAGATCTGGCCTAAACGTAACCAACTATTCCGTGTAAAAAAATTCACACTTACAATTGTAAAGCTTGGCAATATCATTCCGTTAGTCTTGGAGCGGGAAGAATGCTCATTGAGGAGGACGTATGAGTGCCAATGTCGGTTCTGAGCATGATGAAATATTGTGAAAATGGGAAGCATTGGAAATTTAGTTGGCAAATGAGATGGGGATATTGGCTAAAACTGACCTTCCAAGCTCTCTCTACTATGCATATCGTATGTGTGGTACTTTAATTTGCCGATAGCCTCTTAGATAAAAACGGACACGCCCTCTAATTTGATTAAGAAAACCAAGCGTTCTGCAAGATTTCAGTCAACTACAAAGAAGATACTTAAGACCTGTGATGCACAACCTTGTATCTGGTTGAAAGGCTCATATGCTACTTGGTTGGGTTGAGATTGTTTTCTTCCCCGGAAATTTAGTTTCTCGCCTACCTGTAAACCAGCAAAAGATTGATCATTGGAACTTCTAGAAAACACAACAAATATCAAGTTATTTGGCAACTTTTCTATTAATCAAACTCTACTTCAATGTACATGAAAGTGAACTATTTTTCCTTACAAGATAGAATATGGAAAGAGTTGAGTCATGAAAGTGTGATGTGTTTGGCACCGTTGTTGGACGCTCTACGAGATGCTCTAATATTGGTGTTGTCTCCATGTTTCATTCCCTTACCGCATGAAACAGACCATGTGAGTTCGGAGCAGGACGCAACTGCTGCAGAAAGCTTTCTTGGCCTTAGACTTTGTACGCATTTTAGTAACGCAAAGATGCGTGTCGTCTTCCGCGTAGGAAACTGAACGTCTGTCTCTAGGTGACCAATCAACGCTTATGGAAAGAAAGAAAGAAAGAAAGAAAGAAAGAAAGAGAGGCGGCGGCCTAGGCTTTCAACCCTAGCCGTCGCCGCCGGCGCCATCTGCATCTTCATCGTCGCCTTCGTCTAAGAATTGACGGGTCCTCGCCTCCTCTAGTTGCCGCTCTGGCACTAGGAGGGGTGGGGACCTCGGACCTGTGCAGGGCGCTATACAAAGGTCCTTAATGTTAGAACTTGGTTTTGATTGTTTTCTTCTTCGTCAATGGAGATGCCTTCGTCTGCAATAAGTGATCTTCTGCGCTTCGTTCGACGGCGTGATCTCTTTCCCGACGTCAATGATGGCTTTGAATGATTAAGTTTGTCTAGGTATGGTTCTTCAGATCTTGCTTCGCCAGATCAATCTTAGATTGTTTCTTATGGTTGCCGCGAGGAGGATTGTCCTCGCAATATCTATCCCGGCTACTACATCTTCGGCAATGGTGATTCGTTCTCTCGGCTCCCATCGACGTCGATAAAGTGGTTCGGTTATTTGTCCCTGCAATATCAGTGGTGGTGCTCTTGCCGATGTTGCTTGGTTAATTTAATGGCTGCGTGCGTGCACAAAGTCTTGGCATTGCGGCTCAAAATTAAAATGAGAGAAACTTCGTTGGTATTCACAGGTCTGTGGTTTGGTGTATTCAGCGTTGTTCTACGGCTGCCTTCAGAAAAGTACAAGATTGTGTCATGGAAGAAGAAAGGGCTTGAAGATCTCATAGATTTGTTCGTCTCTTTTAGTATTGTTTTTGTAATCGATATAATCGTGTACTTTTTGCTGGTTTAATATATATGGTAAAATTCAAAACAAAACAAAAAGAACGTCTGTCTCTAGCTCTGGATTACGTGCGAAATCCCAGCGACAGCACCCGTCTTCTCCCTCTTAATTTCAAGGGACTACCAATTCCGTAAAGAAACACTACTATACAGGGATTAGCTAGGTGACATGAGGAATAGTACAAGAAAATTTGTGCTGGACTGGTACATTATGCAACTGCTTTAGACTTTCAGAACCCTCGTCTCTAAGTTAAGACTTTGTAACAACCTTTGTTCAGCTGCGTTCGCATCCTACCTCTCTAAAACTGCCATCACGAAGTCGACAAGAACAGAGTCTTCTTCTCTGACGTACTGACGCCCGTTTGTGGCGAACCATTCATCTGAAGATTCTGAACTATCTAGCGCGTGCAAGATATTTCCTGAACCAAAACAGTCCACACTAGCAGAAAACAACAGAAAGGACGTTGACTACTTGATGGGCAATGTAGTGCTGAAACTCTGCAAGGTCAACGAGCCCAATCAACCAAAGCTAGGTGTTGGCCGGAGCCCGGAGGAGCTCCTTGAGCCTGACTGCCACTTTCTGAAAAAGATTTGACCTCATTATTCAAGATTCTCCTTTTAACACAAATCTCTGGTTTGAACGGCGTGCCAGTGCCAGGACTAGATAGTCCACGCCTGTAGCTGATGCATGCTTGACATTTTAAGCGAACACTTTTCTTACCGGTGAGGTGTGTGTTTTGCTCTGCTTTGGCTTATAAGATGCAATCACTTTCATGTTATGTCTAATTTGGGATTGATACTATGGTGGAAATGGTGCGTTCTGGTGTTATACAATGTCAATTTAGTTCCTATAAAAATTGGGGGAAATATTTTTTATATTAAAAACTCATGCTGCTTTCAAGCCCGACAAACAGCTACGCGAGGCATTGAAGCTAGTTGCAGTTGCGCACACCGATTGAACTATTTTGCTAGCCTTTGATTCATTGAATCTATGGAACAAGATATAGGTAGGTCATATGGTACTTCTAATAAACTCGGGATCAATTCTCTATCATAAAAATGAAGTCTAGAAGTCACATGACTGACAACCGTGCAATTGATAGGTGGAACACAAGAGATATCTGCTCTATGCATAAATATAATGTACATTTGGCCTATACGTAGCCAACTATTCCATATAGTAGTAAATTCACACTTGCAATTGTAACGCTTGGCAATCTTGCTCCTTTATTCTTGGAATGGGGAGAATGGTGATTAAGGAGGACGTATGAGTGGCACTGTCAGTTATGTGCATGATGAGATGTTGAGAATGGGACGCATTGGAAATATTAGTTGGCGAGTGAGGTGATGGTATTGGCTAGAAGCCTAGAACTGACCTTCCAAGCTCTGTCTACTATGTATATCGTGCGTGTGCTACTTTCTTAGATCAAAAGAGACACGCCCTCCGATTTGATTAAGAAAACCAAGTGTTCTGCATTGCTATCAGCAACATACAAGATACTTAGGACTAGCATCCTTAGACGACACAACTGCCTCCCGGGTCGCTCCGCTCGAGCGGCTCCGGAGGCCTCCCCAACCCTAGCCCAACCACCCTCAGATCCGCGCTCCCCTGGCCGTCGCCGCCGCCGACGCCGGCGGCGGTGGCGGCGCTCGGCTCGCCAAAGGCGGGAGGGCGGTGGAAGGCGTACCGTGGCGGCGCTCCTGCGAGCGGGAGGAGCGGCGCCGGTCGGTCGCGCACAGAGGTGCGCCGAGGCAGACGCAGGTGGCGGCGCGGTCGAGCAACGCGAGCTGGCGGCGGGTCGGTGCGTGGCGACGCGCCCTGGAGCTCGGCTTCGGGCAGCGGCGCCTAGGCCCGTTTGGGCTCGATCTGGGCCCAGCGGGCCCGCTCGTCCAAAGTGTGCTTCGGGCACGGCCGCTGCTCGGCAAGGCTACCAGCGAGGGGACGTGCCCCTCTGCTCTACGGTGGCGCATCGGTGGAGTGGAATCCGGGTCCGCGGTGGTGGATCGAGCCTTCTCTGCTCGATCTGGCCGCTGGTGGCCGGGGTGAGGCCGGCGTGCTGGTTTCCCCTACCTCTTCAACGACTGCACAAGGAACTCCTCTCTGTGATGGTGGGCCGTCGTCTCCGATATGCCGTTGTCTCGTCGACCCTGTGGAGTTCGGTCAGGTCCGGGAGAAATCCTAGCTTCGCGCTGGTGACGGCGGCACCTGTGGGTGTCGTCTCCTTCTTGAAGGCGTCGTCATGACCGGAGGACCGTGCCACACCCTTGAGCAACAGGGGAAACCCTAGGCCCGGCTCGCCGGACCCAGCAGGCGCCATTCCCTCCTTGGAGGCGTCGTCTGAGTTACTCGAGGTGTCTTCGTAGCGGCTGGCGGAGTTAGTCTTGGTCTTCTCCAGAGCGTGGGCACTCGGGGCGCAATGTACTCCGCCGTCGATGCTTCCCGGCGACATCCTCTTCCGGTTCGGTCGGAGCCCGCCGTCCACTCGCCAATCTTCTAGGCACTTATGGCTGGAGGATGCGTTGGTCCGAGCTGCTTGACATGGTTGTTCTCCGGAGGCTTTAGACATTGGTAGTGACGCGACCTTAGTGCTTTGTGTTGTGATCTTCGCCATTGTTGGCTTAAGATCGGACAAGTTGAGTCGTGTGTTGTCGTTGTAGGTGTCGGATTGTTCGGGTTTTGGGTCTAGTTTACCTTATAAACTGGACCAGTCTTGTTTCCTCTTAAGCTTAATACAATAACGCGCTCGAGAGCGGGTTCTCGAAAAAAAAGATACTTAGGACTTGTGATGCACAACCTTGTATCCGGTTGGAAGGCCCAAATCTACTTGCGTGGGTTGAGTATCTGATTTCTTCCCCGAAATATTTAGTTTCTCCCCTACTTGTAAACTAGCAAGAGATTGAACATTGGAACTTATTGAAAACACAACAAATATCAAGTTTATATTTTGTGTGTTTTCGTAACTTCCAATGAATGTACACGAAAGTAAACGGTACTTGCTGACTAGATAGTCAATGAAAAGAGTTGAGTCGTCGTCGAAAGTTGATCATGCATGCTTTGCCCTTTAAACGGTATTTACGCACTCACGGGGTCATCTATATTTCGACGTATATACATAAAATGTTTTCCATCTCTGTATAAAATTGTTCAAGTTATATATAAGAGCCACAATAAAAATCGTTTGCCACGAAAGAAATTGAATTTTCACGTGTGTGCGCTCACCTATAGAGTCGTCTATGCTTCATTTTCATGCCGGATTTTTATCCCTTTTTTGTTGAACTAATAAACTCCCTTATCATCAAAACCATTCAGATAGGATAAATATTCTCACTAAACATTATTCAACACAATATAATAAATTTTCACACTTTGCGTGTTCACCAGGGGAGAAGCGTCTATTTATTTTTGTACGGCATGTATAAATAATATGTTTTTCCCTCGTCCTGGAAGATTGTCCATGTAATATAATAGCCAAATTAAAAATCAATGTTAGTTTAATGGTAAATTCAAGGAAGAATCAGTGCAACAAATAGATTACATTAAACAACGATTCAATCAAATTCTTCCTAATGGTAAAATTGGCTGACTTCATTGATTAGTGAATTACATGGAAGGAGCTTGATTTGCCGCCAAAGGCGCCAAATAGGCGCTCCCGCCAAAGCGCGTCTGGAGCGGCATAGCCACAACCCATATCGCGCGATCCGTGGAATCATATATATCGCCCGTTGGCTACGCGAAACGAGCACGTCGTCTGAAGAAAGCTGCTGATGGGTTGACACATTGGACAGATTTTCACCTTTTTCTGTTTTTTCTTCTTCTATGTTTTCTCTTTGTAATTTTCATTTTCCTTTCTGTTTTCTTTCCTTTTATTTGTTCTTGTTTTTTTCCATTATTCATTTTTTGTCTTTTTAGGATTTTGAAAAATGTTTATATTTGACTAATTATTTATTTATTTATTTTGAATCCAAACTGAACAGTTTTCAAAATCTCTACATATTTTAAACTTGAACAATTTTGTAATTTCAACAGATTAATTTTTAACCCGAATTTTTTTCATATCTGCACATCTTAAAATTCCGTATATTTTTACAAATCCGAAACTCTTATGAACGATTTTCGAAAATAGATAAATAAACGAAAAGAAACAGAGAAAAGGAAAACAGAAAAAAAAACGTGATTTAAATGAGAAACGCGAGTTAATGGGCCGGCCCATTGGTCGGACCTTCAGGCGGTGCGGGCCACCTCCTCGCCTGAAGGCGGGATATAAGCGGTCCTCGTTTGCCTGTCCAGAAACCAGTGATGCGTGACCTGTACGCGCGCGCGGCACGTACGATGCATCGGTCCGTTACTGCTCGTGGCCAGTAGCTCGCTCCAACCAATACGGTAGTGTGCATGAGGATTGAGGAGTGGAGAAACATGTATCGCTCCCTCTCAACGAGCATGCATTGTGTGATCAGTGAACTGTGAGACATGCACGATGTGGCGGAGTGGACATGCGCACGGAGGACAGGTACAAACACATTTGCCGCAAAGAGCGCAAGGATGTAAAAATAGAGCTAGTCTTTGTACTAATATAAAATGTTCTGATGTACTTCCGAAATTTTATTTGAAATTTCTTGATATTTTATCAAAAAAATAAAAATACTTTACATAATGGGTGCATCTAGACCTATGACCCAAAACACCGTGTCCGTTAGTTATGCTGTATTTCTAAACTGCCCACTTTTTAGCACACCACTCATATCGCGGGGAACCAAATACGTAACATTTGTATTGGTCTAGCCAAAATACTCGAAACGCTTCCAACCAAAACGAGGGCTTCAGTATCTTGCCTCCTGAAAGATTTCTAACTCATGAAAAAGACATTCAATGCGGGCAACCAAATAAGTTGCGCAAC
Source organism: Poa pratensis (assembly GCA_947311845.1). NCBI lineage: Eukaryota > Viridiplantae > Streptophyta > Magnoliopsida > Poales > Poaceae > Poa > Poa pratensis. The sequence continues at coordinate 17,738,154 of CAMZMU010000037.1, forward strand.
ATGATTCCAAACGCCATGAACCAGGCAGAAAACACCTTTAAGATCCGGTCGGTGCGGTGAACGGATCACATGTACGCTTGCATCCCCTCGATCGCGAGTTGCAATGAGGAATAGCTGGGCGCGTGCAGCCTACACGCACAGCTTGATTTTGTCGGCAAAGACTGACCAATTCAACTCTTTGGCTACACTTTGATTCATTGCATTGGTAGAACAAGACACTACTAGGCCATATGGTACTCCTAATAATTTTGTTGTAAGTAGGCGGTTTTTCTTTTGTGTTCATGTTGACATATTTGTCATATTTTGCCCGCTCACTAAATTTAATTTTGAAAGTGTCAGCATTTAAAAATTGCGCAGATTCAAAAATTATTGAAATCTAAAGAGGGCTTACGTTTTAAGGTTGTCCACATTTCGAAAATCGTTCAAATTGGGAAAGTCATCCAGTTTTGAATTTTTTTAACGTATTTGAATTCTTTTTAACATCTACGAAATGAACAAATTAGTCATCATTTATTTTTATGTGGCCACTTTGACATATTTATTATATATTTTTGGTGGATGTGTTTAAAATTATTGGTTTACAGCATTTAGTAAATTTTTGAAATTATTTAAATAAGTTGGGCTATTTTTTCTGGCCGGAGCTGCCCGTCGACGCCGGCGGCGAAATTATGTTTGTGCCTATTAAATGCGCATACCTCGTACGTATCGAATATTTGCAATATTCAAATTTGGATTTTGATCTTACGCCGTAAATAGGCAGCGCTATTTTCTTCTTGCGTTCATCCTGATATATTTGTCGGGTTTTTTTCGCCCGTGCGGCGAAATTTAGATTTGGAAATTGTCCATATTCTAAAATTGCACAGATTGCGAAATTACCGAAATGCGAAGGGAGCTTACGTTTGAAGATTTTTAGTTTCTGAAAATTGTTCAAATTGGGCAGTTATTCGGATTTGAAGTCGTAAAAGTTTTACGAATAGGACAAATTTGAAAGGCACTTAAATTTTTGAAATATTCAAATTTTAATTCTTATCGGACAACATAAATAGTCAGCAGGCCACTGTGATATATTTATTATATTTTTCCAAATAGATATATTTAGATGTATTGTTTTTCCAGCATTTTACATTTTTTAGAACAAAAATAAATAAAAAACCGAGAAAAAGAAAATCCTGACGTGTGGGGCCACTGTGACGCATCGATGACGTCACAGTGGCCACAACTGGCCGGAGCCTCCCGCGGTGTCGGGCTCGCCGGCGGCGCGCCGCCGCGACCTGGGACGCACGCGTGGGCGCGCTGGATGCGCACGGACGCGGGCTACCCGCAGGAGGCGGCGCCGCCCCTCCTGGGTCGCCGGAGCAGCGCCGGCGACGTCCGGACGCGGCCGTGGCCGCCAGGCGCGGCGGCGGCGATTCCCGCGCTTGGGCGGCGTCCCGAGACGCGATCTGCGGCGAGGCAGTGTAGGGCGCGGCGGCGGAACCCGTGGTGGGCTCCGATTCGAGCGCGGAGCAGCGTGGCGGCGGCGCGAGGCGTCGGCGGCGGCGACCTCGGAGTCGCGGGAGAGAGGGGAGAAGGTGGACGTTTTGCAGAAAAGTCCTGCACTATTTCTGTAATTACCGATCAGTCCTCCTGCTCGTAAATTTGTGGGCTGCAGAGCCATTTCAGGATTTGTGAGGTACTTGTTTGCAAAACCAGCATGGGGGCGTCGTTGGGCCGTCGGATCTAGAACGGACGGCCCAGATCGCGCACGGTACTGTAGATACTGTTAATACTACAGTACCGCGCGCGAATTGCGATCGGACGGCTGAATTTTGGAGCGCTGAGAGAGGTTGAATCCCTCCCCCCTTAATATATAGGGGTAATACTGGTCCTAGTGCTTGAATCCTCCTCGGCACCCAGTACCTGTTGCACCATGGTACTGCAATTTGCCACTTCCATTGCCTAGTTAGTGTTCACGCTGTGCCTCATCTTGTGCAGTCCAGTAAATAGGCAGGTACTAGATGGCAAAATGTTATAAAAAAAAGCATCTCATGCCCGAAACAGGACTTCAAATGATATACGGAGTACTTCGGTAAGCTTAAATTCCCTGGACAAGGTTACAAGATGGGTATGTGTCAAATCTGCACAGCTGAGACGAATTCCATATCTGCAAAAACATCCCATGCCTCTCAAGGATGGAATACACCATCTGCTTTCATTTTCTATACCACTATATAGTACAGCAGTTTTTTAATCTAGATTTACCCTCCGCATCTACAGTGTTCCCGCTTAGTCTGAGAAGTTTTGGCCGTTGATTGAAAGAATCAGACGGTGAAAACATGAGCGAATCCCTGCAACTTTGGCCGTTCATTTAATCCATCGGACGGCTGACGTTTGCACAGGGCAATGGGCCCCATCGTGCATGCAGACACACGGAAGATACCGGAAACTGCTAGATGCACAATTACATGGGAGGCTATAGCACGACGTGTGTGGGGCTGCTGGGTCCCATCGTGCTTGTGCCTTTACTAGCGCATAGCTAATACTCCTGCAGTACTTCAAATAAATAAAAGGGATTATTTCTTTGTGTCAGTGAGTTCAGAAGCATTGGAAGTTTGGAACACAACCCGCTGGGTACACACCTAGGTAGAGTTGGCTGGGTACTACCATTATTTTGGACTATGCATACCGTACTCAAGGTACTTTACACTGAGTACCTACACTGATCCATTTCTTACGAAATGGTGTGTGGAAACATGTTGAAACTTTCTGAATTAATCATGCAGATAAATTGAGTTATGAATTCAACTTTGTTCAACGTGCTTAGCACGTGCCACTTACTAGTATTACATATATCTGCATTTCATTCACCAGAAGTCCAAACACATTTACCCTAAAAATAAATGCCATAAGAAAACAAAGAACCAACACAGTTGCCTTTCCAAAGCAGCCAAATGCCTTACAAACATGACATGTCCAGACACAGGATCTTGCTTACATTCAGCTGTGTGCAATAGTAGAATCCACCACCTACACTTCACCCCTCTGCTTTGTATATCGATCGCTGCTGCAGCGCACCACCCTCGTGCAAAATGCGCCTCCATGTCACCATTTGATGTTCAGCCGAGAACCGGACTTCATGCTAATCCATCTCAATGTCATGATCCTCAGCTGTTTCTGCTACTGTGTATGCCAGCCATACTAATCCTCGTCCATGCCATCGTTTGAGATTCTCGGCATACATCTTGCATGAATGATGGGTCCACACTCTTCAGTCTCCACACTGCCCTCACGGTTGCCTTCTACCTTGGAGTAATCCAAATGGACAGCATCCATGTACATCGACCCGCCCTTATCGATGGAATACATGTCGTCAAACTGCTCCCCAAAGAGTGCACAGATAATCTGGCTCTCATCTGCAGGAACCATACACTCACTAACTTCCTCCGTAGAGCCCAACTCTGTATCAGAAGCACCAGAGTCCAGGAAGATGTCCTGCGGTTCGGGTTGCTAGGGTACCATTTTTCAGGAGCGATGCCAGCATTTCTAGTCCCAGAGGGGCACGATTTGTGGCTGTCAGTGTGTTCACTCAGCTCCTCTTCAAGTCTGAATCTGAGACCACATGTTTTACATTGATGACTTTATCTGTCGAAGAGGCTGTCGACCACATGCGTACGGTACTCGCGAAGCAGTGCTGGCTTGAACTCGAGACCGATAAGGTCAGCCGTCTTGATTTCCAGGGGTTGGGGCAACAAAGCCTTTTTGGAGGCAGATTTGTCCTTGCCAACTGGAGGCTGGACAATCGGCAAAAGTCGAGGTGAAGCACTGGCAGCAGATGTGCTCGGACTTGATTTGCTGGACTTTCCTGGCACCGCAGCAGACGAATCAGTTGATGGTGAAGAAATTAAACCCTTTGCAACCAGAGAGCTGAGAAGACTTGAGAGTGGTGCAGGATTGTCAGCTTTCTGTGTTGGTGGTGGACCTGGTGGCAAAGGTGGGCGAACAGAATATGGGACATGAGGCTTCAATGTGGCATTTTCACTGGCCAATGGAAGAGGGGGTTGTGCCCTCGAGCTAGCATGATCCGAGTTTACATGGGCAGGATCACTGGGCAAGGGAACTTCTTCAGGACGCAGATGGACAGAAGGTCTAAATAGCGATGATGAAGAATTTTCTTGCGGAAAGAGATGGTTAGGTGGCTTGAGATGTGGCTTCAACAGCACGGAAGGGTGCTTTTGAGTCTGCGAGGAAGGGCCCTGAGAATGTGCAACACTTTGAGGCAAGGCGTGAGCTCTTTGGTTAGGTTCCTTCTGGGGATTTTGACCCGATGGCAAAAATGGCCTGGAAGGATAAATATCACGCTCCATGGAACTTGGGGAGCTCTGGCGCGCAAAGGACGCAGTAGCTGAAGTTGCCTGGGAAGGTGGCCAGTATTTATGTTTTTGCAGCCCAAAAGTTGTAGGTCCACTAGCTGAACTTTCAAGGCTTGATCGTCCAGCATAGGCTGCTGATAATCCAACAGGTAAAGATGAAGTGATGCTTGCTGATTGATTGGGGAACCTTGATATTCTGGGATGCCGACCAACTTCTTGGTGAGTTTTTCCTTGGGATGCCCAGAGAGAGGAACCACGAGGTTCTTGGAATTGTAGTCCTTCGGGCCACAATTCCCTATCTATTCTTGGTTCCAAGTCACGCTTGCTTTGAAGGTACTCTTCATGATCCTGAACAATTGAAGAAGATAAATCATCATCGAATCCAGAAATATAGTGCAAAGGATGAATATATATGAAGAAAATCCAGCATGATATACAATAAATCTTAAAGTTGAAGGTATCCCATGTATATACTTTAACAGTTTTGCTCCACATACCATATATGCTGCAATTCTTCTATCTTGGCCAGTTTCATGTCCAAATTTAGGGATGGTATCTGGTTTGCGAAAGTCAGGGTCCAACTGGTCTCCCAGCTCTGACCATTTGGTCATGAAAGCTTGAAATATTGCCATCGTCACGCATCAATTCTCCTTTTCTTGCAGAACTGGCACCAACATAATCTGCTCCTTGAGAACGTACATCTTCCTCAGAGTTCTTCCAGCTTTTGTTAGCTGACAGCCTACCAATCCTATCAGAATTACTAACAGGAGATGGGAGAAGTGCACTGTCCAAACGTACAGGCCGAGGATCCTTATTTGCATAAAAACCGCTCCGTCTGTCAAATTGGTCTTCAGAAGAACTAACGCCCCTAGCATAATATGGTCCTCCGATTCCCTCTTGGCCTTTGGACATTGAACGAACTTGACCAGCTCCAACAAAAGGCTGTTGTGAGATGTTGGAAAATCCAAGACCTCTGACATCTCTATCCGGCTTCTCATGAGTCGGATTACTAAAGTTGTCCCACTGAGCACGCTGTAAGTTTGGCAGATCATAGCAAAAGTATATCAGCAAAAGCATGAAAACAAAAACAAGGAGAAGCACTTTTCTGGCAATTTACATGTAGGAATATCAAAGAGCAAGAAATAACATACGGGTCTAGAGTTAAGAGCATCCAGCCGTCTCCCAGCACCTTTGTCTATAGCTATCCTGTTAACTCTGTACATATCAGCATCAGAGTCAGAAATTATAGCCATCTTAGCACCGGTTCCTAGTAGACCCTGTCCAAATTGATGGGAAAACAGTGTGATGAGAAATTTATAGTGTGCAACAGAAAAACACTAGACACAACACTATACACAACACTATAAACCTGTAGTAGAACAACCAAAAGAAAACTAACAATGGACCTGATGGAATGTTCAACCTCCACAAGAATTGACTCCTAGCATCGTAAATAAGCTACAACCAGTCTCACAAAAATGTACTGCTAAAAGTCGTTCCTTGCCACAAATTTCTTGTACAAAGTTATGCCGTGTCAATTACATCAAAGGCGATTACAATCCACACAAACGAGGACACGAGGGAGAAGGGAGAACACCCTGGAAAAGAAGGAAACACAAAAAACGTGATCTTCTGAGCAATGGTGGAACATCCACTGACGGAAGAAGCACAAGCCCTCTTCTCAGTGGCAAGCCAGCCAGAGAGCATCCCACGATGCCGACCGGATCCCAGATCCGCAGCCTTGCACAGCTAACCTTATTGTAGTAGAAACACTAGACACTGGCAATCACCGTCCTTGAACGCACGGTGGCCACTATATGACTATTTTGGCACATCACCCGGTTGAGTTGCTGGAAGTGCTTCGATATATGTATGAAAGTTGAAATTATCAACTAGATAATGACCAGCCTCGTACAAGGATCCATCCAGCGGGTGCTTCAGTTGATCTCCACAATTAAAACAATGTCGTGGATCAACAACACCTCGGAGCTCAGCAAACCCACCTATAGGAACAAGAGGGGTAAGTTGGGATGATTCAAAAGGAAAAATAAGCAGACTATATATGTATATATATTTTGGTGGTTAGTGACTAACCAACTCTCTCGTTTTCTTCCAGAGCAACTATGGATACCGGTACCCAAGCGTTTATATCATAATCAAGTCGTAGCTCTGCAAAGAAGAACTCCTCCTTTGAATTCTCCAGAGTGCTTTTAGCCGTGAAATTCAGATGATAATAGGAGCCATCGTCTCTGAGTATGTGGCTGACGATGCCTTTGACGAGCCGATACTTGATCTGCATTTATTTATTAATAAGGAGAGATGAGTAATAGTGGCGCAAGCACGCATAGAGATGGATGATTGAAAAGCTAGCTAGCTTCACCTGGTGCTTGTCTTGGCTGTTGTAGTGCTCCAAGGCGATGTTTGCATAGTAAGGGAGATTCTCATGATAGGGGTCGAAAGATCCTTCATCATCCTCGTCGTAGCTGTAGTTTCCATCATACTCGGGGCTTGACGGGCGACAGTATTCGTCGGAGTCACTGTCAGACTCGTAATACCTAATTTGACCATGCATCAAAACAGGGTTATGTAGATAAACAGGGTTATGTAGATATAGATAGTGCCAGGGATGATGAATTCGACATAAGCCATATATAAAGTAGAGTATATATATTGTGCGACGGAAACAAATTCAAATGGATATATAAAGTAGAGTATATATGACGAGTGTGGAACAAGTTTGAGCTTAATTACGTTTGTTGGTTGTTGGGATCTGGAGGAAGCGGCGATGTAGGGGAATTGGGATCATCAAGGTTGACGTGTCGTCCGGTCGGGGTTGATGGCGTAGCAGGTGGAGGTGGTGGCTGCTTCTTTGGCAGCAAGGGGAAAGGAGGCTCTAGAGGAGGAAATGTCCTTGCACAGTAGAGCACCCGAGGCATGGCTCGATTCGATCGATCGCACAACACTTGGGATCGGCCTGCAATATATATTTTGGGGATACTCAGATCGATGGGCAATTCAATTCTAGGGTCTACCGGGTTGGGGCCTCAAGAGGGGGTCGTGAGCTCACCTTCGCGAAGTCCGGTCGGCGGCGGCGGCGGCGGCGCTCTAGGTCTAGGGTTCGGGCTGAAGATGATGCGCCTGGCCTCTCGGGGGAGAGAGAGACGCGAGAGGATCAGCAGCACATTCTAATCTATAAATGTTAACCACTTCCATGGAGTGTCCTCACTCCGGTTACTGTTCGAAGGCAGCTTATCTCAGCCGTCCATTCACCTCTAAACAGTATTTTTTTCCACCGCCCTTTCTTTTACAGCCGTCCGATGGTGATTTTTTTCGTTTTCTACTCGCTGCCGAACAAACCGAGTCGATGACATGTGGGGTTTGCACCGTCCCGGCCCTACCTGCAGCACGTCGCGCGCGTCGCCCTCTCTTTCCCAAGATTTACTGTCGCGCGTCGAGGACGCGCCCGTGCCTGGTCGAGGAGGGTAAACCCTAGCCGCCAACCCGCGTCCGCGACCCCCGTGCCTTTCCTCCTCGCCCAATCCCCGCTCTCCTCCCGTGCCCTCCTCTTCCGCTCCTCCACCTCTCACCTCACCGCCTGCCGCCGCGCGCCGTGCTCTCGGAGGCAGGCTGGAGCGGTTGGTGGGATGCGCCCTCTCCTCCCCGCGTCGCTCCTCCTCCTTCTCTCCTCTCTCCTCTCAGCGCTAGCCGCCGGGGCAGCGAAGGTGGGGCCGCGGGATCTAGGAAGGTCACGGGATCTACACGCCGGCTCGGCCGGCCGGCGACCTGGCAACAAGGAGAAGGGCGGGGGTCACGGGAGAAGGAGCACGGCGGCAGCGTCGGTCGGCGGAGCCAGGGGACGCGTCCACGCGCGGGGAGAGCAAAAAAGAAGGCGCGCTCGAACTGGACCTCGCGGGCCGGCGACCTGGCAGCAAGGAGAAGGGCGGGGGTCACGGGAGAAGGAGCACGGCGGCAGCGTCGGTCGGCGGAGCCAGGGGACGCGTCCACGCGCGGGGAGAGCAAAAAAGAAGGCGCGCTCGAACTGGACCTCGCGGGCGGCCGGCGGCCAGGCTCCCGCCTCTCCCGTGCCTTGCCTTCCCCTTCCTCTCTCTCGTGCTGTGCCGCCATCAGCTCCTGGCGTCCGTGGCCCAGGTCGTCGCCATGGTCAAGGAGCAACGGGAGGGAGAAGGCGCTGCAAGAGAACATCCTGGAGGACCAGGTTCGTCCCGTTAATCTCGTTTTTTTTTTCCAAAACTTGGTCAGGGTTGGGCTGCGTGGAGGTTGGCCGCGGAAGCCCCATCTAGGTGATTGCGGTGGATAAGTAGGAGAGAGAGGTGGTTCTGGAAGTGGAGCAGGGGGAGGTGCTCGAGGAGTGGCTCTGGGTGAAAGAGGTGCCGGGGGATGTCGGGCGGCGCTGGGCGGAGGAGGGGCTCGGGGGCGGCGCTGGCCTTAGAGGAGGAGCTGCAGCCACGGTCCCTGCTCCTCTTCCTCTCTCCCTACTCCCCACCAAACATATTTAGACTTATTTGTGAAATTTATTTCATGCTGCTTGCACACCCTGGATCTTGCTGTAGTGAGAAAAAACACAAACTTTCTTCTTGTTCTTGATGATTTGTAAAGCTGCTTGATCGAACCTTTGCATGGTTAAATTCATTAGGATCCGTTTGTGTCGATATACAGTGTCGAGTGCTAAGTCCATGTTTGCCTATATCTACTTATTTAGTTCTTCAGTTTGTGGTCCTAAAGAGGATATTAAAGAAAACTTGTTTGTTGTGTTGTATCTTGCAGAGTACAAAGTAAAAGATCTTGCTGCAGCTCTACTGGACTCATTCACCATTTTCGCAGTCAACCGGCGAGCCGAGCGAGCGGAACGTGACACTGTGAAGGTCGTGCTCTACACCATCCTTCCAACTTTGATATCACCTCCATGTTGCGAGCAGCGGTGGTGGAATTTCTTAGCTCTGCTCATCCATTCCCATTTGGTATGTTCATTTCCTAATTGTGCAAATGGGAAAGTTTCTTCTGATGCTTATTAAATTGTATAACTATGTTTGTGCACCCTTGCTTAACGAGAGGGCTTCAGAAGCTGCTACTGCTTTTGTTGCCTGTACCTTCCTTTCATTTTCTTTCCTAGCTAGATACATTTTTCTGTAATTAGTTACAAGTGTGACACCACCAGGCATTCACCAACTTCCTTTTAATAGTAAAGATTGGTGCATAACAAGTGATTTTTAGGTTGGTTCTTAGTTTGTACTGTTACTGTAGAAGGCTAGAAGCCACCCCTAAAGTATTATTATTTGGTAGGTCACTTTTGTGATAGAAAAATGTTGTATGGAGACAAGAAGTACTGAAAACCATTCCAGAGCTGGTAGTGCATTGATCTCTTTATGTGTGTTTGCACCACTTTTGGTATTTGAGTTATTGTTGTTGCTGGCAGGATATTATGTCCATGCAAGTCTTGCAAGAAAAGGTTGATGAGTCTGAATGAGTGGGAAAGACATACTGGCTCAAGGAAGAAAAATTGGAAGATGAGTATTAAACTCAAGAGCACTGGGGAGCCATTAGTTCACCTGGTAAGTTTTCAAGATCTTACCAAGTATTAAACATTCTTGGTCCAGTATAACATGTGGATTCTACAACAGTACACATACCCTTGATCAAAAGACATACAAACTGACAAGGTTCCTTCTTTGTCATCGTATGCAGCTTGACAATATTCCTGGTTGGAATTTCACCCCAAGTATTAAGAAAGAAGAGTTGATTTCATTACAAGGTATGTCAGCTCTTGTTTTTTTTCTTGGCAAGCATAGTTGGTGGTTGCAATAGAACTTCATGTGATTGATTTTTTCAATATCTGCAGCAAACTCTTATAGTCCAGTCTATGCTAAATGGACAACTGAACGTTGTGCTGTCTGTCGGTGGGTTGAGGATTGGGACTACAACAAAATTATCATTTGTAACAGGTATTTCCTGCAATCATTTTGATTTATGTTTGTTACTTTCATTTGAGAGTTCCTTCGATGTTTTAATACTACCTTTTATGTAAATTTCTATGATTAGTAGTTCACAAAACTTTCTCTCCAAAATTGATATTTTCAGATGTCAAATAGCTGTTCATCAGGAGTGCTATGGAGCACGTGCCGTACAGGATCTTACCAATTGGGTTTGTCGAGCATGTGAATTGCCCCAACAAAAAAGAGAGTGCTGCTTATGTCCTGTAAAAGGTATTTTTGTCTTGATGACTGTCATATAATACATTGTTTGAAATGCTTGTTCTTTTTCCAATTTTTTACAAGAAATATTTCCTGTGAAATTGCTGCATCCCAAACATGGCCTCATTGGTCCTGGTCCAAACATGGCCTCATCATATGTGCTCCATAGTTTCTTGATTCATCATTAACATGGAATTATTTGGACGTTAGTATAATCTATGTCTATACTAATATAAAAGCCTGAGTTAGCCTGGGATACTTTTGATCTGAGTTAGCTAATTGCCGTGTGTTGCCTGCAGATCTAAAAGATAAATACAACATACCTCCCTTCCCCTCTCAATCTTTCTGTGACCGCCCTGCCTTAGCTCTGCTATGTTATTGTAAATAATTTAATCTGGCATTTACGATCGTTCTGCTGGGCAGTAGCTGCTTCACCGGCAAGCCGTCATCTTTCTGGATCTGGTTCATTACCCACGTCCCTATTGTTTCTGTGATAGGTTTGATTTGATTGTACCAGTTTTTGATTATTTTGACCTTTGAAAGGCCAATGAAAGCTATATAAATTGTACCAGACCTTGATTATTTTTAGCTTTACAAAAGGCCAATGGAAGCTATATAAATGTACCAAATCTTGAGATTATTTTTGGGGTACCATTTCAGCCTTCATTTAGCTAAAAGATAATACAATGAGCAATCTTTTACCGTATGATTGTGCTTTTTCGGATCAATCAGTTGATTTTAGCTTTTCTATCTTCTATATTCTCACAGTGCTTTGACCTAAATATACAGAGGAGGCGTGTGGAGGCCACAAGGACGAGGGGAGCGGCGCAGCAGCAACGCGAAGGTCGTCGCCGAGCAACCTGCAGCAGGTAAGACCTCGTGTTGTCGTGGACTGTCAACGGCTTCCAAATTAGAGCGGGGCAGCAGATTTGTAGCCTATGGCTTTTGTCAGGAAAGATACCTGGTCCAAAATCTATCCTAACTAGGATCTACCTCCTCTCCTTCTCTTTTTTCGAGCAGAGATGGGAATCGCTTGGTGATTGGCGGCGGATTTTTGAATATTTTGCTGAATGCGCAACCATTTATTTAAACTGGGAACTTCAAATGCATGTTCAACATTTCTTTAGAATAGAGGTGTAAGGCTTTTGCTTATCCAGGTTCAGTTTTACTCCAGAAATCAACAAGTTTGCTTGCAAAATTAAGAGTATAGAGAAGCATCATTTAGTTCCTATTTCCATTTGAGATTGTTCGCGTAAATTAGATGAGTTTTCTACGGCACGTTCATTTGCCAAATTCAGGGCACAATTCCTGCATGTTCACTTGCAAAATTCAAGTTGAGTGTTGACCTTCTTCAAATGGATTGTTTTCTAATGCTTCAGGTTGATTATTGCATCCTTGTTCTTCAGGTTCAGTGTTGCACAAGTGCTCCAAATCATGAAGTGCTGACGAGCTGGATACTAGCGATCTGCTAGGGGATGATGCCATGGACGACTGCCACAATAGGTACTGTATTCTTTCTCTTCCTGAATACATGCTTGGCTTCGTTGTGATTGGGAGCCTAGGACTACTTGATTGTTTCCTTCAAATCTGTAGAAGTAGATCTGCGTGTGAGTTTTATGTTTATTGTCTTACATGAATACATGTTGTGGCTACCTCATGTTGAGATAAAGTGAGCTACAGAATTGTTTTACGAGATCCTCCATGGATATGTTTACAGTGATATTTCCCTAAAAATGTAACAAAGAGTTACCTGCACATTTAACTTTATTTAATCTATTACTTGCAGCTTTGAAATACCACCAGCAGTTAATATTTGCGATTTCGCTTGCAATCTGCAGTTGGTCCTATTGAGGAAGCGCACCTGATCTGCAGTTCTCCGATCCTGGGCGTTTCAGTTTCTCATGGTCCCAATGGAAGCTTGAACAACCAGTCGATTGGTTTATCAAACAGTTCCAGAGGGAAAAAAGACAGGTGCTGTTTCGGTTGCATAGATGACTAGAGAAATGTCTGTGAAATGCTTTATCAACTGCTGATCTTGCACAGATGATTAGAGAAATGTCTGTGAAAACTGATCCCAAGTTTTGTCATTTTTATGCAAAATTACCTTAAACACATTACAATCTGATGGCAGAGATATTTACTATGACAATTGTCGGTTGTGTTTTATGTTAGCTGATTGAGAGTCAGTCTTTCTGCTTTCTGTGAGGCATATTATAGAGAATTGGGATACTTGGAAGGGAGAGCAGCGATTTAGTACTCACATGGATGATGAGATACATAGATTAGGTTTATGAAATACTTCTTTGCATTTTTAAAATCTGCAGTATTTGTTCTTTAAACAGGGTTAGTGAGTCAGATCTTTTTGGTAAATACTTAATTCATTTTACTCAACCGATCACTATATTATGATCTGTAGGATATGTGGTGATCTCTTCACACCTTAGTATTGAGATTATATTTCTGATGCCAAGTTAATAATGTAAATCTTTCAGCTAATGAAATTAACCTTCAGATCCTTCTATTTCTGCAAAGGTTTCTTCAGGAATTTGTACTGTTTTCTTTTCTGTAGGCTATGGATAGTTGGATACTATCTTGTGGTTGCACTTGATGAGATGAGGTGCTCATTTTTTTCCTTCGTTATGGACTACATGTTATCAGTGGGCAGTTTGATCTCATCCTCGAGCTTGCGCCTGTATTTTACTGATGGAGAATCACAAAAACTAAATGCTAATATCTAACGCGGGTTATATTTACGACCCTTGATGGTTTTAAACTATGATCTTGTGGTTTTAGAATGATTTATGTTTATGGAATTGTGCATAAATTGCTAAGCTTAGCTAGAATCTTTGTGCTATTTGTTAGCAGCTCAATATTTCCGCTGCATATTAGTGTCTCATTGTTTGGTTTCTCATGAGGTACAGTTTGCACTTATAGATATTTTTATTGAATAATAAAAGAAGATCACTTCCCTACTTCGTTAATGGCATGCCTCATGTGATTAGGGTGAGCAAGCCTGAAAGTTAGCTCCGGGTGATAGCTGATAAGTAATCCAGTTCTGTGAAATATTTATAAACATATCTACAATCTGCATAATACAATAGGCTGGTGTTATGTGATTTAGACAGGGACTAGGAACTGTCAATAAATCTGATGCAAAGAGTGTTTATCATTCACCTGCTCTCATGGAGATTTCATGTATTTTTCACTATGTAGTAATAAATTATATTTCTATTTATATAAGCAAGTCAGTCAGTTACAGATCCAGTTTCTCATGGTCCCAATGGAAGCTTGAACAACCAGTCGATTGGTTTATCAAACAGTTCCAGAGGGAAAAAAGACAGGTGCTGTTTCGGTTGCATAGATGACTAGAGAAATGTCTGTGAAATGCTTTATCAACTGCTGATCTTGCACAGATGATTAGAGAAATGTCTGTGAAAACTGATCCCAAGTTTTGTCATTTTTATGCAAAATTACCTTAAACACATTACAATCTGATGGCAGAGATATTTACTATGACAATTGTCGGTTGTGTTTTATGTTAGCTGATTGAGAGTCAGTCTTTCTGCTTTCTGTGAGGCATATTATAGAGAATTGGGATACTTGGAAGGGAGAGCAGCGATTTAGTACTCACATGGATGATGAGATACATAGATTATATACCTCTCTTATGTAAGCATAATGCTACCCGATGCTTTGTCTACATGGAAAAGCCATCTCTTTAGCTGATATGGGTCTATGTGAAGTACTTTGCCTAATACTATATGGTACTCCCTTGCCTAAACATATAGATCTGCTGCATTTATAAATTCTACCTCTGACCTATCTAAAAGTTCCAGCTGACGCTGCAAATTATTGAATTACAGTAGGTGTTTTGTTGAAGCAGCTTCATACTTTTCAGGCTAAAACACCTTAAAAACCTTTAACTATGTAATGTTTTATGTTTACAATTAGCGATTGAAGGCGTCTGATATGAAGTTTGATCTTTGGCTACAATACAAAGGCAACGGTCAGTGCGAGCAAAGGCAGGACAAATGACAACAATACAAAGGCAACGGTCAGTGCGAGCAAAGGTAGGACAAATGACAACATGAACTGTAAAAAGGGGCATCGGCGGTGAAAGAAAATGAACTGTAAAATGGGGTGTGGAAGAATCTGACAGTAAGCCACGGAAACTCTAACGAGTAGCTTCAGTACAAAAAATATATAAAACCTAAGTTTACATTATAGTCTTGATTTCAGCATTTTAATAGCTCATCTCAATTCTATCAATAGAGTCTATGCTATTGCTCCCTGCTTCTATTTACCATTTACAATATTCTTGTTCTTAGATAAGTTTCCGGTGGTTCAAAGCCATTACTTATTTTCATTTTGGGATTTTTTTTCCTTATTATCCTTATCTCTGATCTTATTTACATGTGCAAGTTAGGACCAATATTGTGTGATATATATTTAGCTCAAGGAACACCAGAGGGAAAAGTACTTTTAATGTTCAACCTCTTATGCTTCTGTAGTGCTTATTTCAATTGCTTACAAAAAGTATGCTGAATTTATTTATGTTGAACTCTTTTATACATAGCAAAAGTGCTGAAACTGCACTGAACTTTTCAATCTTCGACAATGTTTTTAAACTTTCTTTAAATTGTAGGCTAAGGTTTGTTTTCAATGGTAGCCACATGATGGCGGAAGGAATCTGAAAAAAGGGCAATAATATATGCAAAAGTATATAAAACTTAAGCCTATACTACAGTCTTGCTTTTGGCACCTGCGCCAGGGGCGCAACCGGTCATCTAGTTTTAATAAAGGCTCAACCCCGACCTCGAATCGTATTCCTTCTTTTACCCGCGAGCCACGACCGACCTCGACTCGTATTCCTTTTCTTTCTTTCTTTCTCTACTAAATAAAATCCTCGCTGTAATTAATTACAAATAAAGATCCACAAAGTGAATGGATATATTTTTGGCTGGGCAAAATATGAAGACATGGGACAAATTTCGAAATTGCGTATTCTTCGCCACCCGTTTGTCTTTTTTGTGTAGCCTAAAATACAACGCATTTCGAGCTGAAAATTCGCACGATTATACATCTGGACAATATATGGCCCCAAGGAAGGCGACAGTGAACATTTGATAAATACCAACATAAATGGGAGATATATTGATACCGCAAATATGTAGAGCGTGCTTCACGAGTAAATCCGATTAAACGACCAAACACAAGGCATTCAGGTGGTTAGAGTGATAAATATAGACTCACGAGCAGCCACAATTTACACTTCATTCACTCCAACTACAAAGTGATCATATCGTATACATAATAACAGATAAGCACTACAAAGCAACATTGTAGCCACAAAACACTTCATCTGACAACGATCCTCCACAGCTGGCACAGCGATGTCACGTCAAACTTGAGGAAGTCCTTACATTTCTTACCGTGGGTGCTTTGGGCCTCCAAATATGGCAAGTCCTCCATGCCAAATGATATAATGCATACGGCGTGTGTTTTTACTTCATCGTTCTCGTCTACCAAATCTGGGTTGTACTTGTATATTTCACCGGACTTGATGCAATTTTCATAGTTGCTACTAATCCTAAGCACACTCATAAGAGGGCCAGTACTGCGCAGCTTGTACAGCGCGTTCCTCATGCTATCAGGGTCATCAACCCTGTAGCCAATGTATTCTTTAATGACATACCGAACAGCATCTTTGGCACACTGAAATTTAAATGAAAAGAAAAAATAGTCAGCAAATGCAATACAAAAATGAGGCCACCCAGGACTAGCCCTTGGTGGCATATATTCTTATACCAGAGCAACACAGTTTGAGCTTTCAGTCTGCAGACGATGTGATGATGTTTTCAGTAAATCAGACAGTGTCTCGAGAACACTACAGAAACGTTTTTCTTCCCTAGTGAGAGCTCTGGCGATTTCCGAGCAACTCCCAAACCTGCCGCCAATCTGCTCCGGCCGTCACCGCTAGCTGATGGGCGCCTCATAGCATGCTGCCTCCCTCCTAGCTGAACACCCCCTGGTGTTACTTCTTTCCTTCCCCAGGCCACCCCGTCGGGCTGCTTGGTGTGGATCTACTTGTGCGCTCACTCTTGGTGAGTTCAACCTTCTATCCAGTGATAGATTCGCCTGCAGTTTGGTGTTCTTGCCTCTACTGGGGCCTGTGTGTTGGAAGGTGTTTCTGAATGCTCCCTTGTTCAGCAATGGAGAGTATGGGGGCCTCTGGTTCGGGTTTGGCAAGAGGAAAATAAAAGGAAATTGGAGATGTTGGACGGGGTGCGGAAGGTATGGAGTCTATGATGGTGCGCCTCAATATCCTGGCCGATGACACTGAGGTTCTTGATATGAGCGATGATGAAGATGATGTTGAGGCTACCCCGGTGAAGTGGTCACTGGTGGGGGGAAAGTTCTCTCTCACTCCGTGACTCACATCCAGACCATCTGTGCCGAGCAAGATCGAAAAATAAGGGACTGCAATGAAGCATGATGAAGATCGCTCAAAAGGTTCAGAGTGCAGACAAAACAGGCCTAGACAGGATAGCAACAAACAAAAACTGTTTTGTGGTGCAAACCTGTCATAGCTTCTGTCATAATCAGGATCCTTGCGATCCGAGTCACGGTCACGAAATATTGCCACCCTATTGCCTTGCCTGCCTCTGTTGACTGGAGGCTCCTTGTCAATCCTGCTTCTATTTGCTCTACTGCTAGTGCTAGATGAAGTACTAGTCAAACTCCTTTCAAGGGTAGCTTCAGACACTTCACTGTACCGGGTGTTTGGGTTCAACTCCAGGGAAGCGGACCTATGTAGGGTATTGGGCAAGATCACTTCATCAACTGGTCTTCCATCAGGCGAATTACTGCCACCACTACTGCCGCTAAATATGCGAGCACGCGCCTTGTTGTACTCCTCTCTTCGACGCTCTTCTGAAGGTTGCCTCTGGAAGAGTTAGCACCTGCACCTGCGCCACCATGGTAGTTCTTCTGGGGCCTCTGCTTGATAGCTACTTTGGCAATAGTGCTGCTCTCATCTTGGGGGAGGTTGACTGGAATGTCAGCTAGGCGGACAGCAGGCAACCGGCACTCGGGTGACGTTTTACAAAGGATGATCCGAGAGCTGGTTCCATCAGGCAAGCTGGTGTCTGTAACAACCCGGAAATTTTCATTAAAAAGAAAATCGTTTGCACTTTAAAAAAAAAATCAACTTCTTGTTCTACTTCTACTCCTGCCCATTCCTCTCCTTAGGCCTTTTTCCTTTGCCTCACGTTCCTCTAGCCCAGCAGCCCATTAACCAGGTCTGAACCAGTAAATCCTCCATCGACCAAATCCCTGCTGCTGATCTACCAGGGCTCCGCCGCCGCCGCCGCACACCTCGGGCACCACGCCGCCGACCTGCAAAAGAGAGTTTCAGGGTCCACGCGTCGCTGCAGCGTTGGCCGCCCTGCACGCTCTCGCGAACCGCCTCACGTCTCGCTCAGCGCCGCACTGCTGCAAGCACGCGCAGCCACGCGCACCTGGTCGCTGAGAAGGCCGATGACGCCACGACAAGGCCGTGCTGGAGGAGACGCATCTGGAGGCTCATCTCCGTCCACTGGAACCGACTCAAGCAACCGACGTCGCTCTGAACCGACCTCCAGCTGAACCGACTCCACCACTCTATAAATTCACGGGTCAGTGCTTTTCTTGTTCGTTTTCGTCGAGCTCGGTCCTCTCTAGTGTTACCCAGGTTCCTATGGTCGTTGTGATGCACCCTGTTAATCAGTAGCAGCAGGTGTTCAACACCATTTTCCTATATCAGGTAGCAGGTAGCAGTTTGGTCAGTCCTTGTCCCTGCCATGGCCGACCTTATCACCTGTACCATATGTTACTTGTCTTCACAAAAATGGAACCCTTTCTCTCTGCTGGCCATGTCCATACTCTGTTGATGCTGGCGATTCTCGCCGCCGACGCA
Source organism: Poa pratensis (assembly GCA_947311845.1). Classification (NCBI taxonomy): domain Eukaryota; kingdom Viridiplantae; phylum Streptophyta; class Magnoliopsida; order Poales; family Poaceae; genus Poa; species Poa pratensis. Next base: position 17,756,669 of record CAMZMU010000037.1, read on the forward strand.
ATCGTCGATCTTGTAGCAGCCAGAGTATTCTGTTTACTGAACCTGCGTTGAGCTTTGAACTCGTTCTGAACCTGATCGACACAGGATGCTCTGTGTCAATTTTATTCAATTACCCATCTAGTTGTGTTTCTCCTTGAGCCCAATCCAAGGAAACTTCACTTGACAATTAAAGTCTAGCCCAACAAATCTGAAACCTTCTGCTAGTTTCAGCCAACACCATAAATTCCATTTCCATTTTCCTTATACCATAAATCTGAATGCTATTATTTATTCTTTAGTTCTAGTTTCAAATTAATTCTTTTTTGTTCCTAGCTTGCATTTTGTGAGCTGGAGCTTATTTGTGTTATGTTCTTGTTTTGCAATAGGATGCGCTAGCAACGAGTCAGTATACAAGGAGGGAGTACGAGGTGAAGATGACCCTCAACCACAAGACCAAAATGACTGCAGCATTTTAGGCAAGTCACTGTTATTGATCATGTTCAACCCACATGCCACATATGATAAATATTTACTAGTTTAGTTATTTATTTTCCTCCATGATATTTTATACCAATCTAGTTTTGAATGACCTGAAATTAGCTAATGCCTACCACTGATATGATAAGCCTGATTGCTTCCCTTGGCCATGTTACCATGACACCTAGGAATAATATCACTTGCGAGGAGTACTTTACAGTATGAGGGCTGTATTATAAAAAATGTTTCTAGATTAAATCTTGGAGCATGAAGTTTCAAAAATAATGATTGCCGACGGTTGGGGACAGAGATTATGGGCCTTTCATGTATTGATCGTGCATCCATACCCCAATCCGTAGAGTAAGGGTAATGTTGGATTGCCTTACTCGTGGCAGCATAGGGCTAAGACCCTCATGCCAAGTGAGAAACATAGAATCCGCTCAACCACATGTTTGATTCATCATACCTGGCCTAGTAGTCTGCTCTATCCGATGGACAACTACAGAATGGCTTGCCGTTCCTTTTCTCTGGGAGGCCCGCAGAAGCAATTAAGTGAAAGGCCTCATTTTGAGGAGTCACAACGGAAATACACTCAAGCCCCGGATCGCGAAGTTGACACTTGGCCAGTCGGCTCCCGGGAGGCGAGTGATCTCGAGTTTCCGGGTAGAAACTTCAAAAGGTAGAGCAGATAAAAAGCCTTGTTATCCCATCTCTGTCGGCACACCGATGGGCGTGTGTTATACTAGTGACAAGAAGAGGCGTGGATATCTTGTGGGTAAAGCTGAGCAACTCTGCAGAGTCAAAACAAATGGTATTCGAATACGCCGTACTTCCGGTTAATGAAGCTATGTTTTGGGGTGATTCCCAGTGCAAGGCATGAGTAGAATTTTGATAAAGCTAGTTAAATTGTGGCGATGACCTGAAAGGGGTCATTAATACAACTCTTTTATCGGAGAAAATATTTGAACAAATGTTTTAATGACAAAATTGGAGATTTCTACTTTGCATCCACCATATATTATAAACCCTATACCCCTCCACTGAAATCCAAGCATGTAGCTAAGTAGGCATCTCCTTTTGTGACTTGCTGAGTACTTTTTGTACTCATTGCTGCACCAACCCTCTCAGATCAACCCGAATGAGAAGCACAAGTCTATGATGGCGAGTACCTCGAAGGTGCTGATTTCGAGTTCTAGGTCCCATCCGCGCTCAAGGATGCCTGTGGCGTGTAGTTCTTTTTGTTGTAATGTAATTTTGGGCTGAGACGCCCCTACTGCTGTAAAACATATTTCATGTTCTGTAATAAAGTTGAAGGTTGTGCGCTGTGCTGGCAATGTAATCACTTTGTGTTCGCAATTGAGAAACTCCTGGGAATTGCGAGCATTTCATCACAGCTCCTAAAATTTGGGGCGTGACAGTGTCTGGTAGGGCGATCGACTGCAGGAAATAGTGCTGCGCCAGACGGTGCGCAGCGAGACGCAGGTACGAGGTCGGGAGGCCCTGGAACTCGTACTGCGCCTGCCTAGGGTCGTGGATAAACCTGAGGATCTCTTGCTCCATCCGTAGCACTGCAATGAGATAAGACTGCCATGAGACACAACCTCCTTCCAAGCATTGCTCAGCTTTATTAGACTACTAGGTAACTAGGAACGTAATCACATAGTAAGAGCAGATGCAGAACAATGATGCGACACAAATGGTAAAAAGGGGGGAAATCCAACCAATATGAAGCAATTGTTGATGAAACAGATTCAGACTGTTTTTTACCTTATCGAATAGAACACCAGACTTAATGATAATTGAGCAACCCCACAATTAGACAGATGTGCACACTAACCACTAGCTTAACATCTTTTTGATACTAAACTGTCACGACAGATACAATTTGTTAACAGTACGCAGTTGGAGTTAAGTAGCAGGTAATATTTGCAGGTAGAGTAGGGAACAGCTGTGTTCTGAGGCTTGGCCACGTAATTTCAGCAGCAGACCACCAGGCAGCTGAAGCAGGCCACGGGCATCCAGCAGAAACAGAGACCCTGGCGAAATTAACACACTGTGAGGCTACCCAGGCATGCCCCCCGCACACGGTTCAAATCAACTAGTACAGTTGCGCTAGCGAATTGTCCCTCCAGCGGAGCACAGGCATGGTTCGACCGCGGAGCTAGGCAGCTAGCTATGGAGCGACTCCCGTGAGACCAGAAGAGGAGAAAGCGTGCGGTGCATCGGGTCTGACGAGTATACATGAGAGCCTCTCGCGGGGCTTCTCGAGGGCCTCCCGCAGGAACTGGTCGACCTGCGCGACCGGATCCTCGTCTCCGCCCGCCGGATCCCGCCGCTCCTGCGCCGCCGTGTCATCATCATCCGCGAGCTCCGGGGACGATGCGACGCGTCGCGCCGTGGCGGTCGAGTTCGAAGAGAGGAGCAGGCGGGTCATGGCCCCGTCGAGGTCGGCCGTCTCCCACGACTCGGGGGCCGCCGCCGCGTCGTCCGCCGCCGCCGGCTCCATGTCCGTCCCGATCTGCGCGCGGGAGCTGGCTAGCAGGTGGCGGGGCCGGGAGCGGGGGCGGCGGGCGCGGCCATGGGAGATCTGGAGGTGGGGAGGGAGGGAGCTAGGGTTTGGGATTGCGCGGTGTGGGGAGGAGAGGAGATAGGTGTCAGGACCCTGATTGGATCTGACGAGCTAGGATCACAAAGAACATGAATTTGACAGGAAATTGGAGCTAAAAGGGGTAAATTGATGAACTAAAACTGAGATAAAATGCAGGGAAAATAAGATGAAATTTAGGGTTCATATTTCTTGATTGAAGCAACAGGATACAAGCTAGTCTTATAAAGACCTTGCTAGCTACCAGATGACCACAAGGGTGAAATACCTAAACTACCCTCACACAACTACTAAGCCTAATAACCCCATATTACCTACTAATACTAGTCCCTGACATTCCTTCCCCCTTGAGACCATTGGTCACCAATGGATAAACAAGTTTCTTCAGAAACTTTTATCATTTTCAATTATCCTTCAGAATCAATTCATCCTTTGTCAGGGCATCTCCAGCCGGCCCCCCCAGCGCCCCCCCAGGACGCTAAATAGCGCCGTTTTGGGCGAATAGCGCCGTTTTTCTACCAGCCGGCCCCCCCAGAAGCCCAAATACCGCCGTTTCGGCGGAAATTAGCGCCGGCGCCCCCAGGCGAAACCCAGCCCACTGGGTTCGGCCTGGGGGGCGGCGGAAGGAAAAGCACGCGTGGGACAGCGCTGTCGGCGAGACAACGCATTGTCCCCACCCCGGCTGGCCTTTCCCCTCTGCCCGTCTCGCCGTCGCCATCCCGTCGCCGCCACCACCCCTCCTTGCGCCGCCGCACACAAGCAGCTAGGAAACCCGCCGTCCAGCCCCGCCACGCCACCGGCGCCGCCCACTCCCTCCGCCGCGATCTAGCCGCCGGGGAGATTCTCGGGGCGAAACCCGTCCACCCTGCCCGCAAGGTGTTCGGCGTTCTGCCCGACCCAGCCATGGACTCCGACACCGAGGAGATGCTCGCCGAGCTCTTCGACGAGGAAGATCAGGCCGCCATCGACGACGAAGAACACCTGCTGATCTTGGCCTGCCTCGGCGGCTTGCTCGCCAACGAGGCGGGGCCGCGGCGTGTTGGATCGACGCGCGGTCGCCGCAAGAGCAAGCCGAGGCAGCGGTATGAGGGGTACTGCATCCTCTACTCCGACTACTTCGCCGATGATCCTACGCAGGACGAGAAGGTGTTCCGGCGCCGTTTCAGGATGAACCGCAAGCTCTTCCTCAAGATCATGCATGCCATCCGGGAGTTCGACACCTACTTCAAATTGAAGAAGGACTGCACCGGCACGGTAGGCTTTACGTCAATTCGGAAGTGCACGATGGCCATGAGGTTGCTTGCGTACGGTGCTCCCGATGATGCACATGATGACTATCTGCGCATGAGCGAGTCCACGGCCATTGAGTGCCTGAACAAGTTCTGCCGGGCAGTGGTGGCAGTGTTTGGGCCAAAATACTTGCGATCACCCAATGAGGAAGACACTGCTCGCCTTCTCGCAGAGAATGAAGCAAGAGACTTTCCTGGGATGCTTGGTAGTATCGACTGCATGCATTGGGCATGGAAGAACTGTCCATTTGATTGGCAGGGGATGTACAAGGGAAAGGAAGGAGAGTGCTCGGTGATTCTTGAGGCCGTGGCTTCATATGATCTATGGATTTGGCATTCATTCTTTGGTATGCCAGGAACTCACAACGACATCAATATCTTGCAGTGCTCGGATGTCTTTGCCGAGCTTGTCGAAGGCCATGCTCCCCCTGTGAACTACGAGATCAATGGGCACCAGTACACAAAGGGCTACTATCTTGCAGATGGCATCTACCCGAAGTGGGCAACATTTGTGAAGAGCATCTCCAACTCTGTGCCAGGAAGCGCGAAGGCTTGGTTTTCCAAGTGCCAAGAGGCTTGCAGAAAGGATGTTGAGCGGGCATTTGGCGCGCTGCAGTCTCGATTCGCTGTTGTCCGGTACCCAGCTATGACTTGGTCGAAGTCCAACATGTGGGAGGTGATGCAGTGTTGTGTGATCTTGCACAACATGATCATTGAGAGTGAGCGGGATCACCCGGTGCCTGACAGTGAGGCAAGTGCACCATACTACCGTCAGGGTCCTCTTGCAGAGGTTGATCACCAGATGCCGGCATCATGGATAGCCTTCCTCACCACGCGCCGGGAGATTCGAGACGCTGGAACACATCTAGCTCTACAGAATGATCTGGTGCAGCACTTGTGGACGCGCAAGGGCAATGGCAATGTCGATAATGGCGATGCCAATGCCTAGTACGATTTGTTCTATTTGCTTGCATTGTTGAACTATTTATTTGTCTGTGAATTTGTATGTTAAACTATTTATTTGTGTGTGGATTTGTATGTTAAACTATTTATATGTGTGAATTTGTATGTTAAACTATTTATTTGTGTGTGGATTTGTATGTTAAACTATTTATATGTGTGAATTTGTATGCCAAAAAGGGCCGGCCTTTGTTTATGCCGAAATACGGCCGAATCGCCGGCTGGGGGGGGCGGCCTGGGTTCACGGCTGGAAAACGCGCCCCCCCCAGGATCCTGATTCGCGCCGTTTGGCGCCGCGACGGCCCAAAAAACGCCGTTTTGGACCCTGGGGGGCCAAACGACTGGAGATGCCCTCAAGGAGGTTGAAAATGTGTCAGCCAAAGAGCAACTCCATAGCACTTGATGTCGCCATGGCAACTGATCTTTTCTTCTGTGAATAGTAACCACCATTTGGCCTTGTACCAAAGTAACATAGTACCAGGGTCCCATACATAAGAAGCACTGATGTCCCATACATAAGAAGCACATGTCAGTTGACTTTGCCATTTTGCTAGTTCTGGAATTGGTAACCAAGACAAAGAATTTTCAGTTGCAATCCTTTCAGTCAACACTTGCAGCCAGAGATAGATGGAAAACCTGACAGGAGAAGCAAAAATTGGCTGCAGCCTACGAGTGAAATCTCCAGGATGTGTAACAATAGGATGGGGTGCAGTATATGAGTGCGGAAGTACAGGAACTCCCGGATCCCATTCTTTTCTTCTTTTCTCAAGTGAGAGCTCCAGCAAGGAAGAAATGTTCTCAAGAGGAGTTCTCATTGTGGCTGCCCATAGGAATTGCATGAGCAGCTTGGGAAAGGAATGATTTGTCCTGCTATTGCTATCGTTTGCGAGGAACAGAGAATGCTTGCCCTTAGAGCATGGTACAGCTAGAACAAGTACAGCTGCAGCATAGGCTTCTGGCCATCTCCAATTAAAAGCAAGGTAACAGATGATAGCAGAAGCAAAATTGGGTTGCGTCATATGAGTGAAAATTACCGGTGCTCCAGGATCCCATTCTTTTCTTCTCTCACTAGTTACCAACACCTTCAAACATGGGTCTCTTAGCTGCTGTACATGAGTGCCAATTTGGTTGTATAAATTCAGAACTTTAGGGAAACCAATTGCAACATAACTGAGTTCCCCGGGAGGCTTAGCCTTGCTTGAGTAAAGAGATACGGAAGGTCCAGGATCCCAGATTTCTCTTCCTTCTTCACTTAATAACATATTCCACTTATATTCTTTGAGGAGTACATCTCCCATTGCACCATCATGTGTGTAGGAATACTCTAATACTTGTGGGATGCACTGCCCATGCTTGTACTTGATGTATCTTGCTACAGAAACATCCACATTAGTTGTAAGTGCAAATTCTGAAATAACTTCAGGTAATGGATTTTCAGATGGCCTGCTGAAGCACTTGCGAGATTGTTCGCTTTCTTGTGGTGCGTCTTCATATGGCTGCTGCTCAGGAGTACCAGTGAACACTTGAGCGAACTCATTTGAGCAGCCATCTAACTCGTCATCATAGACATCGAACACCGGCGCAGGAACTCGCTCTAAGGGATACTCTGCCGGCAGAGTAAAATAGCTGTGCTCGCTGCCATCTGCTCGGAATTCACTCCTGCGACTGAGACTATCGAAGCCATAATGGAGTGGGAATTCATCAAGATTTTGCTCTCTGAGGTTACTCACACAAGAATTCTCAAGAAGTTCGTGCTGGGGAGGGGATGTCCTTGTCGTTGTGCTTCCTGCCGTGGTGGTGCTTGACGTGGACGACGGCACCATGGAATTGGTCAGAGAAGATAATCTGTCCCTCAGTTTGGAGAGCTCATCAGATGCGGAGGGCGTGTTGGTGGTTGGAGGTGTGGGACGACGAGCTTGGGTGGCGCTCGGGGCCGGGACCGGAGCAGAGGACGGCGAGCTCGGGCGGCGCTCGGGGCCGGGACCGGAGCAGAGGACGATAAGCGCGGCGGCCGGGGCGGACGTCGTCCCTGGAGAGTCGGGGAGGCGGCCGGACGACGAGGTGCTCGGGGCGGCGCCTTCTTGGACGGCGGGAACGGAGGCGGAGGGGAATGGCCACGGAGGCGGAGGGGAATGGACGGCGGCCATGGATGCGTCCAGTGGAAGAGGTGAGCTTGGGGGAGGCCGTCGTGGAGGCGGAGAGCTCGGTGGTGGGGGCTGGGCTGCAGCGTGGTGAGGATGCCAGGGGTTCCCGGGCGCGGGAGGCCGCGGCTGCATCTGCTGCATGCCCTGGTGCCAGTGGGGATTCGGGTGGGAGGGAGGAGGGAGCTGGAAGCGGTGGTGGTGGTGGTACGCGGCGGCGTGGTAGGGTGGGGATGGTGGTGGTGGCTGATTTGGGTAGGGGAAAGGATATGGGGCGTACGGTGGTGCTCCAAAGCAAAACGTAGGCGGGGGAGTGACGGATGGGAAGGTGGGGAAGGGAGCGGGCGCGGTCGCCATGGGTGCGGATCGAAGAGAAGAAGTCGATTTGGGAGAGGGGAGGTGTGGATTTGCTGCGAATCGGATCGGGGAAGAGGAAGAAGAAGTAGAATCTGCCGGGGGAAAAAAATTCGGCCGAGAATTGACTGCTCTGATACCATTTGTCAGGACCCGATGGATCTGACGAGCTAGGATCACAAAGAACATGAATTTGACAGGAAATTGGAGCTAAAAGGGGTAAATTGATGAACTAAAACTGAGATAAAATGCAGGGAAAATAAGATGAAATTTAGGGTTCATATTTCTTGATTGAAGCAACAGGATACAAGCTAGTCTTATAAAGACCTTGCTAGCTACCAGATGACCACAAGGGTGAAATACCTAAACTACCCTCACACAACTACTAAGCCTAATAACCCCATATTACCTACTAATACTAGTCCCTGACAATAGGACGGAGGTGGGAGAGGAATCTGCCTAGTAAAGACAACGACGCGGGGAGAGTGGCGGGGGAATTACGATTCTGGCCCTGTGTGTCTCTGTGCGTCCGGATTTGACCCGGGGTGTTTTCGTCTCTCCGGTCGGGGTCGAGCTCGTGGCCGTGTTGGTTCCGGTCAGTCGTTCAGGGTTGGTGTGCTTCATCGTCGTCTACCGTGGGAGTAATATTTAGGTTGCGCGCCAAATATTCTTTTCTTTCTCTCGCTCTCTGGTTTTACTTCGCCGTGCAATGTCTGTCATCCTATCACGGGAACAAAAATTTCGGAGACAGACTACCACCGCAAGGCAACCAAAAACCGGATCATTTTATCCCACCTCGAGACATTACTCCTTTTCTTGTCAAACCTGCCACCTCACACTACTCTAGCACACATATATGCATGCCGTGCATGGATCCGGGCGGCTATTGTTCGCCGTCGTTGTCGCATCCCCTCAGCCACCTTCGGTGTTACGTCGCGATCGTCCTGAGCTAGGCCTTCGATTGGCCAGAAAGAGGTGTGAGAAGGAAGTGGGGTTGTAATTAGCTCTGTGTTTCGTAAGGATTTGGATGGACCCCACTTGACACGGTTGAGGCGGGGTGCTCCTTGTCACCTTGTGGGCCTTGTTTGTCATCAGTCTAGGCGAGAGGGGAATGCATCGGTCCACTCACTAGCGGCAGTGGTGCATCTGGCTTGCGGACGAGCGAGGTTTTGTGCTCCTGCTCTCCTGGGGCGGGTGTACGTGGTTGTCATCTTTTGTTGTTTCTTCTTCCTTGTGTCTTCATTCATCCAACAACTTTGGGCCGGTGCTAGGATGAAACCTTTGCTGACGGTGGCGGACGGCCGGACGTTTGGTGGAGATTCATGCAATTATATAAGCAGTGTTGTTTCCATTTTAATTTAGCTACTGACCACACATTATTAACTCACCGAGCAACTTGCGAGTCATATTCACCATCAGAATACTAGTAATCAATCCATTTTCCGGAAGTCTCGAAATATATAGTTGTCCAATCATATACTAGAAACGTTATTAAAATATCAGTTTGATCAAATGTTTTCTTGACTCTACCATGATATTTAAGAATATTACAATGTACATACACAAGATCTGCGCTATGTAGTTTATGCAATTGTTAACAATAAATCGAGAAAAGATATTTTCTTATACAAACATTAAGTTTAGCATAATGTAAACTAGTATTTAGCAGCGATGTTATGATTTTAGTTATGCCAACTAAGTAAATTATACTCCTTAAAACCATACAAAGATAAAAATAAGTTACTAAAGGCATAAAAGTTCGGTACAAAGAAATTTATATTAAATTAACTTCCCCTCAAGGTGTACTATTGGTAGCCGTCTAATAAGGAATTTGTGAACTTAACAAGATAATGAATTTTGTATGCAGGTGTAAAAGGTTCTTTTAGTTGTGATCGAGTGTTCGATCCCTCGGATTCACAAGAGATGATCTTTCGAGAGATATCAGAGCTAGTGCAGAGTGCACTTGATGGAAAGAAAGTAATAATTCATTAATTATTCTTAACATTATGATAGAATATTTTGTTAGTTTTTAATAACATCGCATTTTCTTAGCTTAACACACATAACATCGCATTTTTTTAGCTCAACACACGCTCTGCTTTTAATCTTAAAGTTATTAATGTCGACTCATATACGGTTGTGTTGGACGAACACTCTAAAGTTAAGGGTTAGAACAATTACAATACTAACAAATTGAAGACGTCGCTATTGGGCTCATCTTTACAAAGTGTTCGCTCATCTTTTTAAGCTCAACATGTCGACCCTTGCTGCTGTTGACGATGACATCTTTGGCCTGGCTGATCCAGGGGAGTCGAGATCAGGCCTTCAGCAGAGTAGGACTCAACGTTAAATTTTCCTGACTGGTCAGAGTGATTTGAACTCCGCGGGGGCCGAGAAGTTAGAAGAAAGGGTCGGTTGAATTTTTCTCCAGCCGGTGTTTTTCTTGGCCTAGGCCTCTCATACGTGCTTCTTTTACATCAATATAGAACGAAAAGCTTTTTGACTCTAATATGTGCTTCCTCTGATATGGGCTCTAAAGAAATACCTCCTCGTGTAGCGGAAATTCATAATGGAGCTCGGGCTCATATGCTCCCGTTATTTTCGGGAGCGTAATTATTTTTGAAAACTTTTCAAGAAAATCCGAAAAAAATCATGCACCTACCTGACTATGGTACGCACCATCGTGTGAAATTTCGCACCGAAATGACATTGTGGCCGCTCTGTACAAAAATGACAAATTTCTGACATAAATTTCAAATTTTTATATCTCATTTTCTGTCAGAAATTTGTCATTTTTGTCCAGGGCGTCCACGATGGCATTTCGGTGCGATATTTTATACGATGGTGCGTACCATAGTCAGGTATGTGCATGTTTTTTTCAAAAAAAATTGATAAATTTTCAAATTGTTCTATTTTTTCGAAAATGCTATGCTCCCGGCTGCCAAAACGTCGCTCCCCTCGTGTAGCCATTTCCTACTCTGTTTTTGGTGCGTTGGCGAAAGCAATAGTGGATCGAAAATAAAAAAACTAGGACAATGCCAAGGACAGGTCTGTTTACTTGCCCGAACAAACTCTCTCTCTCTCTGCCTAGGACAGAGTGATCAAGAAAGAGAGGACGAATTCCAGGAGGAGGAGCAACCGAGGAAGAAGATATAGCGGCGATGGGGCAGGGATCGATGGAGGCGAACGGGCATCATCAGATCCAGCCCGCGGGTGCGGAGGAGGAGATCAAGGTCATCATCGACACCGATCCCGGCATAGGTACCTCCCTCCACCCGCCATTGACGATCCAGTCGTCACCCCCTTCCAACTGGTGCTCAATTCACCGTCATCCGTGCGTTTTGGACCTGGACATTCGCGATCCCCATTTTCCCCACCGGCACAAACACATCACAGCTGTGTGCTAGTAGTAGTATAATTTACTCCTCACAACTTGGAGCTCTAATTTCTGTTCTGCTTCCAGTCCACTGCGAGACTGCGGTGTGTCCCCCAAAACTTCATGTTACAACTGTGCTATTTCAGTAGTTGTAGATTCAGCAAAAACAGATTAATATAATGATGCCGCTTGAATGCTTGCCCCACACTCGGATGGATCCGCACCGATTTCAGCTGTTGTAGATAAAGTTGTAGCCGATCCTCATGTCTTTCCATAGGAAGGTAGAAAAGACTAAAAGATGCTGATTCTGGATTCCCCCTGGTCCTGCTCAAACTAATTATGCATCTCTTCACCGGCACTAGGTTCCAAGAATATACATAGTACCTTTTTTCTTGCATCATTCTACTCTGTAAGACACATATGACCATATTTTTATATTAAAAAAATTAACAGTTCACATGCCATAAGAGAGGAGTTTTTCTGAAACCTACACACCCTATCTGGACTGTTCATAGGTGCATCAAGATCGCATAAGTTTCAACCAAACTTTATTTATAGTTCTGAAAATTGCATAGTGCCTCAACTGACATCAGTTATATGAACTCTAATGTTGCATTCACTGTTTTTCTGTTCCCCTCCTGGTTTAACTGTATCTGATCATTGGTCTGGTCATCGTCTCAGATGACAGCGTAGCGATCATGATGGCGTTCCAGGCGCCGGGCGTCGAGGTACTTGGGCTCACCACAATCTTCGGCAACTGCACCACCACATACGCAACCCGCAATGCCTTGATACTGGCAAGCGCTAGCAGCAACCCTTCATGCTTTTGTCCACTTAGCTTTTTTTCAGTCATCTCTATTATTTACTGATAACTCTGCTGAAAACCTGTTTGGCAGTGTGAGAAGGCAGGCCGCACTGACGTGCCAGTAGCGGAGGGAAGCGCTGAGCCTCTCAAGGTACCACTTGCACAAACTGTCGTTTCACACTGTACTTGTCACCACATTTGGCAACAATTCTAACAACAATAATTATTAAGATGTAATACAAATCAGACAATGTTTTAACATACGTTAAATTACTGCTTAAAGTTTCCTCCGATTCAACTCGATTTCAAACCAAGACAGGACGTTAAGCCTAAACCATTTACCACATTTGGCAAGCATTCTACAAAACAGTGATTCGTGTATATATAAGACAATGTCTTAGCAAACGATAGTTAGTATGCAGAGTTTTCTTAGAGTCGTGAAGTCAGGGTCTGAACCCAAGACTGACCTTTAATTCTGAAACTTATGGTGTGTCCGTTTGTGTGATGTGGATCTACAACACCTGCTTGTTTGTAGTATGTTCAGTCATCAATTTGCATATGAAGTAGTAGTTTCCTCAGGTATGAGACTGCTCATGTTTGTCTCTGCATTGCAGGGAGGGAAGCCGCATGTTGCTGACTTTGTCCATGGGTCCGACAGCCTCGGCAATGTACCTGTCCCTGATCCCACCACCAGGAAAGCAGAGCAGACCGCCGCGGAGTTCCTGGTGGACAAGGTGTCTCGATACCCCGGAGAGGTCTCCGTGCTCGCCTTGGGCCCTCTCACCAACGTTGCGTTGGTATGTTGTGTGGCGCTTCAGAACAACTTCATTTTCAGGTTGTGCATGTGGACTCTACTGCTGATCGCTGAAAAATTATTGTTCTTGGTTAGGCCATCAAGATGGACCCTTCCTTTGTGAGCAAGGTGAAGAAGATCGTCGTGCTTGGTGGATCATTCTTCGCGGCTGGAAACGCCACCCCTTCAGCCGAAGCAAACGTAATGCCACGACACTCATCACTCTATGTACTGCATTGCCATGACGAGAAATCTGTTTTTAAACCAGACAATGACCGGACTATTGTCTGCAGATCCACAGCGACCCGGAAGCGGCGGACATCGTGTTCACCTCCGGTGCCGACATCGTTGTGGTCGGCCTCAACATCACCACACAGTGGGCTTCACGGAGGATGATCTTTCGGAGATAAGGAACTCGAAGGGCAAGCACGCACGGTTCCTGTGCGACATCTGCAAGTTCTACAGCGACTGGCACTTCAAGTCCTACGGCGATCCCGGTAAGCCGAAGAATTGCTCGATCACCAAAACCGGCCGTATCCTGAGATATATAAAACGTCGGTCGAGCCAGCCAGGGACTCACCACCGGTGTGCTTGTCGTCAGCTGTGTTCCTGCACGACCCGGTGAGCTTGGCGGCGCTGGTGCGGCCGGAGCTGTTCATGTTCCGGAAGGGCTTGGTGCGGGTGGAGACGCAGGGCATCTGCAAAGGCCATACCTCCATGGACATGGGCCTCAAGAAGTAACCAACCAACCGGATCAATTCATCAACCTCCATCTCCGTTCTTTCTGTTCTGTAAACTGCTTGTTTACACAAGACTACTTCTACTTGCCTGTCTGTGTATATGCAGGTTCAACGGGGAGAACGCGTGGACGGGGTACAAGCCCATCTCCGTGGCGTGGACGGTCGACAAGGGCAAGGTTGTCACCTTTGTCAAGGACCTCCTCACCGCAGCTTAATCGGAGCAGCATCCATCCATTTCACCATCAATATTTGTCCATGGTCAGATGATTTGAAATGTAGAGATTGAGAGATTTATATGTAAGTGTACACTCCATTCGACGCACTGCATAATGCATGAAGACACATTGTCTCACATATATATATTTATTACTGGTCGTTAATTGCGATGATCATCATCATGTTCTTACATTCTTCTTTTAACAAGTTGTTAATTCGATTCCCTTTGTTGGAATACTGATCGTGATCCTGCATTTCTGCTGTGGTGCTGCCGCTTAAGCCTGTGCATGCATGCGCCTGACAGCACTAGTACTAAACTGAACTAGATTACTGATGGAGTGCAGCTTTATTAGGTGACTGGGATGAGCAAAATTCATACGCCCAGCATGCATCTCCTAAAGTTAAGATTCTGCACTGCACGCCTGGCCTGCTTATGCGGCCGACCGACTTCGAACCATTTCTAAGCTTGCAACTAAGATTTTTTTTCATTTGCAAGACGAGTTGCAACTGAGATTTTTATCTAGTCCTAAGTCAGGTTGCAACTAAAATTTTTCAACTGAAATTTTATTCAGTTGCAAGTACAATTGAACTTGGATTTTTTGTGAGTTAGACTTTTTGCGTCGTGGCTTGTTTTATATGGGAGCTGTATTTTTTTTTGACGAACCTCGTCAAGAGGGCGGGGAGCTCCCACAATGCATTTAAGAAGAGGGAATTGATCCAGTTAATAGGGAAACCGGACCCAAAAACCATACAACACACGGTTTATGAAGGAAAACCGGTGAAAACCACACACACATCTAGCGGCAATCAGGGCACATCATCCGAGCCGGATACAAGGGTCCCTAGTCCAAGGACCATCCGGAACACCTCATATCCAACCGAGACAGAGTCTGCCACAACAAGAGCACTCTCACAACAAGTCGAGTACTCACGCCTAACCACATGGAAGAAGCCATCAACCATTGACCTCTATCAACGCACGTATTGCCTGGCTCGCCATTGGTGTGATAGGTTTCTTGGACAAACTCATAAAGTACTTCATTTTCTCTTGCTTCTCCTCCTCGGTGCCTTTCTTTGATGTTGAGTCCTTTGGCACCTCCCCGAAAGACTCGACCAACCGATATTCAGCCAATTTGGCAGTCGGTATGTTGTAATTCTTGTTCTTCTTCTCCAAACGACCACTACGCCTTGAGGCACATGTGAAATCCCCTTCTAAATGCACAAGAATTGGTGCATGTAGCAAGGAAAGCGGCGCAGTGCTATTGAAGCTGTCCAAGTACTCATCCAACAAGGTGGATGAAGACAGGCCAAGCGGCAATCCATTGCCACCACTGCACTTGTTGGACTCCATAGTGCTAGCGAGCACATCAGCCTCAAAAAAATTCAGGTCTTCCATAGCTTGCTCCTCCACATCTTGGAACACCGGCTCGGGCAAGACCACCTCCAGCACCGGAGCCTGCGCCACCACCTCCAACAACTCAGACGAGCAACCAGCCACACTCGTATCCTTACCATCTGACATGGCAGGAGGCGCAACTTCGTCATGTTTGCCCAGCTCTGAGGAGTTGGCAAGATCAAATCTCCCACCGGCGGTCTCCATTAGCTCCAGCCGCCAACAGGGTACACGACGCTGCCCTTCCCGACGTTGCGCTTCACGTTGAAAATCTTCTTCCACAGCAGCCAGTTGGGAGAGATCCCCAGGAAGCACTCGCAGAGCACAAAAACGCTCGCGATGCTCAAGATGCCATTGGGAGTCAGATCATGCATCTGAATCCCATAAACATACAGGAGACCGCGAACAAAAGAGTGCAGGGGGAAGGCAAAGCCCCTGTGCAGAAAATCTGCGAAGCAAACACGCTCCCCATTGCGCGGGGAAGGGATTACCTCTTTCCCCGGGGCGCGTGTCTTGAGCTGATCCAATGGCGGAAGCAGACCCTTGTCCCGCAGATCATCAAGATCCGCAGTCTTCACAGTGGATTTGGACCAGTCGCAGTCCACTCTCCTCAGACCAAGATCGTCGGCGTCGGCGGCCTTCTCCTTGCCTCCCCTCTTGGTCTTCGGGAGGCCAGCTTTCTTCCCCATGGCAGCAGAGGAAGCCAGTGCGGCAATGGCGTTTGAGCGCGAGGAGGAAGAAGAAGCTCTGGAGCGGAAAGGGCGAGAATGACGAAGGGATAACTTTCCCCAAGCTGCGGTGAATTTAATATACCGCGGCGATGGCGAATCGCAACCGTCCAATCAGCATCTGCAAACGGCCATACACGTGGCAGTCAGAGAACGCAACCGTCGCGAGCCACGCCGCCCACTACGCACGGAAAAAGAGGAAACCATCATCACGCCGCGAAATTTTCGCGCGGAGTGGTCAAATCAAGAACTGCAAACGTCGCCGCAGGTCAACACTGACAGCGGGACCGCAATGTCAAGTCCCATCGGTGCCAGTGCAGGAAAAGAAACGTCAGCCATGACGTCAGCAAGAAGAAGCAAAGCAGTAAGCCATTCGGCTGAGCAAGAATTCGACATGTTTTTCGATTCCATCAAGTAGGCCACGCGGCTGAGAAAGCACTCGAATTCCATTCGAGTTCCACAAGTAGGCCGTCAGGCTGAGCAAACACTCGAACTCCATTCGAGTTCCATAAGTAGGCCGACAAGCTGAGCGAGCAAGAGGACGCAGTAAGCCAAGAAGGCTGAAAAAGGACTCTGAATTATCAGTGATTTCCTAAGTTACTCCCATCGGGAGGGTTTTAGAAATTTCTTTCGACTGAGAGAGATTTTTGAGATTAACCTCAATTACAAGCAATTCAGTTTTATCTCGGGGGCTACTCCCATCTGGAGCACTGTTCGCGCACCCGATAGATTGCAGTCGAAATTTTCACAAGTCAGGCTGCTCAGCCATACATCACATGTTCGAGTCATCAACTCAAGACGAAGCACATCAAGGCAGTCGACAAGCTTTCGACTCATGAAGAAAGGTGTGCAAAGAGAAGGGAGTCCTTACCCGATTCTACGATTCGACCAAGTACTCGGGGGCTCCTGAGGTGGGCCTACTTTTCGGGTGCCCCACTATGAAGAACCTGGTGCACGCCAAGCCTCAAGGTCCACCACTGCAGGCCCATGAAGGGCCCAACAAGGACAACATACGCCCCAAGGTAGTCAAAGATTAGGTCGGTAGGAACTTACCAAATCATGTAAACCTAACCGACTCCGATCTCCTGAGATCTAGCCTCCATATAAAGCCTAGGAGGGACCTCTATCGAGGGGACGTTCATACTAGCCACCAAAACCCTAGCGAGATTGCCATCTCGCCGGGATCACCATTGTAACCTTTGACTCATCAATACAGATCAGACAAGCAGGAAGTAGGGTGTTATCCTCCGGGAGACTGAACCTGGGTAAATCGTCTTGCTTGTCAGCCGTGGTAACTACCAGCACTCACAATCTTGTCCCTCTCAACCTGGGGTACTCGACCCTGGGATCTGCCGAGGTGACCCCTCGACACCTGATCAGTCCAGCCCTGAACCACGGAAACCAAGTCGCGAAGGGGCCGGAAGACCTCCTCTAGTCGAGCAGCAAACATCGCATGCAACTCAGTGCTCAATGCCGCCGCCTGAGTTGCAACGAAAGGCTGCAACAACCCCAAAACATCGGCAGGCAGGCCGGGATCAACAACAGTGACCCCATGTCGAGACTCCTCCACGATGGGCGCATCAGGCTTGGCAACCACCGAAGCCCACGAGCGATGAGGTGGAGATAGAGGAATTGGAGGCGACTGACTGCAAGGGCTAGGCTCACGGCAAGCGGTCGTGTCCTTCGACCGACCAGGAGTTGCTGCTTGATGACCCACAAGTATAGGGGATCGCAACAGTCTTCGAGGGAAGTAAAACCCAAATTTATTGATTCGGCTCAAGGGGAGTCAAAGAATATCTATAAGCCTTAATAGCGGAGTTGTCAATTCAGCTGCACCTGGAAATAGACTTGCTCGACACAGATTATCAGTAGCAACAGTTTTATAGCAGTAGCAGTAGTGAAATAATAGATGCAGTGTAATAAAGACAGCAGTAGTGATTATAGTAGACAATAGGATTAAAATACTGTAGGCATAGGGATGAATGAACGGGTGTTGCATGGATAAGATAATTCATGTAATAATCAAGACAAGACATTTGCAGATAAATAATGCTACGGTATCCAAGTACTAAGTAACCATAGGCATGTGTTCCATATTTAGCCGTACGTGCTCGCAATGAGAAACTTGCACAACATCTTATGTCCTACCAGCCCGTTTGCAGCGGGGCCTCAAGGGAATCTACTGGTAATTAAGGTACTCCTTTTAATAGAGTACCGGAGCAAAGCATTAACACTCCGTGAACACATGTGATCCTCACATCACAGCCATCCCCTCCGGTTGTCCCAATTTCTGTCACTTTGGGGCCTCGGGTTCCGGACAACAATATGTGTATACAACTTGCAGGTAAGATCTTAAAACAATGAATATCATCATGAATCAATAACATGTTCAGATCTGAAATCATGGCACTCGGGCCCTAAGTAACAAGCATTAAGCATAACAAGTTGCAACAATGTCATAAAGTACTAACAACGGATACTAGGCACCATGCCCTAACAATCTTATAGCTATTACATGAATGATCTCATTCAATCCCTTCCATCCCTTCAGCCTACAGCGAGAATTACTCACACATGGATGGTGGGATCATGGATGGTCGATGGAGAGGCGTCGGTGATGATGATGGCGATGATCTCCTCCAATTCCCCGTCCCGGCGAAGTGCCAGAACGGAGTTTCTGGTCCCGAAATAGAGTTTTCGATGGCGGCGGCGCTCTGGAGGTTTTCTGGAATTATGATCGAACCTCCCGTCGTTTTTAGGTCAAGGGGGTTAAGTACTCCAGAGGGGGACTCGGGGACGTGGCCGAGTCGGTCTCCCCATAGGGTGGCGTGGCCCAGGGCCCACCGCGCCGCCATGTGGGGAGGGCGGCTCGCTGCCCCCCTCCGTCTCGTCTTCTGGCTCCGTGGGTTTCTTGGTAAAATAGGGGCTTTGCAATTATTTCCACGGTTTTTCCCGAAAGGTGACTTTCTGCACAAAAACTAGACACCAGGGCAATTCTGCTGAAAACAGCGTTAGTCCGTGTTAGTTGTATTCAAAACACACAAATTAGAGGTAAAACAACTGCAAAAGTGTTCGGGAAAGTAGATACGTTTTGAACGTATCACTGCTGCAAACGAGCTGGGAGGGAGGTGAGGGTCTTTACCAGCAGAACGATGTTTCGTGCAGTCCCGCTCGCGATGGCCGGAGAGGCGGCAGCCCAGGCACCGGATAGGGCCTTGGCAAGCGGCGAAGAAATGGTCCGGCTCCAAGCACCGGAAGCAGAGACCAAAAGTCCTCCGCTTGAAAGCGAGGCAAATCCCGGTTTCCTTCCTGGGAGGCGGAGCAGTCGGCTTCTCCTTCCTCTGGCGGCGTCTTCCTCCCAACCCTGCTCCAAAGACGGCAGCGGCCTGAAGTTTGGCGGGAGCCTGTCCGGAGGCGGCGGCAGCTGGGGCGGGGCGGCCGGAGCAGCCGGGGAGATCAGCAGGCCACCAACGGAAGAAGCTCCGATTGACCCATCCCTTGCGCCAAGCGCCGCCGGAGAGGTCACTCGATCTGGATTGGGAGGGGCCACGGGAGAGAGGACTAGGAGTTGGATGGGCTGCTGGGAGGTCGTCGGAGGATGGGGAGGCCATGGGGCATGACTTGGAGGGCGGAGGGGCTGGGGGCGTGGAGCTAAACTGCGGCGGCGGTGGGGCCGGCGGCGGCGGCCGCGAGGAAGCCAGCGTCGCGAGAGCGTTTCTAACCTCGGAGCTGTAAGTTATTGATCATACTACACAAACTAGTTTTGCGAGAAAAGTCCCAGGGCCCAGCTTTTTAATGAAAGCAGAACATACACCACTGGGAGACCAGCGTAGCAAGTTGAGATTACATGGAATAAACCGAAATACCCAGGGTGAGAGACAGTCATAAAAGATAAAAGTGAGGCAACAAGCTGCTCTCACCACCACCACAAAACAGTATCTAGCCAACACCTCTACGCGAGCTAAGAATGAAATGCATTGTTCTTGTCGTCGACTTGATCTTGTTCAGCCGAAGTTCCCACTCCTTCCTACGCTTGGGCGGCACCAGGGGCGTCCACTACGACAGGAGAGAAATTGTTTTGTAGATGTTAATCGCGGGAGAGCTGCAAATATTGTTGTTAAACACATAATCGTTGCGCGACAGCCAAATTGTCCACACCAGTGCCCCCAACAAAGTCCACCCAAGGAAATTGTTTTTATCTCCTGGCACACCCAAACCCAACTCAAAGAAGTCATCAAAATTAACCGGAACCTTCTTCCAGTTTAGCACATTTTTCGCCCACCACCAACAAAAGTGAGAAACTGGGCAGCAAAACGCCAAGTGGTTAGTTGTCTCCAATTCACCACAAAGTTTACAGTTTGGCTCCCCTGGCCATCCTTTGGCTTTAAGACTAGTTGTCACCTGAATCCTACCTCTAACACACATCCAGGCAAAAAAAATTATTTTAAGAGGCATATTACTCTTCCACATATCAAGCATTCTGGAGTCTATCACCCCAAGCTCGACCACCAAGTTATACATGGACTTTGTCGTATAATTACCCGTGCTAGTTAGTGCCCAGAATCCAACATCAGGCTGGTCTGACAGCGTTACTCCTTCGAGCAACACCTGCATCTGTCTCCATTCTTGCATTTCATCCGGACCGAAAGATCTCCTAAAGGACAGAGCCAAACCATCGATCTTAATTACCTCCGCTGCAAGAATATTCGGCTCACCACAGCAACTAAAGATCGTGGGGAAACAAATACCCAACGGAACTTGTCCAATCCACACATCTCTCAAAAAACTCACCTTTTTACCATTTCCCAACCTATAAGCCATCCCTCTATGCGCCCAATTCTTAACCGCCTGCAGACCTTTCCAAAAGTGCGATGCCCCCGCACCATCAGATTGGAAAAAAACCCCACTACCCAAATACTTACTCCTCAGGATTTGACAGCTCAAATCGTTGTCATCTCTTTCCAGTTTGACTATCCATTTCACCAAAAACGCCGTATTTCTAGCTTTTGTATCCAGAAAGCCCAAACCACCCATACTCTTAGGTCTACACAAGTTTTCCCAACGAACCATGTGATATTTGCTTTGGTTCCCATTGCCCTCCCAGAAAAATTTAGCTCTAATCATGTTAGCTTTATGATGGATTCCATCTGGCAGCCAATAGAAACCTAAGATATGATTAAGGATATTATCGAGACATGAGTCAATCAACACCGACCTCCCACCTGAAGAAGCAGGCAGCCAAGAACCTAGTCTTTTCTGGATTTTTGTAGGCCAGAAACCGAAATCCGAAGAGAGCAGTTTTTTATAAGATAAAGGAACTCCTAAATATTTCATAGGAAATCCCCCACCTCACAGTTAAACATATTCGCCACCCTCTCTTGCTCCTCTTTGTCAACCCCAAAAACCGAGATAACACTTTTTTGGAAGTTAATTTTTAACCCCGACATTGCCTCATAGCAATACAGCAAATATTTCATCGTAACTATCGATCTCTCATCATATTGCAAGAAAAGCACCGTATCATCTGCGTACTGTAAATGTGTTACCCCTCCCTCTATTAGGTGAGGTACCAGCCCTTTCAAATGGCCAGCTACTTTTGCCGCAGAGATCATTGCCCCAAGCGCATCCGCCACCGAATCAAATAACAAGGGTGATAAGGAGTCACCTTGCCGTAACCCCTTAAAGGTTCTGAAATAGTCACCATGTTCACCATTAATGTTGATGCAAACCTTCCCGGTTTCTACCGCAAGCGCAATCCATCTAATCCATTTATCGTCAAAACCTTTCTTCTTCAAGACATCTCTTAAGAAGCTCCAGTGCATTTTATCATATGCTTTTTCGAAGTCTAATTTGAGGACTATACCCCTCGAATTAGTCTTTTTGATTTCGTGGATTATTTCATGGAAGACAACTACCCCTTCCAGGATATCTCTCCCAGGTACAAACGCGGTCTGTGAAGGATGAATGATCTGATCGGCCACCTTCGTGAGCCGATTAGTCAACACTTTAGTAATAATTTTGAAGATTACATTCAACAAACAAATTGGTCGATATTGACAGATGACGTTAGCATCTTTGATTTTTGGTATCAGCGTGATCACACCATAGTTTAACCTCCCCAGATTAAGCCTTCCTTCGAACATCTCATCAAGCATTTCCTTGACAGATGTTCTAAGCCTATCCCAGAATTCCTTGTAAAATTGTACCAAGAAGCCATCCGGCCCTGGAGCTGTGTTAGTTTTCATTTCTTTCACCGCCTCATCCACTTCCTCTATCGAAAAAGGTTTAATTAAGTTCTCCTTTTCATCTGGACTGATTTTGCCCATCTCCCTCCAGAGAGCAGCATTGATTCTTACCGTGGGAGCTGGTTCTTTCCCAAATAGAGATTTATAGTATCCAGTAATATGGTCTTTCAACTGCTTTTTGTCCTCTATTAGGATCCCCTCATCTTCTAGCGATAAGATTTCAGATTCGCGCCTTCTTCCATTCGCTACCGAATGAAAGAAAGCAGTATTGTTATCCCCTTGGAGTAGCCAGCGCTCTCCACCTCTCCTTTGCCAATACAACTCTTCTTGCGAATAAATCTCAGCCAGTTTAGTTTCGGTATTTTTTTGATCCGCTTGTGTGCGGCCAGCAAGCGTGACACAGTGAGTAGATGAGCCAGAAAAGAAAGGAAATGGTAAGGAATCCAGTCCACACGGACGTATGTCCTTTTCTGAAAATGACAAGCGCCGGAGGGATGAAGAAAGTGCATGAAAGGACAACACAACTCGGTGTCAGCTTGCTGGAGCCTGGAGTGTACATCCACTGACCGATTCGTCCGCGCCACCGGCGGTTTGCCCACGCCTCTGTCGACGCCGGTGAATCGCCCGCGCCGCTGACGGGTACATCAACCGGCACTTCCACCCACGATCTGCACCTCCTCTGTTCGGTAAACAAGACCCCAATTCAAGCAAAACTGTATGCTGTGATGATAATTCCCAATTACTAGTTCTATAAGCAAAACTGGAGTAGTTTATAAATCAGTCTAGTGCAAAAGAATCAGACTAGTTTGATAGCCAGCTAGCGTAGCAAATATTCAGTACGTACTCTGGATCTTACTTTTTAGAACCGGCTGGCTCCTTCTTATTTTTTGAGGCAACATTCACTACTGAATCAGTCTGTGTTGGCATGTTCTTCTTTTCTTCCTTGTGGGCAGATGGTGTTTTCCTCTTTATCTTGTCTTCCTTGTGAGCAGAGGAAACTCATTCTTCTTTTTTGAGCTTTTCTTCTGAACCTTCTTTTTCTTGAGCCGCGCAGCACTCAACAATTCATCTGATACTTGTGGAGTCGCCTAGACATCACATCTCTGCACGGGATTAGTTGTGCGTGCATATACCCAATCGTTCTTTCACCACTCTACTAACACAATCGTTCTCTCCAACTGACCACAACTACATGAAGTTGTTTGTAGGTTTTTGTCTCCAATAACTTTGTGTTCTTCTGCCAAGATTGAGAATTGTCCATCAATAACCTTCCAATTTTAACCATGTATTCACTATTTGCAGGTAGTTTATCCGCACAAGCTGCCATTGATCTCCCATATTCAGCTTGAAAAGCTTCCAATATGGCGCCAGGTAGTGTGACTGAATCTCCGATTTCCACTTCTCCTTGGCCTTGAACAGTGTCGCTAGTTTGCTAGGATTAACCCCCTCTGTTCTTTTGTTGTGTTTGACAGTGCCGTGAGGAGCCAATCGGGCACAACGAAGTTGCAACCAGAGGGCACGAGCTTTGGAGATTCAGTTTAGCTCAAAGATACTGCCGTGACAACCCAAATCATGAACATTTCGTTCATATTGTGCTTCATCCTGTCCTTGTTTCCCTACCATACAGTTGGCAGCAATGTCACGGCCGTGCAAATGCGCGCCCTCCTCTCCTTCAAGTCCAGAGTGTCCGACCCGCTTGGCTCGCTCCTTTCTTGGAACAGCTCCAACCACCCCTGCAGGTGGCGCGGTGTTGGATGCGGCAGCAAGCACGCCGAGAGGATCGTCGGGCTGAACCTCAACTCCTGCGGATTGGCTGGAGGCATCTCTCCATCACTGGACAACCTTCCATACCTCCGTGTGCTAAACCTTACCATGAACTCACTGCAAGGTGAGATCCCAGGTGACCTGGGTGCCTTGAGAAATCTGGCCACTCTGGATCTTGGTAGCAATGGCTTGTCCGGAACCGTCAGGATCGTCGCCGCTCCTGACGGTTTTTTTTTGTGTCTATAGTGGTTAGTGAATGAAACTTAATATGGTATCAGATATAAGAGATTTTAATTTTAAGACTCGGCCAATCCACTATTGAATAAAATAGTTGTTGCGATCCAACGTCTAAGCATAGTCTAGCCTCGAGAGGAGGAGGAGCTTTGAACTGACTGATATCTTTACTATTAAATGGGAGTTGGTACTTCGTACGTCGCCCAGCGAACCATGGCTCGCTCGACATAGTCTGCCCGCACCTGGTTTCCCCGATCGCGCATTCGCGCTCAGCCCATCTCGCATGATTACTTGGCCCGGCCCAGCACGCGCCATCCAACCTGGTTTCCGTCGCGTCGACCTGGTTTCGTCTTCCTCTCGTGCGGAGCGAGTCTGAGCCGGCAAGGTTCCGCCGCCCATGTCCCCATCCCACCGACAAGACACTGCTCCAGTGCCACTGCTCGGCCTACTCGCTCAGTCGTTCCCGTCGTCAGACCAACGTGACCTGGTCATCCACCTCATACCTCGCATCCTCGTGCTCATCGCCCCATAACAGCGACGCCGTCGCGCTCCCCTGTACCTCGCATCCTCTACGTGATCCGTGCGTCTGAGATGAAGGATTTGTCCATATGCGGCGCGCTCCTGGACACTGGACACCGGCCGCGGCGGCCGCCGCATAGGCCTCAGCATCCCTCCCTCGCGCTCAGCACCCTCACAGATGCGATCCTCCACGAGCAAGAGCAGCTTGCAAGGCCTCAGTGGTGGGCTTCCGATGAACTTAGCACCTGAATTTCAGGGCTTGCTGAATCTGATAACCTAAGATTGCTGGAGTCGTTCAAATCAAGTGGAGATTTAATGTTCTGCACGTGCGGCTGGATATTCATGTGATGCACACTATTTAATCAGTCTAATTACAGATACCATGTTGTATCTGATCACCTAAGATTGCTGGAGTAAGTTCAAATCATGTAGAACGCGTGGCTGGAAAAGTCTTGACCTCCTTTACCATAATTATCTCAATACCCAGATGTAGAAACGTTATACAGTTTAAATTCTTTAGTCTCCTCTTAGTACAAATGTTCTTGGTTATTGATACTTTATTTATTTTGGTTGTAGATTTGTCAATTCAGGTATGAATCGATAAACAAAAATACTGGTGGAGTGCTAGGCTGCTAGCGCAAATTCAGACTTGAGACTCTTTAGTTCCTTTGGGGAGTCTTTGGTGGCAGACAAATCAATATGTGAGTTAGATCCTCTTTGGTGGCAGGCACCAATATTTGGCAGAAAAGATCAGCATCACTCATGGTACTGTTACCGTTACTTAAGACATGAATTTTGATTGATATTCATTCCCTATGAATAATGTTTATGTATTTCTGTTGTTGCAGCTCTATAGTTACCAAGATGCCTACAATTTAGATGAGATGACAGGCTTGAAAATAAGGTAAGAATTGAGGCAATATATACCTTGTTAGGTCATTTGTTAGAGTGAGTTTCTATAGCGCTTGTCTTATATGTGCATTGTTTGTGTCGACTTCAAAATTGCATCAGAAGTTGGGTCTCTTACATAATTAGCATAATTTCTCCTTACTATAGATTCTTATCTCAAGGTGCATGAACTGAACTATGGGTTGGTTTTTGGTAAGTAACTCTCCGAAGTATTTTGTCCCACCCAACTATGTCATTTCAGTTGCACTATCTTACGGTTTGAAATGCAATACTTTACAACTATGCGCAACAATTTTTTGGGTGGCCTAAACAATATATTTCTCTTGGCACGGCAGGTTTTAAGAACTCAGAATGTGGGAATTCGCATGTCTTTTAATTGCGAATATTGATATGATTAGGAAAAACATAAAACTCCAAAGAAGGCATTCAAATGCTCAAAGATTGATGTATTTGGTGTATCCTCCTCCATCAGCCCTGATATGTACATGTGGATAATTGTGTATCCTCTGAATTGTAAAGTGGTCGCATTTGATCCACCAACTGACTATTGGGTTATGAATACCTGTTTTTTTATTATTGGAAACAATATGCTTGAGATTCATAAGATTTGAGCAATCGGGAAAATGCATCTTGTTCGCTTTTGAATGTATGAAGGACAATTTGTGCTACCCTAAATGAATGATTTATTTCAGTTCTCACATTTGTTGGTATTGACAGAATTGATTCGGAGATCGTTATTTTTATGCTTTGCTCCATGCGTGTCGTTGCTCACAATTTTAATCCACTTTTTAAGCATGAAAAGTACAATAATGTTATCTCAATAGTCATTTTTTGCGGAGATTATGAGAGAACACTTTGATAATAATACATGATCAGTTAAAATGACCAAAATGAAGGTTGACAATTGGTGGACATCACAATATAGTGGAGTGAATGATGGAGGATTAGAGAGAGAGGGGGCGGGGGGGGGGGGGGGGGGAGGAGGCAAAGGGAAATAAAAAAATATATATATGTACGCAACGTATTTCACGACCTGCGCAATCCGTCTATATTTCATTTGGAATCCGTAGCAACGCACGGGCACTCAACTAGTATAGATTAATATGTCAGTGGCTACATATGTCCAATACAACGGCACCACTCAGCTAGTGTTCACAAACGCGTAATCATGGCATCTAATAAACCTAAAAAGTAGATATGCTAAAAACTGCTTCCTTCATTTCGAATTATAAAATGTTTGATCACTTTAATATGTACTAAATACGGGTTGAAATTAGTTTATAAATAAACCATTGCTCGGAAAATTTTGGTTTAAGTGTGGTTTTGATGACAGCGAATCAACACACTAAAATATGTCTAGATATGTACGAATAAGAAACGGAGTGTAGTTTATAAATAAAAGTCTTATATTTTGAAAGGGAACGAGTATTTATAAAAAAGTATGAATTTTGAGACGATTTAGAACCATTTTTTAACCTAGTGTTTCCGGGATACTTTTTTAGACCGACACTTTCTCAACCTGCGTTTTATAAGCCTTGGGCTAGATCTACCACCAGATAGCACGAGCTGTCTAGAAACTCGCAGGCCAATAGGCCCATAGCCCACAAACTCGCAGTCCTATTTAGCGCTTATTGCGTGCGCATAGTTCGCTCTGCCTACACTGTCGTGTTTCTAGCGTGCGGACATGCATGCTGTTTCTAGCGTGCGGGGCTGCTTTTCTTTACCTAGTGCAAATCGGGAGACAAGAGAAGAATTCTAAGCTTCGTTTCTTTTTCTGTATTCTCTCTCGGTTTTTTCTTATGGCGAACGCTACGCGTCAGTCGGCTGTAGCGAGGCATTGCTACAGCCGCCTCCGCAACCGTCCGATCACTTAAGTGAAACGATCTGGTGCGTTCGATCTATGTAGCAAAAACGTTTCGCTTGTAGCACTTTGTATCTGTGTATGCAACATAGCATGTAGCAAAGAAATTTCAGAAATGTTACGTCCGATCTATGTAGCAAAAAAAAGTCAAACACAACATTTTGTTTGTCGCATGTAGCACTGTATGTAGCAAAAAAAATCAGATCCATAAAGCTTGGCGACGTGTAGCAAAACGAATGTAGCACTTTAAACACAGTCATGTAGTGAAAAAACACAAGCTATGTAGCAAATCCCAAATTGGTTGTAGCAAATCGATGAATACAACGTCACTTTTGCAGAAAAGCATGTAGCACTTTGCTCATGCTTATACAACAAAAACGAGTCTCAAATGTAGCAAAACTGCAAACCGCATGTAACATCAACAAAACTCTAACAACTGACCTCTCTGTCATCATCAATGGAGGCACGCCCATGACCGATTCCCAGCTCTCCACCCATGAATCCGCCACTCCAGAGGTGTGTAGAAGCTAGATCAAGCGAACTCCTGCCCAATCGCGGGGCATCGTCTTCTCCAAGTACGGCGAAGATTGGGCGCCCCACCATCCATGGAGAGCCTCCGAGCTTCTCTGATCTGTCCGTCCATGGCGCCGCTGGAGCACATGGATGCGGCGACGGGTGGCCTTGGCGGCGCCTAGAGCGCAATAGCCAGTAGGCCAAGGTCGCGGCACCGGAGAGGAGGCCGATGGTAGGTGGGGCACTGCCTGATGTGAAGCTCGGGCGGCGGGCGGCCTGCGAGGGTAGGCGGCGGCAGGCCGCAGCTAGCGAGCGGCCCAAGTCACAGCGCAGCCGGAGATGAAGCTCTCACATAGGTCGCGTGTGAGATGCAGGAAAAGCTGCAGTTGGAAAACACGTCTCGGCGTGTACATTTGACGGAACGACACGCGCGTCTCGCGAGAGCCAGACCGGCTGATGGATCAGCCGGCTGTTCAATAGCTTTTTCCTTTTTTTATTCAGTTTTCTGTACAGCTTTCTGTATTTCTCCTTACAATTTATTTACGTTTAATTATTATTTTTCCCGTTCTTTTTCTTTGAACATTTTTTCATTTTTTGGTTTTTTCTATTTCCACCAACACATGGATACTTTTAAAAATACATGATTTTTTAAGAAAATATACCAATGTCTTTGAAAATTATTGGTTTTGAACCCATGACATTTTTTAAGGCTCTAAACTTATATTTTAAGCCCATGCATATTTTTTAACCTCGTGAGTGTATTTTGAATCAGTGAATGTATTTTTCTGAACCCATGTTTTTTGTTTCAAACATCGTGAACGTTTTTCGAACCCATGAACCTTTTTGCGAATCTGTGACAGTACTGTTTGAAATTCGTGAACATTTATTGAACCCGTGAACATTTTTCGAACTGTGATTCTTTTTGTTAAACATAAACATAATTTCGATATTTTTGAATATTTAATATGTTCATTCCTCTCAAGATATTGTTCATGTATCCATGTAAAAAGGGATTAACAAGTCAAATGAAGAGGAAACTAGGATTTAACTCCATCAACTATGTTTCAAACTCATCAACACCTTTTGAATCTGTTAGATAATATTTTTGAAAGTTTGAACTTTTTTTTCAGCATGTGAACATTTTCTGAATCTATGAACATTGTTTTTTTAGCCAGTGAACTTTTTTTGAATATGCTTCCGAAGGAGTGAATATTCTTAAATCGTACTTTTTTCGAACTCAGATTATTCTTCCACACCGTGAACCTTCGTAAAATTCGATGTAAAAAATAAAATTTAACATATTTTAGAAATAGTAAATACAAACAATTATCTTATTTGAACAATTTTTTAATAAGAATATTTTAAAG
Source organism: Poa pratensis (assembly GCA_947311845.1). Lineage (NCBI taxonomy): Eukaryota > Viridiplantae > Streptophyta > Magnoliopsida > Poales > Poaceae > Poa > Poa pratensis. The sequence goes on from CAMZMU010000037.1 coordinate 17,785,937, forward strand.
GCACGTACAATGGATCAGCCCGTTAGTACTCCTGGGCGGCAGCTCGGGCCAACCGCAACTACCAATGCCCAAGGACTCACTGTGCGCACTAGGCCAGCCACCATGAATAACCAGTCCTCTGGGCTCCGGCCCAAGGAAACTTGGTGCATGCAAGATGACAGTGTACTGGCATTCACGGAAAGGGTTCTTCTAAAGAAAAAAATATATCACGGAAAGGAAGTGGGACCGAATTGTTTTCTTCTCATACGCAAAACGAAAAGGAGAATTAGTTTCCAAAAAGGAAAAAAAGGAGAATCATTCTCTTCTCACACGCTGGATGCTAGTCAGTGGCGGAGGACGAAAATAGCACCGAGATATTAACATTATATATACGATTAATAATCACTTAGTACAATGGAAATATAAACATATCTGAATATAAGTAAAATATAAACATATCAATGGCACAGTTCTAGATTTTTTGAAAATCTTCTGTCATTTTATCGATAAGGAAATTTGAATATCTATCGCTTGATATGGCACGTCATCAAAATGCTATCACGGACATCTTTTTGCGCAACTCGGTTCGATGATCTTTATCGTCCAAAAGTTCCTTTCAACCGTTTCGTCACCAACATAAAAATAACACCAACTCTATGAGACGATAAATCGTAGGCAACATGATACATTTTTTATTTATCAAGACTATCTCTAAGGTAGTCAATTCTTTGTGTATGAATAATGAATAGTTAAAGATTATCTTGTACATGTTTATATGCTCATAATTAGAGAAACCTCCATGATAAATCTTTGTAAGACGATCAAGGTTATTCACATTGAATCTAAGAAATTGGTTTCTTTAGTCATGCTAGGAGAATTCCCAAAAACAATTTTGAAAATAGCTAATTTAAGCAATGATCAATAGGCTCAAACTATCCTTAAATTCTGTACCTAGGATATTATATAGAGACGGATTTTATTAAATTCATAATTAGATGTTGTAAGGAGAAGAGTTGTTTTCCAACTAGACAAAATCCAGTCCCCGGTTTCGGTTTAGAATTGATTTTGCGCCGTGTTCAGTAAAACACGCATAACTTTCTCACACGGAGTCCGTTTTTAATGTGCAACCATTCAAATTGTTCAGGAAAAAAGATGTGCATCCAAATATTTTCGCCAAATATCAAGGTAGGGCGGCTGCCCTACCTTTCCCTAAGGGGAGCTCCGCCCTATGCTAGTGCCCTCCAATTGCCCGAGGACACGTACGCATGGTAACACGCTAACTGCACTATGTGTGGCCTGAATCTCGGCCTTATCCAACTTATCTTGGTGCTTTTAGTGAGAGTGAGACCTTTCGGTGTGCACGAAGAGTGAGAAACATGTATCGCTCCCTCTCAACAAAGGGCTCGGGCATGCATTGTATGATTTGGTCATGGACGGGATATCAATTGATGGGTTCAATCCATTTGGTACGACGGCTGCAACATGTAGCCGTTGGTCCACATTCGGTATTGGCAGAAATCTCCTCCTGGCGTCTGCATTAAACTGAAAACAACCAATATATAGGTTCAATCCGTTACATGTTTATGTCTTGATAATTTGACGGCCGAAATACCCGGGGAGAAATATGCTTGTACGTGGAGCAGCTGGTGGATGACTTGCTTGTTGCATGTAACGATGGGATGCAAACATGCATACGACGCGGTAACAAAGAAATTTTTCGATATGTATGTTTGTCGCCACACATCTCTGCATGACCTACCCGCACGTACGTGCTTTATTCCGCGGCTGGTCTACGTATGGGAATTGGGAAGTGGCCTATGGTTGCTAAAATGGATCCACAAATGATGGATTCTCAAAATAAAACACAAAATTGTAGTTTCTCCGGAGCAATGTAGGACGAAATTAAACAGGACGCTGAATGAAGTGAGAGCTAAGCTACCTTCTTCACGTGTCAATACTTAGCAGGGGCAGACAGTGAATTCATTTGTGGGTGAATGAAGTGGCAGCTACATTTCTTGACGTGTCAATACTCAGCAGGGGCAGACACTGAATGCACTCGTGTGGTAGCTACCTTTGAGAGAACTCGATCGAGAGGGTTGAAACTTCCTTCACTGGGTGATCGATGATGCTCGCAGTGAATTGAACGCCCATATGCTAAGCATGTGCTATACTCCTAGGGCAAGCTGACAACGCGGGCACTGTGAGCGCGATCGATCGTGCACCTGTCGGCCTCGCTCAGGCATGCGTGATCCGGACGTGCGTGCGTGCATGAATGCAGCTAGCTGCCGGGCGGGCGGGCGTGCGGGTTTCGAGCTGCTCGCTGTCGTTAGGTATAGCAATGGCGATGGCGACCGGACGAGATCGGAATGTCGTGGATCGCAGTCGCACGCACGAGTGTCGCCGCATGCACGGCCTGCAGTGCGCGTGTCCCTCGGTGTCGATCGCTGGCAGTCGCTGATCATCGTCTCGATCGGCAGGCGTACGTCCGTGATCCATTTTGTTTTCTGTTTTGCACACACATGGCCGGAAATATACATATTGCGATGTCGTCACTGGGCACTGGACTAGTGAGCGACAGGAGTATATGTGTCACCGGCGGTTACAAGACACATCATGAAGATCGACACAAGAAGGGTGAAGCGTGCTGTAGCTAGCTGGCCACAATAAGTGCTAACTACCTCTCTACACTGAATCACAGTCGATCGACTTGGAGGAGAATCCTGAATTCTCGGGTCGTAGCACTGCAGATGAGATCAGTGCAGATATATCCATCATCCGTCCGGTGCTAGCTCCATGGATGGATGAGGTCTGAAGAAGACGAGGAGGGAGACAGGGAGCGAGGGACACGCGCCAACTATCACGCACGGTCTTCCTCCCTACACGCTAGAATAGATACTGGGGACGCCACCCCCACATGTCCCCTAGCTTCCTGCACGTGTGCATGCTGCATCCCATCAATGTGCATATATCTACTCATGTTGATTGTCGATCCATCGTGCATCCAACTTGCTGCCGAGTACTGTTTTGTATATTCTGCACTACGCTCCCACTTCATCTTGTCTTGTCCTGAGAGCGAGCTGAGAGAGAGAGATGCTACGTTGTTTGATTTCTTTGTTCCGGAATGCGCGCGCGTTAACTTATGTCATTCTGTGGTGTCAATCATGTCGATCGGGTTCTTTGTTCAATCGTGCGCGCGGCAAGGTAGTGGACGCATGCATGCACACACACTTGCAGCAGCAGCTAGCTACAACAAGATCTAACGCACATATACAATTGCATGTTCCTAATCATGCTTGTAATGCTAGCTAACATATATAGACACAAAACAAAGCGTAGATGGATGAAAGGCCCCGGGAAAACAATACGCAAGCTTTTGTGGAGGTGAAATCAAGAAAGATACGGCCGGTTGGGTAAAACAAGAGCAGACGGAACAAACGGTCATGTCGCTCATCGATCACAGCTAGTATAGCTCGTCCTCGCTCTCCATCGTCCCTCACCTCAGGTCCTCAGCCCAGCCCCCTAGCTCTAGCTAGCTAGAGAAAAAGCTCCGTGCGTTTCCTTGGTTCGCCGCATCGCTCCGACCTACTCCATTGGCAGGATATCGTGGAGGAGATAGGTGTGGATAAGCCTCTACGATTGATCGATCGGCCCGGACCCTGGATCGATCTAAAGCTAAAGCTGGCTAGACCGGTACGATCGAGCTACTAGTGTTGAAAAACTTGCACACTCCTGCACACTCCTGCAGTGTCCTCGACTTGACTTGGCATGGATAAAGGACGGCACTCACTCACTCCATTGCATCTCTGCTTCATTCAGATGCGGAGCTTTTCATCAATCTTTCTCTTTCTTCTCACTTTCCACGCAGATCGAGTGGCCATATATGCCTTTGCATGGATGGATGCCAATCTACATTTGTTCTCTGCTTGTGCTTCACATGCATGCATCAACAGATGAACTCACATTCACAACTTGGCACACTTGTTTGTTGCACCAACCGAGCCATGCATGGTAGTGCTTCCTGGCTGTAATGAGTTTCCTGAAAAGAGAGGACACACGAAAAACATCGAGGCAGGAAGTGAAAAGCTTTGCTCTAGAACCGAATCGAAGAACCCAAGTGGACACGTAGTACGAGCTCGATATTTTCCTCGAGCCGATTGATTAATAATGCGTTTCCGGGAAAGAGGGGACACAGGAAAACAGCACGAAAGGTAAAGAAACGTGCTACTACTACTTTCAAAGCAACACTGGCTGGCTGGATCGATAGCATTAATTCGCCTAGCTATGATGGTGCGAGAAAAAAGAAATTAAGCTTAAGATCAATAAGTCTACCTGGAAGGACACTATTCTTTTCTTATATTCAAGATGGTTTAACTAGCTCAATGGCGGAATATACAAATTTTGCACTAAATCTTTGAGAAGATAATGTCATTTGCGCCATTCCATTACATTCATATATCCCCCATCCCAAACATTTTCGTAGATCATCTCCAACGAATGGTAACCCGAAGATGAACACGACATTCCTAGTGATTACATTTTTGGAATCAACATTGGAGTTCGTGGTTGTCACTTGTGAGTTCACTCACAAGTGACCTGGTCACGCGCATGACGGTCCCCACCATTTATCACATTCGTGCCAACAACCAAAACTCATCTAAGCTCACGTTTACATGGCATCATATTTCTCCGTGCACCAATTCCGACCATCAATTTGACCAATTATACATGACATAATGTCGTAAACAATATACCATCGGAAGCTTTATTGTAATATGAATTTAGCAATATAATATTTTTTTCATTCTGTAACACGTGTTTTGTTGGTCAAAATAATGTTAAAAGTTGAACCTCGAAACATGCGTGCGCTAGATATTGTGGACGGAGGGAGTAGCTAAAACGGTTTTTTATAATGGCATATGGCGCCCTTGGGAAATATGGGTCGTCCGTTTCGGACATCCGACGGCCCAGATTCGCCGTTGACCGCGGACAAATCAACGGCGAATCTGGGCCGTCGGATGTCCGAAACGGACGGCCCAGATTTCCCAAGGGCGCCATATGCCATTGTAAATATCTTTTTCGGGGAGTAGCCGAGTAGTATGCAAGGTTCTTGTCCAAATACTTCCATGGCGTAGCATGGGGCACCTTTCTAGTAGAAGTAAATGCTATATAGGGTTTGCCAAATAGAAGGTACACACAAACATTTTGCACACATCAAGCTCATATAAATTCTGAATCAAGTGTTTTCTTCGCTCATCAATAAAAAAAAGGTACTAGCTACCATAGTGCTAAAGAAAATAAACAGACATCATCTTTCGAGTGTTAGCTTTCTGCTATAACAAAATGCCAAGAATTCTCCCTCTTTTTGGTCTCATTTTTTCTAAAGGGAGAGAAAGCGTGCAGTAGCTAGGAATCAAAGTGATTTTATTGAGCTTAGTCGATCCCACTACTCTCGTACAGCTCTTTCTCTAGGAAATCAGTAGAAGTAACACAAGGCAATCGGTGAAGAATGTTATCCGCATGCAGGTAGATGTGTCACATGCTTTACTTGCCACTCTGGTGATCTCAACAGTGTAATAATAATTGTTAGTTGTTTGCATACATGATGAAGAGGTCGAGAGCAATAAAACAACTTATCTTACATTCAATTAAGATTTGTCTAGAAACTTTTGGCTGGCATCCAACCAAGATTTGTGAGCTTCAAGATGAGCCGTGAATGTCCAGGAAGTGTATTAGTAACACAAGAAAGTGTCTTTGTAGCATAAAACTGGTATATAATGATCCTTGCCTCCACTTAGAAATCGACATGGTTACCAAAAATAACAAAGAAACAAAAAAACCAGCTGCTGCCAGTACTACATTATTTTTACAAAAGCATAAAGAGGAAGAAACAAAAGCCCATAGATACGCAGGTCCCTAAGCTAAGCTGACACTCCATGATTAGCTAAACACAGATTAATATATAGTGTGGCTCAGGTCCTTATCATAGCCACTCTCCAATCAAGCCTTCGCCAACGTACTTCATCGACATATCTTAATTAACTAGTTGATCGATCCAACTTAACTAGCTTAAGCAACTCCATTACTTAATTAACTGCTGTCCATCTTCTTTGTGTTGCCGCCGATCCAGTGCTTGTTCCCGGGGATCCACTTGGGGCACTTGGGGCTGAAGTACCTGCCCTCCACCCTGCCGTCGAGGAGCTCCACCACCTGCCCCGGACGCACGCACCGCGGCGCCTTGTACTGGTTGATCGACGCCCCGCGGCTCAGCGCGTAGTCCATGAGCTTGTCGAAGGTGCCGCCGGAGACCACGCGGATCTCGAGGGGGCCGACGGACCGGTCGGCGGCGCGGCACTGCCGGTACACGCTGTTCAGTGACTCCTCCACGGCGAGGCAGCAGTCCTCGAACACCGACGCCGGCACGGGCGTCGTCGAGGTCGTCCCTCCGTCGCGGAGCTCCCAGAAGAGCACGTAGTGGCCGGGGATGGTGCTGGCGTCCGCGTAGCTCGTGTACTCGACGAGCGACTCGCCGAACGGCTCGAGGTGCTGCACGGCGCTGCTCACGGCGGCGTGGAGCTCCGCCTCGTCCGTCTTGTCGGCGTCGATGCTCAGCGCCACGTTCTTGCGCCGCAAGAAGCTGAACATGGGCGCCGCGTTCTTGAACCCCGTAACGCGCAGCACATCGCCGACGCGGTAGCGGTACAGGCCGGAGTAGGTGGTGACGACGAGCTCGTACTCGCGGCCGAGCTTGACGTCTACGAGGCCGACGAGGTCGCGGCGGTCGGGCTCGGTGCTGCTGCCAGAGTCGATGGGGAGGAACTCGAAGTAGCACATTGTGGGGATCAGGGTGTAAGCGACGTCGCCGGGGTTGCAGATCGGGTTCAGGTTGAGGCCGAAGTAGCACTCGGAGGAGGCGTACATGGTGCACGCCAGCGGCAGCCCACCGCCGTAGTACTCCATCGTGGGGATGTACTGCGCCATGGCGCCGGTGACGATGACGTCGATGTACTTGGTGTTGGGCCACACTCTCCGGATCACGCCCTGCCACGACGGCTTGGCACACGCGTCCTCGATCGCCTCTGCCAGCTCCGGGTAGGCGCGGAGCACCCTCGCGACGGCGGCGCGCACGGAGTGATCGGTGATCTCGGCGTCGAGCTCGCCGGTGCGGATGTCCTGGCACAGGCGGCGCCAGTGCTTCTCGAGGAAGTGGATGGCGCGGAGGAACCCCGAGGCGAAGACGGCGCCGACGCGGAGCACGTCCGCGCGGTGCACGAGGCCGCAGAGCAGCTGCGCGTACATGCTCTGGTACGCGTCGACGCACAGGATGGCCTCGTCGGGGCTGGTGTGCACGGTGTAGGGGTCGTGGGGCCGCTCGCGGAAGTGGCGGCTCTTGTAGTAGCTGGTGAGCACGGGGCGCGCCGGCAGGCCGCCGGGCGTGCGCGACTCCGCCTTGACGAAGTAGAGGTACATGGCCTTGCCCTTGTCGAGCCCCGGCACCGCCTCCGCCTGGCTCATGACCGGCATGAGCAGGCTGTACAGCTGCGACCGCCGGTCCATCTCCTCCGCGATCGCCGGCATCAGCTTCCTCTCCCCTCCCGACGTACCCGAGCTGCACGTACGCACGCGCGTTAATCAAACTTTTCATGCCAGCATGGACAGACATGTAGCATCATGATTAATTGGTGCATAGATGTGTGCAGTGTGCGTACCTGGTGAGGAACTCCTTGACGGGCTTGCCGGAAAGGATGGGCGAGGTGTCGCCGTTGGCGATGCGGATGACGTCTGGGAGGATATCCTCGTAGGTAGTCAGCGGCGCCTGGCGGCGGAACGCGTCGTCGGCGCCGGGCGCGGCTCCCGAGACACCGATGCGCCCGAGGTACTCGGCCGGCGCGTTCTGCGCGAGGATCTCGGCCAGCACGCGCCGCTGCGTCTCCCCCGCGCACGACGTGACGCGCTCGATGTACTCCAGCGCCTCACGGTGCGCGTCATCGCACGACACCGTGGCCGTGGTTCTCGTTCCCGCTCGTGCATGGTCTGTACCGATCGAGCAGTAGCTGGCCACGAGTCGGGAAGACCGGATCTGTGTCGTGCTTGGGGCCAGGCCGGAGCATGGACCGATCGATCGGCGGGGCCGGGCCGGAGTGGGAATAAATGGGCGGCCGGCGAGCCATGTGTGGCGGCCGCGGCAGGGGAGGGCATGGCCAAAAGGAATGTCCCGACATGTCGCCGGGCGCACCGTTGGCGCCGCCGGCATGGCACTACGCTGCACTGGACCCTCCCTACGGCGTGCTCGTGTCGTGTAGTGCGTAAGCTACACTAGTGTCGTGGTCGTGGCTGATCAGTGAGTAACCATGAGCGAAGGTGAGATTGTGTGATGAGAGAGACTCGAGCGAGCGTGCTCGGGTGTGCCGGGAAGGCGAGAGCGGAGACGCTTTTATAGGCATCCGACCGGCCGAGGGCACTATCGTATTTTCATCGCTCCGGTACCGGACTAGTGGCTGCCACTGGCTGGCCCGTACGTATACGACAGGAAATACCACTTCAGAAATGGTAACCAGGATGGCCGATGAGCAATTTGTCGACGTTTATATCTATCTATCTATTACTCCCTCCGTTCCACAATATAAGATGTTTTAGGTGTTACACATACTAGCAAACGTGCCCGTGCGTTGCTACGGGCGAACCACCAGGTGGCTGGTTTTGCGAGGATTTGGTAAATTGGTCATTACTTTGTCAATTGACTGGGGCTTGCTGCTCCTATCCCCTCGCTTTAACGAATGTGACCGTCACGAGTATCTAAAAAACTTCCACTCTCTTATTCTCTTCGACTCTCCAAATATCACTCTATATACTATTTACTTACATTTAATTGATATCTTGATAAGTAACAACTCTTTCTCTCTCTCTCTCTCTCACACACACACTCTTTCTCTGAAACACAATACAACAAAACATCAATAGAACACAATAATCCACATTAGTAAAATAGTAATAATTCATAAAATCGAACTTTACGTCAATGAAGTACATATATATAGGAAAAGTGCCAGTGCGTTGCAACGGAGTTAAAAATCATTGTAGAAAGAGTGGCACAACACAAAATCTATACCAAATTTAATCGCCCCGCATAGAACAATTTTATTTTCTAGCATAAAAATAGTTCCTAGGGTAAAAAAATGTGTTGTACAATTTTATCTCTATGATAACTTGATATAAATTTACATCATATTACTTTTGGTACGCATTGAATGTAGATATACCAACTTCTTCTTGTGGTTCGATATATGTAGGGTTTACCATGGCAATTGACTCTTTGCATGGTTTGTTGCGCCTATACTCACGGTTCGCGATAATTTGTTGTAATCAAGCCTATTTTGTTCTGACTGCAAATTCGCATATTTTTGCCTCTTTTGTGCATGTTGTCTTGTCCTTTGTTCCGGCTCCAAATCGTCGTATTTTTTCTCGCTTTATTTAATTGGTTTGTTTTGCTTATAAGCTTCACGGTGTTTTTTTTTAATTTACCCTACTTTTTTTCATCAGTCATCTATGCATACAATTCTCCGTATCTCTTTTCCTTCTTTGTTCCTTGACATCCATGACAAATTTTTTGTCGCGGTGTGCATCTTAGATAATCCTGAATGATAGTTTACCATCAGTTATACATGTAGTAAAAGTTTATTATCTTGAGGTTTCATTACCTAAAAGCCACATATGCTTTTGTTGTTTGCACATGTCTCACACGCCTTAATTATAGAGGCGTTAGGTAGTAAGCCTAAATAGAGAATTAATTTCTGAGCATAATATAGGTAGTAAGCCTAAACGTGAGCATTGCCAGATGATCAAGCTAGATATATTTTTCTCATGCATGCAATGCATCTTCCGATGATAGTTCTAGGAGGCTGGCTGGGCAGAGCAACTGATCAGGTCAGCGAGCAGCTACTTCATGAATCTGATTAAAAGAAAAGTGTATGCTGTCGCTGGATTTTTTTTTCGTGTTTCGAACAGAGCCAGATTGGAGCTAGTGAACGATACAGAAGGAAGATCAATTGGCCTGGTCATCCTGGGCTGGACCGGCCAGTGCATGGGCTAAGAGCGTGAACAAGGCTCATGGGCTGGGCCGGCCAGTGCATGCGCTAAACATGAGAGCGAGCGTGGCGAACAGAGAAGCAGACAGAAAAAACGAACCGGTATGTAACTTGGCGGTGGCAGTCCCTGTAATATGTCCGAACAGTCAGGGGCAAAACCGAAAAAGTGAAAAACATACCAACCATCACCTCTAGCCATATTATATAGTAGAGATAGAGATTGTCTACATTCATACCAAAATAAGTGTACATAGACACTAAACATGTCTAGATACATGTGTACACATGTGAATGTATAAAAAGGCTAAAACATCTTATATTGTGGAACAGAGGGAGTATATACTAAAAGCAAAATGAGTTATAAATAGAGCCACATCATTAAGATTATCTTAACAGTTGGATTAAAAATCAGCGGTTAGGATATATGCAAGATTAATAATTACGTAACAGTGCAATTTTCGTTTAACACGTTTATCTGGCCGTAACTAATTAAACGCGAAAGCAAATTCTCGGTCCGCCGCCAGCCGTGCACGGCCTGCATGCAACCTAGACCGATGCATGCGAGGTTATGCATGCCTTTAAATAGTTTTTCTTTTGACAGGTACGAAATTGCAAAGCACTACATGCATCAGCTACGAGGAATAGCCCATTCTCAATCAGCTAGCCGGTTTTTTTAGAAGACATATCTGAAGAAAGTAATTTCGAGCCAGACCAATACGTGTTCAATACGGACGTGTCCATCAATATAGTTTATGTCCGTTGGAATATAAATATATATTGTACGTCCAAAGAGCAACGTCGTGTTCATTGACATAGGTTTTGTCCGTAAAAATCCTCCGGATAAGTCAAATTTATTGAAGAATTTATTATTGGAACAACCGATATATTATACCGATGAGTACCAATAGCACGTCCTAAGCATTCCCCTGAAGTCTACAACTACGTCTTATAATTTTCTGTAGGAATATTCGTTTAGTTTTAGTGAAATTCACTAAAAATAACAAAATCAAAACAATTGAGTATTATCCCATATTACCCTTTATATCTTTGAGTTTCACTATGTCTTACACAAATCTAAGAAAGAGGGTAACTAAAGTACAAGACAATAGTTGATTGAGGCCATGAGGGGTACCGGAAGAGATAGGACGATTGACAACACCGGGCAATGTATCAATTTTTCACGAGTGAAAGAAACTTGAAATTTCCATGATGGCTAGAAGATCCTTACAAATTGGCGTATGGTATATTGTCACATACTTATTATACCACTACTCTGGAGGTAAATAGCTAGAACATTACCACATTAATCTATCATGATACAAACCTCATATTAAAAGCACGATATGGTAGAATGAAAGGAATAGTTTAGAATGTTTGTGAGTATACCACAACCAATAAATATTTATTCATGAACATACAAATAATCACAAACAGTAGTCTTAACTACACATCACAAATTGTGCTCTTTCAGCACAACACGTCATAATAAATAGAATGCAAAATTTCTCCCATGAAATTAAAACACCATGCTATAGATAATTTTTTTTACCTTAATGATAAGGGCAACAGTTCAGACTTCACACACTGAATGGATAAAAGGCATGAACCCTGTGGCAATTTAGCCCGATTATAGATATACCCCTAGATGATTGGAAAGGTACCTCAGTGAGAATCAACAGAAGAGTACACGAGGACCAATGCTTCCCGTATTGGAAGGCTTATAGGTTATAGCTACACAAATGATTATTTTGGTCAATCTTTATTTCTTTCTTTATGTTTCATATTGCACTTAATAGTATCAAATTGACTTTGATCTAGATGACACTATCATTCATATTTAGAAAAACCGGTGTGGAATGGAAGGGGAAGATCGAGAATATGAAAGATGTGTAGAGGTACACTATAGAAATGTCAAAATCAACAAACATGGTTTCTATCAAAAGAGCCATCCATAACATATCCTCTTCAATATCAACAACACACATATATATCACTTTTTTAAAATTTAAATTTCAAGGTTTTTTGTATATATATTATTTTATTTTAGAATTAGAAAGCTTATGGACTTTCTTTTATAGGCCACACAAATTTTAAATCAAAGGTTGTTTGAGTATATCCTTTTAAAAATATCTACATGTCATGTCCTGTGCCTCTTCTTATGGTGTAATAAAATGCACTTTTAATCATTAGAATTTTGAGCGGACACATAGAGACGGAGCAATGAAATTGATGATGGGATAAAATGTCTAAACTAATTCACCTATGATAAGGTAGAAATGTTGAGTCAAAATAAATATAACTGAGCAGGAAAATATACTAATTCATTTGTATAATGGGACATATGCTAAGGAGAGAGTGAAATATAATAGATGAGAAAGCAACACTATCTATTTTTGTCATAGCATTTGTAGTGGATATAGAAGGATATTATTTTCGAGCATGATACAAATATATATGAAGAAGTATTTGTTTGACAACTAATTTTGACACACTAAATACAACCACGCCCTCGCATTTGCGAGGGCCACCTTGCTAGTTTCAAAAAGAAAACAATGTGTTCATTGGGTCGTATTTTAAATGAAAACTTCGTCATCTCGGTGGCTTCATACGGCCGGGAGAGGCGTGGTTGATATGATGAGTCACATAAATGATGTGGACGATGCGAGTGGAAAACGGTTGGCTCCATATCGCTCAGGCTATCAGGCACACGATTTGCATGACGCTCTCAATTTGTTTGCCACTACTTATTTCTTTTGTAAGAGAAAATTTTATGTTGATCTTTTTTGTCAAACTTCTTATTTTGGCATATGTGGTGACTAAGGCCCAGTTCTTTTGAGATTCGGCTTGTGCATAAGCCACCCTGAGTAGAGCTATACAGATTAGCAGCTGTGGATTTAATCCAACCAGAAATCGAAGTCCAGTTCTTTTGGTCTTTCGCTGTCTTGGCTTATTTTTTGAGTTGTATGATGTCTGTAACGCATTTTTAATAGATGTATGCTCTAACTTAACAGATTTTGAGTTCGTTTATGCTATTTTCACATGTATGATCACAATATAATATTTCGGACATCATATTAATTGCTAAATATGAAAATAAAATAGGATTCATTGTTAGTTCATTACAACTCAAATAGAAGAAAGGGAATGCAATGTTTTCTTTCCTAGATCGAAAATATACAAATATACACTAATAATTCTAAGGAAACACACTCCTAGAAATATCATTACCTGGCGGGGGGTGGGGATAATGGGGATATGATACTTGAGCATCGGTCCATATACGTGTGTCATGAACTGAGTCGGGCCAGCCAGCAACAACAAAAGTGAACTTCAAATCGGAATCACAAATCGCCATCACATTTTGACTTGTATAACCGTTCCTGTTCCTGTGTTGTACCTCAAGTTTGCTTGGCACAATTACTTTAATGAGTGTTCCATCTATAGCCCCAATGGCATTCTTAAAATGTGGCCAAAATCTTGTAGTTTGCATTTTAGGATGTACTTCGGTGAAATTTCTGTCTCTTGGCCTAATGTAATCACCAGCCATGCGGTTTACACAGACTAGAACGTCATAAAACTTTTTGCTAACTGTAGACCGACTATGTTCAAATCGATCAGCAACATTACCAGTTATTTAACATGTCCCCACAGTCCATAAAAAGAGTGTCAATGCTTCTTTAGCGGACATGTTGCAACTTGATGTAAGACCATAGTTTCCAACCAATAGATCAAGCAATGGTAAAACACAGACCTCCTCATCCTGAACATAGAATAGAAAACTTGTGCATGCGTTTCTTTTTGTTCCACCCATTGAATACCTGTTACCTCCGGATTTCTTCGCGGTGCATAAGGCAACTTCTCAGTAGATAGGCTGGCATACGCAGCAACTGCAATCATGAACATATCATATTCATCATCATCTTCATCACCTGGAATATCCATCTGCCACACACTAGTACAGAACGACACATCGGATACTCCTCTATGGAAACGGCACGAGTTAGGCAACAGAGAATCACGATTTTAGCGTGGCGGACGAGGCCTGGCAGAACTGGGCCGCGGCTGGTCCGTCAACATTGGTTACGGAGATATTTCGATCTCCGTTACCAATATTATTGGCAACAGTCATAAATCTACCTCCGTTTCCAATAGTTATCTCTATGGCAACGATTGTCGATGGATATCCGTTTGCGATGTGCTTGGGAAATTGCAGTTGCAAACTGGAAGCGCGCCTGTTCAATGCGGCTTAATTCACGAGGGATTGGAACCGCCTGCTCGACGCTAATAAAATGTGACTGGAACCGCGCGAAGCCAGGCAGTTCTCGCATTCTCCCCTTCGTTCTCTCCCACATTCTCTACCACACGAGGGATTGGAACTGCCATGGAGGAACCCTGGTGGCAGACCGAGGAAGTCCCGAGCGACGACGCGAGCGGTGAAGACCGCGGTGAAGTCCCATGGTGGGATCAAGACGGGCCGCCAGACTCGGACCCCGACGACTCGGACCCACCATCTTCACGCTCTGTAGAAGACGCCTACGACGACTTGGACCCGCCGTCTTCACGTGAAGGAGAAGACGACTCCGAAGAGGAGGAGTCACCGGAGGACCCGCCGGAGCCGTATTCTAGCCAGGAAGAATACGATTCCGACGAGGTGGTGGAGGAGGAGGAGGCGTCGGAGGAGGCGTCGGAGGAGGAGGTGCCGGAGAAGGACGCGCCGGAGAAGGAGGAGCACGCTCCGAAGAAGGAGGCGCGAGAGAAGGATTCGCCGAAGAAGGACGTGCGGCCAGAGAAGGAGGAGCACGAGCCGGAGTAGAAGGAGCACGCGCCTGAGGAGAAAGCAACCGGCAAGAAGCGATGCCTCGCCGCGGATTGACAATGGCGCGGAGGCAGGTCGTAAACAGAACAAGTAGAGTAGATTGTTAGTTCAATTCTACTGTATCGATCCTTCGTAAGTAGGCCCAGTGTGTCAGTGAAGAAAATAAAGGAAACGGTTGTTTATCGCCTCCGTTTGCGATGTTCTACTTTGTGCTATAAATGTGCCACTGCGGCAACCCTAACACTCTCACTCTCACTCCACGGTCACAGTGTGGCGGCGGCTCCAAGCAGCACCAGACCTAACCCTTATCTCGCAGATCTGAGCGGCGCATCGGGCCGGCATCGCCGCCGCGCACTTTCGCCCAGCGGCGCGTCGGCGAGCCGCCGCGCATCTTCCCCGAGTATGTCGCCGACGCGGATCTGCTGGTCTTTTGCGACGCATCTTCCCCGAGTATGTCGACGACTAGATCTTACACTTTATTTAAAGTAGCATAGAAAACTTGTCTAGTATTTGAAGTCTAGTATTGTGTCTGTTTGTAGTACTGCCGATGATGAATAGATCCCTCAATACTAAATCTTGCACTATTTAAAATCTAGTAGGGTAAATTAATTTCAACTCTTTGTAGTACTACCGATGATGAATAGATCCCTCACTACTAGTCACAACTTTTTGTCAATGTGCTAATCCTCGTTATGGTTTTGTGTAGCTAGTGTATGAAGTAATAGTATATTTCGGTGACACTACATAAAAATGGTGAGGCTTTTGAAGGAAACATCATCTTGAAGTTCTGCCTCCAAATCGTTTCGATCGGGCCACAAGCACGCGGATATAGGCTCTTAAGGTGTAAACTGTTTTCATCTTAAATTGTATTTATGTCATGTAGCATCATATTTGGCTCTTTTCTAACTAGCCATCCATGTATTTTTTTCCAGAAACACAAGGCTGATCCGAACAACCTTTAAATGTGCTACATATAAAGTGGGATCATATCCGTGAACCGTCGCTATTGTGACATTTCGTTGCACTGTTCAAAACACTTTTTAATTAAGAGTGTCTTGGACAGTGAGGCCGAAATGTCACAGCGTTGACGTTATTATATTTCGGCGACACCGTCCAAGATGGAGCAAGACTCAGTACGAAGAATTTGGCAATTTGGCTCGGTGTGGTTTCTGTTTTTTAGTTTCTCCATCTATTTTGTGGATGTGTGTAGCAATTTGGCTTCAGATGTGAGTTGGAGAAGCATGAAACCGCCACTCGAGTCTTTGGCTATAGTTTAGGGAGGCATGAGAATGATAGGATTAGCGAGGCATGTGTAATTGATCATCTTTTGATGCTATGTAACGGTGACAATTATTATATACGTTATGAATGGATTTGGTAGCAACTTTGTGCTTCTGCTGTGAGATTTTGAATGTCAATTGGCAACTGTATTGCTGCTTTGGACTTATGAAGAAATCTCAATGCAAATGAGTAAAAAAGAATCTCCGTTTCTGATGTCCCAATACATCGGCAACGGAGATTGGTTGACAACCGTAGCCAAAATCAGGCCTCATCGGTGACGGTTTTTGGCCTCCGTTCCCGATGAGGTCCTTCACATCAGCCACGGAAGCGGGGACACGGACCACTTCTCCGTTTTCGATGGGGTTTTTGGCCTGTTTCCGATGTGTCGTTCTGTACTATCTTCTATACTACTATTAAAAGAGCAAACATGTTGGGATACTTTTAATCTTGTCCGTTCAATTTTTAATCAACGATCCAGATTGTCTCGATGTCGAGCACCAAACACTTTTAATCTTGTCCGTTCAATTTTTAATCAACGATCTAGATTGCCTCGATGTCGAGCACCAAACTCTTTGTCCTGGATCCATCCACTGCCGCTACGACCTTGGAGTTCCGGCCGCCCAGAGCACCCGCAAGGTCGTGACATGGCCAATGCACCGGACGCTTTCCTGCATTGCCTCGGTGGCGGCCAAGCAAGAGGAAGAGATGAGCGTGCGGCTGCTATAGGGTTTGGCGCCGCAGGCCCTTTCCGGCTGTCAGCGCCGCCGCCGCGCGGCTGCGAGAGGCGCGAGCCGCAACTGCCTGCGGCCTGCAGGACGACCAGATACGCGGCGCCACGGTAGGGAATAGAGGAAGGGCTGTAGAGCTGGGCTGGACGTCTTTTTTTTGTGCGAGCTAGGCTGGATGTCGGGTTGGAGGTAGCACCATCTGCACGGCGTGCCGGCGGCTGAGCCGACGATCGGCACGCTTGGCGTCAGCGACAATTGGTTGACGACACGGGCCTGCAGGAGAAGAGGAACGGTCGAGCAGAGAAAGAGGAGGCCAAGATGTCGTACATCCTGGCCCAAACTACAGCCCAAAGTGAAAATAATGGGCCGGTGGAAACTAGCATGTATTTTGGGCATAGGTTGAGATGGGGAGAGCTTTAGATGTCGTGTTCTATTTTTATTTTTATTTTTATTTTTCTCAAGTTTAACACGTGAAAAAAATCAATAACATATCGAGTATGTACATGCATATGAGTTTATATACTGAGTTTGTTTTTGGAAAGTTTATCTGATATGCGCCGCTTATCCATGAAGTAGTTTAGCTGCACCCAATTCAAGGTTACACTATATGTATAATCGGTTTTAGATACAGCTAAAATTAATGGCCAAGCTCTTCTCAGTGTGTGCAGTCGTATTTGCATACTGCACATTAGTGCATATATATATATACCATTGTCTAAGCTCGCAGGCATTGATTCGTAGATTTTATTATTGTGGTTCTATGATTGGTTTTGATGTAATACATGGACGTTCAGAGTTCAATTTTCTGCATAAGTGCTCATGCATTGGTTTGATCTCATCTGCCCAGTATACATGTTACTACACGACAACTCTATGTAGTCCCGTTAGCCATTGAGACACCAGATAGTTTTTTTGTGTTTTAAAACATTCAGGTATTGATGCTCAGGTCAAAGCCAACCATTATTACATGAATTTGTAGAATGATCATGAGCATGCGACAAGATTTAGATCCTAAAGAATAGGATATCAGGATGCCTTTTTTATCTTCATCTTTTCCGTTGAATTGAACATGAAACTAAAAAGGATCGGCCATGGAAATACTGCTGTACACATCCGTGTTAGTTTGTTCCAAATAGCTATCAGTTTGGAATTTAGATAAAATGAGATCACGATGTACTTTTACTCGGTCCGATTTCAATTTCATATCATGAAACAAATTTAATTGACTTGGTAAAATAACTCAATGAAAAAATATAAATTCAAATACGTGTTTATATATTATAAAAAATTATGAGACGTGCGTTGCACGTGCGTGGCCACTAGTCTATACTTACTATTAAAAGAGCAAACATTAAATTTGTGCCGTTCAATATCTGATCAACGAGCTAGATCGCTCCAATGTTTGACAACTTAACACACCTTTTCGTTTTGTTGGTAATTACAGGAATTGCCACCGGTAACAGGTTGGTAAAAGGCAACGAACCAGCGATGCAGTCCATCCTCGCTGCCTCCGTCTCGATCGCCACCGCCGCCGCCTCGCAGCTCTCATCCCAAACCCCGCGATGGAAAAGCCCATGCCCCAACTCCCTGCCATCACCCCTCCCATGGCTCCCCTGCCACTCCCCCTCCACCCGCCCATCGCCCCCATCCCCGCTCCTCCCCGCGCCCCTGCGCCCGACCGGCGACGAAGACGATGACGAGGTCGAGTACGAGGTGTCCGACGACCACCGCGCCGCGCGAGAGCGCCACGAGCTCTCGGTACAGGAGCTGCTGCAGCGGCTGCGCCCTCTCTCCTTCTCCTTTGACCATCCTCCCTCCAGTTACTTCTCCTCCGGCGTGCTCCTCGCCTCTGCTTCCTTCTATACCACCGTCAGGTCCTCCTCGATTCAGGCGATGCGCTGGCAGGCAGCGCCTCTCCCGCCGTCGACGCCATACTCCAGCAACGACGTGGGAGACCTCATGTGGCGGAGAACTCCCGAGCCTGCGGCCCCCGTGCCCCCAGCTGAAACGACCGGCGACCAGATGCCAAGAGAGGAGCAGGCGGAGGAGGTGTCGCCGGGCTCGCGCCAATCACTGCGTCGCACTGAGGCCATGTCCGAACTGCCACGCCATCAGTTCGTCGGGCGTACATGGGAGCTGCCGGAGGCGGACCAGTGGTTCTGCGGCGGCCGGCGGGTATCGTGCTAGAGGAGGAGACGAGATATAGAGAGCCGCTGCCCTGAGCTTGAGGAGAAGAGACGATATGGTGGGCGAGAGATCCGGCGGCTCAGCACGGAGGCGGTGCGAAGCGCTGGGATAGGCGGATCTGATCGTTGGAGGCGCGGGCGTGATGAACTCCGTCAGATTTTCCCTCGGGAGAGGCTGCAAGCAGAGGATTCTGATGAGACCTTCCATGCACTGATACAGTGTCTGCAGTCGTCAAATGTGTGACAGGTAATGAGAGAATGCTGGGACTTGCCTTCTCATGGCTTCTTTTCAATCAAATTCTCATCACCGCAAAAAGGAAGAGAAATCGTGATGGCCATTTTTTTTCCAGCTCTCCATCCGTCATGCTACAGTCTGGCCAACTTGAGCCCATGTCAGGTACTAATTAATACTCAATTGCAAAATTCCATTTATTTGGTAATACTGTTATTTTAGTTGGTGTCCAGTAGTATCACAAGCTGTCGGGACTGCAGAATTCGTCTGAAGTCCCTTCCAAAAAGTGCTCTGTTAAATGAAGAATGTGCATAATGTGTATTGTAACTCAAGTAGCAAGTTCAGAAAGTTCAGAACTGCTTTACATCCCCATAAAATAAATATAATGATTGTTGTTGCCTCACAAACACACAAATCTGTAAAAAAGGAATTAGATATTCTTCTTCCTCTTAGTTTGAAACCTTTGTATACAATTTATTCGTTCACTGGCTGACTGTAAATTAGTTTATTCAGACTCTACATATGCAGTATTGTGTGTTACATCCATAAACAGGTTGCTGCAAAATTGTCATCGATCGGTGTCATTTTTTATATGTTTAACCAGTAGATTTTCCTTGAGAAAATGTATCTTCCCAGCCGTTTGGGTTTCTGGCCGATTGATGTGGCGTTGGGAATCGGCAAGACGCAGGTGAGCTGTTCACTCGAGGATTTTCTCTGTGTAGTGGCGCTGCAGTTGCGTGCATGTTTGTGGTGAACATGTCGGTCTGTTGTTTTCTCAATTCCAAACTTTGTATCCCATGCGTAAATGGGTATGCAACAGAGAAATAGAAGGAATGTACCTGGTGTTCTGTTTTTATCCATCTCTGGTTGGTTTCTTCTACTGTAAATTAGTCAGATATTCGTACAAGCTAATAATACAATAGATGGATTTAATTAAATACTGGGAGTCCATGATTTTGGGGCATAAATACAGGAATAGTTTGAACTGTGGATGATTTTTTTTATCATAGCTCTCTTTCCCGAGTTAAAATTAATCATATCGCATTTTCTTCTTATCATGTTTTGTTTGGGAAGTTGTAGAGCTCTGTGTTCAACCGCAAGATTGTCCTCTTGTACTAAAATGCAATTAAATCTTTGAAGACCAATTATATTAGCGATATATAATCTGATCTCTGTTCACAAGTTTCACATACAAGTTGCCATTAGTCAATACACCTATAAATTATTATGGTTGCAAAACCTGGACGTGCGTTGCACGTGCACATGTACTAGTTATATACTAAAAGCAAAATGAGAGAGTTTAACAGAGACACCACGTTAATCCACATAGGTTAGAAATATATAATCCGTTGATTTTGGTTGTGATGGTTGAGATTAAAAGATAAAATAGTTACGTACAATATTAATCGGGTACCAAAAAAGTCGTTTTCAACACGTTTCCATATCTATATAACACGACCAGATTTCTGTTGACAAGATTTACGTTAATAGAGTCCAAGCTGACTAAGAAATAGGGAGTCATGTCACGTTGATAAAGTCCAGGCCGGATACAACTGTACGGAACTCCAAAACATACGGGTAGCCTGACCGGTAATGAAAAAAAAAACAGAAAACTGATCGGTGCGATCAGCTGCTAGCTAAAACGCACAAATAAAAAGCTACAAAAGCTGACCGGAGGGATCAGCTATCACTAGCTAACGCATGTGCATATCAGGAACAATAATACGTACGCTAGAACATGGTGGCGACCTGTAAATGTAAAATTAGTTGCACGGAAAGTTTAATTCGGATATTGGAGTATACGCTTCTGCTATAAAAAAATTCAAATGTCAAAAAATTCTGAATAAAACTTTGGCGCATATCCCTCGACATTTTATATGCGCACCCCAAGTTTTGTTGGAAATCGATATTTTTGTGGGATGTGTAAAAAGACCAAAAATATTTCGTGAAAATCATTTTTAAACCGAATTTTGTCTTTTTTACACACGACACAAAAAACATCGGTTTTCCGTGAGACAATTTTGTGAGCATATAGAACATCGACAGGTACACGAGAATTCTTTTTTGTCCGATTATTCTTATATCTCACAATATGTTTAATATGCATTTTTAAAACCGGGAGGATATGCTCCCGAGTGTCAAAACATCACCCCCGATTTGCACTACATACAAAATAGCATCTACAATGATATATATAAGTAAATACATACATTGCAAAAGTTAAAATAATCTTACAGTTTTAGAAAAAAATTACAAGAGACATTTACTTCAAAGAGTATAAAAAAAGTTGTGGCACGCGTAGTGGTGCCAAGGACACACCCTGACAAGACAAAATGTCTGACCACCTCTCTAACAAAACACAAAGAATTAGACTGATACAATATGTTTGTGTAATTTGTATGACTCCATATCTACCACTAAGACATTGTTGTGAAGAATGTAATACGATACATACATATTCGGATCTTAGTGTAAGTTAGTTATGGGCACTGCACTCAGCTTTTGACTAAGTTGAGTAGAAGTTTTTCAAGGACTTGGAAGGTAAGTTTTAGTATTTTCCCCATCGGAACACTGATATATTCCCTTTCTCCCCATTGATAATTTATATCAAGCTCCACCACTACAGTCATAAACTACACTCTAGAGATTTATTAGTGTCTCCCTCAGTGAAAAGGAAAAGGACAGAGAGGAGGTTCATGGTGATAGAATTCTGGAGTCAAGGAGATGGCTAGGATCCTTAATGAGCAATCCCTTTTTTGGTACATGATATTTTCACGAGAGAAAAGATTAAAATTTCCACCCAAACATAATTAAAATACAAACTCCAATGACTTTTAAAAAATATCAAAGCATACTATGCTTATATAATACGTTGGTCTAAAATAGAGGTACCATTTTGATCGACATCATCCAAATTATCGTGATGGTTAAATCTAAAATAAACGGGTTGGATAAAAAAATCACATCCCCAGTTTGACACATTTTATCTCAAAAATAGTGGCACTAAATTGATCCACATCCTCCAAATTATCGTTATAATTAGATCTAAAATGAACAGCTTGGATTTCAAATAAAATATAAGTCATGCAACCTATACATCATATTTTATCTTTAGAAGGTCACGTATCAAACGTGGAGTTGGTAACTAAGCGATCAACATCAACACATAATTCCTTCCGTTTGCCAAAAAATAATGGTGTATGCTAACTTCCCTGACAGAATGGTGGTAGCTAAAAAACACAGTGTGCCCCAATATGCCATAAATTTGGCTGAAGTCACGTAGCTATACGTCACGTGTATCTATTCCAAGAGATTTGTCCCTAGCACGCCCTCTGCAAAACACATGTTAGTAAAGAAGTCATTGTCATATAGTGTGTTCATGAGATTTTGTTTTGTTAACAATAATATATCTTTATTGATTCATTAAAAACAATTGATAGATAAAAACTGAAATGAAGGGATAAAAAATGCTTAAAAAAATATAGTTTGTTAGGAAAACGGTACATTGTCTTATGTTTTCGTACATAATATCATTGCAAATATAAGGTGTTTAGGACTTCCATATATCGCAAGATGCACCTACAACAAATTAAAATATATAACACTACTATAACTCATTACTGAAAAATTGCAAAGCAAAGGCATAAAAAATGTGCATGGCTCTGGGATAACAGTAGAAGGTCCTAGCAGGTCTTGAGTTGTGTCTCGGGTGGTTATTTGGATATATGTTAATGAAGTATCAGATGGTGATAGTATCTTTGATATACAAAATACTAATGTGATTTAATACTATACAATCGTATTTCATATCATCCATGGTTCTCAACTAATTTGTGCATGTAATTCTATCCATATAGTAACTGAGATAGTTAGACCACATGATATCGTATTCCAGATGTTTACCCCGAATGAAATATTGTAATAAATAACATTTATTTACATTTTGGGGCCAGATTGCCCTGTCTAATATCAACATTTTGTCATGAACACCATCAGAGTTAAGGAATTTGATTTGATGAGCACAGTTGGCGTCGACCAAGAAACATAAATCAACTGCAAGATGTGCATGAGGTTGCGATTCACAATTATAAAGAGTGGTGTTGCTATTATAGAAGTATCAATGTCAAGCTATCAAATTAATTTGATAATAACTCATGCACAAGGTTTGAACTTGGTATGGACAATGTATGTCTATTCATTTCATGCTGAAAGTATTTTCAAAAGGATTTTGAAGAATATGTTGTCCTTTGATTTTTCTTCCATTTAGATTATTCCCTGCATTGGATAAATATTCAGAATAATTCTTTATGGATCACGCACATATTTTAAATTTTCTTTTGTGTAATTTTAATATCGTTGTTTAAGAGTTTAATGGAAGTATTTGCATAAGTACGATCAAATTTTTAAGTTTTATTTGACATTTGCCCTTTTCTATAGGTGAGTCAAATAGTTGACCTAAGGTATCGGGTATAATTATGACGCTACCAAAGTGTGTTGATAATATGTTGAGAAGAATTTTGTGGTGCCTTGGAAATAGTAGGGATTAATTATGTAAGGATATTTAGTAAATCGGTAAAAATATTTTAAATATGTTCTAATTTTTTCAAATAGGTATTACTTTACTGAAAATATATCCTTGGACATGCATGTTCAATATGGTAAAGATGACGCCTTTGCAAAAAAATTAGTGTTCACATAATAAATGTTACCCAAAACATCATAGTAGTTGATTTCTTTTACGTCACTAGCCCGTGCAAGTGCACGAGTTGATGACTAGGACGATATGGTGTCTTGGGAATTTAAAATAATAATTCACCCATAATTAAAATGAACCATATAAAAAAATCTAGAACTTTCTATCGTGAATGTATTTTACATGGTGTAATCAAATCCATTTTTCATGATGTAGTTAAATACACATTTATACGTTTAGAAATTAGTATGTTTAACTTCTCTAGAACTATTTTCGGACACATTGAGTGGGCTTCAGATGATGCCCTCGCAATGCGAGGGCCACCTGGCTAGTTGACATAAACAACACAATTAATTACCAACATATACGGGGAGGCAATACAAATATAAATTGATAGGTTCATCAAGACAATACAAATTTATAGGTTCAAATCAAATAAATAGGTTCAAAGCAAGTTACAAATAGATAGCATATGACAATCTCCTCAGGTTCAAAGCAAATAGATAGAAAATTACAAATAGCTAGCTTATAGGTTCAATACAAAATTCCTAAGCAAATAGATATCAAATTACAAATGTCTACTGATTTTTCCTCTCCTCCCATGCCATGCGGATCCACTCAAAGCCTCACGGCACTTGCAGCCTCCATATAACAACTGAATGCAGTATGGTATTCAGCCTTCATGAACAATTGTGAAGCATAGAAATGTTCACGGGTACCAGGTCCACATCCATCAGCAACAACCTTGACCATCATATCCAAAAACTCCTGCCTCACTGGATCAACTCTAGCCTGTGAGGGCTTCGAGTTCTGTGAA
Organism: Poa pratensis; assembly: GCA_947311845.1. Classification (NCBI taxonomy): domain Eukaryota; kingdom Viridiplantae; phylum Streptophyta; class Magnoliopsida; order Poales; family Poaceae; genus Poa; species Poa pratensis. The sequence continues at coordinate 17,810,751 of CAMZMU010000037.1, forward strand.
GTCGTGGAGTTTCTGCTTTCTTCCCTCTTCTCAAATATGTCACATATACGGCGCAAACAACCTTTTTCAGCGGTATCGCTTGCCATCTTTTCAACTACTGCAGGACTAGGTGAATAAGCACATGCTCTATTTTTCCCATGTCCTATGACACCTGGTGTAACCTGCGTTTCCAACTCTGTCCCTGAAAGTTCATCATCCCCAACATCAACAGAAGAGGGGAAAACCTTGAGAGGGACCAGCCATAGATGTTGGCAGTGGCACCCTCGCATGTTCATTGGTAACACAATTCGCATCAAAAATCTGGCACATTTTATCCTCATTAGCAAGTGGAGCTCGCTGAAACTTGGCCGCATCTGGCATCTCTGCAAAACATTGAGCTCAACTTCAGTACACCAATTGGATTAGAAAATAATTCATACAACTGAAAAAACTGCCATATACCTTAATCTCAAGATCCTGATGGCTACGTGTTGGTGAACCCCAAGAGGAAGGTTATGATGTAGACAGCAGAAGTTTTCCCTTGAATAATCTACCCAAGGTTAATCACCAGTAGGACTTGACGATCTATCGGAAGGTTGTTGATGTTGACTCCCCCTGGCGCTAGGGAGCTTGCACCAACGTGGAATCTGCACAGACACAAACCAGAACTTTGCCCAACACGAAACAGAGAGGTTGTCAATCTCTCCGGTCTTGCAGAAACAAAGAGTTAAACGTATGGTGTGGAAAACAGCAGGAAAAACAGCAAGTAACAGGAAACAGATGATTGCAGCAGGTTGTGTAAACAGTATGAGGAAATTGGACCAGGGTCCACAGTTCACTAGTGGTGTCTCTCTCAGAACAGATAACTAGCATGTTGGGTAAACAAATTACAGCTGGGCAATTGACAAATAGAGAGGGCATAACAATGCAATACATGCCAAGATGTCTACTATGAAATCTAGTTGGGCATTACAACAAAGTACATAGACCGTTATTCCAACCGCATCTATGCCTAAATAATCCACCTTCAAGGCAGCATCCGCATCCTGTTCAGTATTAAGTTGCTAACAACAGATTATTGCATGAAGTAAAGTGTGTAATGTAATCAATACAAGTGCCCTTGGACACTGCACCAATGTTTTATCCCTAGTAGCAACAGCACATCTACCATCTTAGACCTTTCTGTCACTGATCCAGATATCTAGAGACTGAACCCACTATCGAGCATAAATACCCCCTCTTGGAGTCACAAGCATCTACTTGGCCAAAGCATCTACTAGCAACGGAGAGCATGCAAGATCAAGAGCACATAGATAAACAACTTGAATAAACATGGTATCAATATTCATCGGATCCCAGCAAACACAACATCTAGCATTACAATAAGATGATCTTGATCATGTTAGGCAGCTCACAAGATCTAAACATGGAGGCACAAGGTAGAGAGACAACCATCTAGCTACTGCTATGGACCCGTAGTCCAGGGGTGGACTACTCACGCATCACTCCGGAGGCAGGCATGGTGATGTAGAGCCCTCCGGTGATGATCTCCCCTCCGGCAGGGTGCCGGGAAGAGCTTCAGAACTCCTCCGATCTGAGATTGACGATGACGGCCGCGACGGAACTTTTCGTGGAATATGATCGACCGTAATAGGGTTTTCGCGTCGCGGAGAATATATAGGCGAAGAGGCGGCGTCGGTGGCCGAGGGGGGCCACCACGCCATAGGGGGGCGCGGGCCCACCCTGGGCCGCGCCCTAGTGTGGCGTGGCCCCCTGGTGGGTCTGCTCCGACTCCCCTTTGGACTCCGTGATCTCCTCGTGATATTATTGACGATGTCTTTTGTTTCGTCCAATTCCGAGAATATTTCCTTAATAGATTTTCTGAAACCAAAAACAGCAGAAAACAGGGAACTGGCACTGTGGCATCTTGTTAATAGGTTAGTCCCAGAAAATGCATAAAAATGATATAAAGTGTAACCAAAACATGTAGCAATTGATATAATATCAGCATGGAACATCAAAAATTATAGATACGTTTGAGACGTATCAAGCATCCCCAAGCTTAGTTCCTGCTCGTCCTCGAGTAGGTAAACGATAAAAACAGATAATTTTTGAAGTGACATGCTACCAACACAATCTTTGATCAAATAACAATGTAATGCACATGATCTGAATGAAGTGATCCAAGCCAATGGTCTATAGTTTGCAAGCAAGTAAATAAAGAGTAAACATAAGTGATCACACAAGTGCAAACTTTCATGAATAATACTATAAAACATTTAGAGATATAATAGTCTCACAGCAGCAATAATTCTCAACATGAAAGTGTTTGTATCAACACAAAGGAAGATAATAGCTTCAGCATTTGCTTCAACTTTCAACATGTATATCATATAGATAATGTCAATGCAAAGAATATGATCAACCAAACACAAAGTTATGTAAAAACTGTTATACTGGAGTTGACAATGATGTTTGCTTAAGTAGACAGAAAGAAGTGGGAAAACTGACTCAACATAAAAGTAAAAGAATGGCCCTTCGCAGAGGGAAGCAGGGATTAACATCATGTGCTAGAGCTGTAGTTCCCGAAGGCATATAGAGAGCATAAAATATTGTTTTGTAAGGTAATGGTGTATACAGGTGTCAACAAATCAGCAAATAGGCAATACTCTACTTCACTAGTTGATCAAACTTTACAAGAGCGGCTCCCATGAAGGACGTTATTTCTACCAGCGGGCAGATCATCCCTCTTCTCTTTTGTTTACACACTTGTGAACATTGCTTGACTGACGAATCAGGGGCAAAAAGATGTGAAGAGAATTGTTTGGTTAAAGTTGTAATTAATTGGGACTGGGCACCCCGTTGCCAGCTCTTTTTGCAAAATTATTGGATAAGCGGATGTATATGCCACTAGTCCAGGTGTGTAAAATTTGATCAACCAGGAAATAAAGACCACCTATCTACGTCCTTATGAGCTTTTCAAGTAGTGACACAAAAAGGAAATGTAACAGTTTTGAGTAGTTAGTAGATAGCACATGAAGAAATTTACTTGGAATGGTGAAAACACCACATAATAGGTAGGTATGGTGGACACAGGTGGCATGGATTTGGCTCAAGGTTTTGGATGTACAAGAAGCATTCCCTCTTAGTACAGAGTTTAGGCTAGCAAGGTTATTATAAGCAAACATCATTATCAACTGGAATAGCAAGAGTGTACATAAAACACAAGGTTTGACGAACCATAGACTCCCACTGTCTTCCTTGTTAACACATAGCCTTCATCCAAAAATTATCTAGACTACTATGGACTTCCAATTATGCAACAGATTATTATAGCAGAAAATCCTTATAGTAGTTCTTCATTAATAGCCATTACTTACATGATGCACAAGCTTAAACATTAATTACTTGACAGCTCAAAACAATTGGCAAGCATCAAATTACTCAAGACAACGATCTAAAAAGATTCATGTAAGCATTTTATACCACTACCACATGCATAGCATTTTTCTGGTCCAACCAAACACCAATCAACTTATTTGACAACTCTCCAAACAGATATAAGTGAAGCAAGAGAGTACTTTCTTCAAAAGAAACTGAAAGCTCTAACAAGAGATACATGAAAAACTGAGAGCTAACAGCAATAACAGCAACTAGACAGGAATACTCAACAAGTATAAGTGAAGCACAAGAGTATTCTAATGAAAAAGTGGAGCGTGTCTCTCTCCCAAACATGAATACTAGGATCCAACAAGTATAGCACAGCAAACAAAACAAAACAAACTGAAAACAAAAACACACTGACGCTCCAAGGAAGAGTACACTAGTATGAAGCAATAAAAATATAGCACCATTAGAGATGACCTGATAATTTGTAGATGAAGAAGGGGATGCCTTGGGCATCCCCAAGCTTAGATGCTTGAGTCTTCTTGAAATATGCTGGGGAGGTAAGCCTCCCCAAGCTTAAGCTCTTCACTCTTCTTGATCATGTAATATCATTCTCCTCTATCAACACTTGAAAACTTCCTTCACACCAAAACTTAACAGCTTTTCTCATTAGCAGGTTAGTGCACTAAAAGATAATACTTCAAAGTTCTAGCAAAGACAAAACTCACAAGCCAACTATTTTAAACATTAGCCACTGTTACTAGGCTCAAGTGGGCACTTTTACACGAAAAGAAACCACTTAAAAACTTGTAAAAGAGAGAATGCAAAATAAAAGACAGAATCTGTCAAACCAGAACAGTCTGTAATGACGAATTTTTTCGAGGCACTTACGATGCTCAGATGAAAACTTTTGAAATAATGAAAGTTGCGTAACATCATCAGGAACATGCACAAAAAGTTTCAGCATTTTTCGATTTTTTCTGATTTTCTACTGAATTAAACGGTGACGAACAGCAATCTGTCCCAATGCAGTCCCGAAAATAAAAACCAACTTTGCATTAGTAACTCTCCTTGGCACAACAAAACAGCAAATAAAGATACAAAGGAGTTGCTACAGAGGTAAACAAGCATCCTTGACTAATACTGAAAATAAAAGATAATGGGTTGCCTCCCAAAAGCGCTTTCTTTTAATGCCTTTTAGCTAGGCTAGAAGATTTTAATGATGCTCTCATAAGAATAAGAGTTGAAAAACAAAAGAGAGCATCAAGAGGCAAATATCAAACACATTTAAGTCTAACCCACTTCCTATGCAAAGGAATCTTGTAACAAAATAAATTATTGAAGCATAAAGCAACTAGCATAGAAAGATGAAACAAATATAGCTTCAAAACTTTCAACATAAAGAGAGGTGTTTTAGTGACTTGAAAACTTTTACAACCATATTTTCCTCTCTCATAATAACTTTCAGTAGCATCATGAACAAACTCAACAATATAACTATCACATAAAGCATGCTTTTCATGATCTACAAACACATAATTTTTATTAAGCTCTAAAACAGTGGGGTTATCAAACCCACTTTTGACAATAATAGTATAATAAATATCATTAGCCAATATAGGACCATCATCAAGAGCATTATCATATATAACATTAGGGAGCACATTTTTACTTTCTGCAATTTCTTTTCTTGAGTCAAGGAGCTTGTTACTTCAAATTTATCAAAAGGAGATATTTCAATAGAATCATGACATTCAACAATATAGCATTTTTCCTCCTTATGTGGGCATGGAGGGTAATCATATAATGTAAGAGTTAAAGAGTTACTATCATTAGAAGGTAGATCCTCCTTTTGTTCTTCACTCTCCTCCTCTTTTTCATCCAATGAGATCACAGTTTCAGCAATTTCTTCTTCCATAGGTCCCTGAAAAAAGCAAGTTGTTCTGGAGAATAAGTTTTCTCAAGAAATTTAGTGATATAAGGATTGTCATTGTAATATTCAAGGCAGTAACCAAGTATAGAAAAATTCTCAGATTTATAAGGAGAATCATCATCTTGAATATAACCAGCAATTTCATAAGCACCCTTAAAAACAACAAATTCTTCAGTTTGTTCAAGATTACCAAAGTCATAGTTTCCTTTAGCATAAGCAGCCAAGGTTTCATTATCATTATAATCACATTGGAAAGGGAGGTGTTTATGCCTTCTACAACAAAAAGATTCATTAAAGCAGTAGGATTCATCAAATGTAGAACACAAGTTCTTAGCAAAATAATTCAATCTACTTATTTGTTCCCATAGATGTTTCCCTTTTTGAGACAAGCGGTATTCCTCATAATAAGTTTGATGTTCCTCCGTGAACCCACGTGCCAATAATATTTAGTATCAAAGAGAGAAGCCATTGATAGCAAGTAAACAACTAGACATAATAACAAACCGAAATAAACTAGATGCAAGAAACTAATTTTTTTGGGTTTTTGATTTTTAACAGCAAGCAAAACAAAACTAAAACAAGACAAAAAACAAAGTAAAGAGATTGAAACTGAGGGATGATACGTCTCCAACGTATCCATAATTTCTGCTGTTCCATGCTTATTTATACCATTTGCTACATGTTTTATATACACTTCGTATCACTTTTATGCATTTTCTGGGACTAACCTATTAACAAGATGCCACAGTGCCAGTTCCTGTTTTCTGCTGTTTTTGGTTTCAGAAAGTTACTTCTGGAAATATTCTCGGAATTGCACGAAACAAAAGGCCAGGTCCCTATTTTTCCAGCACGTACACGGAGTCCGAAGGAGAGACGAAGATGAGCCACGAGGTGGCCAAACCACCTGGAGGCGCGGGCCCACCCCCTGCCGCGCCGCCATATGGTTTGGGCCCCTCGGGGGTCCGCCGACATCGCCCCTTCGCCTATTTATTCCCCGAGACGCGAAAACCCTAAGACACCGAGCCTTTCATCCAGAACATATTCGCTGCCGCCGCCGTCGTCAACCCTAACTCGGGGGGTTCCTGAAGCTCTTCCCGGCACCCTGCCGGAGAGGGGAATCATCACCGGAGGGCTCTACATCGCCATGCTCGCCTCCGGAGTGATGCGTGAGTAGTTCATCCTTGGACTATGGGTCCATAGCAGTAGCTAGATGGTTGTCTTCTCCACTTGTGACATCATGTTTAGATCTTGTGAGCTGCCTATCATGATCAAGATCATCTTATTGTAATGCTACATGTTGTGTTTGCTGGGATCTGACTTATATTGATACCTATGTGGAGCTGAATATTATATTATCATGTCTATGTCATTTGTGATCTTGCATGCTCTCCGTTACTTGTTGAAGCCTTGGCCACGTGAATACTTGTAACTCCAAGAGGGGGTATTTATGCATGATAGTTGGGTTCAACCTCTATTTAACCTGGGATAGTGACAACAAGTTCTAAGGTTGTAGATGTGTTGTTGCCACTAGGGGTAAAACAGCAATGCTTTATTCAAGAATGAATGTATTGTTTACATTACACACATTACTTAATGCAATTGTCTGTTACTTGCAACTTAATACTGGAAGGGGTACGGATGTTAACCGGAAAGTGGACTATTTAGGCATAGATGCATGATGGATAGCGGTCCATGTACTTTGTCGTAATGCCCAAATGAATCTCATAGTAGACACCACAGCTCACACATGCATGTTATATGCACTTATCAATTGTCAATTGCCAGCTGTAATTCGTTTACCCAACATGTTAGTTATCTTATTGGAGAGACACCACTAGTGAACTGTGGACCCCGGTCCATTCTTTTACATCTGAAATACAATCTACTGCAATCATTGTTCTCTATTGTTTTATGCAAACAAACATCATTTTCCATTCGATACGTTTAACCCTTTGTTTTCAGCAAGCCGGTGAGATTGACAACCTCACTGTTAAGTTGGGGCAAAGTAATTTGGTTGTGTTGTGCAGGTTCCACGTTGGCACCGGAATCCCTGGTGTTGCGCCGCACTACACTCCTTCACCAACACCTTCGAACCAAACCTCGTTTTCCTGCTGGATCGATTAAACCTTGGTTTCATAATGAGGGAAAACTTACTGCTGCACTCATCATACCTTCCTCTTGGGGTTCCCAAACTGACGTGTGACGTACAAGCATTGTTTCTGGCACTATTGCCGGGGAGATATTCCCTCGTCAACTTAGAGCCACCAAGAGACTCCCCTTTCCAATAGCCTCCAAGTCCCCGGCAACGGCGCCAGAAAACAGCTTGATGGCTACGTGTTGGTGAACCCCAAGAGGAAGGTTATGATGTAGACAGCAGAAGTTTTCCCTTGAATAATCTACCCAAGGTTTAATCGGACCAGTAGGACTTGACGATCTATCGGAAGGTTGTTGATGTTGACTCCCCCTGGCGCTAGGGAGCTTGCACCAACGTGGAATCTGCACAGACACAAATCAGAACTTTGCCCAACACGAAACAGAGAGGTTGTCAATCTCTCCGGTCTTGCAGAAACAAAGAGTTAAACGTATGGTGTGGAAAACAGCAGGAAAAACAGCAAGTAACAGGAAACAGATGATTGCAGCAGGTTGTGTAAACAGTATGAGGAAATTGGACCAGGGTCCACAGTTCACTAGTGGTATCTCTCTCAGAATAGATAACTAGCATGTTGGGTAAACAAATTACAGCTGGGCAATTGACAAATAGAGAGGGCATAACAAAGCAATACATGCCAAGATGTCCACTATGAAATCTAGTTGGGCATTACAACAAAGTACATAGACCGTTATTCCAACAGCATCTATGCCTAAATAATCCACCTTCAAGGCAGCATCCGCATCCTGTTCAGTATTAAGTTGCTAACAACAGATTATTGCATGAAGTAAAGTGTGTAATGTAATCAATACAAGTGCCCTTGGACACTGCACCAATGTTTTATCCCTAGTAGCAACAGCACATCTACCATCTTAGACCTTTCTGTCACTGATCCAGATATCTAGAGACTGAACCCACTATCGAGCATAAATACCCCCTCTTGGAGTCACAAGCATCTACTTGGCCAAAGCATCTACTAGCAACGGAGAGCATGCAAGATCAAGAGCACATAGATAAACAACTTGAATAAACATGGTATCAATATTCATCGGATCCCAGCAAACACAACATCTAGCATTACAATAAGATGATCTTGATCATGTTAGGCAGCTCACAAGATCTAAACATGGAGGCACAAGGTAGAGAGACAACCATCTAGCTACTGCTATGGACCCGTAGTCCAGGGGTGGACTACTCACGCATCACTCGGAGGCAGGCATGATGATGTAGAGCCCTCCGGTGATGATCTCCCCTCCGGCAGGGTGCCGGGAAGAGCTTCAGAACTCCTCCGATCTGAGATTGACGATGACGGCCGCGACGGAACTTTTCGTGGAATATGATCGACCGTAATAGGGTTTTCGCGTCACGGAGAATATATAGGCGAAGAGGCGGCGTCGGTGGCCGAGGGGGGGCCACCACGCCATAGGGGGGCGCGTGCCCACCCTGGGCGCCCTAGTGTGGCGTGGCCCCCTGGTGGGTCTGCTCCGACTCCCCTTTGGACTCCGTGATCTCCTCGTGATATTATTGACGATGTCTTTTGTTTCGTCCAATTCCGAGAATATTTCCTTAATAGATTTTCTGAAACCAAAAACAGCAGAAAACAGGGAACTGGCACTGTGGCATCTTGTTAATAGGTTAGTCCCAGAAAATGCATAAAAATGATATGAAGTGTAACCAAAACATGTAGCAATTGATATAATATCAGCATGGAACATCAAAAATTATAGATACGTTTGAGACGTATCAGATCCCACCACTCATCACTAGCATCAATGGTCTTGGTGATAGGATCTCTTCCAAGACCTGATGCATTCTAATTGAGTGTCTTCCATGTGCTGTACTCTTTTTTATGTGTCTCCCACCTATTCTTGAATTGCTTTTTTGTTATACTTTCTCTTAGTACGGTCATTGAAACTCTTTATCAAATTGTCATAGCCATTTTTGTTCAAATGACCTTCATGACGGTTTCTCTTTAGTACTTCCTCTATACAGACATCCATGAAAACTTCGGCTGCAAATTGATCCCACACAGCCTTCTCACTAATCCCAGATTTTCTTTTCTCCATCTAGCGATTATGTGTAACAATATTGTTCCATAAGTTGGAATTCTATTCAATATAAGGTGCTGGCCACATATAAAAAATGTAGGAACTCACATTCAAAATAATTCACAAGCTATTCCAAGAATTTACAAGCTATTCATCTCAGGTACTGCAAGAATCTACAAGCTATTGCAAGGATTTACAAGCTATTGCAAGAATACACATGAACAAGAAAGGAATGGAGTTGGAGACGGGGCGGGAGCAGGTCCAGGACCGTACCTTCACTAGGTCGGGGGCGGGAGCAGGTGGAGGTGGGCGGATGCAGGTCGGCGGCGCGAGGAAGGTCGGAGGGAGGCGGGGTGCCGGCCGAAGGCCGCTGCGGACCTCACGCCACTGGGTTCAAGGTCGACTCCAGCCGGGTTGGGGAGAGGCTCGGGGGCGACGAGATGCTGGGAGGCGAGGCGACGGTGGCGGGCAGAGGCGGCGACGGCGAACGGCGGCGGGAGACGGCGGCGATGGCACCGGTGGCGGCGGCGCGGGCGGACGGGGGAGGAACCCTAGGTTCACTCTTCTGTTCGCTCGGGACAGAGACGACACTCGCTCGCGACTCGGGAGAGGAAAAAGAAAGAAAAGAAAACTGTCCGGTTCGAGCTCTCTACTGCGCGGTGGCAGTTCTCCATAAAATCGATGTCCAACAAGGGCAAGGCCAAATAACGGTTCAATTCACTCGTGTGGTAGCTACCTTTGAGAGAACTCGATCGAGAGGGTTGAAACTTCCTTCACTGGGTGATCGATGATGCATGCAGTGAATTGAACGTCCATATGCTAAGCATGTGCTATACTCCTAGGGCAAGCTGACAACAACGCGGGCACTGTGAGCGCGATCGATCGTGCACCTGTCGGCCTCAGCAGGCCGGAACCCCACTTGGTGATCCGGACGTGCGTGCGTGCATGAATGCAGCAAGCTGCCGGCGGGCGTGCGGGTTTCGAGCTGTTCGCTGTCGTTAGGTGTAGCAATGGCGACAGACAGGGCCGCCGACGGCGACCGATCCCAGGTGAGATCGTCGGAATGTCGTCGTCGCAGTCGCACGCCTGCTTGATCGTACGTGGTCTCTGTTCGTACGCCCTGCTTGCACGGATAGCTGCACACCTGCAGTACGTGCATCTGTCGATCGATCGATCAGCAAGCTGTTAAGTGTTGATCGTCGTCTCTGATCGGGACGCATGATCCATCTTGTTTCCATTTTGCACAAACACATATCACTGGGTGACTGGACTGGTGAGCTAGCTACAGGAGTAGGTGTCACCTCTTGCAGACACGTCGATCGATCATGAAGATCGACACCGCAGGAAGCGAGATCAACCGTGCTGTAGCTAGCTGGCCGGCCACAATAAGTGCTAACCACTCGATCTACACTGAATCACAGTCGAGTCGGAGCTAGCGTGCAAGAATCCTGAATTCTCGGGTCGTAGCACTGCAGATCATCCATGGATGGATGAGGTCTGAAGAAGACGAGGAGGGAGACAGGGAGCGAGGGACACGGTCTTCCTCCCTACCATCCGCTAGAATAGATACGGGGGACGCCACCCCCACATGTCCCCTAGCTTCCTGCACGTGTGCATGCTGCATCCCATCAATCTGCATATATCTACTCATGTTGATTGTCGATCCATGATCGTGCATCCAACTTGCTGCCGAGTACTGTTTTGTATATTCTGCACTACGCTCCCACTTCATCTAGCTACTCGATCAATCGGTTACTAGTCTTGTCCTGAGAGAGAGAGCTCAGAGAGAGGCTACGCAGTTTGATTTCTTTGTTCCGGAATGAGCGTTAACTTGTGTCATTAATTCTGTGGTGTCAATCATGTCGGGTTCTTGGTTCGATCGTGCTCGCGGCAAGGTAGTGGACGCATGCATGCATGATTAACTGTTTACACACACTTGCAGCAGCTGGCTACAACATATACACTTGCACCATGTACTATAATGCTAGCTAACATATATAGACACAAACAAACTAACAAAGGGTAGATGAAGGCCCCGGGAAAACGCAAGCTTTTGTGGAGGTGAAATCAAGAAAGATACGGCCGGTTGGGTAAAACCAGAGCAGACGGAACAAACGGTCATGTCGCTCATCGATCACAGCTAGTATAGCTCGTCCTCGCTCTCCATCGTCCCTCACCTCAGGTCCTCAGCCCAGCCCCCTAGCTAGAGAAAAAGCTCCGTGCCTTTCCTTGGTTCGCCGCATCGCTCCATAGCTCCTCCTACGTAGCTCGCCGGATAACATTGGCTGCAGGATATCGTGGAGGAGATAGGTGTGGATAAGCCTCTACGATTGATCGATCGGCCCGGACCCTGGATCGATCTAAAGCTAAAGCTGGCTACACCGGTACGATCGAGCTAGTAGTGTTGAAAAACTTGCACACTCCTGCACCACCTGCAGTGTACGTCCTCGATCGACTTGACTTGACTTGGCTAAAGCACGGCACTCACTCCATTCATCTGCTGAGCTCTTCACGAATCTACCTCTCCACTTTCTGACGCAGAGTAAGTGGCGATGCAAGGCTACAGTAAGTGGCTACAGCGAGTGAGTCATGGACACTTGGCTATATATGCCTTTGCATGGATGCCGATCTACTTTTGTGCTCTGCTTCTGCTTCACATGCATATACGAACTCACATTCACAACTTGGCACAGTTGTTTGATGCACCCACCGAGTCACTGACTGACTCTACTTCAGTAGGGTTTCCCTGACGCGGTGATGAGTTTCCTGAAATGAGAGGACACACAAAAAACATCGAGGTAGGAAGTGAAAAGCTTTGCTCTAAAAAAAAAAAACGAATCGAAGAACCCAAGTGGACACGTATCCACGTAGTGCGAGCTCGATATTTTCCTCGAGCCGATTGATTAATGCGTTTCCGGGAAAGAGGGGACACAGGAAAACAGCACGAAAGGTAAAGAAACGTGCTACTACTTTCAAAGGATCGATAGCAGTCGCCTAGCTAGCTACAACACACGAGATATATATGATGGTGCGAGAAAAACAAATTAAGCTTAAGATCAATCAGTCCACTTGTGGGTCTGCTTGTATCAAGCATGATCGATTACTGTACTTGACACGTCCGCGCAACTAGTTATATTAGCTGGCGCTCAGCTTAATATATATTATGCAGATATATAATTAGGTCAGGAAGTCTCTGGAGGAGCCCCATGCCGCTAGCATTACCACTTTTGCCACGCTCCAGCTGATTGGACATCACTGATCTATCGTATAAAAAAATAGAGAAAATAAATTGCCACACATGGACATGGGTACAGCATGACACACCGGCAACCACTTTTTCTAATCAAATTTGGCACCATCAGTTCAAATTCACTGTTTTAGTACATTGTGGTGGGTTTTGCTAACACTCCATACTAGTCCTTATCTTTTGTGATTTCGTTATTCGTGTTTTTTATAACCCGTATGAGGAAAAAGGTTGATACTTTTAGATTCCACTTGTTCGGGAAGGACACTATTCTTTTCGTATATTCAAGATAGTTAAACTAGCTCAATGGCGGAATATACAAATTTTGCACTAAATCTTTGAGGAGATAATGTCATTTGTGCCATACAGGACATTCATATATCCCCCATCCCAAACATTTTGGTAGATCATCTCCAACGAAGATGAACACGACATTCCTAGTGATTACATTTTGGAATCAACATTGGAGTTCGTGGTTGTCAGTTCACTCGCGTTCCACCTTTTCTCATCTAAACACTGACATGTGGGACCGTACGAAGATACAAACTTCGGCAACAAACCTCCACCGAAGCCTTGCACTACCCCCTTTCGTCGTCTTGCGTGACCCGGTCACATGCATGACGGCCCCCACCATTTATCACATTCGTGCCAACAACCAAAACTCATCTAAGCTCACGTTTACATGGCGTCATATTTCTCCGTGCACCAATTCTGACCATCAATTTGACCAATTATACATGACATAATGTCGTAAACAATATACCGTCGGAAGTTTATTGTAATATGAATTTAGCAATATGATTTTTTCATTCTGTAACACGTGTTTTGTTTGTCAAATAATGTTAAAAGTTCAAGCTCGAAACACGCGTGCGCTAGATATTGTGGACGGAGGGAGTAGCCGAGTAGTATACAAGGTTCTTGTCCAAATACTTCCATGGCGTAGCATGGGGCACCTTTCTAGTAGAAGGAAATGCTATAAGGAGATGGGGTCACTAGGAGGGGCCTTGGTGATACCGACTGTGCCCTCGCCGCCGTCTTTGGAGCCTAGTCAACCGCTCGCCTTTGTGGATTGTGGAGGTCTGGATGCTATTGCTCCCTCACAGGTGGCTGTTGGCCAGGTGGCGTCGGTGGGTGATGAGGTAGCTGTTGTGGCACCTAATTCTGAGGCGTTGAAGCCCATCCAGACGCCCCTCTTTGATTGTGAAGGTATGTTGGCAAGCATTGAAGAGGCGGCCTTCGCGGAGAAACTTGGTGGCTTGCTCGCCCGCTTGGAGGCAGCTAGCCCTGGGTCTAGCAAGGCGATTGCTTGCCTCCTAACAGAGGAGACTTCTAAGGGCAAAATCAAGAAGGTGAAGAAGGCTCTCAGGAGCATAGGCAAGAAGAGTGGCGCCATTGGTACGGCGCCCGCAGCTGCTTAATGGACTCAATCTTTTCAACCACCATCTCGGTTGGCTCGTCTCCGTGGATTTGGTGGTCTCCGTTGTCTTCAACCTTGGTTTCGTTGGGGTTTCTTTGCGAGGAAGGAGTGAGAGGGATCGGGGTCATTGTGAGTTATGTTTGTTTGTTGGGTTGACCGTGGAGTCGTGGAGTGTCTTTCTTAGCGAGTAGTCCGCCTGTGGTCTTTTTGTATCGGTTTTCGCCCGGTTTTTCCGTTAATTAACTGGGCAGCTCTCTTCTTCTTAATAAATCGATGAGGCAAATCTTTTGCCTCCGTTTCGAAAAATATATGTTGCCAAATAGAAGGTACACATCAAGCTCATATAAATATTAAATAAACAGACATCATCTTTCGAGTGTTAGCTTTCTGCTATAACAAAATGCCAAAGGATTCTCCCTCCTTTTGGTCTCGATTTTTTCTGAAGGGAGAGAAAGCGTGTAGTAGCTAGGAATCAAAGTGATTTTAGTCGATCCCACTACTCTCGTCCAGCTCTTTCTCTAGGAAATCAGTAGAAGTAAAAAAGGCAATCGGTGAAGAATGTTATCCGCATGCAGGTAGATGTGTCACATTCTTTACTTGCCACTCTGGTGATCTCAACAGTGTAATAATAATTGTTACTGTAGTTGTTTGCATACATGACGAAGAGGTCGAGAGCAATAGAACAACTTATCTTACATCTTGAAATTATGATTCTACTACATGATCGTAATAATCATGACTGGTCCCTTCAATTAAGATTTGTCTAGAAACTTTTGGGTGGCATCCAACCAAGATTTGTGAGCTTCAAGATAAGCCGTGAATGTCCAGGAAGTGTATTAGTAACACAAGAAAGTGTCTTTGTAGCATAAAACTAGTACTCTATATAATTTTCCTTGCCTCCACTTAGAAATCGACATGCTTACCAAAAATAACAAAGAAACAAAAAACCAACTGCTGCCAGTACTGCATTATTTTTACAAAAGCATAAGGAGGAAGAAACAAAAGCCCATAGATACGCAGGTCCCTAAGCTAAGCTGACACTCCATGATTAGCTAAACACTGATTAATATATTGTGTGGCTCAGGTCCTTATCATAGCCACTCTCCAATCAAGCCTTCGCCATAACGTACTTCATCGTCATATCTTAATTAACTAGTTGATCGATCCAACTTAACAAGATTAAGCAACTCCATTACTTAATTAACTGGTGTCCATCTTCTTTGTGTTGCCGCCGATCCACTGCTTGTTCCCGGGGATCCACTTGGGGCACTTGGGGCTGAAGTACCTGCCCTCTACCCTGCCGTCGAGGAGCTCCACCACCGGCCCCGGACGCACGCACCGCGGCGCTTGTACTGGTTGATCGACGCCCCGCGGCTCAGCGCGTAGTCCATGAGCTTGTCGAAGGTGCCGCCGGAGACCACGCGGATCTCGAGGGGGCCGACGGACCGGTCGGCGGCGCGGCACTGCCGGTACACGCTGTTCAGTGACTCCTCCACGGCGAGGCAGCAGTCCTCGAACACCGACGCCGGCACGGGCGTCGTCGAGGTCGTCCCTCCGTCGCGGAGCTCCCAAAAGAGCACGTAGTGGCCGGGGATGGTGCTGGCGTCCGCGTAGCTCGTGTACTCGACGAGCGACTCGCCGAACGGATCGAGGTGCTGCACGGCGCTGCTCACGGCGGCGTGGAGCTCCGCCTCGTCCGTCTTGTCGGCGTCGATGCTCAGCGCCACGTTCTTGCGCCGCAAGAAGCTGAACATGGGCGCCGCGTTCTTGAACCCCGTAACGCGCAGCACGTCGCCGACGCGGTAGCGGTACAGGCCGGAGTAGGTGGTGACGACCAGCTCGTACTCGCGGCCGAGCTTGACGTCCACGAGGCCGACGAGGTCGCGGCGGTCGGGCTCGGTGCTGCTGCCAGAGTCGACGGGGAGGAACTCGAAGTAGCACATTGTGGGGATCAGGGTGTAAGCGACGTCGCCGGGGTTGCAGATCGGGTTCAGGTTGAGGCCGAAGTAGCACTCGGAGGAGGCGTACATGGTGCACGCCAGCGGCAGCCCACCGCCGTAGTACTCCATCGTGGGGATGTACTGCGCCATGGCGCGGTGACGATGACGTCGATGTACTTGGTGTTGGGCCACACCCTCCGGATCACGCCCTGCCACGACGGCTTGGCGCACGCGTCCTCGATCGCCTCTGCCAGCTCTGGGTCGGCGCGGAGCACCCTCGCGACGGCGGCGCGCACGGAGCGATCGGTGATCTCGGCGTCGAGCTCGCCGGTGCGGATGTCTTGGCACAGGCGGCCCCAGTGCTTCTCGAGGAAGTGGATGGCGCGGAGGAACCCCGATGCGAAGACGGCGCCGACGCGGAGCACGTCCGCGCGGTGCACGAGGCCGCAGAGCAGCTGCGCGTACATGCTCTGGTACGCGTCGACGCACAGGATGGCCTCGTCGGGGCTAGTGTGCACGGTGTAGGGGTCGTGGGGCCGCTCGAGGAAGTGGCGGCTCTTGTAGTAGCTGGTGAGCACGGGGCGCGCCGGCAGGCCGCCGGGCGTGCGCGACTCCGCCTTGACGAAGTAGAGGTACATGCCCTTGCCCTTGTCGAGCCCCGGCACCGCCTGGCTCATGACCGGCATGAGCAGGCTGTACAGCTGCGACCGCCGGTCCATCTCCTCCGCGATCGCCGGCATCAGCTTCCTCTCCCCTCCCGACGTTCCCGAGCTGCACGTACGTACGCACGCGCGTTAATCAAACTTTTCATGCCAGCATGGACAGACATGTAGCATCATGATTAATTGGTGCATGGATGTGTGCAGTGTGCGTACCTGGTGAGGAACTCCTTGACGGGCTTGCCGGAAAGGATGGGCGAGGTGTCGCCGTTGGCGATACGGATGACGTCGGGGAGGATATCCTCGTAGGTAGTCAGCGGCGCCTGGCGGCGGAACGCGTCATCGGCGCCGGGCGCGGCTCCCGAGACGCCGATGCGCCCGAGGTACTCGGCCGGCGCGTTCTGCGCCAGGATCTCGGCCAGCACGCGCCGCTGCGTCTCCCCCGCGCACGACGTGACGCGCTCGATGTACTCCAGCGCCTCACGGTGCGCGTCATCGCACGACACCGTGGCCGTGGCCACCGTTGGCGCCGCCGGCATGGCACTACGCTACACTGGACCCTCTCTACGGCGTGTTCGTGTCGTGTAGTGCGTAAGCTATACTAGTGTCGTGCTCGTGGCTGATCAGTGAGTGACCATGAGCGAAGGTGTGATGAGAGAGACTTGAGCGAGCGTGCTCGGGTGTGCCGTGAAGGCGAGAGCGGAGACGCTTTTATAGGCATCCGAGCGGCCGAGGGCGCTATCGTCTTTTCATCGCTCCGGTACCGGACTAGTGGCTGGCCCGTACGTATACGACAGGAAATACCACTTCAGAAATGGTAACCAGGATGGCCGATGAGCAATTTGTCGACGTTTATATTTCAAAAGAAATCAATGTCTTCATTGGGTCGTATTTTAAATGAAAACTTCGTCATCTCCGTGGCTTCATACGGCCGGGAGAGGCGTGGTTGATATGATGAGTCACATAAATGATGTGGACGACGCGAGTGGAAAACGGTTGGCTCCATATCGCTCAGGCTATCAGGCACACCATTTGCATGACGCCCTCAATTTGTTTGCCACTACTTATTTCTTTTGTAAGAGAAAATTTTATGTTGATCTTTTTTTGTCAAACTTCTTATTTTGGCATATGCGGTGACTAAGCTTATCTGATGGAAGATTTAAGTGCTAAATGTTGTTGGTGTGGAGTAGCATCAATCATTGTTGGTGCTGCTGGCTCATCCTGCCTTGAGCTCGAGAACGAGAGGTGATAACCCCAATGGAGGTGATGACCCCAATGGAAAAATTTCTAGTTTATATGATGCTACCCACACCTTGGTTCCCCTTGCCTTGACAATGGACAATGGAGAAGTTTTGCATTCCGTCCAACGCCATTCCACAATGGAGCACAGGATAAGTCCATTCTATCCAGGAAAATTTAAAGACTCAAAATGAGTCGGGCTTTGGATGAACGAAGCCATCAACCAGTATATGGTAAACCACTTACAAACTCAAATAAATGAAAGAAAAAATGAGGAATGCCAACTAGAGATATAGAGGTACAAGTTAAACCTTCGGATTCATTATTTTGGAAAGGTCTAATGAATGTGAAGAATGATTTTTTTTTCGCGGTTCATTTGTGCTTCATGACGGAGAACATATTCGGTTTTGGGAGAACAAGTGGTTAGGCCATACTTCATTACCGAATGAGTATCCTCCTTTATATGCAATTGCCTCAAATAAAAATGTGACTGTTGCTGTCGTTTTTTATATTGTACCTGTTAATCTTCTTTTAGAAGGAATTTGGTGGGTAACAATAGAAATTTATGGCTGCACTTAGTAGAAAGACTAGTGCGAGTTAATTTACTAGACGAGTCGGGTCGGTGTAAGTGTCATTTGACATCGACGGGTATTTTTTGGGTAAAATTCTTCTATGTGGATTTACTCAATGGGCACACGAGATACATGCAAAAAAAATTGTGTAAGCTGAAGGTTTCTTTAATATAAAGATTTTTCTTTGGTTTTTGCATAGAAAGAAAATTTTGACAAAAGATAATTTGGTTGAACGGAGATGGACATGGTGCAAGAAATGTGTTTTCTGCGATGCAGAGGAGTCTGTTGAGCACCTGTTCATATCCTGCACTTTTGCTCGTGATATTTGGAGGCTTGTACACTTGAATTTCAACATTTACCACCAACTAGTATAGCAAACATGTTTGGTAACTGGCTGAATGGGATAGACAAGAACTCCAAAGCTTGTATTCGGATTGGCGTGTCGGCTATTCTTTGGGCAATATGAAATTGCCGCAATGATATTGTCGCAGCAGTGGAACATGGGATTCCCCTAGTACTGCCAAAGTAGATCCACCCCATCTGGGCCCAAGATGAAGATGGACAAGACCAAAGACTCAAGTCAAGCTGGTGGGTTCACCGTCAAGACACGCAAGGCCTGCATCGACAAAGGGCTCCGGTCCTGGGGACCTTCCGGGTCCCCGAACCAAGCAAGAAGGCCAGGAAGGACCGAGAGCCGAGTTCCCGGCAGGAGGCCAGGCTCCCTCTCGGGTACTTCCCCACGTCCCTGTGGATAAGCACTCCACCTCACCGCGGAAGACTTGGGAAGCAAGGCGAAGGCAGCGCGGGCGGGAAGCACGTCCCGTGGTGGTGTCAGCTCCTGTCCACCCCAAGGCGGACGCTCCCACCTAACCCAAAGGAGACGATAGGCTGAGGAGAGGCCACGTCCTCCTAAACTAGATGAGGAGGGTCCTTCACCCCGAAGGTCCCTCATGCCCCTCACGTGACCCTGTGGCAACCCCTTAGCCTATAAAAGGAGGACCAAGGCACGGAGGAGGGGAGGAAAAAGGAAGAGAAAAGGAGGTCGGAAAGATCGAAGCAAGGACGAACACAAGCTAGAACCAAGGCACTAGTTCAACCAGAGCAAGACTAGACTAGGGCTGCGAAGGTAGAGGGGAAGGTGATCTCCTCCGGGTCAGGATCTGTCCTTCTTCTACCTCCAGCCAAAACCCTTCCGGGTACCCCATCCGGGAGGTTCCATTGTAAGCTACACTATGAAGAACCCATCAATCCAGACATGCAGGAGTAGGGCTTTTAGCCTCCGGGCGGCCTGAACCTGGGTAGCTCCTTGTGTCCCTTTGGTTGCATGCTTTGATCGTGGAGAGGAGAGCTTCATCTAGACTCTGCCCAAGAAGACGATTCTCAGCCTCCTTCGTGCCCCATGCCGAACCTAAAAGGGGGTATCCTATACTCCCGGTGTCGTGCAACGAGACACGACATCTGGCGCGCCAGGTAGGGGACGCAAGCGCTGGATTCGCCTACATCAGCCGCGACGGCATGCTCATCGTCGACCACCTCGGAGTCTACGTCAGGCTCCTCTTCTTCGGAAGCAAGCTCGTCGTCAAGTTCTTCTGGTTCACGATCTACGGCAAGATCGTCAAGAACTGCCTCAAGCTCCTCGTCTGCGACCGGATCCGCTCCAGGAACAACCGTCTCCTCGGGGCAAGGCAAGCAGCTGCCTCAGTCACAAGCAAGAGTCATGTCGGGAACTCGGGAGGTCTTTGGAGAGCAAGCGTGCCAGGCATCGCGGAAGGGCTGGGGGCTAGAGGAAGCTCTGGGCGTGGCCCGGGCGCTTCTCTCCTTCCCCCCAGATCAGTGCAAGAGTGATCCCCGTGCGAAGGCATGGATCAACAGCTTGGAAAACCTGCTGGACTACGCTCTCCAATGCCACGCTCCCATGAGTCCTGCCCCGACCATCGACCACGGCGCTGCCGTCCCCGAGCCACTGCCTCCGGCGGAGGAACAACCTGAGGACCCCCATGGCAAGCGGCCCATGGAACTTCCTGAAGAAGGTGCTGGCCAGAGCTCCAACCCCAGGCGTCGCTCACGGGAGGACATGGAAGGCCAGGCCAGCCAGCACCTCAAGACCTGCTGCACGCCGTACCCGGCAACTGTCTCCGACCTCTATCACTAGAGCAAGAAGCTGAGGAGACGCTGCGTCACTACATCTGGAGGTTCCGGGGCGTCGTCGACCGCATTATCCCGAAGTACCTCTGCGAGGCTTCCGTCATCGCCGCATTCCACGTCAACGTCCGCAACCCAAAGATGCGCGAAAAGATGAGTATCCGCGTTGTGGACACCCTGGAGAACTTGTGGGACATAGCTGACCGATGTGCCAGGATGGAAGAAGCTGCTAACCTTTCTCCCCGCAAGAGTCGTTGAAGCAATTCGTGCTGTGTACCCGGAAGAACCGTGTTGCCACAAGATGTACCTTGAAGTGGCCAATTGTCGTTCAAGAACTTCCATGATGAATAAAAGATAAGTTACCCTCAAACCTGTTTCTGTTGTACGTGCTATCTACTTCTCGGGTAACAGAACATGTGCGGAACTAGAAAGGCAAGGCTCGACCGTCGTGCGAGCACTCATGGGGTATCGACTCTCCCGGGGGTAAAAAGCGGTGCACAGACCTGATACACCCCGGGGACGTGCGTGCCAACAGAGTGAGCGGCTTTTTGGGAATCGGTAGGGCTCGCGAGTGCATGCCTGACCTGTCAGGGCCTCGCGGGTAAGCTTACATCCCAGAAGGTTCCTCAAGGACGTGGAGAAAAGTAAAGACATGCTAAATGCAAATAAAAGCAACCCGAGAACTAGAGTAGCATAGCAAGTTCTAGCCTATTACAAGCAAGTTTTAATAAGCTGATACATGAGATCTGACGCAAAGTTTATTGGGGGCACGAAGTGCCCAAAGATGGTGCAGGACAACTAGTGAGGCGGGAATTTCCTCATGGCGAGTGCAGTCGCAGGAGCCGACACCGCTTGGAGTGAAGTCCTGGAAGGAGACGAGGTCGAGAAATCTGGCAAGACAACGCCAGGATTGGCCTCCCTGAAGGACGCCATCACCAAGGCCGCCGTCACCTTGCTCGTCTCGTGCTTGTCATTCATAAGCTGGGTGACCATCTTGTTCTTGAAAGACCGGAGATCAGCGGCCACTCCCCTGATGAATCTTGCGACGAGGGGCAGACTCTGGCGCTGTGGTTCTGATACGTGCATTTTATATCATCATTTATATAACTTTTAGTATCATACTAGAATGTTATTTGCATGATTATATGATTGTTTCTACATGTTTTAGATGATTTTGGGGACTTTCATACAAAGTCCCTATTTTTGGTATTTAATTTCTGGGAGGCAGAAAACCTCCTTTTTCTTGTCTTTAATGTTTCAGGAGCTACAGGACCTCAAATAATAAAAGGAAAAATACTGCGTCAGTTTTTCATCGGGAGAAAGGCAGAGGGAAGAAGACCGAAGAGAGGAGAGCCACGAGGGCCAAATGGGGGTGGCCCACGCGGCCCATGTACCTGGCCGCGTGGGACCACCCAAAGGGCCTCGGGCACCTCCTCGCCTGGGGCTTTTTATCGACGCCTTCGTCTCGCCCGAAAAGTAACGCCCTAATTTTTCCAAGTCCATCCGAGGTCGCGGCGGCGGCGAAACTCCTGATCCCTTCCGAGGGGGGTCAGATCCTGCTGCTCCGGAACTCCGGAGAAGGGGGAAATCATCGTCATCGTCATCACCTCTCCTCCTTGGCGTGGGAGGAGGCCTCTACATCATCACCCCCATCAAGACCAGCACCATCACCATCATCATCACCGTGATCCACTCCGTTCCCCTCGCAGTTTGAGAGTTGCTATACCCTAGATACTTGTCTTGTGCTACTATTCATGTTTGTGATTGAGTACTTGTCATTATTTGGTGGTGAAGTTATAATTTCAGATTGTGTTGTACCACTTATGCCACTGATTATGATCATGTTCGCACGTTGTGAGTAGTTCCCGTATGTTCCTGAGGGCATAGGATGAATTGGCATGATTTATATATGACATGTGTTGGTATTTTGTCAAGAGTTTATCTTTTATGTGATTCTATGATGGTGTTGTGCGAACGTCGACTGCACAACACTTCACCTTTATGGGCTCATAGGAGAACACCGTAGTGTAATGAATTGATGGAGACTTGGGAGGACACGTAAACCTGAGACCGAGTCATGAAGTTATATTATGAGGGTATTAGTATCGGGGACCTTAGAGTGTAATGCTATGGTGGGACTTTAGGTCTTAATAATTCTTGTGCAGTCATTTGCTTGGCCACATGATCCATCATAAGGGGTTGTAGTTTATTTATTTAGCTATACCTAATTATGGCTCCGTCCAAAGAGATTAAAACTTGACAAGATATTCAACGTGTTGTTTAATAAATCTCTATGCCTAGCATCATCCATGCCGCCCTCGGGAACGTTTGCCACATATAAGTTACACATCACTTGAGCTTGTCCTTTGCCACATAAGAGGATTGGGCTTTCTCTCTTTGAGAGCTTTCACTTGCTACTATCTGTTATCTGCTTGCAATTATACAACTGAAAATACCAAAAACACTGCATCTTTTATTGTTTTATTTATCAATCTTACTAACCAATACCTTCAGCTCCTCGTGGGTTCGACAACCTTTTCTAATTGAAAGGTACTACAATTGATCTCCTGCACTTGGGAGCCATCAAGATACTTTTCTGGCGCCGTTGCCGGGGAGCGTAGCGCTATTGGTAAGAAGTTTGGTAAGGAAACTTGAAAGCTGTTTATCTCATTGTTACTATGGCATTTATGAATCGTGCCTCGCTGCATCTTGCTCTATATGAAAGTGCTTATGCCACTACTGCAAAGGTGGTTGAAACTACTGTGCTGAGTACCTAAAGTGGGATAAAATTCCCATGGGTCATGTTAAAAGAGTTATGAAAAATCCATTTACAGGAGATGGAACTAAGTCGGCACGCGAGCACATGGAAATAATTGAGGACATATGTGGCTTATTCAGACTACCTGGTATTTCAGAGGATCAGGTAAAAAGGAAGCTATTGTATTTGTCTTTATCTGGTAATGCTCGTGATTGGTACAGGTCTTTGGATGAAGAGGTCCAGAATGAATGGAGTATCTTGAGGAAGGTTTTCTTTCTTAAATATTTTACTCCTAAAGAAGCTTATGATAACCGCTGCTATATATTCAATTTCTGGCCACATCTGGGAGAGAGTATTACTCAAGCTTGGGGGAGGTTAAAGGAACTCCTTCGCAAGAATCCATGTCATGATCTTACAAGGAAACTTATATTGATAAACTTTTATGTGAGACTACCTATGAAGCACAAGGAGATTCTGGATAATTCATCTGGTGGAAGTTTTACTAATAACACTGAAGAAGAAGCATGGAATTTATTGGAGACTATTTCTGAAAATACTAGCCACTGGGATCTTGATAAAGGTAATGAGCCATATTTTGATTATGAATATTCATGTGTAGAGAATTTCTCTACTTCTATTCTGTTTAAAAATCTGAGTGATACTTTTGGTCTTGATCCTTATGTTATAATTGAAATAGCTAAAGGTTTTGCTGATCATATCTGTGTTCCAAAAAGTGGATTTGAAGTTTATGTTGAACCTGTTAAACAATCTATTGTTGTTCCTAAAGTTATTAAACAGGTTGAACCAATGTCATCTGTGACAATTGAGGAGTATGTTGAACCACCTCCATTTCCAAACCAAGTTAAGGAGAATTTACTTAAAGCTGTTACTAACAAGAGTAACAAAAGATGTTCTCAGCCTTATGAACAGGTGGAAGTCAACACTCAAATTTCTGTTATCAAGCAACTAAATGAAGAAGACCCAGTGGATGTTTATCTATGTGAAGATGCTACCAAAGTCATCAAAGGTAATTCGGCCAAAGTTGGGAAACCTGTTATATCATGCTCTATTGGGACTTCAAGTTATCATGGTCTATGTGATATTGGAGCAAGTATTAGTGTCATTCCATATTCTCTTTATCTTGAGATCAAGCCTGATATTGATCCCATTGTTATGGAAGAGACAGGTATGACAATTCAACTTGCTAATAAAGATTATATTAGTCCATTTGGAATTGTTAGAGATGTTGAAGTATTGATTGGCAAAATAAAATACCCTGCTGATTTTATTGTGCTTGGTTGTCCTCAAGATTCATTTTGTCCTATCATTTTTGGTAGACCTTTCTTACATACTGTTGGTGCTGAAATTAATTTGCCTAAAGAGAAAGTGTTTATTAAATGTGCTGGTGAGAAACTTGAATTTAACTTTTCCAAATTTGCTGATAAACATGTTGAGAAAGAGCCAATTCCTAATAATTTAATTGAAACTCTTGCTCATATAGCTGTAGCTTCAACTGATGTTGTAGAACGTTATATGCTTAATCAAGATGAACCATTTAATGATGAGGAAAAAGAGGCTTTGGAACAAATATTATGGCAACAACCACCACAATTACAATTGCATATCCCACCTGATAATTTAGGAGTGCTACCACCACCTAAAGGGGATCCTAGTTTTGAATTGAAACCTTTGCCTGCAAATCTGAAATATGCATATTTGGATGAGAAGAGCATATATCCTGTCATTATTAGTGCTAACCTTTCAGCTGAAGAGGAAGAGAAATTACTTGATGTGCTAAAAGCTCACCGACCAGCCATTGGATACTCTCTTGATGATCTTAAAGGTATAAGCCCCGCTCTATGTATGCATAAAATTAATCTGGAGGAAGATGCAAAACCTGTTGTTGATTTTCAACGCCGCCTCCATCCAAAAATGAAAGAAGTGGTAAGGAAAGAGGTAATAAGACTTATTGAAGCTGGTATCATTTATCCTATAGCTGACAGTAAGTGGGTTAGTCCTGTTCATTGTGTTCCTAAAAAGGGTGGAATGACTGTTGTTCCAAATGAAAAGGATGAACTTGTGGCTCAACGTACTGTAGTTGGTTATAGGATGGTTATTGATTTCAGAAAATTGAATAAAGCAACTCGAAAAGATCATTATCCATTGCCATTTATTGATCAAATGCTAGAAAGGTTGTCTAAACACTCTCACTTTTGCTATCTAGATGGTTATTCAGGTTTCTCGCAAATTCCTGTCCATAAGGATGATCAAGAAAAGACCACTTTTACTTGCCCATATGGTACTTTTGCTTACAGGAGAATGCCATTCGGTTTATGTAATGCTCCTGCTACTTTTCAAAGATGCATGAATGCTATATTTGCTGATTATATTGAAAAGATAATGGAGGTTTTTATGGATGATTTTTCTGTGTATGGTACTTCCTTCGATAATTGCTTGTTCAACCTTAACAAAGTTTTACAGCGTTGTGAAGACCAACACTTGGTTCTTAATTGGGAGAAGTGTCACTTCATGGTTACTGAGGGTATAGTTCTTGGGCATAAGATTTCTGGAGAAGGAATAGAAGTTGATCCAGCAAAGATTGAAGCTATTGAAAAACTACCATATCCAAGGGACCTCAAAGGTATAAGAAGTTTTCTTGGGCATGCAGGTTTTTACCGTAGGTTCATTAAGGATTTCTCCAAAATATCAAAACCTCTAACCAATCTTCTGCAAAAGGATGTTCCTTTCTCTTTTAATGATGATTGCATTGAGTCCTTTAATATTTTGAAGAATGCTTTAATCACTGCTCCCATTATTCAACCTCCTGATTGGAACTTGCCTTTTGAAATTATGTGTGATGCTAGTGATTATGCAGTTGGGGCTGTTTTGGGCCAACGTGTTGATAAGAAACTGAATGTTATTTATTATGCTAGTAGAACACTTGATGCTGCTCAAAAGAATTATGCTACAACTGAGAAAGAATTTTTAGCAGTACTGTTTGCTTGTGACAAGTTTAGACCTTATATTACTGATTCAAAAGTCACAATACATACTGATCATTCTGCTATTAAATACTTGATGAATAAGAAAGATGCTAAGCCTAGACTAATAAGATGGGTACTTCTATTGCAAGAATTTGATTTACACATTGTTGATAGGAAAGGGGAGGATAATCAAGTTGCTGATCATCTCTCTAGGATGGAAAGCATACCTGATGATCCTATTCCTATTAATGATAGCTTTGTTAATGAACAACTTGCAATTGTTAATGTTTCTAGTGCTAAAGTTGCATCTCCTTGGTTTGCCAACTATGCAAATTTTATTGTTGGTAAAGTTTTGCCTCCACACTTCACTTCTCAACAAAGAAAGAAATTCTTTTATGATCTTAGACATTATTTTTGGGATGATCCTTTCCTCTATAAGAAAAGTGTGGATGGTATTATTAGACGTTGTGTACCTGAGCATGAACAACAGGCTATTATAAGAGATTGTCATGACAGTCCCTATGGAGGGCATCATGCAGGAGATCGCACAGGAGCAAAGGTATTACAATCTGGTTTCTATTGGCCTACTTTATTTAAGGACTGTGCTGAATATGTTAAATCTTGTGATAAATGTCAAAGAGTAGGAAACATTGGTAGGAGGAATGAAATGCCTATGAATTATTCATTGCCACTTGAACCATTTGATGTGTGGGGTTTTGACTTTATGGGTCCTTTCCCAGAATCAAAGACAAAGCATACTCACATTTTGGTTGCAGTTGACTATGTTACAAAGTGGGTGGAAGCAATTCCAACCAAAAGTGCAGATCATGCCACAGCAATGAAGATGCTCAAGGACATCATTTTCCCCAGGTTTGGTGTTCCTAGGTTCTTAATTACTGATGGTGGTTCTCATTTCTTGCATGGTGTTCTTAGAAAAACTTTGGCAAAATATGATGTTAACCATAGAATTGCATCTCCTTATCATCCTCAAACAAGTGGGCAAGTTGAATTAAGCAATAGGGAAATTAAACTCATTTTGGAAAAGACAGTGAATAAGTCTAGATCTGATTGGCCAATTAAGATTAATGATGCTTTGTGGGCTTATAGAACTGCTTTTAAAAATCCTATGGGAATGTCTCCTTATAAAATGGTTTATGGAAAAGCTTGTCACTTACCTGTTGAACTAGAACATAAAGCTAGATGGGCTATTAAACAACTGAACTTTGATTTTAAAACTGCGGGAGAAAAGAGAATTCTTGACCTAAACCTACTTGACGAATGGAGAAATGAAGCTTATGAAAGTGCCAGGATGTTTAAAGAAAAAGTTAAGATTTGGCATGACAAGAAAATTAAGAAAAAGGAATTCAAAGTAGGTGATCAAGTTTTATTGTACAACTCTCGTTTCAAGTTTTCTGCAGGGAAGCTAGCTTCAAAGTGGCAGGGACCATTAGTGATACAGGAGGTGTACCGTTCAGGAGCTATCCGTCTTCACGGTGACATGAAAGGTAAACCTCATGTAGTCAATGGACAACGCCTTAAACCTTATATTGCAGGAAAGAGCTTCATCGGAAGGGTGGAGGAGTTGAATTTACAAACACCGGAGAGGTAATTGAGAGAAACCGTGCAGTTTCAGAAACCCTAAATCAATAGAAGGTAACTTTGTGTTGGAAAGTTTCTCGGAATTGCATAAAATTTTACGGAGTCATTTTTATGGAAATTAACGTGTGGGACAAGAAAACTGGACGAAACGGAGACCCGAGGGAGGAAAGAGGGGGCCCACGCGGCCCATGTACCTGGCCGCGTGGGCTCCTTTTCCACCTCGGAGTCCTTTTCGTCTCGTTTTCGATCCCGACGCTTCGTCTTGACCTAAAAACCCTCAATATATACCCTCTCTGCCGATCTAATCTCGCACCGAGCGTTCTCGAGCGATCTTTGTTTCTGTTGTTTCTGCCTGTCAGGTTTTAGCCATGTCTTGCTCCGGATCCAACCAAGAGGGGGAGAGCTCTCCCAAGGAGGTGTTGTGAACCGCTACCTCAACTCCGTGATGACACCACCGAAGACCGTGTGCTTCAAGGAGGGCGTGATGCTCGTGGAGGAGGTGAAGGCTCCCAAGGCCACCGGCACGGTGGAGGAAAGGCTGGATGAGTTAGAGGACAAGACCTTCAGGTATGGCACTGTGGTTTACCGCAGCCTTGATGCTCACCACTTCATGAACCTGGAGCTGGAGAAGAAGGTTGAAGAGTACAAGAAAAGGCTTGAAGATCTGGAAGATAGGTACAAGGACGTCATCAACAATGGGAGAAGTTCCAATGCTTCATGTGGGATGTAGAGAACCAGAACTGCGAATATGAAGAACGCTTCAAGAAGATTGCAGCAGCCGCCACCCTCAGGTACAATGATCCACCTACATCTTTCCGTGATGGAAGGCCTTTCCCATGGAAGATGGCTGAATGGGAGGAAGAATATGAGAAGGAGGAGGCTGCAGCAAAGGAGAATCTGGAGGAACGCCAAGCTTGGGGGAGTTCCATCTAGTCTTTCTCTTTATCAATCTATCATATCTATCTAGTCATGGTGTGTTTGCTTTTATCGTTTAGTTATCAATATCTCTTAGGCGTGTGTGAGCTCATGGAGCATTATCATGTATCCCTATCTTATGGTTTATCAATGAATATTAAAGTATGGTGTCATCCATGATTCTCTTGTTTGGGGATTTATGGGTAACACTCATGCAAATGAGCGTGGCATATTTAGAATTTCAATCACATCTTGCCTTGAAATTAATTAACTTGAGTATGTTGGACAATTATAGAATTATCTCAATATAGAAGAAGTAAAAAGACTTGTGAATTAATAGTTTGAGGTTAAGATATAGTCTTGTAGGATAAGAAGTTGAGAAGACTTAATGAAAAGGATATAAAACACTCTTGTTACAACCTAGTATCTTTTGAGCAAATTAATGATCATGGATATTTCAATACTTATGCTCTTGAATGTGAATGAAAGGAAGGCACCTGAAATTTCAGCTAGCCATGGAAAGTGTAAGAAAAGGGTTGTGTAGAGCATGGGAACTTGATTGAGATATCCATGACTAAAGTTTGCACTAGTTACTAGTCAAGCAAGAGTGATAACAATTTTTATATCTATCTGTCTTTTCATTTGTCTTCTTTTGAACTTGTTATCCAATGAGAGTTTATCTTGTCTTTGAATTTCAGCAAAGTATAAAAGATTATAATGCTTGCCATGAAGAGCAAAAGCATGTGAAAAACAATATGATTCGATTGTCCAACATACAATGGTTATTTGCTTTCAAAAGTAAGGGGTGATTGCTAGAGTTCTACTTATGTTGCCCTCATATGTATGAGTTTTAGATCATTAATCTTATCTTGCAATTGAATATGATGATGATACAATGCCCGTATTTATTTATCAACCATAAGTCCATTGATGCATGTAATGATCTATGTCCTTACTTACTCGAGGACGAGTAAAGGTTTAAGCTTGGGGGAGTTGATACGTGCATTTTATATCATCATTTATATAACTTTTAGTATCATACTAGAATGTTATTTGCATGATTATATGATTGTTTCTACATGTTTTAGATGATTTTGGGGACTTTCATACAAAGTCCCTATTTTTGGTATTTAATTTCTGGGAGGCAGAAAACCTCCTTTTTCTTGTCTTTAATGTTTCAGGAGCTACAGGACCTCAAATAATAAAAGGAAAAATACTGCGTCAGTTTTTCATCGGGAGAAAGGCAGAGGGAAGAAGACCGAAGAGAGGAGAGCCACGAGGGCCAAATGGGGGTGGCCCACGCGGCCCATGTACCTGGCCGCGTGGGACCACCCAAAGGGCCTCGGGCACCTCCTCGCCTGGGGCTTTTTATCGACGCCTTCGTCTCGCCCGAAAAGTAACGCCCTAATTTTTCCAAGTCCATCCGAGGTCGGCGGCGGCGAAACTCCTGATCCCTTCCGAGGGGGGTCAGATCCTGCTGCTCCGGAACTCCGGAGAAGGGGGAAATCATCGTCATCGTCATCACCTCTCCTCCTTGGCGTGGGAGGAGGCCTCTACATCATCACCCCCATCAAGACCAGCACCATCACCATCATCATCACCGTGATCCACTCCGTTCCCCTCGCAGTTTGAGAGTTGCTATACCCTAGATACTTGTCTTGTGCTACTATTCATGTTTGTGATTGAGTACTTGTCATTATTTGGTGGTGAAGTTATAATTTCAGATTGTGTTGTACCACTTATGCCACTGATTATGATCATGTTCGCACGTTGTGAGTAGTTCCCGTATGTTCCTGAGGGCATAGGATGAATTGGCATGATTTATATATGACATGTGTTGGTATTTTGTCAAGAGTTTATCTTTTATGTGATTCTATGATGGTGTTGTGCGAACGTCGACTGCACAACACTTCACCTTTATGGGCTCATAGGAGAACACCGTAGTGTAATGAATTGATGGAGACTTGGGAGGACACGTAAACCTGAGACCGAGTCATGAAGTTATATTATGAGGGTATTAGTATCGGGGACCTTAGAGTGTAATGCTATGGTGGGACTTTAGGTCTTAATAATTCTTGTGCAGTCATTTGCTTGGCCACATGATCCATCATAAGGGGTTGTAGTTTATTTATTTAGCTATACCTAATTATGGCTCCGTCCAAAGAGATTAAAACTTGACAAGATATTCAACGTGTTGTTTAATAAATCTCTATGCCTAGCATCATCCATGCCGCCCTCGGGAACGTTTGCCACATATAAGTTACACATCACTTGAGCTTGTCCTTTGCCACATAAGAGGATTGGGCTTTCTCTCTTTGAGAGCTTTCACTTGCTACTATCTGTTATCTGCTTGCAATTATACAACTGAAAATACCAAAAACACTGCATCTTTTATTGTTTTATTTATCAATCTTACTAACCAATACCTTCAGCTCCTCGTGGGTTCGACAACCTTTTCTAATTGAAAGGTACTACAATTGATCTCCTGCACTTGGGAGCCATCAGGTTCCAGCACCGGATCTTCGGTGGGCAGACTCAGCCGCTTCACTCGCGTCGTCGCCAACTCGCAGGCGGCCTCAACCTCGGCGAAACCTTCCTGGTTAAGACGGCGAAGCTCGGACAGCTCAGTGGATGCCTGGGAGTTGGCCTGGATCAGCTTTTGATGGCCTTCCCTCAGTGCTGCAAGCTCCTTGCACTGCGCCTCCAAGGACTCCTTCAGCTCGGACATCTTCTGGCCGTCACTCTTGGCCTGCTGCTGCAAAGCTTGGGCGGACTCCTGCTCCTGATGGAGGACATTCTTGATATCTTCGATGGTTTGGACGGCCTCTTTCTCCTTGGACTTCCAGAGTTGGATGTCCTTGTCCTTGGCCTCGAGCTCTTCACGGTGGCGGTCCTCTGCCTCCCTTAGGCGTTTCTCAGTCTGCTGCTCCTGCTGAAGTTTCTGGAGCTCCAAGGTCTTCTCCTTCTCAGCCAGTTCTGCCTCCCGGGAAGCTAGCTG
This sequence comes from Poa pratensis, assembly GCA_947311845.1. Lineage (NCBI taxonomy): Eukaryota > Viridiplantae > Streptophyta > Magnoliopsida > Poales > Poaceae > Poa > Poa pratensis. Next base: position 17,842,714 of record CAMZMU010000037.1, read on the forward strand.
CTGCTCTTTCGCCAGGATGACCTTTCCTTGGCGCTCACTTTCGGCCTTCCGGTCTGCATCTTCCTTCTCAAGAGCCGGGAGCAAGGTGGTGATTTGGGTTGCCAAGCGGTTCAGCTTGCCCATCCCCTTCTGGATCAGGTCCTCAACGCTCTCGATAGTCCCCACGACGGCGGCCTCACGGTCGCACAGATCTTTGCCCAGTTGAGCTATCCCGCGGAGGATGGCATCCATCGCGTCATCACCACTAATGGTGAACCCTGGAGTAGCTGCCGGGGGACCTCCCGGGGCAGGCACACTTTTCGTGCGATTGGCAGCCAGGCTCTCTTTGATCTTCATCAGTGCCGCCACCTCCTCACTGGCGCCGGAGTCAGTGGAAAAGCGGAAAAGTCGTTAACACTGTCCCAGTCATCAAGGAGCTCTCTATCAAATCAGGGCTTGGGCCCGGAACAGGGTTCGCGGTCTGCGTTCCCATAGCCCGCGAACTCGGGACGCCCTTGGTCACCTCTTGACCCTCTGAAGGCGAGAGGGAAGGTGGTTTCTCCTGGCTAGCCCCACCGAGAGGGCCACCGGGAGAAAAGACGTTGGCCACTGAAGCGTCTGGAAACAAAAGGATGTCAGGAAAAGCATTGGTGCGTCAAGAAAACAAAGTTACCCGCAATCTCCGGGTTACCTGCTTGCTCGGGCGTCAGGACGTCGAGTGCCTTTCCCGGGTGAGCTAGGGAGGTCGCCGTCACGCTCCCCACTCCGCTCCCCCGACGGCCTTGAAGTTCTGCTATGGGAGGAGGAAGCATCCCCCTCCACCGGCTCCAAAGCTAGTGGCGGTGTCGTCCTCCGCCGTGTCACGCCGTCTCTTGCTAGTACCCAAGGAAGGAGTACCCCTGCACCAACATTCGGTCATTTTCCTTGGGGAAGGCGGTAAATGCAAAGTACAAGAAAGAAGTGAAGAAGAGGCTTACTCCCGGGTGCGCTTGTTGCCCATTGACGGGGGAACGTCTACCGATGCAGCGGAAGAAGCTTGGGGGCTCGCTGGCGGCTCTCCCAAGGCGGCAGGCGGCTCAATCACGGGTGACAGGCGGCCGGTTGAAGCTTTCTGGCGCGGGGCTCGGACAAAGTCCGCGGCGCTCGTTTCTTCATCCACATGGTCATCATCGTTCCCCACCACCACAACTGGCGGGGAACGGCCGCGGACACTCGGGTCTGGGGCAGCATCGCCCCCGCGGGCAGACTGCGGGGGCGGAGCAGCCCTCTCCTCGTCGTCGTCGTCTTCATCATCGTCACCGCTGGCAACCGGGTCATCGCCAGCATCTTCGTCTCTGTCGGAGGCGTCGGTCTCATGCCCGTCGCCACCTTCGTCGTCGTCAGAACGGAGAATTCCTCTTCGGATTCCTCTTCGCTCTCGTCGTTGGACTCCCAGAGTTCCCCTTCTTCAGGGCTGGAAGGTGCCCTGGCCCTGCGGGTCTTCACCAAGAGGTTTGGGCCCGTGATCAGCCCGGCCTACAATACCAAAGGCGTTGCAGACCGGCATCTGCGCCAGGATCTTGTCTTCTCCAGGTCATCGCACAGAGGCAGAAACCCTTTGGGCAGCTGGTACTTAACCCCTGGAGTGAAGGTCCCTCTCACGTTATCCCGAACAAGGTTTTCCACCATATCGGGACACCTCAGGCGAGATGGATCCCCGGGGCCCTGGAAGTTCCATGCCGGGTGAGGGCGTTTCTGCAGCGGCGCAAGGCGGTTGCGGAAGAAATGAGCAACGATGGCGGCCCCGGAAACTCCTTTCTCGCGAAGAAGTCCGAAGCGCGCCACGACCGCCGAGAATTGTTCATCCTGCAAGCTGACGCTTCTCCAAGTGTCCAGATCCACTGGGCGCTCCGTCGGCTCCTCAAGCTGAGCATCGGCTTCTGGCACCCCGACCAGGAACCAGTGATCCCTTCACTCTTCCCATCTGGATTTGGTCTGCATGAGGGGGAAGGCCCACTTGATGTTCGGACGAAAGCAGAACGTGACACTGCCTCCCATCCAGCCTTGGCCCCCACTGCGAGGTTTGAAGAAGTGGCGGAACAGCGCCACGGACGGCATCACCCGATGAACGCCTCGCAGGCGTAAGCGAAGACCGCCAAGTCAAGAATTGCGCCTGGCGTTAGATGCAAGAGCTTCAGCTTGTACGCGCGCAAGATCTCCATGAAGAAATCAGAGAAAGGGGGGGACAAGCCCCATCAGCATGAAGCTGTCGAAAATGGGGATCTGCTTGGGTGTCCTGGTCGCCGACGGTGGAAAGATCTCCGACGCTTTCCTGGCTGGGACACCATCGGCGCCAGCAGACTCCATCACCCGAAGTGCCCCGCCTTCCGCATCATCTCTGTATCGCCGGCGAAGCAGCTGGGGAACAAGGCCTTCTGTTTCTTGAGTTTGGCCCGCTTGGCGTTGCGCGCCGATCTCCGCCGCGATCTCTTGGTTTTTGGGGACAGCGGCTTCTCGGTGGGTGAGGCCCCCGCGCTCTTCTTCCTCCGGGCGAGAGCTTTCAGCCGAGCCATTGGAGCAGAAGGGAAGTTGGTGCAATGGCAGCAAGAGGAGGCGGTGGAGCAGAGTCAGAAAGGCGAAGGCGGAGGCGGCGATTTGGGGATTTCGGCGAATCTGGAGAGGTAACGGCAACAGTGGAAGCCAGTCGTGGCTTATAAGGCATCCCACACGTCACGTCGCGGCCCCATTACTCCGACGGACGTGGGGATCGAGGGGGCGTGCCGATTTCTGCGTGTTTCGCCTGTTGGACTCCAAGATAAGCACGGGGTCCGTATGAATCGCAACGTTCGCCGCGATTCAGTCAACGGGACCCGGGGGCTCGTCTCTACCTCGCCCCGGCGGGTCCCCAACGGAGCTGAGCAAGGAAGACCAGGTGCCCGGGACCCACTTTAACCTATCTTTAGGCCATGGCCCCGGCAGCTGGAGCAAGAGCCGCCGGGACCATGCCCGGGGGCTACTGTCGCAGCAGTGGAACATGGGGCTCCCCTAGTACTGCAAAGTGGGTCCACCCCATGTGGGCCCAAGATGAAGATGGACAAGACCAAGACTCAAGTCAAGCTGGCGGGTTCACCGTCAAGACACGCAAGGCCTGCATCGACAAAGGGCTCCGGTCCTGGGGACCTTCCGGGTCCCGAACCAAGCAAGAAGGCCAGGAAGGACCCGAGAGCCCGAGTTCCGGCAGGAGGCCAGGCTCCCTCTCGGGTACTTCCCCACGTCCCTGTGGATAAGCACTCCACCTCACCGCGGAAGACTTGGGAAGCAAGGCGAAGGCAGCGAGGGCGGGAAGCACGTCCCGTGGTGGTGTCAGCTCCTGTCCACCCCAAGGCGGACGCTCCCACCTAACCCAAAGGAGACGCTAGGCTGAGGAGAGGCCACGTCTCCTCCTAAACTATATGAGGAGGGTCCTTCACCCCGAAGGTCCCTCATGCCCCTCACGTGACCCTGTGGCAACCCCTTAGCCTATAAAAGGAGGACCAAGGCACGGAGGAGGGGAGGAAAAAGGAAGAGAAAAAGGAGGTCGGAAAGATCGAAGCAAGGACGAACACAAGCTAGAACCAAGGCACTAGTTCAACCAGAGCAAGACTAGACTAGGGCTGCGAAGGTAGAGGGGAAGATGATCTCCTCCGGGTCAGGATCTGTCCTTCTTCTACCTCCAGCCAAAACCCTTCCGGGTACCCCATCCGGGAGGTTCCATTGTAAGCTACACTATGAAGAACCCATCATTCCAGACATGCAGGAGTAGAGCTTTTAGCCTCCGGGCGGCCTGAACCTGGGTAGCGCCTTGTGTCCCTTTGGTTGCATGCTTTGATCGTGGAGAGGAGAGCTTGATCTAGACTCCGCCCAAGAAGACGATTCTCAGCCTCCTTCGCGCCCCGTGCCGAACCTAAAAGGGGGTATCCTATACTCCCGGTGTCCGTGCAACGAGACACGACAGATATTATATTTAACAAGACGACATCTACTCATTATTTGCAGGTTATCAACAAGGCGATTTACAGGATCCACTTGTGGTCCTTTTTTCTTCTTCTTGCGGACTAGAATGGTCTCATGGATACCAGTAGTACTCGCATGATGACGGTTGGGACTATCTTTTGCCGGGGTGGGTGGTGGAAAACAATAGAAATTTATGTCTGCGCTGAGTAGCTAGAAAGACTAATGTGAGTTAATTTACTAGATGCACCGGATCGGTGTAAGTGGCATTTGACATCGACGGGTATTTTTTTGGTAAAATTCTTCTATGCGGATTTACTCAATGGACATACGAGATACCTGCGAAAATATTTGTGTAAGCTGAAGGTTCCTTTAAAGATAAATATTTTTCTTTGGTTTTTGCATAGAAAGGAACTTTTGACGAAAGATAATTTGGTTGAACGGAGATGGACATGGTGCAAGAAATATGTTTTCTGTGATGCAGAGGAGTCTGTTGAGCACACGTTCATATCCTGCACTTGGAGTCACAATGGCATACCATTAATGCCGCAAAAAAAATGCAACTCCTAGGGTTTTCTGTTGCGTGACAAGGACAACATCCAGAACCTGTTGTAGAAATTTTAGCGGCACATAAGTGTGTTGTAATAGATGAGTGAAAGGGCATTGCCCCACGTAAGTGATTTTAATGTTGATAACAACATAATTTGTTGTGTAACCGAGTGCTAAAGTGTTGTAGGTTAAATCGATAAAACGCACTTGGACAGCTCCACCGCTCGTTGTTGTCGCCCTCCTGCCGTCGCTCTGCCTAGCTTCGCATATGAGCCGAAGACCGATGATACGGCGCCTCCGCAGGTGGTACACACGTACAAGGTGGAGCATTGGGAGAGGAGCTGATATGCTTCCTTTCCAAGCAGGACAGTCGCAGATGTGACTTGGAGCAATGTGTGTTTCTTCCACTCACTTGCTCTATCTAGCGACGCGCCTAACCGTTGCCGTATATATGCATGTCGTGCTTTCCAAATAAGTCACTCGAGTTGGCCCAGAGAAAATCCCTCCGAGTAGGAGGGACAAATCTTGTCTTGGTTCACCATGCCAAGCAGCTTCCTTCTCAAGTCGGCATGAATCATGTCTTTATAGTTGTCCTCTTACATATAATGTTTGTCATGACCTAAGTCGGCTGATACACAACTCGGGTCATGCGAGAAACTGAGGTATAGGAATGTGTCATACACATCGATGAGTTAACAAAATGACAACCACTAGTAGAAAAAGTGCCTTTAGTCCCGGTTGTCCTGGTTTCCCAACCGGGACTACCAAATCGGGACTAAAGCCCCCCCCCCCCCCCACACGAACCGGGACTAAAGGCCCTCCACGTGGGCGGAGCCGTGCGCGGCAGGGTGGAGAACCTTTAGTCCCGGTTGTTGTTACCAACCCGGTTTTTTTTAATTTTATTTTCAGTTCTATTCTCAATTCTATTCTTAATTATTCTCAATTCTACTCTTAATTCTATTCCGAAATTACTCACTTAGCCACACACTTAATATCTAGTTATACACTTAATCTCAGGTCAAATTGCTTTAGTCCTGGTTTCCCAACCGGGACTACCAAATCGGGACTAAAGGCCCCCCCCACACGAATCGGGACTAAAGGCCCTCCACGTGGGCGGAGCCGTGCGCGGCAGTGTAACAGCCCAAAGTTCAGAACCTAAAAACCCGAATAACTTTTCCACTTTTTGTGTTGCATTGCATCATGGCATTCATTAAATTGCTAACTTAAAATAAATTAAGTTTGGAAAGAAATAAAAAGGGAACAAATCCAAGACCCAAAAATCTTCAACCTCAATGCAATTGCTTAACTTGGTGAAACCAAATTAATTTGAACTTCCAAATTGTTTAGGAAGTTCCAAGTTTACATGTTATAACCAATTCTCAAAATCTAAGTATTGCCAAATGAGAAATGAGTTTGAGACTCCAAAATTGGTTCAAATCAAATCCTATTTTTGACCCCAAGTTATACTTTCCAAAAATTCAAATTAAAGTTATGGGGAGCTTCTCTAATATATTTGGAGCCTCCATAAATAATTTCATTATTTTTGGAAATGCTCAAATACTCCAAATATTCATATTTTGGAAATTACCAAAAATAACTATAATTAAAACCTATGAACAAAAGTGGTACAAGATATTTTATTTGGAGAAACCAAAATTTGTGGAGCTACTAAAGGTTAAGGGGAGCCTCCCCAAATTATCTCTTTTTTGTTTTATAACATGTTAAAGGCCCTAGAAAAATCAGAGAAGTACTACTAGTTGTAAAAGAAACAAAAAGGGCTTCCTTGTAGATAGGGGAAGGACCCATCTGTGATGGCAGCAAGTTTTCCAGGGGGCTTTTTGTGAAATCTGTTTCTTCTTCCTGGAGCGCTGTAGCGACCGAGCCGCTCCCGCTCGACGCCGTCCCCGCCGCACCCTCTCTGTCGCGCTGCTCCTTGGTGCAGAAGGAGGACGCCACGACGCCCAGGACGCCACTGCTCCCCATTCCCCCACGATGCTCCCCTCCCACTCGTTCTCCCCGTTTTCCGGATCGAGCGCGAACCCTAGCTAGCCCCAAGACCGACGCCGCCCCGTCGCCGTCCTCCGCACATTGCCGTCGATAGGAGTTCCCCCGGAGCCAGCTGAGTACGCCAACGCCTTCGCCGCGTCGTCCTCTACCTCCACCGCCGTCGCTCGCTTGCTGGGAGGTCCGACTTCGAGCTAATCGAGCCCGTCTTCCGTTGTCCGTCCGCCGCACGCCGACGTCGTCCTCGCCTTCTTCCGGCCGCCACAGACCCCCTCCGCCCACTCCGAGCGCGCCCACTCGTCTAAGGTGAGCCCGCCGTCATCATGGACACCTTCTCCCTCCTCCCCATGCTCCGTATTCTCGCCTTCGTGGGAGCGGCCGCACAGCCGTCCGCCATGGCCGTGCCGTGTCGCGCACGAGCTTGTCGCCCTGCGCCTTTCCTCCCGTATCCGAGCACGCTCACGGCCACTACCTCCGTACCCGCATTAGGTGGCGCCAATCACACCGCGAAGCGCCGCCAGAACGACGTCGTCGCCGGCCGTTGCTCCGTCGGTCGCCGCTCCGCGCGCCCGGCCGTGCTCCCGGCCTGGACCGGCCAGAAGGCCGGCAGCCTCGGTTGCTTGCCCGGCCTGGGCTCCGGTTCGGGCCGACCAGAAGGCCGGCTGGCTCGGGTGTTGCCCCGGCCTGTGGGCCGGTTTGACCGGGCTGTAGGCCGGCCTGCCAGGGTTTTTCCTTTCCTTTTTGGAAATAAAATAAAATAAAAGAATTGTTATCTATTTAAATATTGCTCCAATTTTAGCAAATGTTATACCAAATTGTTCAGAAAAACAAAACCTATCTGTTGGTACCATTGTAATGATCTTTTGAAACATTATTTTTTCTGCTGTTATTAATAATTACTAAAATGGCGAAGCTAATACTAAAATTGGGAAAAATCATATCCTGATGAATATTTAACCAAAATTTGTGAATAAAATATCAAAATGATCAGTGTTTCAAATGCCATCAAAACATGTTAATATAAACTCTGGATCACAAATATTTATTGATGTTATTCATAAATTAGTTAAAAGAATTAAATTCGAATAATTATTTATTTCACTAATTATTTCATCGGTACTCGGAAAATTACAAATAAGGTACCGAAAGGATCAGAAGAGCGATACCTATCTAATCATGCCATGTTCATGCATATTTGAGCCACTTCTTAGTAATGTAGTAATTTATGAACAAGGTGGTCATTAAGTTAAATATGGGGTTGTTTCCAAATAATTGCACTAATTATTTGGCCCTCCATTTAAATTGTTATCCAACTTTTATAGTGGTATCATTGCATAAACATGACATGTCATCATGTGTTTGTGCATAGCATTATGAGCATGTGTGGTAATTGATTGTTGTTTCCATGTTTATGCTCCGCTAGATCAAGCAGCCGGGGTTACTCCACAATACCCCGAGAATCCGTATTACTACCCGCCGTATCAACAAGGCAAGCGTAATCCCCCCTCTGAGCATGTCTCCTCCTATATTTTGCAATTATTTTCCCCACTATAATATTGCATTCGGTTCCAAATGTCTTTTGCTTGGACTAGAGTATTCCTACTAGTTGCATTAGAAATCTATTGCCTTGTACCTGTATCCTTCCTAATATCCATAGGATTGGAGTGTTGGCCACAGATAAGTATATTTGCTATGTATATGCTTAGCCATGCTTAGTTTAAAGGCTTGCAGGTCCGGTGGATGTTTCAATGGTTGGAACAGGTATGGAATAACCGGATGTGATGGAAAGTGATGGTGGTGGTTAATAAATTGCTTAAAGGTGGGGATGAGAGGCCACATGGGATGTGGTGGGTTGTCTCGTTCTCGCCGCCTAGGTGCGAGTTCTATACCTCTTGAACCAAGACTGAGCGTGCAACCATGCGTGAGGCCTATGCATTTGCAGGAACCCTCATAGACTAAATAACTCGAGCGGGCTAGCCAGGGTCCTCTAGTTCGGGCTTCCATTTGCGTGTGCGTGAGTTGGTGGCTGAGAATGGTATGAGGATGGTTGTGTTAGGAAAATGAGTGGCCACGGGACAGGGGATTGGAGGAGACACCAAACCTGTTCCGTCCTCACTGATGATCCTGGAAAGCTCTTAACGAGGGAGAAGTCGACACCGCTCCCACCCAGCCGGCTTTCCAAGGAAGAGAGCTAAGGATCAGGTAATGGGCCGGACGGTACGCGTGGCAAACATTTGTACACCCCTGCAGGGTTAAATCTTTTCGAAAAGCCGTGTCCGCGGTTATGGACGACTTGGGAAGTGAAGGTAGGATCATAGAACAACTTTAACGGAATGATTAAAACCTGGGTACTAGAGGTACCACTCAAGAATGTTAAGGTGAGCTTCCTCGAGGGTGATTCGGGGAGGTGCCTTTGATGAACAGGTACAATGATGGTGATGATGGTGGTTGTTGAGAAAGTGATCTCAAGAGAAAAGTGTTACTTCTTACCTCTTTTGAAAATACTCTGAATAGTCGATGCCTTCGAGTTGTGTTTTATAAATAAAATCAGCTTTATGCAAAACAACCATAAAACCTTTGAAAGCCAATCATGGAGCATATATTAGCTCTTAATCTTGCGAGTTTGTCGAACTCAACGTCGTTTGCTTATTTTCAGGAGAGGACTTCACCGATCTCGAAGGTGGGTTCTTTGTGGACGTCGACGAGTAGTCTGGGGTTCCCAGGTGGCAGCTTGGGACATCTCGGAATAGCTGGCGCTGTGATGTTTATCTGTAGGCCTCTTAGGCCATAATTTGGTTCTTGTTGTTTAGAACAACGCCCTTCGCTTCCGCTTGGTGTAATGTTGGGTCTGTGACCTCTGTGTGTATTTTGCTATCTTTCTCTATTATAAGAGTTGAACTATGTGAATTGTGTCGTAGAGTCTGTGATGTGCCAGTTGTTCCACAAGTCTTGATCTTACTATTATGCTTTGATAGTTGTGCCTGTGTTAAGGCATCAATCGGGGTGTTGCGTTGTCTGGAGTGAGGTGTACCCAGCAACGCCTGCCAAAGGTTTTGGCCGGGGATTGGTAAACCCGTAACCTCCGGTTGTATCGCTTAACCGGTGACACACAGCATCACTGTATAGCAGTCGGGTCGGGGCGCCACAAGTTGGTATCAGAGCAGGACTGCCTGTAGGAAACCCTTCTACTGGTCGATGTTGAGTCTAGTGTTTGTGAAAATATTTTGAACCTAAAAATGAGTTGCGAAAATCATCTTAGGATTCTTTTTACTCCTTATCTGGTTACCCTCTAATCTCGGAGCAATCTTACCTCGATTTGAGTTAAAGTTTTTACTTCTCGCCTCTTAATTCAAAATGATTAGGAATCTCGGGGTTGGTTCTACCTTTAGTGTTATGTGCCCAGTTGCTCCCGCCGCGCTACAATCCGATATCACCTGAGAAGTTTGCGAATCTTGTTATCCGTGCCGAGGATAGTCTTTGTTCCTTTCCCCGGGTGCTATCCCAAGGACTTGAACAGAAGGTCCCGGATTGTGCTGTGAGTCCGGTATGTTGAATTGTGTGGGTTGTTACCCATGTGATCCATATGCCATTTAGGATTCTTGGCGCATGATGCTGATCTTCAACCCAAGTCTTTTCCTTGGTCTGTGTGGCAAATGGTCGAATATGGATCTACCACACCTCAGCTGGCTATGTAACTTCATTTCTCCCTTAGCCTTGTGTTAGGTTCTGTTTTGGAACCATCGGGGTTACAGCCAGGATTCTTCTAGCACGTCTCCCAACTCTGTTCGTGATTCCGCTACATCTCTCCTTTTCGGGCATGGTTATCACAATTGAGTAATAACCGGTGCATCCTCAACATCCTAGGATTTCTCCTGGGCATGTTACTCACTCTGGTTTGCTTCCCGACCTTTGTCTGTCGGTTGACAATAAAGTTCTATCGAGTATTGGTATGTTCCGATGCAAGTCACCCTGTTGATCCGTCAAGACTTTCCCCTTCGTCTTGTTAAAAGAAATAGACCCCCGTATATTGCCCACTTCTCGGATCTAGTCAAGTAATGAAATCTGCGGAGTAAGGGCTTTGTCTAGTTTTTGCTCTGCTCCACCTGAGAGTGTCACACTCTTTTATATCAAAGTATCGTGCTTAACATCATGATCTTCTTGATGAAGTGATGCTCTCACACTTGTTACTCTTCGTTCTCCGAGTGACTTGTTACTCGAGAATGATGAGACGTGAGCAATGATGTGGCTATCGGATATTCTCAGCAGTTCTTACTGCGTTGAAATCCAAAGACCTTCTTTATCATCCTTAGCATGATTGGTTATCCAATCAATAAGCTGAGTTGGACAGTGTTGCCAAGTTCGTTTTCTCCAGTGCCCTCCCTCGGTCAAAGAGCTAGTCTTACGCCGAAGCTCCCAAAACCATCTCCTCGTGCCCCGAACGGCATGATCCTCTCGCGAACTCAAGATCCACCGCTATATCGTGATATCCTGTAGATGGATCGTGATATCCTGTTGTTCCTTCCAGAAGTATCGCCAGGTTGTCGCCTGACCAAGCTCAACATCACGGACAACTCTTTTCTCCAAGAAAGGTTGAGCTTATGGGTAAGCCGGTTCTCTGAACAACTCCTTTCTCCAAGAAAATCGTGCTGGATGTCCAGAATTATTCGGTTGAGCTTAAACAACTTGGAGAGTTACAAGACAAAAGCTCTATCTGATATAGTTCATTCTCAATGGGATGTCTAGTGTTACGTGTCGAAGCAAGTTGGTATCTCCTTTGTGGATATGCTAACCTCCAAAACTTTTGATTTGAATTGGGCTATCGTCAAATCAAACTCAGACTAACACATTCAGTAGGTTAAACTCAGATTAACAACATGTTAGTCTGACCAATACTTATGCCTCGTTCTGGTGAAACATGAGTCTACCGTCTTGGAGTATCTGGATAAGTTTGTGGTTGAGCCCATCAACTACCTTCTTATCTTCTCCATGTGTGATGAGATTCATATTGGATATTGGGCGTTAGCATTGGAAAATTGTTGGAACTAACTTCGTGTCTCCACAAGGTATGGGTTCTAGAAGTTAGAAGTGACTTTCCCGGGTTCACGTGCAATTGCGGAAAGATGTCGCCGTGGATCTGAGTGAATTGTCTGGTTTCCCCCGAAATCATCTCCACTCGATCGTGCATGTGTAGAATATTCTCGGAATGGTATGTTGTTACCTCCGTTCGCTGAGAATTCCATTCCTGCATCCAAGCTACCGATTGAATTGTTCCAGAAAGAGAGGAAGTCTGAGAACTTCTTTGTCTCCTATGGTGTTTCCCATCAAGAACTAAATCGTGTCTCGTTGCAAGTAAATCAAGTAGGGCAGCTGTCTTCTGACAAGTGCTACTACTTGAGTTCCGCAAACTCGTTCCTCCTTGGAGTTTGACCTTGTAGTCCAACTCTTGGCGTCCTAGCAATTGTAATCCGTCGGTATGCATTGCAAAGCTTCCTATTCCTACCGGTGATGAGTCTGAAGTATTTCTACACTTCCCAGGTTTGACTCTTAATCCGAAAAGGTAGTTGGTGATCCTCAAGAAGCTGGTTCCCGACGTCTAGAAAATCAAGAAGTGTTCCCAATACTAACGTTTGCAGAGTTCCTGAAGTTCTCTCGATCTAGCTTTCCGATCCTTCTCCAGTGATCTGAAGTGCCCCTCCGTGAGGAAAGTTCTACTCAAGCTGTTTAGTACAAGTTACCTCTTCATCTGTTGGAAGCTTGTTTCGACACTCTCCCACAGAAATTCAAGGCCTTGTGCAAAGTTCATATTCTGGATCCGTTGAGAAAACAGTTGTCTACCAACTGGAAACTCCTTATCAATCTCCCGTCAAAAGCATGTGTCTCCTAACTGTCAAGTCAAGGGATGCTCGAAGTCCCATCCTAAGTTGTACTAGGAGGTACTCCTTCGTTGTAACTTCACCAAGATCCATCCTTCCAGAGAGGTTTCGTTCTCTCCTATGGTGTACGTTGTTAGTGATCTCGAAGTGAAGCCGATGAAGATCTTCATGATGCCTTGATCAACCTCTTCAAGAAAGGAGCCACCTAAAGCGAGAAGGTCGTGTGGTACCGTTGTAACCTGCTTCCCTTTTTCCTACTCTTAGAATCTCGGGACGAGATTCCTGTAAGGAGGGTAGAGTTGTAACAGCCCAAAGTTCAGAACCTAAAAACCCGAATAACTTTTCCACTTTTTGTGTTGCATTGCATCATGGCATTCATTAAATTGCTAACTTAAAATAAATTAAGTTTGGAAAGAAATAAAAAGGGAACAAATCCAAGACCCAAAAATCTTCAACCTCAATGCAATTGCTTAACTTGGTGAAACCAAATTAATTTGAACTTCCAAATTGTTTAGGAAGTTCCAAGTTTACATGTTATAACCAATTCTCAAAATCTAAGTATTGCCAAATGAGAAATGAGTTTGAGACTCCAAAATTGGTTCAAATCAAATCCTATTTTTGACCCCAAGTTATACTTTCCAAAAATTCAAATTAAAGTTATGGGGAGCTTCTCTAATATATTTGGAGCCTCCATAAATAATTTCATTATTTTTGGAAATGCTCAAATACTCCAAATATTCATATTTTGGAAATTACCAAAAATAACTATAATTAAAACCTATGAACAAAAGTGGTACAAGATATTTTATTTGGAGAAACCAAAATTTGTGGAGCTACTAAAGGTTAAGGGGAGCCTCCCCAAATTATCTCTTTTTTGTTTTATAACATGTTAAAGGCCCTAGAAAAATCAGAGAAGTACTACTAGTTGTAAAAGAAACAAAAAGGGCTTCCTTGTAGATAGGGGAAGGACCCATCTGTGATGGCAGCAAGTTTTCCAGGGGGCTTTTTGTGAAATCTGTTTCTTCTTCCTGGAGCGCTGTAGCGACCGAGCCGCTCCCGCTCGACGCCGTCCCCGCCGCACCCTCTCTGTCGCGCTGCTCCTTGGTGCAGAAGGAGGACGCCACGACGCCCAGGACGCCACTGCTCCCCATTCCCCCACGATGCTCCCCTCCCACTCGTTCTCCCCGTTTTCCGGATCGAGCGCGAACCCTAGCTAGCCCCAAGACCGACGCCGCCCCGTCGCCGTCCTCCGCACATTGCCGTCGACAGGAGTTCCCCCGGAGCCAGCTGAGTACGCCAACGCCTTCGCCGCGTCGTCCTCTACCTCCACCGCCGTCGCTCGCTTGCTGGGAGGTCCGACTTCGAGCTAATCGAGCCCGTCTTCCGTTGTCCGTCCGCCGCACGCCGACGTCGTCTTCGCCTTCTTCCGGCCGCCACAGACCCCCTCCGCCCACTCCGAGCGCGCCCACTCGTCTAAGGTGAGCCCGCCGTCATCATGGACACCTTCTCCCTCCTCCCCATGCTCCGTATTCTCGCCTTCGTGGGAGCGGCCGCACAGCCGTCCGCCATGGCCGTGCCGTGTCGCGCACGAGCTTGTCGCCCTACGCCTTTCCTCCCGTATCCGAGCACGCTCACGGCCACTACCTCCGTACCCGCATTAGGTGGCGCCAATCACACCGCGAAGCGCCGCCAGAACGACGTCGTCGCCGGCCGTTGCTCCGTCGGTCGCCGCTCCGCGCGCCCGGCCGTGCTCCCGGCCTGGACCGGCCAGAAGGCCGGCAACCTCGGTTGCTTGCCCGGCCTGGGCTCCGGTTCGGGCCGACCAGAAGGCCGGCTGGCTCGGGTGTTGCCCCGGCCTGTGGGCCGGTTTGACCGGGCTGTAGGCCGGCCTGCCAGGGTTTTTCCTTTCCTTTTTGGAAATAAAATAAAATAAAAGAATTGTTATCTATTTAAATATTGCTCCAATTTTAGCAAATGTTATACCAAATTGTTCAGAAAAACAAAACCTATCTGTTGGTACCATTGTAATGATCTTTTGAAACATTATTTTTTCTGCTGTTATTAATAATTACTAAAATGGCGAAGCTAATACTAAAATTGGGAAAAATCATATCCTGATGAATATTTAACCAAAATTTGTGAATAAAATATCAAAATGATCAGTGTTTCAAATGCCATCAAAACATGTTAATATAAACTCTGGATCACAAATATTTATTGATGTTATTCATAAATTAGTTAAAAGAATTAAATTCGAATAATTATTTATTTCACTAATTATTTCATCGGTACTCGGAAAATTACAAATAAGGTACCGAAAGGATCAGAAGAGCGATACCTATCTAATCATGCCATGTTCATGCATATTTGAGCCACTTCTTAGTAATGTAGTAATTTATGAACAAGGTGGTCATTAAGTTAAATATGGGGTTGTTTCCAAATAATTGCACTAATTATTTGGCCCTCCATTTAAATTGTTATCCAACTTTTATAGTGGTATCATTGCATAAACATGACATGTCATCATGTGTTTGTGCATAGCATTGTGAGCATGTGTGGTAATTGATTGTTGTTTCCATGTTTATGCTCCGCTAGATCAAGCAGCCGGGGTTACTCCACAATACCCCGAGAATCCGTATTACTACCCGCCGTATCAACAAGGCAAGCGTAATCCCCCCTCTGAGCATGTCTCCTCCTATATTTTGCAATTATTTTCCCCACTATAATATTGCATTCGGTTCCAAATGTCTTTTGCTTGGACTAGAGTATTCCTACTAGTTGCATTAGAAATCTATTGCCTTGTACCTGTATCCTTCCTAATATCCATAGGATTGGAGTGTTGGCCACAGATAAGTATATTTGCTATGTATATGCTTAGCCATGCTTAGTTTAAAGGCTTGCAGGTCCGGTGGATGTTTCAATGGTTGGAACAGGTATGGAATAACCGGATGTGATGGAAAGTGATGGTGGTGGTTAATAAATTGCTTAAAGGTGGGGATGAGAGGCCACATGGGATGTGGTGGGTTGTCTCGTTCTCGCCGCCTAGGTGCGAGTTCTATACCTCTTGAACCAAGACTGAGCGTGCAACCATGCGTGAGGCCTATGCATTTGCAGGAACCCTCATAGACTAAATAACTCGAGCGGGGCTAGCCAGGGTCCTCTAGTTCGAGCTTCCATTTGCGCGTGCGTGAGTTGGTGGCTGAGAATGGTATGAGGATGGTTGTGTTAGGAAAATGAGTGGCCACGGGACAGGGGATTGGAGGAGACACCAAACCTGTTCCGTCCTCACTGATGATCCTGGAAAGCTCTTAACGAGGGAGAAGTCGACACCGCTCCCACCCAGCCGGCTTTCCAAGGAAGAGAGCTAAGGATCAGGTAATGGGCCGGACGGTACGCGTGGCAAACATTTGTACACCCCTGCAGGGTTAAATCTTTTCGAAAAGCCGTGTCCGCGGTTATGGACGACTTGGGAAGTGAAGGTAGGATCATAGAACAACTTTAACGGAATGATTAAAACCTGGGTACTAGAGGTACCACTCAAGAATGTTAAGGTGAGCTTCCTCGAGGGTGATTCGGGGAGGTGCCTTTGATGAACAGGTACAATGATGGTGATGATGGTGGTTGTTGAGAAAGTGATCTCAAGAGAAAAGTGTTACTTCTTACCTCTTTTGAAAATACTCTGAATAGTCGATGCCTTCGAGTTGTGTTTTATAAATAAAATCAGCTTTATGCAAAACAACCATAAAACCTTTGAAAGCCAATCATGGAGCATATATTAGCTCTTAATCTTGCGAGTTCGTCGAACTCAACGTCGTTTGCTTATTTTCAGGAGAGGACTTCACCGATCTCGAAGGTGGGTTCTTTGTGGACGTCGACGAGTAGTCTGGGGTTCCCAGGTGGCAGCTTGGGACATCTCGGAATAGCTGGCGCTGTGATGTTTATCTGTAGGCCTCTTAGGCCATAATTTGGTTCTTGTTGTTTAGAACAACGCCCTTCGCTTCCGCTTGGTGTAATGTTGGGTCTGTGACCTCTGTGTGTATTTTGCTATCTTTCTCTATTATAAGAGTTGAACTATGTGAATTGTGTCGTAGAGTCTGTGATGTGCCAGTTGTTCCACAAGTCTTGATCTTACTATTATGCTTTGATAGTTGTGCCTGTGTTAAGGCATCAATCGGGGTGTTGCGTTGTCTGGAGTGAGGTGTACCCAGCAACGCCTGCCAAAGGTTTTGGCCGGGGATTGGTAAACCCGTAACCTCCGGTTGTATCGCTTAACCGGTGACACACAGCATCACTGTATAGCAGTCGGGTCGGGGCGCCACAGGCAGGGTGGAGAACCTTTAGTCCCGGTTGGTGTTACCAACCCGGTTTTTTTAATTTTATTTTTAGTTCTATTCTCAATTCTATTCATAATTATTCTCAATTCTACTCTTAATTCTATTCCGAAATTCCTCACTTAGCCACACACTTAATATCTAGTTATACACTTAATCTCAGGTCAAAGTACTTACCCTGGTAAAACTTCTCATTCGGTCACCCATCCTCAGATTGCTCCAGCCCAAGCACGCTTAACTTTTGAGTTCCTTCCAAATTAGCTACCAAATGAGAAGTTAGAACTTACTGATATTAGTATCCTATCAATCATATTAACCCCTGAGTCATGATGTTATACTTTTTTATTGTTTAAATTTTCAAAATTTATTTGAATAAATAACAATGATTATGTAATTTTTTTGAATAAATAACAATGATTATGTAACAATATTTAATATGGAATAATTCATATCTTTAAATTCGAAAATTGAAATTTGACAAATAAAATGTCTAAATTGATTAAAAATGAGAGAAATTCAAATATACCATCCATATCATAATTTGCATCACAGAAACATTGATAAACTTGCTATGAAAAAAAACCTCTAGCATGGAGCCAAATAATCAAATTATGGCAATTCCCACGACATAGTTTGTGATAAAGTTCTCATATTCGACAAATAGGTGTATCTTGGTATAGGAAGCAATGACCCCGAAGGAATTTTTCAAATTATTTAGATAAATATCATTTTCCTTTTTTCTAAGTGGCAAAAATGACTTGTTTTGGGAACCAAGTACGAAAAATATGGTGCGAAATGACACCCATCTAATTCTCATAAAGAGTAGTCCAGATTTGATGGATAATCCCCAAGTATTAGGAATTTTCTTGATTTCTATCTAATTTCGCCTAATTAAATGAGTTTTTTCTGATTTTTTGAAAATAATCCAAATTTGAACTACAAGTGTTTGATAGTTTGATCTGAGTTTTTTTTAAAATCATTTTAAGATACACAACTAGTGGTTATATCACAGAAATATCGATAGGTTTAGAAAATTTGACCTCTTTCGATGAATAGTCATGGTGGCCATTTTGACCGTTTTTGAAAAAAAAAGTGAAAAACCCTAAAAAAAAGATATCCTCTGGCATGGAGTCCTTTTATGTGCACTTGTTGATATGAAAAATGATAAACTTGATTTTTGACAAATTGTTAAAAAAAATCTTCACAAAATGACCAAGTTATGGCAATTCCCACGGCATATTTTGTGATAAAGTTCTCATATTCGACAAATAGGTGTATCTTGGTATAGGAAGCAATGATTCCGAAGGTATTTTTCAAATTATTTTTATAAATATCATTTTCCTTTTTCTAAGTGGCAAAAATGACCATTTTTGTTAACCAAGTACAAAATAATATGGTGCAAAATGGCACCCATCTAATTCTCACAAAGAGTAGTCCACATTTGATGGATAATCCCCAAATATTAGGAATTTTTTTGATTTCTAATTTCGCGTAGTTAAATGAGGTTATTCTGATTTTTCGAAAATAATCCAAATTTGAACTACAAGTGTTTGATAGTTTGATCTGAATTTTATTAAAAAATCATTTTAAGATACACAACCAGTGGTTATATCACAGAAATATCGATCGTTTTAGAAAATTTGACCTCTTTCGAGGTGGGTCATGGTTGCCATTTTGACCGCTTTTTGAAAAAAAAATCAAATAAAGTAAAAAAAACTCCAAAAAAGATATGGTGCAAAATGGCACCCATCTAATTTTGCAAAGAGTAATCCACATTTTATGAATAATCCCCAATTATTAGGAATTTTATTGATTTCTACCTAATTTCGCCAAGTTAAATGAGTTTATACCGATTTTTCGAAAGTAATTTCGTCTAGTTAAATGAGTTTTTGCAATCCAAAAAATGATATAGTTGTCATATTTGGATTCCTCTCATTTTTCTAATCGATTTAGACATTTTATTTGTTAAATTTTGATTTACAGATTTAAAGATATGAATTATTCCATGTTAAATGAAAAATGTCGACGGCTTTAGTCCGGGTTGGTGTCTCCAACCGGGACTAAAGGTCCATCTTTAGTCCCGGTTGGAGATACCAACCGGGACTAAAGGTCTCCACCCTGCCGCAACCCTTTTAGTCCTGGTTGGTAATACCAACCGGGACTAAAGGTCCCGTTCGAACCGGGACTAAAGCCGTGCGGCGTCCTAGCCATTTGAACCGGGACTAATGCTCACATTAGTCCCGGTTCCAAACATAGCCGGGACTAAAGATGCGAACCGAAGGTCTGTTTTCTACTAGTGTACTTGCTCCTTGCGCCTCATCTGGGCCAGTCCGACTCGCTAAACTCTTTTAGCCGAGTCTGTGAATTGAGTTGGTATTTCTATTCCCATGACTAGTGGAACCGATTCATCAATCAACTTATCACACTAGTCAGAGTTAAGTTGCTTACACAAAAGTCTATCGAATAGGCATAGTACAAACAAGTATCTTATAACAGACATAGTTTCATAGTTGAATCACGTATTCAACCATACATGTGAAGGTACAAAATTCATAACCATTGCAATAATAATAGATTCACTGCCAAGTCGGCCTACCTAGTCCAACTCTAGGGCACCTACACCAACAGTTGCACATTTGGACAACCTTGTGTTTGCATTGTATCCCTAAAATTGAAAAACAAAAATTAAAAATTATTACTCGCCTATTCACCCCTACCCCCCGCGCTCTAGTTTACCACACCAATCCTTTCATCGGGAAGCAAGGTAGGTGTTATTATGTGCCTGAAATCTCCCCCTCCAGCCGATATGGTCCCTTGAGCAACTACGACCTAGGTAGTTGTGTCTCAATTTCCCAAGGGGATATGCAACAAACCCTAACCATCACTCACTATCCATATTGGCATATATCGATAGAGAACCCTCGTCCTACTCCACACTCTCCACGCAACACCTTATAAACTCCAGTCGTCACATTCCCCTTCAACTGTGCATCACCCTCATCCGGTGGAAGCTATGTCGGACTCCTTCACCAACGATCTTGGCCGGCTGGTATGTTCTTGTTCTGATCCCTAAGTTCCAAGTTGTTATATTCTTGTTTTGTCTTTAGAACTAATTATGCGAATATTCATCCTCACATATGACATGAGTTGCTCATGTACATCCCTAAGAACAAATGAGAAAGAGGAGGATTTTCTTTGGGGGCACCGAAGTGACTCTCCTGTTTTGTAGTTAGTTTGGTAAATCTAGGATCTACACTGAACGACTAGATGCTCGAAGGTCTCTTTTTTATTTTTTAGATGAAATACAATATGGTTTAATGGATGTGTTAGGTCTATCTAAATGAAATAAAATTTTGATTTGAATTTGTGATAGTGCCTTTGTGGAGAATGTGGTTCTAATATGAAAACTAGAGGTTCCATCTAAGTTTTATATTTAATATGTTCAGTTGTTGAGATTGTCAACCAAGGTGGAAATTTGTCTCGGCGAAACATGCACAAATGTCGGTGCCTACATAACTGTCAAGGCATAGTTTTAGTGGTGACTAGTGAAAGGATCGGTATGGCCACCTTGAGGGTGGGGGGGGGGGGGGTGAATAGGTGCTACTCAATTTTTATTTCTTTTTCAAACTTAGGCTTGACACAAAGGTAAATTCTCTAGATATGCAACTAAGGTGAATTACCTATACGACAAGTTAACACTAGACAAAGCAAGATATAAGTAATAACTAAAGGGTAAGGAGTAACCGAACGGGAAGCACGTGGAGACAATGATGTATTCCCGACTTCCTCCTTTTTAGGGGAGTACGTCTCCTTGGAGGGGTGTGAGTTTCAAACTCAAACGCCACAAATGGCCTCACCCTATCCTCCGGTGAACCTTGCCCAAAAGCTCGGTTCACCTTCCACTATCGGAATCCTTCAAGGCGGAATCCGGAGCCCTTACAACAACTTGAGGCTCAACCCACAAAAGGATTGGGGGCTCCCAAGCACCACAAATCTGCTACACAAAAGTAGCAAGCAAGTAAGTACAACAAGATGCCTAGCTTTTCTTAGTGGAAACCCTAGGCTCAAATCTCTCAAGTGAATGAGGGGGAAATGCAAATCTGCTTGGTGAAGATGTAGATCTTGGCCTTCTCCTTCAATCCTCCAAAGATCAACGAGTTTGGGTGGAGGAATTGGGAGATCTAGTGAATTTGAGCTTGCAACAATGGGGTGTCTTCAATTCTGGGTGAGCTACCTGGCTAGAGGTAGGCGGAGGGGTATTTATACCCCTCCACAAAATGTAGCCGTTGCAGAGAACTAACACCGGAGACTCCGGTCGAGGAGGGCTGGAGAGTCCGATCTGGGCGGAGACTCCGGACCAAAACAGGGCGGAGACTCCGGTCTCGGGCGGAGACTCCGGGCCACTTTCGGATGCGAGACAGAGAGTGCCGTAGCGCTGAGCTCCAAATCTCGGGGGCGGAGACTCCGGCCCCCCTGAGTGCGGAGACTCCGGCCTCAGGACACCGAAAACTCCGGTCAACAAGTTTCTATTGCAACCTTTTCTCCCATAAAAGTTTCGATGCCATGTATAAATATTTCTTTTAATTCCTGCACCACTTGATAACAAATTAGTGTAATCCTAGTGTTGTTGCCTAACACACAAAACACAAAGAGATGTTCTTTCAACTAGCTAATCACAAAGCTAGTTAAGCGCCACCGAAACACCTTTTGTGACACGTTTTTCACTGGCGACGTCGTGGAAACACTTTCCGCGTAGATTAGAGATATAGCCTAATGGATAGAATTGTCGGCCTAGCCTGTGCTGCTGTGTTTCTGGATATTTTATGTTGAATATATTTGTTTGACATGGTAGAAGCTTGTTTTTAGTTTGCTGCATACACATGGAAAACATGTTGTGGCAATTCAAGGTGTTTGCTGGAAATATTGTGTTCATGCTACATAGTAGTTTTTGCAGTATCACAAGCGGAAAGCCATTTGTGCTCCCGAGCTCCACTGCTCCCTTCATTTAAAAAAAATCAAAAATATATTTAGAAGTTTTAAGTAAATTGAAAATAATTATGGATGTAGTCCATGATGTAGCCTACAAGCGTGCAAAATCACAACGTGAAATTCTTTGTATTATGGGCTAAAAAAATGACAAAATCTTGAAATTTTTGGAGATTTCAAACACTATACTCAGATTTGTACATTTGTCATTTTTGTGTAGCTCAAATACAAAGTATTTCTAGCTGAAATTTTGCAAATTTTTAAAATATGTCATTGAGAATATCCATGATTTTGTTCACATTTTTTTGAAACTTCAAAATATGATTTTTGAATTTTTTTAAACACAGCGAGCCCTGGAGCTAGGGAGTAAGAAATCTCCACTCGTAT
Organism: Poa pratensis; assembly: GCA_947311845.1. Taxonomy (NCBI): domain Eukaryota; kingdom Viridiplantae; phylum Streptophyta; class Magnoliopsida; order Poales; family Poaceae; genus Poa; species Poa pratensis. Next base: position 17,864,792 of record CAMZMU010000037.1, read on the forward strand.
CACAAGCATGTTGGATGATTTTAACAATTTACATGTGTGTACGTACCATATCATGAAGAAAGGATGATTGGTAGAAATTTTTTGAGCGCTATTTTTTAAAAAAGGTCGCAAAGGATGATTTCCGCGACTACGGCCGCACTCACTGAAGATTTGGCAGTATTTCTCGGTTGGTGAACTGAATCCGAGAAAACGTGCACCCTCGTGGTAGCTGGCAGTAAACACGCTAGTCGACAGCAACTAGAGATAAATAGTCGCTGCAGCCAACACATATAAACGGGCCGGCCTTTGCGTGCAGCGGCCGCAGCCGCGGACGTTGCCGGCCGATTCGCCGGCAACAGTATCAGTTCCCGGTGAAAACAAGGAGCAGCCCCGGCCGCCTCCGTGTTAATTGCAGTTACCACGATCGAAGCGGGTGTGCTTCTTTGTCCTATCTGGAAACGCAGAGGATAATTAAACAACAAAGACAGCTAGTTACATAAGGATGAGGTAACGTGAGCCGCAAAAACAAAAAGGATGAGATCGACGCTCGACTTTTTTGCTCACGGAAGCATTGTAGTCTTTTAAGAGGATTTTGTAACACCGGTAGATAGATATGGCCTTTTGCTCGAGATCGATCGTTGCCAGGTGGCGAGGACAAACAAACATGCATGCCGTGGATCAGGCCCTGTTGGTGCGTCCAAAAAAGAGCTGCTTAATCGTGTGTTATATCCGTGCCCATGTGACGATGTCCCTTCTTCATCTTTCCCTCAACCAAACATGGGAGAGAGCTGATGTGAAACATCATTCCCAGATCGAGAAGATATATAACACACGGATACGATACTACCATAGGCATTGGGCAATGTGGGCATGCATGTGTGCCGTTCTTTCTTCATCCTGCTCTGACCCAAACATAGGAAGAAGCAGATAAGCATCGCCCTGCCCTTTCCAAACCGAGAAGAAAGCAGACAGGAGATAGATATCATCTCCCTCTGCCCAAACCAAGGAACGCCAAGGCGAAACACACCCGGTATGTTTCCATTCCAAGGCTGGAGCGCATCCAGTAGCGTCTATCCGTCAGCAATTCAACACTAGATCGAACCAGACAGACCAACCCCGCCCAACTTCTCACGGCGCCATTAATAATGGCAACGTGGCATGTACTCCTCCTACGTAGGAGAGTTTTTTTTTTCCCACGAATGAAGGTCAAAGAACAGGAGGCCGCGTTAGTTCAGATGTGTCAGCTCCAGGAAACCGCGAGAGGGTAAGCAAGCCCGGGAAGCAATACACTCCTTCTTTGATGCAGGTTTAGCAATAGTCAATGCTTCGCCATGGCTTCGCTGTCCCCTGTAATCCCGCCCATAACCTTCCATGAGGCGAGCCATCGTGGTCGCTAAATCCAAGTTAAGCCTGCCTGTCGTCTCTCAAGCCCCAGTTAACCTACTCCATGATCATTTCTATTGCAATCCCAAGGTCGTTGTGTACTCTAATTCCAAGTGTCAAGCATGTGCATGGCGCCACAACAGAGGCGCCGGCCGTATATCCTCCTTATAATTAAGATTTTGCTGGTCTGTTGTCGCAATCCTGATCGGTCCGTTTCATATCTGACATTCGGGACTAAGATATCGGATCTCGACCGCGAAGGGAATTTGCAAATTGCGGGAAACAAAACAAGTGCTACCAAACAAGTGTACTCTCGCACCAATCAATCAACTAATTGACGTCGATCGTCAAAAACAAGGACGAATAATCAATCAAAAGCGGTCGCAGCTCTGACTTAATTGCGACGATGCCGCACGCACGTAATGACAGCGACCAATTAAAACAATTGACAGCCATCAATCAGTTAAATCGGTGTCTCCATGACCATGATGCACTAAGTACACTTCAGTGTCAGTTCAGAAAAAAAGTACACTTCAGTGTGGGTCGAGTGGCACTACAGGAATGCAGACTTGTGCCGACGGCCAATACCTATGCCGACGGCTTTTTGTCGGGGCCGTCGGCATAGCGTACGACGAGGCCGACCCGTCGCTCTGGCCGTCGGCACAGCCCACCCTATCCCGACGGCAGCCGTCGGGACACATTCAGGCGTCAGCATAGGTCCCGCCCGCAAATCAGGTGACGTCGACGGCCACCTGTGCCGACGGCTGGTGCCCTATTTTTTTTTCCTTTTACGTCGTATTTTTCTTTTATGCGTGCAGCTGTGCCAACGGCTTTGCCGTCGGCATAGGTGCCCAATTTTTTTTTCCTTTTACGTCCTATTTTTTTATAATCTTCATTTTTTATGTATTTATTATAACTCTCAATTAAATTTAATATGTTTAAAATATTTTTAATTTCATTTTTCTGTATATAGATACACCGAATAGCTATATGTATATAGTTTCGCCGAAAATAGTCATCATGTTTTTTTACCCTAATCTTCATATTTATGTATCTATTTATTACTCTCAATTACGTTTAATATGTTTTTATTTATTTTCTATGTATATAGCTACGCCGAATAGCGGTCTCCACCCACATAAAATGACGGCGCGGACAAGGGGTAGACAGAAACTTTGACTTTTTTCCAGTGGATCTAGGGTTTCGCCGAAGCGGGGCTCCGGAGCATCGAAAACCCACCAAAACCTAGGTGGTTCCATACCATATGTACAAAAGTGTGTTGGGTGTTTCAAATGTCCAAGAATCTACTCCGGTGTGTGACCGGCTTCACCGGTTTCACTTTCTCTCTAGTGAGTTTCTGCACTTAGAGGTGAAAACTCCCGTTTCGGGCAAAACGGGGGCAATCTTGTGTTGATTCGTGATAAAAGTTGGTTTCCCATATTCCCATGGCCTAACCTAACACAGTCAAGCAAAAAAGTCCACTGGCCTATCCCCTTTAGACGCCGTTCAAGGGGGTAGACAAAAACGTTAGGGTTTTTCCAGCGGATCTAGGGTTTCGCCGAAGCGGGGCCCCAGAGCGTCGAAAACCCACCCAAACCTAGGTTGTGCCACACCATATGTATACAAGTGTGTTGGGTGTTTCAAATGTCCAAGATCCTACTCCGGGGTATGACCGGCTTCACCGATCACACTTTCTCTCTAGTGAGTTTCTGCACTTAGAGGTGAAAACTCCCGTTTCGGGCGAAACGGGGGCAATCTTGTGTTGATTTGTGATAAAAGTTGGTTCCCCATGTTCCTATGTCCTAACCTAACACAACCAAGCAAAAAGTCCACTTGCCTATCCCCTTTCGACTTCGGTTAAGGGGGTAGACGGAAACTTTGACTTTTTTCCAGCGGATCTAGGGTTTCGCCGAAGCGGGGCTCCGGAGCGTCGGAAACCCAACAAAACCTAGGTGGTTCCATACCATATGTACACAAGTGTGTTGGGTGTTTCAAATGTCACAGAATCTACTCCGGTGTGTGACCGGCTTCACCGGCTTCACTTTCTCTCTAGTGAGTTTCTGCACTTAGAGGTGAAAACTCCCGTTTCGGGCGAAACGGGGGTAATCTTGTCTTGATTTGTGATAAAAGTTGGTTTACCATGTTCCCATGGCCTAACCTAACACAGCCAAGCAAAAAAGTCAACTGGTCTATCCTCTTTAGACGTCGTTCAAGGGGGTAGACGAAAACGTTAGGGTTTTTCCAGCGGATCTAGGGTTTCGCCGAAGCGGGGCTCCGGAGCGTCGGAAACCCACCAAAACCTAGGTGGTTCCATACCATATGTATACAAGTGTGTTGGGTGTTTCAAATGTCCAAGAATCTACTCCGGTGTGTGACCGGCTTCACCGTCTTCACTTTCTCTCTAGTGAGTTTCTGCACTTAGAGGTGAAAACTCCCGTTTCGGACGAAACGGGGGCAATCTTGTGTTGATTTGTGATAAAAGTTGGTTTCCCATGTTCCCATGGCCTAACCTAACACAGCCAAGCAAAAAAGTCCACTGGCCTATCCCCTTTAGACGCCGTTCAATGGGGTAGACGAAAACGTTAAGGTTTTTCCAGCGGATCTAGGGTTTCGCCAAAGCGGGGCTCCGGAGCGTCGGAAACCCACCAAAACCTAGGTGGCTCCATACCATATGTATACAAGTGTTTTGGGTGTTTCAAATGTCCAAGAATCTACTCCGGTGTGTGACCGGCTTCACCGGCTTCACTTTCTCTCTAGTAAGTTCCTAGACTTATAGCTTGAAACTCCCACTTCAGGCGAAACGGGGGGAATGATTGCAATTGTTGGGGTGGATCTTGGTTTTCCATGTTCCTATGTCCTAACCTAATGCAACCAAGCAAAAAATTCCACTAGGCTACCCCCTTTTGACTCCGTTCAAGGTGGTAGACGAAAACGTTAGGGTTTTTCCACCGGATTCAGGGTTTCGCCGAAGCGGGGCCCCGGATCGTCGGAAACCCACCAAAACCTAGGTTGTGCTATACCATATGTATACAAGTGTGTTGTGTGTTGTAAATTTCCAATATCCTACTCCGGGGTGTGACCGGCTTCACCGATTGCACTTTCTCTGTAGTGAGTTTCTGCACTTAGAGGTGAAAACTCCCGTTTCGGGCGAACCGGGGGCAACCTTGTGACAAACTTGTGATAAAAGTTGGTTTTCCATGTTCCTATGTCCTAACCTAACACAACCAAGCTAAAAAGTCCACTTGGCTACCCCCTTTCGACTCCGTTCAAAGGGGTAGACGGGAACTTTGACTTTTTTCCAGCGGTTCTAGGGTTTCGCGGAAGCGGGGCTCCGGAGCGCCGGAAACCCACCAAACTTATAATGCCTTAAAATATTATTATTAAATAAATTATAATGTCTTAAATAAATTATAACTCCGCACCAACGCCCGGGGGTAGATCTGCGGGCCCCACCGGACTAGGGTTTCGATAAAACCGGATGGCTAGAGCGTCGGAATCACTCGAAAATTTGCGTGTTGTCATACCATATAATAAAATAAATTATAATAAAACTCTATAGAAAAAAGAAAAAAAGAAGAAAAAAGAAAAATATATGAAAAAAAAGCCTGTGCCGCCGTCGGCATTGGTTCCATCTACCGAATTAGGTAGGCCGCGCGCGCCCAGCCGCCCTTCTCCCCCAAATCGACCCCGCGCCCACCCGACCCACCCTGCGCGCGCCGCCGCTGCTGCTCCGCGCGCCCACCCGTCCCGTCGCCGTAGCGCCACCACCCCAGCCTCTCCGTCGCCCTTGTCGTCTCCCCGCCTCCGGCCAGCCATCACCGTCCTCACCGCCGTCCAGATCTTGCAGCGCCGCCGCCGGTAAATCCTGAGGCACCACCCTGCCTCACGCCATCGGCCACCACCCTGCCTCGCTGCCGTCCCCCTCTACCACCGCAGCTCATCCACCACCTCAAGTCCACCACCACCTTGCCTCGCGCCATCGGCCACCACCTCAACCCCGCGCCTCTTCTCCCTCCCACTCCCGTCTCGGCCATCGTTCCCTGCTACTCGGCCGCCTCAGATCCCGACGAGGAGCACGCCCAGCCACCGGAGCAGCATCTCCCCCTCGCCGGAGCGCCCCATGGCTACTCCCTGCAGCTCGGTAAGCCACATTTTCTCTCTTTTTTCTTTTTTGTTCTTTAATGTACTATTTGTTGCAGACTATAAACCATGTTAGTTAAGCAATATAGTTAGATTAGGACAAAAAAAATCATGTTTTGCATTAATTTTCGGTTGTTTAGCTACTAGTCACACTTGTGAATATGTGTAAAAACAATAATTGCTAACCTTTGTTCATTTTGTACACTAGGCCCCGTCGTGACCACCTCGCTGATCCGATTCCGTCGCTCTCCCCGAGGTTGCCGTTCTTTCATTGTCCCACACCACCGTCGGTACTGCATGCGTCGTTGCGGGGCTTCTTCTCTAGCTGAGAAGGGGCCGCCTTTCTGCGATGATCGATCACGCTTCGAGGGTATAAATCTTTCGCCCTCTCCATAGCTTTATTTTGGTCTAGATCACCAAGTCAGTCGCGTAACTCGAGTCAGATCCCGTCCGGAAGGGTTACAAATTTATAAATATGCAGGATTGTCCATCTTTGCATATTTATAACCGTACCTCTTTCGGATTGTCCATGTTGGACAGTCCGAGTATGTGTAGATCGAGTCGTGTTCCATGTTCTACCCCTTCCTGAGACAGAATTTCGGCAACACCTCCCCGTTGTTCTTCGGATGCACACCCTCTCGGCTTGACAAGCTCGAGACGTGTATTCTGAAGAACAGCGGGAGGTGCTGCCGAAATTCCGTCTCGGGTCGGGGTAGAACATGGAACACGACTCGATCTACACGTACTCGGGTGGGATAGGCTCTACTTATTAGAAGTGTAGGTGAACCCTTGCATGTTGTAAAAGTTAAAATTTGGCCGTAATTAATCTGGTGACAATGAATAAATTTATTATTACTTGGTGCATATTATGAAATGTGTTGTTGTTTGGCTCCCAATAAAGCAGAGGATGGCTGATAATGGGTGGATGTACAGTGGCCGTATCAGTAAGATTAAAAGCACAGAGGAGTGGGAATGGAAGACAAATATGTTAGTGAAGGAGTTAGCGCGTGGTTCAAAGGCAACTGGAGTTCGTCCAAGGTGCCCTGATACGTCTCAAACGTATCTATAATTTCTGATGTTCCATGTTGATATTATACCAATTGTTACATGTTTTATATACACTTCATAGCATTTTTATGCATTTTCGGGGACTAACCTATTAACAAGATGCCACAATGCCAGTTCCTGTTTTCTGCTGTTTTTGTATTCCAGAAAAGCTAGTCTGAAAATATTCTCGGAATTGGACGAAACTTGGACAGAACCTCCTATTTTTCCAACACGAAGACGGAGTCCAGAGGAGAGATGGAGGAGCGCCACGTGGCACCCACACCATGGGGTCGCGCGGCCCCCCCATTACTGAACATCTTAAGAGGATGTTTCCTCCAAAAGATGAAACTTATGCCTTGCAGGAACCTGTGGAAGAAGAAATTGCTGAATCTGAAAGCTCATTGGATGAAAAAGAGGAGGAGAGTGAAGAACAAAAGGAGGATCTACCTTCTAATGATAGTAACTCTTTAACTCTTACATTATATGATTACCCTCCATGCCTACCTAAGGAGGAAGAATGCTATATTGTTGAATGTCATGATTCTATTGAAATATCTCCTTTTGATAAATTTGAAGTAACAACTCCTTGACTCAAGAAAAGGAAATTGCAGAAAGTAAAAATGTGCTCCCTAATGTTATATATGATAATGCTCTTGATGATGGTCCTATATTGCCTAATGATATTTATTATACTACTATTGTCAAAAGTGGGTTTAATGACCCCACTTTTTTAGCTTAATAAAAATTATGTGTTTGTAGATCATGAAAAGCATGCTTTATGTGATAGTTATATTGTTGAGTTTGTTCATGATGCTACTGAAAGTTATTATGAGAGAGGAAAATATGGTTGTAAAAGTTTTCAAGTCACTAAAACAATTCTCTTTATGTTGAAAGTTTTGAAGTTGTACTTGTTTCATCTTTCTATGCTAGTTGCTTTATGCTTCAATAATTTATTTTGTTACAAGATTCCTTTGCATAGAAAGTGGGTTAGACTTAAATGTGTTTGATATTTGCCTCTTGATGCTCTCTTTTGTTTTTCAACTCTTATTCTTATGAGAGCATCATTAAAATCTTATAGCCTAGCTAAAAGGCATTAAAGAAAGCGCTTTTGGGAGGCAACCCATTATCTTTTGTTTTCAGTTTTTAGTCAAGGAGTTGTTTACTTCTGTAACAATTCCTTTGTATCTTTATTTTATCGCATTGTTGTGCCAAGTATTGCCTCTAATAGGAAGATGATGCTAGATTTGGATTTCTGCGCAGGAACAGATTTCTGCTGTTCACCGTTTTAATTCTGTAAAATCACAGAAAAATTATTTAAATCTGAAATTTTTGTGCGTGATCCTCAGATATGTACGCATCTTTCGTTAGTTTAAAGTTTTTCGATCTGAGCAACGTAAGTGCCTCGAAAAAATTCGTCTTTGCGGACTGTTCTGTTTAGACAGATTCTGTCTTTTATTTTTCGCATTCTCTCTTTTACTAGTGTTGAGTGGAATTCTTTTTTAGGGTGAAGAGCTTCACATAACATCAGTGGCAGTAGCTAATGTTAAAAGTAACGGTCATGTTTGTGTCCTTATAGAACATGTGAGTTTTTGATTGTGCACTAACCCTCTAATGAGAATTACTTTGAGTTTGGTGTGGCGGAAGTTTTCAAGGGTCAAGAGAGAAGGATGATATAATGTGATCAAGAAGAGTGAAGAGCTTAAGCTTGGGGATGCTCCCATGGATCACCCCAGCATATTTCAAGAAGACTCAAGCGTCTAAGCTTGGGGATGCCCAAGGCATCCCCTTCTTCATCAGCAACTTATCAGGTCATCTCTAGTGAAACTATATTTTAATTCTTTCACATCATATGTGCTTTACTTGGAGCGTCTGTGTGCTTTTATTTTCAGTATTTTATTTTTCTTATGGTCAACTTGATTGGACCCCAGCATTCTTGATTGGGAGAGAGACACGCTCCGCTTTTTCATATGAATACTCCTATTCTTCACTTATACTTGTTGAGTATTCTTATCTAGCTATTGCTATGCTTTTAGCTCCTGTTTTGCATGCATCTCTTATTCAGAGCTGTTAGTTCTTTTAAAGAAAGTACTCTCTTGCTTCACTTATAATTGTTTGGAGAGTTTATGTTGAAATAAATTGATTGGTGTTTGGTTGGAACAGAAAATGTTGCATGTGGTAGATGGTATAATGGAAAAAGCTTACATATTCTTGTAGATCATTGTATTGGATAATTTGATACTTGTCAATTGTTTTGAGTTATCAAGTAGTTCATGTTTAAGCTTTTGTATCATGTAGTTAAAACCTATTAATGAAGAACTACCGTAAAGCTCGTTGAAATTTGGTTTGCATGATTGGTATCTCTAAGGTCTAGATATTTTCTAGTAAAAGGGTTTGGTTAACAAGGAAGACAGTGTAGAGTCTTATAATGCTTGCAATATGTTTTCATATAAGTCTTGCTGTGTCGGTTGATATCCTGTGTTTGCTTCAAATAACCTTGCTAGCCTAAACTCTGTACTGAGAGGGAATGCTTCTCGTGCATCCAAAACCTTGAGCCAAAATCCATGCCATCTGTGTCCACCATAACTACCTATATGTGGTATTTCCTTGCCATTCCAAGTAAATTTTTCATGTGCTACCTTTAAACTATTCAAACTTATTACTCCTATTTTGTGTCAATGTTTACCAAGCTCATGAGGACGGGGTGGATGTCTTTATGTCAACTGTCAAACAGACTTTACCACCGGACTAGCGGCATATACATCCGCTTATCCATTAATTTTGCAAAAAGAGCTGGCAAATGGGGTGCCCAGTCCCAATTAATTACAACTTTAACCGCTTAATTCTCTTCACATTTTTGCCCTGATTTATCAGTCAAGCAATGACAAACAGTGAAATATCTGCATGTGTAAACAAAAGAGAAAGAGGGATGATCTGCCTTGCTGGTAGAAATAACGTCCTTCATGGGAGCCGCTCTTAAAAGTCTGGTTGGCAGGGGTCATATTGTACTTTCCATTTTCTGATTCGTTGACAATTAACAAACACCTCTCAAAACTTATTTTTACTCTCTATATGATTTCAAAAACTTAAAAAGCTCTAGCACATGATTTAATCCCTGCTTCCCTCTGCGAAGGGCCTTTCTTTTACTTTTATGTTGAGTCAGTTTTCCTACTTCTTTCTATCTTAGAAGCAAACACTAGTGTCAACTTTGGTGCAACAATTTTTATATGCTCGTATATTGCACTTATTATATGCTTTGTGTTGACAAATATCCATGAGATATATATGTTGAAAGTTGAAAGCAATTGCTGAAACTTAAATCTTCCTTTGTGTTGGTTAAATACCTTTTACTTAGAATCTATTGCTTTATGAGTTAACTCTTATGCAAAACTCTTTGATGCTTGTCTCGAAAGTACTATTCATGAAAAGTTTTTGCTTATATGATTCAGTTGTTTGCTCATTATCTACTTGCTAGCAAACTATAGACCATTGACCTGGATCACTTCATTCATAACATGTGCTTTACAATATATTTGATCAAGATTATGATTGTAGCATGTCACCTCAGAAATTATTTTGTTTTTATCGTTTTACCTACTCGAGGACGAGTAGAACTAAGCTTGGGGATGCTTGATACGTCTCAAACGTATCTATAATTTCTGATGTTCCATGTTGATATTATACCAATTGTTACATGTTTTATATACACTTCATAGCATTTTTATGCATTTTCTGGGACTAACCTATTAACAAGATGCCACAGTGCCAGTTCCTGTTTTCTGCTGTTTTTGTATTCCAGAAAAGCTAGTCTGGAAATATTCTCGGAATTGGACGAAACTTGGACAGAACCTCCTATTTTTCCAACACGAAGACGGAGTCCAGAGGAGAGACGGAGGAGGCCACGTGGCACCCACACCATGGGGCCGCGCGGGCCCCCCTGCCGCGCCGTGGGGTGGTGTGGGGCCCTCGTGGCTCCGCAGCCGCCGCCCTTTCGCCTATTTATTCTCCCGACGCGAAAACCCTAAATACCCGAGCCATTATCCACGAAAAGTTCCAGAGACGCCGCCGCCGTCAACCCTAGCTCGGGAGGGTTCAGAAGCTCTTCCCGGCACCCTGCCGGAGAGGGGAATCATCACCGGAGGGCTCTACATCACCATGCCTGCCTCCGGAGTGATGCGTGAGTAGTTCATCCTTGGACTACGGGTCCATGGCAGTAGCTAGATGGTTGTCTCTCCACTTTATGCTATCATGTTTAGATCTTGTGAGCTGCCTATCATGATCAAGATCATCTTATTGTAATGCTACATGTTGTGTTTGCTGGGATCCGATGAATATTGAATACTATGTCAAGTTGATTATCAATCTATCTTATATGTTATTTATGATCTTGCATGCTTTCCGTTACTAGTAGATGCTTTGGCCAAGTAGATGCTTGTAACTCCAAGAGTGAGTATTTATGCTAGATAGTGGGTTCATGCCTCCGGTAATCTGGGAGAGTGACAATAACTTCTAAGATTGTGGATGTGCTGTTGCCACTAGGGATAAAATAACCGATGCTTAGCTTAAGGGTACGCCGTTAGGTCTAATGCATTTGTTTACATTACGCACATTACTTAATGCAATTATCCGTTGCTTGCAACTTAATACCAACGGGGAACTCGGTATGACAACCTGGCGGTGGATTATTAGTCATAGACGCTGTTGGATAACGGTCTATGTATTTTGTCGTAATGCCCACATGAATATCATAGTAATCATCATGTCATATATATGCATTGTCATGCGCTCAATATTTTGTCAATTGCCCAGCTGTAATTTGTTCACCCAGCATGTTAGTTATCTTTTATGGAGAGACACCACTAGTGAACTGTGGACCCCGGTCCATTCTTTTACACTGATAATACAACCAACTGCAAACACTGTTCCTTTTCATTCTCTGCAATTTACTACTGTTTTCCACACCATACGTTTAATCCTTTGTTTTCAGCAAGCCGGTGAGATTGACAACCTCACTGTTTCGTTGGGGCAAAGTAGTTTGATTGTGTTGTGTGCAGGTTCCACGTCAGCGCGCCACTGACAACCTTCAGAAGTGATTTCTTGCTCCTACTGGTTCGATTAAACCTTGGTTTCATACTGAGGGAAACTGCTGCTACACTGCTTCATACCTTCCTCTTGGGGTCTCCCAGCGAACGTGTGATCCACGCAATCATGCCCTTGCACTAAATGCAAGAATCGTCTCCGTCAGGGAAAGGATGAAATGACTAAACACCTTTGGTTGTCTGGGTATATACCTAACTACGTCACGCAGGTCGACTTTTCTCAGGTCGAACGTAACAGAGTTGAGGTGATGCGGCCGCGGATCAATGGAAATGAGTACGATGGGGTGAGAAACTTGAAAGATGCTCTCCGCGATGCTGACATGCCGGATTCGCCACCTCCACAGGAGGAACCGGGGGAACCGGAGGAACCGGGTGAACCGGAGGAACCGGAGCCAACCGCGAAGGCTTTCCTTGATATGATGGCCTCAGCTAAGAAGCCTCTATACGAGGGTGCAAACATTTCTCAGCTCGATGCCATAGCTCAAGTACTAAGTGACAAGTGCCAGTACTCCACCACCCGTGCAGGGTTTGAAGCTAATCTGAAAACATTTGGTAACATTTTGCCCGAAGGGCATTGTCTGCCAAAAACCATGCACGAAACGAGGAAACTATTGGGATCGCTCAGCATGGATTATGAAAAGATAGATTGTTGTCCAAAAGGTTGCCTTCTGTTCCGGAAACAGTATGCGGATGAAAAGTACTGTAGCCTTTGTGGGGCCTCTAGGTACCATGAGAAAACAGGGCCCGATGGTCAGAAGACGCAGGGAAGTCACTGTGAAGATTCTTCGGTACCTCCCATTCATAAAAAGAATCCAGCGGCTTTACTTTTCTGAGGAGACTGCCGCACAGATGACTTGGCACAAGAAGGGGAAGAGATACGTCGACGAGTTCGGACGGAAAGATGGAACATCCATCTGATGGTAAGGCATGGGAAAATTTTGATGAGAAACACCCTGATAAGGCAGCAGATGCTCGGAATGTCAGAATTGCGATAAGCAACAGATGGATTCAATCCATATGGTATGTCGACTGCCTCGTACAGCTGCTGGCCCGTGTTTGTTATTCCGCTCAATCTCCCTCCCGGGGTCCTAATGCAAAAGAAGTTCATGTTTATGTCGATGATCATTCCAGGGCCCGAATTCCCGGGGAAGAATTTGAGTGTCTACATGCAACCGCTTGTGGATGATTTGCACCACTCATGGCACAATGGGACGTGGACATACGACCGAGCATCAAAGCAAAACTTCTTGATGAGAATTTGGTACCACTATTCCATGCACGACCTACCCGGGGTATGCCCTATTGTGCGGATGGTGTACAGCTGGTAAGTGGCCATGCCCAGTGTGCAGGAACCGAGTTGAGTTCATTTGGCTAAAGTCAGGTCGCAAGTATGTCGTGTTTGACAAGCATCGACCGTTCCTCAAAAGAAGGCATCCTTACCGAGAAGACAAAAAAACTTCACGGTGGGCATAGTTGTGCGCGAAGAAAAAGAGATACCGAAGTTCGATGGTGCAACTGTTGATGCCGAGCTACGTGCTCTCGTGCCTGCTCAGGGACCTGGCCCAAAATTTGTGGGATATGGTGAAACGCACAACTAGACTCACGTGGCAGGCTTAACGCAGCTAGAGTATTACAAGGACCCCGAACTTCCCCATAACATCGATGTGATGCACACCGAAAAGAATGTTGGAGAGATGCTCTTTCACACAGTCCTGAACATTCCTGGGAAGTCAAAGGACAATGTCAAGGCTAGAGTCGATGTTGAGAAGCTTTGTGATAGGGAGAGATTACACATGCAGCCTCCTGACCGCCGTCGAAAAAATTGGTTCAAGCCGAATGCCGACTACTGCCTTGATAGTATCCAAAAGAAGGAGTCATTCAAGTGGCTCAAATACGCCGTGATGTTCCCTGATGGTTATTGTTCCAATATAAGTAATGGAGTCAATCTTGGAAAGGGAAACGTCACTTGGCTCAAGAGTCACGACTATCATATATGGATCGAGCGGTTGATGCCGGTGATGGTTCGAGGGTACCTCCCCGATCGTGTCTGGCGAGTGCTTGCGGAGTTGAGCCATTTCTTCCGCACGCTCTGTGTGATGCAGATATGTCCCGTGATTATTGGGAAGCTGCGTGATCTTGTGCCGGAGTTGCTATGCAATTTAGAGAAGATCTTTCCGCCAGGCTTCTTTGTTCCGATGGCACATCTCGTTGTGCATCTCGCGAACGAGGCACTCTTGGGTGGACCGGTGCAGTTTCGCTGGCAGTTTTGTATTGAGAGAGAGTTTAATTATATTCGAAACATAACTGGAAACAAAGCTAAGATCGAAGCATGCATAGCTGAGGCAACAATACTCCGAGAGATGGCAGACGCCATGACAACGTTCTATCCCGATGAAGTTCCCACTATGCTTAACCCGGTCTCTCGGTACAATGTCGACGAGCCCAAGCATGACCCCAAGCTCCTCCTCTTCCAATGTCCCGGTGGCAAGGCCGGTGGCGGTGTAAAATGTAACTTGACCAAGGAAGAGAAGGATTGCATAATGCTCTATGAGGCAACAATACTCCCGCCTCGTCCACAGCCTCGTCGATCCACTTCCACCGATGTAAGTTTTTCTCATTTTCATCCTCTTTCGGACATTCGTTCCTGCATGGCTAAGTTGACGAGATTCATTATTTTCGAAATCGTAGGACGATTTTGAGGCGGCCTACGCTTCCGCTCATGCGTAGTATCAGAAGGCCCATCGTGAGTGGGAGGCGAAGCACCTGGCCCACGTCTCCTTCACAAAGTTCATGAACGCTGTAAGTTCCAACCTTTATTTTTTGCAAAATATGACAAGTCCCACTTCCCTAGTTTGAACCTTTACTTTTGCAACGCCTGACATCTAAACTATCTTGTAGGCATTGATTAAATTTTTTACCACTGGAGAGCGGCTGGAAGACCCTCCTGAGGAGCCGCCTGAGGCAGGGCCGTGTCCACTGTTTCCATCGAAGGACCAGTTCGCTCTCACCTACTACTCATCGACCCCGGTAAGTTCTTTGCTAAACCACTGGTTACCGCTTTCCTTTGCCTCGCAAGTTGCTAACTCTTGCTCAAACATGTAGGGAACGGGATGCTGGTCGGAGAACCCACACTTTGGTCATGCTTCTCCGAGTGCCTCGCCGGGTTCACGTGAGATCATGAGGTTTGATCCCGATGCTCATCGTTCGCCTGGTGCTTCGCCGGGTTCGCGTGAGATCACACCGGTACATGCCGGTGGTCCTTCTCCTGGTGCTTCTGCTGGTGCTTCGCGTGCTGCTTCGAATTCTCCTGGTGCTTCGCGTGCTGCTTCGACTTCTCCCAGTGATTCTACTGCTGCGCCGAGCCGTCGATCGCCTATTCTCGCCCGGGGAGATATGGGGTACACCCCGTCGCCGCAATAGATGTAGGGCTTTCGGCCTCTAGACATTTAGCTATGTATGATGATGGTCCTATGACTTGATGATATAGCATTTTGCTTGTGATGATATATGGAGCCTATGTGTGATCTTGTTTGTGATGATATTGTTATGTTTATTTATTTTATTTTATGCCATTTTTCTTGGAAAAACGAGCTGCTGGAATAATTTTTTTAAAAAAATCTGGGAAATCTGTGCCGACGGCAATGCCGTCGGCACAGCTCCCCGCTTGGACGCTCCAGCGCTGGACGCGTGTCCCGCCTGTGCCGACGGCAATGCCGTCAGCATAGGTGCTGCCTGCGCGCTCGGCCGCCGTGGGACCCACCTTACCTACGCCGACGAAGTGTGTGCCGACGGCCCCTTTCTGGCCGTCGGGACCGCCCTATGCCGACGACTATCACCTATGCCGACGGCCAGATTACCTGTGCCTACGGGCACCTACGCAGACGACCCTGTGCCGACGGCCCCCGTCGGGATAGGGTTGTGCCGACGGCAGTCCTACCTGTGCCGACGGCATTCCTGTAGTGTGGTAAATAACAATGCAATGGGAAATCATTCGCCACACTCCCTGATCTGATTGGAATCGCATTTTATCTGCTCCCCGTTTTACAAATGGATTTGCAGGCAGGAGACTTTCAGTGCTCGGACGCTTTTGGATGAAAGATACGTGCGTACGTATCCAGCTGGTGGCTCCGACATGGTCCCTCTACACACCGGTCGCTCGTGTTTCCACCGCCAACTCTTCTCAAATATATAAAGGTGGCGAATCAGCTATACAATTCTAGTAGCTTTCTGGACGGTTCTAAATTCAGTCGAGATCTCACTCGATCACTCATAGATAGCCAGTTCATTTCTTGCAACCGTGCCTTTCCTAACGAGATCGCCAGCTTTAGCCGGAGCATGCATGCATCAGTGTGCTGATTCTTAATTCGTATATATCCCTAGCTAGATCTCGCACGGCCGGCCAGCTTGATTCTGCATATCACTAGATCTCCTTCTTCGTTTCACTTTCTGGGCCGGCTGGGACCGCCTGATCGATTACTTTCCTCCCCAAACGCGCATCCGTTTGCGTCAGTCCGTTAGAGTCATCCTAACAATGCGAGATCATTCGCCACACACCCTGATCTGATTGGAATCGCATTTATCTGCTCCCCGTTTTACAAATGGATTTGCAAGAGACTTTTGGATGAAAGATACGTGCACGGCCCATAGATAGCCACTCGAGATCTCACTCGATCACTCATAGATAGCCAGTTCATTTCTTATCAGAAAATCCTAACGAGATCGCCAGCTTTAGCCGGAGCATGCATCAGTGTGCTGATTCTTAATTCGTATATATCCCTAGCTAGCTAGATCTCGCGCGCACGGTCATCCAGCTTGATTCTGCATATCACTAGATCTCCTTCTTCGTTTCACTTTCTGGGCCGGCTGGGAACGCCCGATGGATTACTTTCGTCCCCAATGCTAGCTAGTAGATCGCTCGTTACTTAATTATTACCAGATATCCTAATTAATCCCGGTCAAAGCAAATCTCGCTTTTCCTAACGATCCTGATCCTATGAGATCATTCGCTGTTAACTAGTCGTACTTACGTACGTGAAGCTGCTGATCATTCACTCATGACCGGACGGGATTTTTCCGGCCGTTTCACATCACATCGCTATCTTGCCTTTTCTCCCTGGATCCACACATGCACATAGCTAGACGAACCAAGATTGAGACGTCACACATGCACACACGCACGCTTGATGGATGGATCAGTCATCAGTGGATTAACCGATCGATCAGAGGCGTGCACGTCTGAGCAACAGTACTTAAGTACGTACGCCGTGGGCGCGCGCGTGGGAGTAGTAGTACACTTGTACTCCCTCCGTTCTAAAATAACGGTCTTAGATTTGTCAAAAAGTGGATGTATCTAGACATGAAACAAGTATAGATACATTCACTTTTGTACAACTTTGAGACACTTATTTTGAGACGGAGGGAGTATCAGGGTAAGTACAGGCGATGCGAGGTATTATTGGTCAAAAAGGAGGTGGCGCCGGCCTCTGCTTTCGAATATTTGATCAGCTGCTGCACATAATACCACGGATCGATTCCCGGCGAAATCTTGGAGGTGCTAGTGTTAATTCCCTAGAATCATGTAGGCTAGATCTAATCGGTAGAACCTTTAGGAAAACATCTAACTTGTGTAGGAGACGGGAAACAGAGAACGAGAGGGGAAGGAGATGGGCACCTTCTCCTTGGCTCGTTGAGCCTGTCGTGGTGGCCATGGCGGAGTGCGATGGCGGCGACGGTGGGAGAGCAGTGGCGGCGGCGGAGCTTCCTGTGACTCTGCGCTAGACCTAGATCGGTAGGGTTTGTCGGTGGAGTTTACGGCTCGCGGTTAACCTCGTACTGCGTGCCGCCGGCCCCCACCTATCTTTATAGCGCAGGCCACAGGGGCCCACCAACCATGTTCGGTTGGGCGCCCCCGATCAGGGCGCATAGATCATGGGTTCGGTGCGGCCGTTGGACCCGCACCGTGGAGATCAACCTAATATTCTCTCCCTTGATCTCAAGTTTTACTTTTGACCATGTACTTTATGCTTTACTCGTTTCATCACAGATTAGTACATAGAGCATGTTTCATCGTCACAGCTCATTGCCGATAGAATCAGACAGCTACAATATACCTCTCTATTTTGAAACAAATTATGTTCCTTTTCGGCCCTCTCATGATCCAGAAATCATAGGCTTTCCATTAAACCCATGCCGGCTACGTGTTCCATGAACACACTGGGTGGTAAGCCTTTCGTAAGCGGATCCGCAAGCATATCCTTTGTCCTTATATGTTCGAGACTTATAGTGTGATTCTGGATTTTATCTTTCACAACATAATACTTTATCTCTATTGGTTTGGTAGCATTACTCGACTTGTTGTTGTGAGCATAGAATACTGCGGGTTGGTTGTCACAGTACATCTTTAGTGGTTTGTCAATGCATTCTACCACTTTCAAGTCGGGTATAAATTTCTTTAATCATATCGCATGCCCCGTGGCCTCATAACATGCTATAAATTCTGCAAACATCGTGGATGATACAACTATTGACTATTTGCAGCTTCTCCACGAAATAGACCCTCCAGCGAGAGTGAACACGTATCCAGACGTGGATTTTCTATCATCTTTGTCTCCCGCAAAATCTGCGTCTGAATACCCTCTTATATCTAGGAAATCAGATCTTCTGTATGTTAGCATGAAGTCTTTTGTGCCTTGCACATAACGCAATGCTTTCTTTACCATCTTCCAGTGCTCCATGACTGGATTCTCTTGATATCTACCGAGTACCCCGGTGATAAAAGCTAAATCAGGACGAGTGCATAATTGTGCATACTGTAAGCTTCCAACAGCCGAAGCATATGGTACTGCTTTCATTTGATCGATCTCGTACTGGTTTTTGGGACATTGGAATTTCCCAAAACTGTCGCCCTTGACTATAGGAGCAGGTGTGGCACTACTCTTATGCATATTATACTTGTTAAGGACGTTTTCTAAATATGCCTTCTGCGATAGTCCTAAAACTCTATTTTTCTATCTCGGTGAATTTCTATGCCCAAAACATATGATGCTTCACCAAGATCTTTCATATCAAAATTTGAGGATAAGAACTTCTTTGTTTCTTGTAGTAGATTAACATCACTGCTAGCAAGCAAGATATCATCCACATAAAAGATTAGAAATATATATTTCCCATTTTTAAACTTTGCATAAATGCAGTTATCCTCAACATTCTCTTTAAATCCAAATCTTTTAATTGTCTCATTAAACTTTAGATACCACTGTCTAGAGACTTGCTTTAATGCATAAATGGATTTCTTCAGGCGGCATCCCATATCTTTCTTGCCTTCCATGATAAAACACTTGGGTTGTTTCATGTAAACATTTTCTTTTAAATCCCCGTTTAGAAATGCCGTCTTTACATCTATTTGATGTAGCTCTAAATCAAAATGTGCAACCAATGCCCTTATGATTCTGAAGGAATCCTTACATGAGACTGGGAAAAATGTCTCATTGTAGTCTACCCCTTTTCTTTGTGTAAATCCTTTTGCCGCAAGTCGTGCTTTATATTTTTCTACATTCACTTTAGAGTCATACTTAGTTTTGTAGACCCATTTACAGCCTCACATATATCTAGATATGTATGCACCTAGCACTAAAACGTGTCAAAATGCATCCATATTTAGATATATGTGAGTCAATTAAAATGGAACGGAGGGAGTATATCTTTCCAGCAAATCTCGCTTTTCCTAACGATCTCGATCCTATGAGATCATTCACTGTTAACGAGTCGTACTTCCGTGAAGCTGATCATTCACTCATGGGATTTATCCGGCCGTTTCACATCACATCGCTATCTTGCCTTTTCTCCCTGGATCCACCAGTGCATCCCGAGAGGTAAACGGCGTGACCCCAAGGAGCTCTCACAGCGCTCAGGGATTTGTGGCCGTCGGATCGGCCAGTTACAGCGCGCATCTGGACCGTCCGTTTTCCTGCGTTACTTTTTTTACACCGACCAACAGTCACTGACAGTGGGTCCAGACGTCGCCGGTCCCGCTCCGGTCCCGCTACACAGAGAGAGGGTCCGTTTTTTGGTAGCATCTCCTTTCGACACAGTTCTTTCCAGCGCCGTGGTGGTGTGCGTTTCTACAGTGCACGCGCGCGCCAGCCACCACCCAATCCCCACGCGCGCCTCTCTTCCCCGATCCCCTTCCTGCGCGTCTCCTCTCCCAAATCGCGTTCCTTCTCCTCCACTTCGGCCCTCCGCCGCTGTCCCGCACGCGCGCGCCACCGTGCTTCTCCTCTTCTTGGTCGCGTCGCCGGCCGCCCCGCTCTGCCCCTGCCCTCCTGCCGGCCGCCCCAAGGGCATATGCTCCTCGCCTACTTCCTGCTGAAACCTAGATGGTCATTTTCGATCTAGGGTTTCAGCCTGCCGCCGCCGCTATCGTTGGTCCCATTGGACTCCGGCGGCGCCCCCAGTGCAGCAGTAAAATCCGGCCGCAAGGACGGATTGAGGAGTCCGTGGGCGTGAGGCACGGCTGCAGGTGTGTATCGTCGTCCTTCATCTCTGATTTCTCTCTCTCTCCCGTCTCACCTCTTCTCTCTCAGCCATCATTGGAGGCGGCGCACGCGAAGAGCTCGGGATGGACGCCGGCGCCTCTCCTCTTCCGCAAGGCGCGCAAGGCTGGATGCGGCGCACGAGGGCGCCCGTGAATGGTGGCGAGGAGGAACACGCGCAGGGAAGTAGCAGGCCGCCGCGTGGGTGACTGAAATTGAGTCGCCAAGAGATGCAAGGTGACTCTCTCTCTCTCTCTCTCTCTCTCTCTCTCTCTCTCTCTCTCTCTCTCTCTCTCTCTCTCTCAGGGGAACGATGCTTTCATGGTAGGTAGGAGACAAGGTCGCTGCTCGCGCTGCCGCTACTCCTCTTTTTCGTGGAGGCTGAGGTCTGTTTGATTAACCCCCAAATATCTCATCCTTGATTGTGCATATCCGTTTTTATCTGTGCTTACAATGTGATTGATAAAAATCCTAGCTCATTTGTTTGCATATTGGGCCAGCTATGTTTTATTTGCGAAATTTTCAAGGCTGTTTTGGGTTATTATTTCAAACTTTTGTACTCTTGTCTTGCAGCGTTGATGAGAAAAGCAAATCTGGGGGATGCTAAATGATATGGTGAGGAGCGGTGGCTGCAGAGTATTGGTAGTATGGCCACAAAGTTCCATGGATGTAGTTTCGCTGATGAGATGATGAAGAGTAGACTGAGAAGAGGAGAATAAGGCAGCTACAAGCTCATCATCCCCAGGTCATGGGTTACCTCCCTTATCCCACCAAGATTCAACGTTTATTTTGGGCGATGGAAACTGTGTTATATGGGTGGCGTACTAGATTCAGTGGTTTGAGATATATGCGTGCTGCCAGCTTTGCTTAATTCTTTTTTTTCAGTGGTTCTCAACCGTGGTGCAAATCTAGGGGTTGTTGACTTTGTGTGCTTGCATTAGATGGCATAGGTGTGAGATATGTGTGTGGCTGTGTGCTGCCAGCTTTTCTTATTTTTTCAGTGCTTACATCATGTATATTTATGCTAGATCAAATACCATGTAACATGATGCAGTATAAGATATTGTTATATCCACCAGAACTGGATAGATGACTAATAACTGAAAACTGATTGGTTGTATATAGTTTCTACACAAGATATTGGTTATATATAGGTGTGTAGTACATTTTATATACGAAGTAAATAGGTGGTCCAAATGAAGAATGACCGGTTTCCGTTGCAGGAGATCCACGCCATGTTTGTCTGTAATCAAGCGTCGTGTCCAGCAACGCCCTGTCGTTTTCTCCTCCAATGCCATTCTGTTGATTTTGTCCCCATATGTCGTCTCGCTGTCGGCGCCTACTGATTTACAGGTTTTCACCTCTCCGTCTCTCTAAAAGTTCACTCACAAACATCTTCTAGATATATCATTGATCACAAATCATTCTCATTCTCTTTTCTGTGAGTAGAAGATTCTTTCTCCTTTGAAGATGGCTATTGAGTACATGATGTGGCTGGTTCCAATTGCATTGTTGAAGATTCTTTCTTCTCTGAAGATGGCTATTGAGTACATGATGAGCCTGGTTCCAATTGCATTGCTTAAAAGAAGAACATGCTATCTTCTTCTCAAATGGAGCAGCTGAAGGGTGGTTACATTACTACATGGTGAAGCATATGTTTATTGTTGTGATGTGCAAGTCAAGCGTTGATTCATGATTCTTTTTGGTGAGTTTCCTCTTTTAATGCATGTTTTTCTTCGATCATGTAGGCAACAGTCTAAGCTCCTGTATATGAATCTGTGATGCCTCCCTTTTCTTGCTATTGAAGAACTGAATAAATGCTCAGTTGAAACAGAGGTGTGTAGTACCTTTTATATATGAAGTAAATAGGTGGTCCAAATGAAGAATGACAATTACTAACTGCGGATGGGGTGTGCAATACATATTAGTTAGTACAGTGTTGGAGAGCTAAATTATGTGAATATTTTTTGCCTGCTTACTTTATCTTAGTAGAAATAGTAACTGAACATGTTAATTGCAGTTATCACACAAGCAACTCACCTTTCAAGTGAGAATGCCATTAGTGAACAGAGCTTTATGATCATTCTCCTATAGTTTTCCATCATGCTTCCTTCTACCCCTATACGTGTTCTGCACGTTGGTTATCTGAAACTGCTGGAGTAGTATCTCAAACTGCTGGAGTAGTATCTGAAACCTGATTGGTTATATGTAGGTTTATACACATCAGATTGGTTCTATACCTTATGGATACTACATATTTTATGCTCTTTACCTCATCACAGTTTTTAGTTTGTTTCAACGCTGTTTCAGTTCTACTATTTTGATCTATCTCATATGTTTGATGGTATCATATTGTTTTTATTTGTATCCTGTCAAGTCCTAATTCAGTAGCCAAGCTAACTGTATATATATTTACTCTGAGCAGGATGCACAAATTATAGGCATACCGACAAGGTTTGCACGCATCGGTTCCAGATTCTCACGGACATAGGTAAGCGATTTTTTTCCTCCCATAGACTCATAGCCTTTCTAAACCTTGAAAATCTCTGAACCCAAACCCATTTCAAACCGTCATGAAGTTACACTCCAGGAGGCTGTGAATGGGGATGCAACAACTGCCCCTTAAAACAGAAATGTATAAATACTCTGCAAAATGTACAAAAGTTATGCCAGTTAACAAGAAATAGTCTTGGCTTTGATTTACTCACTTCCGCTTCACATGCAACACATCAGAAATCCAGAGATATCTAGATAGCTAAATTTGTATTATGCTACACTTTGAAACTGAAAATTAAATACCGAAGCAGTTGATTGTGTCTTTGACTGTGACATGAAGAACCTTGGTTTTTTCCTCTACAGAGAAAAGGACGCCATCGCGGACGTCCATTCCCCTCAGATTCCACAACAGGAGTCCCTTGACTTTGCTGCGCATGGACGTCGACGACGCCATCGTTTTCTCCTATGGCTATGTCGATTTGGCCTCTATGCAACGCGTAGCCACCTTAATGTTCCCGGCTTGACATGTATCTCCCAGAGGTTCTCTTGCTGTATTATCGTCTTCACCTCCGGTCGCGTCGTTTCCGACCGGATATGGCGTGAATGCATGCTACCGGCACACGACAAGGCTGGGTGTTTGGGCTGAACCTTGATGACGTTGTTGATATGCAGGTTTGCCTCCCTCTCTCTATGTTTTCATCTGTGACCAGGCTGGGTGTGTGAACTGATGATCCCCTTCTTCCTTCAGCATTTCAGACAGTAGTATAACCATGCTCGTGGATATAAAAGGCACCTTCACAACACCGATGTGACTAGATCGAGACACGACAGGCCGCACAAGGTAAAGGTACCACAGGCCCTTCTTTCTTATATCTTGCGTAAATTTACATGACCTATGTTGGTTGAGATTTTTCATGCTTGCTTTGAATTATGATTCATGGTAAAAAAAATGTAGCTGGACTTTCACATTGATATAGTTTATAATGTCCATCTAATTAAAGTTATTAATATTGGATTTGGTCCATTACGTTCATCCATTTTGGCAGAAAATCACCAGATGCAATTTTTGTTAATGGCGCATGCACGCTGCAACATTTTCTGCTTCTACTGTCCATTTGGAACAAAATAAATGACACCTTTCAACTCAAAATATGTGGATTTGTTGAATGTTGCAGGTCTGGCATGGTTTTGATTTCACCGCCTACAAGGTACGTCTCACCACTTCATGCCATAGTCCATTATATCTTTCATTTTCAGCTGCATCATCTGCTTGATGGAATTATCAAATCTTTTGTTTTGTTGTACGTCTTTGTGAATTAAAATTTCTCTGTCTTAGTTTGCACGTATCAAGTATTGCTGTCTCTCTTCCTTCTGAAAGTTGTTATTTAATGGCCTTCAAAACTGAGTGCTTTATTGGAAATTTATAACATGCTCTTTCATGTGTGTAATGGAGAATCAAAACTTTGTGCATATTATACCTTTTCTTTACTCTATCTATATTCTAGAGTGCTTACCATCAAAAAATTCTTCGCAGAAAACTAAGTTCTTCTGTACTGTTGTAATCACAAAGCTTAGCCCCCGGACAACGCTATTGGTTCTGTTCCTGTGGTAGTTTCCATTCTGCAGTTCCATATGGCACTGAGTATAGATGCTCTGATTCACAGTGTGCCGTGGTATTAGCTTTTTACTGATCTGTTTTATGGTTCTAGGCCTTCTGTGAAAACAGTGTTTGTAATTGCTATTTTACTTATCCATTTTACTCTGTTAGTTACCGGATTTGCTATATTGGATCCGACCGTATTGGAGAGCTCTTCTCTCTCTCAGTTCCGCATCCCTTTTTTTCTGCAGCTCAGTAGGGCGGAGATTGACACGGGAGCTTGCCATCTATCATTTTTCAGGTATGAACTTCTCTATGCAGTGTGCATGTATGGTTTGAAGTGGCCAACCTAGGCTGGCCCTTTTTGTTAGATTTAGTACTAGCTACAATTTCTACCGCTGTGACGAATATTGTTTAGTTTTGCAGCAATAGCATCCATTTGGAAAATTTAGATATTTTCCTTGCCATTTTCATTGTAAAATTAAATTTACGATGATGCATCTGATGTGCTTAATCATGTTGTGGTTACCAGCCATTTAGTTCTTGGTAGGTATTGGAGGCTGATGTATAAATTATATTGCAGGAGGAAGATGACTACAGTCAAGTGAGCTATTTTCTCACTAATTATCTGTTATTCACCATCAAAAGAAATATTTATGTTTGTTACGAACTTATGTATTGTGAAATAGCAAGTTCTACAAAAAAGAGGTTGTCCTTCAGGTCTATTATCTACTATAAATGGAAACTGAGACCTGATTAGATGATGAAGAAGCAGCTCCCCAATTAGTCAATTCACCTCTAGCATTCTAGAGTTAATACAGCTGCTTGAGACGCCGTCCTGTTTTTTTTGGTTTGCTTTTGAGTACATTTATATATAATAAGTGCAGTACCTTAGCTAGCATCAAAGAGCCATTTATAATAGTTTGATTTGACTCAGTGAAACAATAGTGTCATTTTCCCATGAGTAGTCTTCTTTTAAGCAAGAGAAAGACACCGATGATTTAAGTCTCATCTTATTGTTCAGTTCCACTCCTACTGATTGCTATCAAATCTAGAAACATAAGGGGTTTTACTGACGTGTTATGTTGATGCATGGTAAGTAATATGCGAATAGCAAAGACATGTTGTGGTCATGACTCATGAGTAGCTACCTCTTTTTAGCCGCAAGTATCTTTTGTGTTAGATGCATCAAGGATGTAAATATTTGATCTGTTAAGAGAGCTCTGTTCCAAGACTCGCTGCCTTGGGTTGCATCTGGAGAGGGTAATCCTTGCATGCTAGATTATCTGGAAAATGTTTATAGGGGCAGGCAGCAGTCCAGTGAAACGCATGGGGGATACTTAGCGCAAGAAGAAAGTTGAACCGAGATTATGTATGATATCTACAAGCCGGTCTGGAACCTTCTTATGTTCATGCTTTGGATTTTGGTATAGGATTCAGCAAGTAGTATAGCCTGAATGAAGTGTACCTTCTGTTATACCTATAGAGTAGATACTAACAATTAAGCAGAAAATGTATGTTAGCGACATAAGTGCTCACCTTGCCATGCCCTTTGTTCTTTGTTTGTCCTACCTTCAAGGTGGTAAGCACCTAATTCCTGACTCTATTTTTTCAGGAGTTTCGACTTTTAGTGATGTTATGACCAATGAAACCATCCATATCTGTCACATCAGCTTGGTTCATCTGTGATTGATGATCCAATGAAACCACTGCCATCATCTACCATGATTTCAACAGATAAGGGGTATGTTTTTTCTTGCCTGAAACTAGCTCGCATTTATAAGTCTGTGGAGTGTATCTGCAAGCCCTATGCTGAACCAGGTTCTGTGAAAAATATTTCTAGGAGTAAGTGGATATATCTGAAAGCTTAGACCGATGGACAAAGAAAGAAGAAGAAACCAAAACCAGGACTAGACACGAAATCGGGAAGAGGCATTTCAACTCTTTTTATGGTTCAGACTTCGTAGTGCATATTTTAGTAAGGAGTAGATAGTCAACCAAGTGTGGCCTCTGCACTAAGGAGTATGCAGCAGACCTATATTGGGTCGACAGTTTGCCTATGTCTTTTGCTATTGGTTTGCTCTATCATCGAGGTAGTGCCTGGCTGAATCCTACTTTGGTTTTCTAGGAGTGCCAGCTTTTGTTGTTGCAAGTGAATGTTCTTTCTATGTTGTTTGCGTATCACTCTGAAGATAGGGTTGCTCCCATTCATAGTGTCCTGTAAATATGAACTAATTGTCCATTGGTACGATGCTCCTATATATCTTATGTGGATGTTGCTTCTACTATTCTGCCATGCTCGCCATACATAGCTGTCTTTTCCTTCGTCCTGAAAATCAGTTCTCACATGGTTGGACTCTTTCACTGTCATTATGCTGTAGACATGGTTTTACTTATCCTTGCCAAATGCAGTGTTGTTGCTTCTTTAGTTATGCCTTTGTGTTATCATTTTCTGAAAAATACATTACACTTTGTGCCTTCAGATATATTGAGAAAAATGATATCACTTCGGACTTTAATTTTCTTGCGTTCCGGTCTGTGTGGGCATAACACACATTGGCGTACTGTAAGACATGTCGAAATTAATGATGTTACAAACTGCTTGAAAGGCCTGTAATAGTTTGCAGATGTTAAAAGACCTATCTATCCTGAAGACTCTTATGGCTATAACTTCATGTATGAGAGAGCATTAACGTTTTGCTCTGAAACTGTACTTCCCGTGACTATGTATAGTAATTGTTGACTGCCACGATAATTAACGATGCTTTACCAACGATTATCATTGTCAAAGACGGGTGGCGCAACAGGAAGGGAGCAAGCAAACCTACTTCTCCTGGATTTCCCAGAGTTTCATCTGGCTTAATATGTGTCTTTTTTGGGGGTCTGATTGTTGCTGTTGTAGATTGTTACCACATCTGTTTAGATTTTCGAATTGTTGTAATACGCCATGTTGTTGGTTGCTAATTGGCAGTTGTGAACTACAGCCCATGTACAAGTCACGGTCTAAATGTAAGATTGGACTTGAGTGCTATATGGTAGTATATGGCATCGATTCCTGCCATATATAACTTGGAAATCAAAATCAAGGTACTATCCTAGCTACTGGAAAAAAAATAGCACTTATGTGAAGTCGTAGTTAGTGCTGATTGTATCATTTCTTAATCCCCGGGCCATAGAATAAAAGGCGATGACCATACAGTCGGCTGGGACCAAGGCTGTCGACCCATGGTGCTGCTCACAAGGCGAGGACCATTGAGTTCTTATGAATGGAGGAAGCGGTGGCTGCATCAACGAGGAAGGGAGGTGGAGACAGCAATTGGGTCAAATAGTTGTGAGGTGGAGCAAGAAGCAATCCACAACAAAACCATATTAGGTGTTCCTCTCTCCTTACGCGCTTCATGTCTCTGATTTCAGTTTTCTAACATATTGTTTATCTGAACTCGATATTTCAGATTTCAAAAAGAAGACAGGAGGAAGAATTCAATGGAAGAGTTTGTGATGGACATGGTGATTACCTCTCTCTCTCTCTCTCTCTCTCTCTCTCTCAAGTTTGTTCCTGCTTTTTCATATTATGGTCTGTGAACGTAAACATGAGTTATGTACCTTTTCTAAAGAGGATAGCAAGCTAGAGCAAAGTTGTTGGTTTACACCGTTGTGCATTTGGGCTTATGGCGATTTGCTGCAGGGATTGGAGGTTTGGGCTTGGAGCAGATTGGTGAGTAGCAATTGGTTGTTCTGCGAAACAGTCGTCTACTTGGTATACCAATGAACATGTTCAATTCTAAAGTAGACGTATGTATTATTATTATTTCTGTTACACCACACTCCTCTGTTTGGTCGTTTCTTTGCCTGTAATTAATTGTCTCTCTTCCATTGATATTTTAACATCTCATGACAACACTTCAGAATTAAGGAAACCTTGCCTTTGTGGCATTGGATAATTTTGTTTTTCAATGTTGTTTCCAGACCAGTTATGTTGTCTCCTCATGCTCCTAAAGCCTAGCAAACATTCCTTTCTTTTCAGTTCAACCCATTTGAAATGTTTGCGTTAAATAGCTGTGAGTTTCTGAATTCTTAATTGAATAACGAATATTGACACGTTTATCTTCTTTATAATAGTAAAAGATCAAATAAAAAATTCAGGCACCACTATAATTTTGCAAGTGATACATTAGTTTGACTTTTCAAGTATACAATAGATCTTAGATTATTACTTGCATGTCTAATACATGCAAGGTATTTTTTTAATTTCCTTTTCATCCAAATGTAATTGTACTACCTCTGTCTTTCTAGACTTATTTTCTAAAATATTTGGCTCTGTTGTTTATTACTAATGTGTTTTTCAAATCTGGTTATTTCTTCCTTGGTGTTTTTAGGTGAGGTGCTCAAGCCTAGGTTTATATTGCTCTGTAGCTAAAGTATATTGGACCCCACTTGAAACATATATAAGGTGAGCAAATTAGTTCCAGTAGTGCAATTATACTGTAAACTAGATAAATTTTGTAGTATATTTATCCAGGCATGGTTATGTGTTGCTTAGGAGATTTGGACGCAGCTCCATAACTAATTCGTTGTTGTGTTCCTGTGTTGATATAAATGCTGCATACAAAATAATAGATTTATCACTTATGTCATCGTTCATTTGGCCTATAAGAATACAAGTACATATTTCATTATTCCTCTTGATTGATTAATATTCGATCTAATGCTTTATATTTTCCTACTTCCATACACAATAGGTTGGTGTACATGAAAAATCGATTTAGTATTAGACTGTGACATTTTTTATTTTGCTTGGGTTCTTGGTTTGCATAGGGGCTTTGCTATGATTGTTATTCGGTCATGCAAACTCTATCCTTAATTTCTTTCCAATACATTTCTTCTTTGAAGTGAGTCGTCCCGCTGCACATCACAGCCCAGTCTTATTTCTCAGTTTTCCTTCATGTACTGTTGGCGACTATTATTTTTCTGGTCGCCACTTGGTGTTTCTATTTACTCTGTTTTTTGGTGACGAGCTTTGATTCGCTTCCCTGCATTTTAGAAGTTCCAAACTGAAATATTTCCCTGTTGTGTTTCAGGATCTAGACTTTTCTGGAGTTACACAGTCACCACTCTGTAACAAAGGTGTTCCTAATTAAAAATGATTATTAAAGAAACTCAAAGATGTTCCTTATCATACGATATTACATTCGTATTTTTTAAACATTTTTGAAGCATGAATCAGGTTTCTTTTTCCATCGAGTTAATATGAAGTTACATATATTTATGTTGGATAACTTATTGCCATTCTTTGACATTCCTTTAGTTAGGCACCATGAATTTGAAGCAATGGAAAGAATAACTGAGCGCAGGAAAACTTCGGGCACTGCTTTCCAAATTCTTCTCAAACTGAAATATTTTAGTTTAGTTTCCTCATAACATATTGTTTTAGGTTTCGATTGTCTATGTATTTCAGGTCTTGGGTGATTGAGCTGAATTAATAGCATGAAGATAAGTGTTCTTATCAGGTGCTCTGAACTTTTCTAGCTGTCATTTCTTTAAGGTCTTGGGTGGGATGAATGAATAATACGGAGAGATAGTCCTCTCCACTTGGTGATTCGAACTTACATTACTACCACAAATATTCATTATTACTACTTAGTTTGTTTACTCAACAGTGTCTCTAGAGTATCTCTATTCTCTTTCATTGTTTTAAGTTTTCTTGACATTTTGTGTTCCATTCTTCCTTTATACTTTCCCTCCTTTGTATTGCTGGAGAAAGTCGCTTTGAGATGCCACCATCTGTACAACGAATTTTCAGTATTCCCTTCCCCAGGCTTGGTCTTGCCAGCTAATTGCTTTCCTGACATTTTCTCATGGATATTTGTGCTCAATCTGCTTATTCTTTATGGTTTGCTTAATTCTCAGGCCAGCCAGTTTCATCTGTGATGGGGATCAGCCCAGATCAATTGCGGCAAGTAGGCAAGTATCCATAGGACACGGATACTGATTCGAGTGAGACTGATCAGTTCCCAGGTTACTACCCAAGTCTTCCTTTGTCACCAATGCATGGCACAGAGAGCAGCTATGATAATGCTAACATCTATGACAGCTATGAACTATCTGATCATGTGATGCCTCTCCATTGGCCAGCCCTGCTTGCCTATCAGTTCCGGTAGTATATATGTACTAATGTGTCCTCATCAAACTACCTACTATATTTTTGTGCTATCTAAGTTTAACAATCTATAGAGTGATGGTAGATGTTGTAATGAAGACTATGTATGTAAGAGCATTGTGCTATACTCTAAAGCTACAATGCCACTGCTATGTATAATAGTCATGGACAATAAGTGTCATATTAAGAATGTTTATCATAGCGTTTTTCAAATTGAAAACCAATGTTCCTGAAGCTACACATTTTTCAAATAAGTGACAATAAGATGTGTATTGGTGTTGCAGTTAAGCACACATTTTTAACGCTATACATGTTCCTGAAGTAGATGTGTATTTTTCTGTGACACATTTGAAATAATCTTCCACAAGTTCTGTTTATTGATTATCAGG
Source organism: Poa pratensis (assembly GCA_947311845.1). Classification (NCBI taxonomy): domain Eukaryota; kingdom Viridiplantae; phylum Streptophyta; class Magnoliopsida; order Poales; family Poaceae; genus Poa; species Poa pratensis. The sequence continues at coordinate 17,895,607 of CAMZMU010000037.1, forward strand.
TTTTAGATGTTTCTCTTTAGGAGATGCTTGCACCTTTGTGGTGGTGTGATTTTGGTGTAGCAAAGCAAGGCCTACTGTCTCTACTACCCCTGCATTGGTGCTATTGCACAGCGAGAGCAGGCGCCGCAACCACCCTACCTATCATGCCACAACATTTGAGTTCCAAATTTTATGTACTGTGTTGATTCAGCCACGCTCTTCCACATGAACGACTTGAATTTGAGGTTCTAGACCTCAATTCTCAGCCTGAAGTTGAGCCAAACCAACATCATTTATTTACTTGCAACTGCAAAATACATATGTCTCCTCCTTTGTGACAATTCATAACCCAATGATATTTGAATTGTGCATACCATAGTTACATTAGTTCAAAAGAGCATCTGTCTCCTCCTTTGTGACAAATATAAATGTATAATGTTCTTATATTTTCTGCTTTACTGTTTACGTAATGATTTTTTGGCTGCTTACTTAGTCTAAGATTGATACAAACTATTCGTATATTTGTTTGTTGAACATCAGTTATCCTAAGCTTTACATTCACTATACATAAAGCTTTACCAAACGACTTATACATTGCGAAAGGCAGCTGGCGTGTGGTGAGTTGTGCCCTAACATGTATATTAATTGTTGACTGCCGTGTCATATAAAAAATGGTTGTCATAAGTCGAAAACTAGTGTCAACGGCGGGTGGCGCGCGGCAAAGCCGCGCTGGGGGATCTAGTATATATGCACCTCTAGCTAGACGAACCAAGATTGAGACGTCACACATGCACACACGTACGCTTGATGGATGGATGGATCAGTCATCAGTGGATTAACCGATCGATCAGAGGCGTGCACGTCTGAGCAACGGTACTTAAGTACGTACGCCGTGGGCGCGCGCGTGGGAGTAGTAGTACACTTGTATCAGGGTAAGTACAGGCGATGCGAGGTATTATTGGTAAAAAAGGAGGTGGCGCCGGCCTCTGCTTTCGAATATTTGATCAGCTGCTGCACATAATACCACGGATCGATTCCCGGCGAAATCTTGGAGGTGCTCGATCGGCTACGCGCCACGATTTCCAGGTCACCTCGCCTCCTGCTTTCCCTTAGACAAGATTAGGTGGCCTAGCTAGGCATCGTACGTCGTCGTATCACCCTAGGTAGTAGCTAGCGTCGTCGCGTCGTGTCATCGATCTGAAAATATATACTCCGTATGCCACAAGAATAATCACTCCTAGGCTCCTAAGTTACTGCAGACCTAAATATATGCTCAAGATTCTTTCGGTACCATATTGTACATCGATCTTACCCAAGAATTGGATAACGTCCTCCGCACTGAGCTCGGTACGCCGATAATGGATGGTTTAGCCTAGCGAACAGTACTAGGCCGATAATGGTTTGCGGCAGCAGGAGTGACAGGTGCCCACACGAGCATGCACTGAAAGCAAGCGCACGCTTAAAAGTAAGTACAAGGCCGACCGATGACACGTCGCTAGCTTGTCCGCTCCCGGCGACATGTCGGGACATTCCTTTTGGGCGTGCCCTCCCCTGCCGCGGCCGGCACACATGGCTCGCCGGCCGGCCGCCCATTTATTCCCACTCCGGCCCCGCCGATCGATCGGGCCTGGGCCGAAGCACGACACAGATCCGGTCTTCCCGACTCGTGGCCAGCTACTGCTCGATCTCGAGCGGTACGGATCGACCGGCCGCGCGCGTGTGTGTCGTGTCGTGTCGTGTCGTGTTGTGGGCGTACGTAGGCCCGGCCGGGTGACCTGATGGATCATGTAAGGAATGTCGACTAATTGACCTGATGGATCATGATGCTGCTGGCACCTGTTTCGTGGCCGTGCGTGCCGGGTTTGGGGGCAGATTCGGCCAGCATCTGGACGCGGCGGTGCCAAGTCTCCCATGCCCTGCAAGTGGCCGTTCTGGGTGTTGGTTGATTGCTGCGGCGACGTCTCCGATGGCACTTGAAGGGGCATGGCGGCGGGTTCTCGGCGGTGGAGGACGGCGTACCTCCTTCCACGCGCCACCCGGCGTCCTCCAGCCGCCGCTATGCTTCTGGTCCGCCGGCGGACCCCTTTTCTCCCTGGCTAGCTCTGAAATTCTGAACCTTCAATTAGGGGGATTTTTTTTGTCTGTGTTTGCACCACGTCAGCGTCACGTCATCCCACAAAACTGCCAAAATTGACTCAAAACCGCTCAAATTCGTACAAAATCACTACCAGGGTGAGATTTAACTGGTTTGGTAGATTTCAGGGTTAAAATCATCCGGTTTCAAAGTTCAATATAAAATGTAGCCAATGTGATAGATTTCAGGGTGAAATAGTAGACTTTTTCCCCGAGGATAAGCCTTTTTTTTTTTTTGCGAAACACAGTACAACGTAAGCGCTCATATACACGCGCACACACTCACCCCTATGAACGCACGCACGCACACCCTACCCCTATGAGCACCTCCGAGAGACTGAGCCGGCGGGTCGAGTCTTGAGATTGACGAAGTCACCACGGGCGCCTCGCTGTCGACGGGAACGTCGCCTCCCACTGAAGAATATTCCGCCTTAAATGAGAAACACCAGCGTCAAACCTGGGGTTTGAACTCTGGTGGGCTGGGGATACAACCATCCACCTAACCATCTTGCCACAGGCAAGTTCTCTCCCCGAGGATAAGTCGCTGGGCCTTGAGATGTCGCCCATCAGGAAAGGCCGGGAAGAATAAACATTCGCTGCAGTTTGTCAATGCCGAACAGTTAGCAAGAATAATATGCACGCCACCTATGTTGGAAATAAATTTTTAGAAAAGCAAATTGTCTCCAAATCATCTTCATCACAGTTACTTCCTCTGTTTTTTAATATAAAATATTTTAGCTTTTGTCCACATGCATATACACACAAATGTATGTAGACACATTTTTGTGTGCATGTTCAATCATTTTAGTGTGCATGTAGACAACATATGTACCACCTAAAACATCTTATATTAAAAAAAAGAGGGAGTAGTACATAATATCCGGAAGTTTCAACTCTCTCAAGTTCTGGTTATTGTTGGAGTATACGTATCCGGCCATATCCGGTCGGTCGAACGTATCGGGCCGTTTGTATTCTATACCGGCTGCTGGATGATCTTGGCCTGCACGTCAAGTCAATAGCTAACTTGGGATGTAATCATAACTCTGATTTGTAACCTATATATATGTAACAACGCGGATTTGGTGCCATGGGGGGTAGTGGTGCATAGGGTGCCCACCGTTAGATAAAGCTGTCATGTGCTCCCTTGATGAATCTATGCTTAGAGAGAGTTGTCTGTGCATGCAACGGCGGCATCCTCCGTCTGTATAGATTTTTTATTGGACCCAGCACATGTGTCAGCCGGTCATGTCCTTTAGACAATTCCAAATGTGAATTTTCATAACGGTGGTGGATGGATGCGGTCCCCGAGCACCATGGCCACGCAAGAATTCCATGCGAGTAACATTGTGGTGGAAAGAAATGGAAAAGTCTAACGCGGAATTTTTCTGTTGAGCAAGCTTAGCGCACATAGTCCTGATGGAATGGGATCAGGGGACGTTTTGTCCATGTCACCCTCAATGGATTCCTCGGCTAACTTAGCGCACATAGTCCTGCGCCATTTTGTGTCCATGTTCAATTTTTTTATCGTAGGTCCACAGCCAAATTTAGTGCCAGAAATAAATATTTGAGTCAACAAAAATAAGTTCGTCCACAATAATACTATATTTTATATGAGCTTGATATAGATCTGGAGCTTGATAATTTTGCATAATAAACAAGATGAAATCCACCATATAGATCTGGAGCTGCTGGCCTTCTGGTCGATTTTTTGGTCACGCTTGGCACCGTCAGGCGACGTAGAAGAAACAGTTCGCGTTACCCCCGCCGTCTGCCCTGTTGCCGAACGCCCGAGACTACCTCTGTAGGAGGCGCTGTTGCCACAAAGATCATCGAAGAAAACCACGGCAGGAACCGTGTCTTCCTCCAACCAATTTCGTCTCTACCAAAAAATTATTTATGATCAATACAGTACCATTCCTGCAAGAATCATGTACTAACAATTTCTGGGATTATGTACTACTAAGAACTTTTTTATGATAATACAGTAGTATTACAAATTGTTGGAATCATGTACTAACAATTTCTGGGATTATGTACTAACACATACCCTCCATGCTTTCATTTTTTTGGAGCAAAAGATTCCCATACAGTAAGATCCATTTGTCCACATTAGGAAGCAAATTTCTGCACTGGAATTCAGGAAACAAAATTCAACCAATCTACGAAATGCAAAACTCAAGCTGTACATATTTTTGGGAATCCAAAAAACCAGATATACAACATCTTCTTTGCAGAAACAATATTAGTTCCTTGATTCCCGGACCTGAACACATCACGTATCAAAAGTTCAAAACCAGCATGTATGATTCACAATCGGACAAATAAAACCTAGGGGCTTTCCCTTGTTCGCAAAAAAAAAAAAATCATGCTCACGAATTCCTTAAAGGACTAGGTCCAGCCATGAAACATTTCATGTCATGGGTGTAAAATTCTCTAAAGGAGATGGGTAGGAGAGAGAAAAAGGAATTCCTTTAGACAATTCCCCCACTTGCTAGAATTCCTTAAAGGTCTAGGTCAAGCCATGAAACATTGCAGTTAAGCTAGAATGGTCTGATGTTCGGTGAACTGCTCGACTATGCAGTTAAGCTCCTCGAGCAGCTCTGAATTCCCGTATGCTGCTTGCTTTACGACTCCCCGAGGATTTGCTGCTTTGCAGGTTGCCGCATCCCTTTGTGTTCGTCCTTTCCGGCTCTTCCAGGAAGTCTCCGCGCTGCTCATCGTGCTTAATCTCCTTGCACCAGTACTTGGGATATGTAACAAATCAGAAAGAAATAGCAGATTAAACACCCATGGAACCAAAAAAGAGAAAGGTAGAGAATGCATCATTTCCTAATCGCCCCTTCCCGTCTCAAGATCGGTAGGAAGTCCACAGCCTAATCGTCCACAGCCTCGTCGATCCACTTCCACCGATGTAAGTTTTTCTCATTTTCATCCTCTTTCGGACATTCGTTCCTGCATGGCTAAGTTGACGAGATTCATTATTTTCGAAATCGTAGGACGATTTTGAGGCGGCCTACGCTTCCGCTCATGCGTAGTATCAGAAGGCCCATCGTGAGTGGGAGGCGAAGCACCTGGCCCACGTCTCCTTCACAAAGTTCATGAACGCTGTAAGTTCCAACCTTTATTTTTTGCAAAATATGACAAGTCCCACTTCCCTAGTTTGAACCTTTACTTTTGCAACGCCTGACATCTAAACTATCTTGTAGGCATTGATTAAATTTTTTACCACTGGAGAGCGGCTGGAAGACCCTCCTGAGGAGCCGCCTGAGGCAGGGCCGTGTCCACTGTTTCCATCGAAGGACCAGTTCGCTCTCACCTACTACTCATCGACCCCGGTAAGTTCTTTGCTAAACCACTGGTTACCGCTTTCCTTTGCCTCGCAAGTTGCTAACTCTTGCTCAAACATGTAGGGAACGGGATGCTGGTCGGAGAACCCACACTTTGGTCATGCTTCTCCGAGTGCCTCGCCGGGTTCACGTGAGATCATGAGGTTTGATCCCGATGCTCATCGTTCGCCTGGTGCTTCGCCGGGTTCGCGTGAGATCACACCGGTACATGCCGGTGGTCCTTCTCCTGGTGCTTCTGCTGGTGCTTCGCGTGCTGCTTCGAATTCTCCTGGTGCTTCGCGTGCTGCTTCGACTTCTCCCAGTGATTCTACTGCTGCGCCGAGCCGTCGATCGCCTATTCTCGCCCGGGGAGATATGGGGTACACCCCGTCGCCGCAATAGATGTAGGGCTTTCGGCCTCTAGACATTTAGCTATGTATGATGATGGTCCTATGACTTGATGATATAGCATTTTGCTTGTGATGATATATGGAGCCTATGTGTGATCTTGTTTGTGATGATATTGTTATGTTTATTTATTTTATTTTATGCCATTTTTCTTGGAAAAACGAGCTGCTGGAATAATTTTTTTAAAAAAATCTGGGAAATCTGTGCCGACGGCAATGCCGTCGGCACAGCTCCCCGCTTGGACGCTCCAGCGCTGGACGCGTGTCCCGCCTGTGCCGACGGCAATGCCGTCAGCATAGGTGCTGCCTGCGCGCTCGGCCGCCGTGGGACCCACCTTACCTACGCCGACGAAGTGTGTGCCGACGGCCCCTTTCTGGCCGTCGGGACCGCCCTATGCCGACGACTATCACCTATGCCGACGGCCAGATTACCTGTGCCTACGGGCACCTACGCAGACGACCCTGTGCCGACGGCCCCCGTCGGGATAGGGTTGTGCCGACGGCAGTCCTACCTGTGCCGACGGCATTCCTGTAGTGTGGTAAATAACAATGCAATGGGAAATCATTCGCCACACTCCCTGATCTGATTGGAATCGCATTTTATCTGCTCCCCGTTTTACAAATGGATTTGCAGGCAGGAGACTTTCAGTGCTCGGACGCTTTTGGATGAAAGATACGTGCGTACGTATCCAGCTGGTGGCTCCGACATGGTCCCTCTACACACCGGTCGCTCGTGTTTCCACCGCCAACTCTTCTCAAATATATAAAGGTGGCGAATCAGCTATACAATTCTAGTAGCTTTCTGGACGGTTCTAAATTCAGTCGAGATCTCACTCGATCACTCATAGATAGCCAGTTCATTTCTTGCAACCGTGCCTTTCCTAACGAGATCGCCAGCTTTAGCCGGAGCATGCATGCATCAGTGTGCTGATTCTTAATTCGTATATATCCCTAGCTAGATCTCGCACGGCCGGCCAGCTTGATTCTGCATATCACTAGATCTCCTTCTTCGTTTCACTTTCTGGGCCGGCTGGGACCGCCTGATCGATTACTTTCCTCCCCAAACGCGCATCCGTTTGCGTCAGTCCGTTAGAGTCATCCTAACAATGCGAGATCATTCGCCACACACCCTGATCTGATTGGAATCGCATTTATCTGCTCCCCGTTTTACAAATGGATTTGCAAGAGACTTTTGGATGAAAGATACGTGCACGGCCCATAGATAGCCACTCGAGATCTCACTCGATCACTCATAGATAGCCAGTTCATTTCTTATCAGAAAATCCTAACGAGATCGCCAGCTTTAGCCGGAGCATGCATCAGTGTGCTGATTCTTAATTCGTATATATCCCTAGCTAGCTAGATCTCGCGCGCACGGTCATCCAGCTTGATTCTGCATATCACTAGATCTCCTTCTTCGTTTCACTTTCTGGGCCGGCTGGGAACGCCCGATGGATTACTTTCGTCCCCAATGCTAGCTAGTAGATCGCTCGTTACTTAATTATTACCAGATATCCTAATTAATCCCGGTCAAAGCAAATCTCGCTTTTCCTAACGATCCTGATCCTATGAGATCATTCGCTGTTAACTAGTCGTACTTACGTACGTGAAGCTGCTGATCATTCACTCATGACCGGACGGGATTTTTCCGGCCGTTTCACATCACATCGCTATCTTGCCTTTTCTCCCTGGATCCACACATGCACATAGCTAGACGAACCAAGATTGAGACGTCACACATGCACACACGCACGCTTGATGGATGGATCAGTCATCAGTGGATTAACCGATCGATCAGAGGCGTGCACGTCTGAGCAACAGTACTTAAGTACGTACGCCGTGGGCGCGCGCGTGGGAGTAGTAGTACACTTGTACTCCCTCCGTTCTAAAATAACGGTCTTAGATTTGTCAAAAAGTGGATGTATCTAGACATGAAACAAGTATAGATACATTCACTTTTGTACAACTTTGAGACACTTATTTTGAGACGGAGGGAGTATCAGGGTAAGTACAGGCGATGCGAGGTATTATTGGTCAAAAAGGAGGTGGCGCCGGCCTCTGCTTTCGAATATTTGATCAGCTGCTGCACATAATACCACGGATCGATTCCCGGCGAAATCTTGGAGGTGCTAGTGTTAATTCCCTAGAATCATGTAGGCTAGATCTAATCGGTAGAACCTTTAGGAAAACATCTAACTTGTGTAGGAGACGGGAAACAGAGAACGAGAGGGGAAGGAGATGGGCACCTTCTCCTTGGCTCGTTGAGCCTGTCGTGGTGGCCATGGCGGAGTGCGATGGCGGCGACGGTGGGAGAGCAGTGGCGGCGGCGGAGCTTCCTGTGACTCTGCGCTAGACCTAGATCGGTAGGGTTTGTCGGTGGAGTTTACGGCTCGCGGTTAACCTCGTACTGCGTGCCGCCGGCCCCCACCTATCTTTATAGCGCAGGCCACAGGGGCCCACCAACCATGTTCGGTTGGGCGCCCCCGATCAGGGCGCATAGATCATGGGTTCGGTGCGGCCGTTGGACCCGCACCGTGGAGATCAACCTAATATTCTCTCCCTTGATCTCAAGTTTTACTTTTGACCATGTACTTTATGCTTTACTCGTTTCATCACAGATTAGTACATAGAGCATGTTTCATCGTCACAGCTCATTGCCGATAGAATCAGACAGCTACAATATACCTCTCTATTTTGAAACAAATTATGTTCCTTTTCGGCCCTCTCATGATCCAGAAATCATAGGCTTTCCATTAAACCCATGCCGGCTACGTGTTCCATGAACACACTGGGTGGTAAGCCTTTCGTAAGCGGATCCGCAAGCATATCCTTTGTCCTTATATGTTCGAGACTTATAGTGTGATTCTGGATTTTATCTTTCACAACATAATACTTTATCTCTATTGGTTTGGTAGCATTACTCGACTTGTTGTTGTGAGCATAGAATACTGCGGGTTGGTTGTCACAGTACATCTTTAGTGGTTTGTCAATGCATTCTACCACTTTCAAGTCGGGTATAAATTTCTTTAATCATATCGCATGCCCCGTGGCCTCATAACATGCTATAAATTCTGCAAACATCGTGGATGATACAACTATTGACTATTTGCAGCTTCTCCACGAAATAGACCCTCCAGCGAGAGTGAACACGTATCCAGACGTGGATTTTCTATCATCTTTGTCTCCCGCAAAATCTGCGTCTGAATACCCTCTTATATCTAGGAAATCAGATCTTCTGTATGTTAGCATGAAGTCTTTTGTGCCTTGCACATAACGCAATGCTTTCTTTACCATCTTCCAGTGCTCCATGACTGGATTCTCTTGATATCTACCGAGTACCCCGGTGATAAAAGCTAAATCAGGACGAGTGCATAATTGTGCATACTGTAAGCTTCCAACAGCCGAAGCATATGGTACTGCTTTCATTTGATCGATCTCGTACTGGTTTTTGGGACATTGGAATTTCCCAAAACTGTCGCCCTTGACTATAGAGCAGGTGTGGCACTATTCTTATGCATATTATACTTGTTAAGGACGTTTTCTAAATATGCCTTCTGCGATAGTCCTAAAACTCTATTTTTCTATCTCGGTGAATTTCTATGCCCAAAACATATGATGCTTCACCAAGATCTTTCATATCAAAATTTGAGGATAAGAACTTCTTTGTTTCTTGTAGTAGATTAACATCACTGCTAGCAAGCAAGATATCATCCACATAAAAGATTAGAAATATATATTTCCCATTTTTAAACTTTGCATAAATGCAGTTATCCTCAACATTCTCTTTAAATCCAAATCTTTTAATTGTCTCATTAAACTTTAGATACCACTGTCTAGAGACTTGCTTTAATGCATAAATGGATTTCTTCAGGCGGCATCCCATATCTTTCTTGCCTTCCATGATAAAACACTTGGGTTGTTTCATGTAAACATTTTCTTTTAAATCCCCGTTTAGAAATGCCGTCTTTACATCTATTTGATGTAGCTCTAAATCAAAATGTGCAACCAATGCCCTTATGATTCTGAAGGAATCCTTACATGAGACTGGGAAAAATGTCTCATTGTAGTCTACCCCTTTTCTTTGTGTAAATCCTTTTGCCGCAAGTCGTGCTTTATATTTTTCTACATTCACTTTAGAGTCATACTTAGTTTTGTAGACCCATTTACAGCCTCACATATATCTAGATATGTATGCACCTAGCACTAAAACGTGTCAAAATGCATCCATATTTAGATATATGTGAGTCAATTAAAATGGAACGGAGGGAGTATATCTTTCCAGCAAATCTCGCTTTTCCTAACGATCTCGATCCTATGAGATCATTCACTGTTAACGAGTCGTACTTCCGTGAAGCTGATCATTCACTCATGGGATTTATCCGGCCGTTTCACATCACATCGCTATCTTGCCTTTTCTCCCTGGATCCACCAGTGCATCCCGAGAGGTAAACGGCGTGACCCCAAGGAGCTCTCACAGCGCTCAGGGATTTGTGGCCGTCGGATCGGCCAGTTACAGCGCGCATCTGGACCGTCCGTTTTCCTGCGTTACTTTTTTTACACCGACCAACAGTCACTGACAGTGGGTCCAGACGTCGCCGGTCCCGCTCCGGTCCCGCTACACAGAGAGAGGGTCCGTTTTTTGGTAGCATCTCCTTTCGACACAGTTCTTTCCAGCGCCGTGGTGGTGTGCGTTTCTACAGTGCACGCGCGCGCCAGCCACCACCCAATCCCCACGCGCGCCTCTCTTCCCCGATCCCCTTCCTGCGCGTCTCCTCTCCCAAATCGCGTTCCTTCTCCTCCACTTCGGCCCTCCGCCGCTGTCCCGCACGCGCGCGCCACCGTGCTTCTCCTCTTCTTGGTCGCGTCGCCGGCCCCCCGCTCTGCCCCTGCCCTCCTGCCGGCCGCCCCAAGGGCATATGCTCCTCGCCTACTTCCTGCTGAAACCTAGATGGTCATTTTCGATCTAGGGTTTCAGCCTGCCGCCGCCGCTATCGTTGGTCCCATTGGACTCCGGCGGCGCCCCCAGTGCAGCAGTAAAATCCGGCCGCAAGGACGGATTGAGGAGTCCGTGGGCGTGAGGCACGGCTGCAGGTGTGTATCGTCGTCCTTCATCTCTGATTTCTCTCTCTCTCCCGTCTCACCTCTTCTCTCTCAGCCATCATTGGAGGCGGCGCACGCGAAGAGCTCGGGATGGACGCCGGCGCCTCTCCTCTTCCGCAAGGCGCGCAAGGCTGGATGCGGCGCACGAGGGCGCCCGTGAATGGTGGCGAGGAGGAACACGCGCAGGGAAGTAGCAGGCCGCCGCGTGGGTGACTGAAATTGAGTCGCCAAGAGATGCAAGGTGACCTCTCTCTCTCTCTCTCTCTCTCTCTCTCTCTCTCTCTCTCTCTCTCAGGGGAACGATGCTTTCATGGTAGGTAGGAGACAAGGTCGCTGCTCGCGCTGCCGCTACTCCTCTTTTTCGTGGAGGCTGAGGTCTGTTTGATTAACCCCCAAATATCTCATCCTTGATTGTGCATATCCGTTTTTATCTGTGCTTACAATGTGATTGATAAAAATCCTAGCTCATTTGTTTGCATATTGGGCCAGCTATGTTTTATTTGCGAAATTTTCAAGGCTGTTTTGGGTTATTATTTCAAACTTTTGTACTCTTGTCTTGCAGCGTTGATGAGAAAAGCAAATCTGGGGGATGCTAAATGATATGGTGAGGAGCGGTGGCTGCAGAGTATTGGTAGTATGGCCACAAAGTTCCATGGATGTAGTTTCGCTGATGAGATGATGAAGAGTAGACTGAGAAGAGGAGAATAAGGCAGCTACAAGCTCATCATCCCCAGGTCATGGGTTACCTCCCTTATCCCACCAAGATTCAACGTTTATTTTGGGCGATGGAAACTGTGTTATATGGGTGGCGTACTAGATTCAGTGGTTTGAGATATATGCGTGCTGCCAGCTTTGCTTAATTCTTTTTTTTCAGTGGTTCTCAACCGTGGTGCAAATCTAGGGGTTGTTGACTTTGTGTGCTTGCATTAGATGGCATAGGTGTGAGATATGTGTGTGGCTGTGTGCTGCCAGCTTTTCTTATTTTTTCAGTGCTTACATCATGTATATTTATGCTAGATCAAATACCATGTAACATGATGCAGTATAAGATATTGTTATATCCACCAGAACTGGATAGATGACTAATAACTGAAAACTGATTGGTTGTATATAGTTTCTACACAAGATATTGGTTATATATAGGTGTGTAGTACATTTTATATACGAAGTAAATAGGTGGTCCAAATGAAGAATGACCGGTTTCCGTTGCAGGAGATCCACGCCATGTTTGTCTGTAATCAAGCGTCGTGTCCAGCAACGCCCTGTCGTTTTCTCCTCCAATGCCATTCTGTTGATTTTGTCCCCATATGTCGTCTCGCTGTCGGCGCCTACTGATTTACAGGTTTTCACCTCTCCGTCTCTCTAAAAGTTCACTCACAAACATCTTCTAGATATATCATTGATCACAAATCATTCTCATTCTCTTTTCTGTGAGTAGAAGATTCTTTCTCCTTTGAAGATGGCTATTGAGTACATGATGTGGCTGGTTCCAATTGCATTGTTGAAGATTCTTTCTTCTCTGAAGATGGCTATTGAGTACATGATGAGCCTGGTTCCAATTGCATTGCTTAAAAGAAGAACATGCTATCTTCTTCTCAAATGGAGCAGCTGAAGGGTGGTTACATTACTACATGGTGAAGCATATGTTTATTGTTGTGATGTGCAAGTCAAGCGTTGATTCATGATTCTTTTTGGTGAGTTTCCTCTTTTAATGCATGTTTTTCTTCGATCATGTAGGCAACAGTCTAAGCTCCTGTATATGAATCTGTGATGCCTCCCTTTTCTTGCTATTGAAGAACTGAATAAATGCTCAGTTGAAACAGAGGTGTGTAGTACCTTTTATATATGAAGTAAATAGGTGGTCCAAATGAAGAATGACAATTACTAACTGCGGATGGGGTGTGCAATACATATTAGTTAGTACAGTGTTGGAGAGCTAAATTATGTGAATATTTTTTGCCTGCTTACTTTATCTTAGTAGAAATAGTAACTGAACATGTTAATTGCAGTTATCACACAAGCAACTCACCTTTCAAGTGAGAATGCCATTAGTGAACAGAGCTTTATGATCATTCTCCTATAGTTTTCCATCATGCTTCCTTCTACCCCTATACGTGTTCTGCACGTTGGTTATCTGAAACTGCTGGAGTAGTATCTCAAACTGCTGGAGTAGTATCTGAAACCTGATTGGTTATATGTAGGTTTATACACATCAGATTGGTTCTATACCTTATGGATACTACATATTTTATGCTCTTTACCTCATCACAGTTTTTAGTTTGTTTCAACGCTGTTTCAGTTCTACTATTTTGATCTATCTCATATGTTTGATGGTATCATATTGTTTTTATTTTATCCTGTCAAGTCCTAATTCAGTAGCCAAGCTAACTGTATATATATTTACTCTGAGCAGGATGCACAAATTATAGGCATACCGACAAGGTTTGCACGCATCGGTTCCAGATTCTCACGGACATAGGTAAGCGATTTTTTTCCTCCCATAGACTCATAGCCTTTCTAAACCTTGAAAATCTCTGAACCCAAACCCATTTCAAACCGTCATGAAGTTACACTCCAGGAGGCTGTGAATGGGGATGCAACAACTGCCCCTTAAAACAGAAATGTATAAATACTCTGCAAAATGTACAAAAGTTATGCCAGTTAACAAGAAATAGTCTTGGCTTTGATTTACTCACTTCCGCTTCACATGCAACACATCAGAAATCCAGAGATATCTAGATAGCTAAATTTGTATTATGCTACACTTTGAAACTGAAAATTAAATACCGAAGCAGTTGATTGTGTCTTTGACTGTGACATGAAGAACCTTGGTTTTTTCCTCTACAGAGAAAAGGACGCCATCGCGGACGTCCATTCCCCTCAGATTCCACAACAGGAGTCCCTTGACTTTGCTGCGCATGGACGTCGACGACGCCATCGTTTTCTCCTATGGCTATGTCGATTTGGCCTCTATGCAACGCGTAGCCACCTTAATGTTCCCGGCTTGACATGTATCTCCCAGAGGTTCTCTTGCTGTATTATCGTCTTCACCTCCGGTCGCGTCGTTTCCGACCGGATATGGCGTGAATGCATGCTACCGGCACACGACAAGGCTGGGTGTTTGGGCTGAACCTTGATGACGTTGTTGATATGCAGGTTTGCCTCCCTCTCTCTATGTTTTCATCTGTGACCAGGCTGGGTGTGTGAACTGATGATCCCCTTCTTCCTTCAGCATTTCAGACAGTAGTATAACCATGCTCGTGGATATAAAAGGCACCTTCACAACACCGATGTGACTAGATCGAGACACGACAGGCCGCACAAGGTAAAGGTACCACAGGCCCTTCTTTCTTATATCTTGCGTAAATTTACATGACCTATGTTGGTTGAGATTTTTCATGCTTGCTTTGAATTATGATTCATGGTAAAAAAAATGTAGCTGGACTTTCACATTGATATAGTTTATAATGTCCATCTAATTAAAGTTATTAATATTGGATTTGGTCCATTACGTTCATCCATTTTGGCAGAAAATCACCAGATGCAATTTTTGTTAATGGCGCATGCACGCTGCAACATTTTCTGCTTCTACTGTCCATTTGGAACAAAATAAATGACACCTTTCAACTCAAAATATGTGGATTTGTTGAATGTTGCAGGTCTGGCATGGTTTTGATTTCACCGCCTACAAGGTACGTCTCACCACTTCATGCCATAGTCCATTATATCTTTCATTTTCAGCTGCATCATCTGCTTGATGGAATTATCAAATCTTTTGTTTTGTTGTACGTCTTTGTGAATTAAAATTTCTCTGTCTTAGTTTGCACGTATCAAGTATTGCTGTCTCTCTTCCTTCTGAAAGTTGTTATTTAATGGCCTTCAAAACTGAGTGCTTTATTGGAAATTTATAACATGCTCTTTCATGTGTGTAATGGAGAATCAAAACTTTGTGCATATTATACCTTTTCTTTACTCTATCTATATTCTAGAGTGCTTACCATCAAAAAATTCTTCGCAGAAAACTAAGTTCTTCTGTACTGTTGTAATCACAAAGCTTAGCCCCCGGACAACGCTATTGGTTCTGTTCCTGTGGTAGTTTCCATTCTGCAGTTCCATATGGCACTGAGTATAGATGCTCTGATTCACAGTGTGCCGTGGTATTAGCTTTTTACTGATCTGTTTTATGGTTCTAGGCCTTCTGTGAAAACAGTGTTTGTAATTGCTATTTTACTTATCCATTTTACTCTGTTAGTTACCGGATTTGCTATATTGGATCCGACCGTATTGGAGAGCTCTTCTCTCTCTCAGTTCCGCATCCCTTTTTTTCTGCAGCTCAGTAGGGCGGAGATTGACACGGGAGCTTGCCATCTATCATTTTTCAGGTATGAACTTCTCTATGCAGTGTGCATGTATGGTTTGAAGTGGCCAACCTAGGCTGGCCCTTTTTGTTAGATTTAGTACTAGCTACAATTTCTACCGCTGTGACGAATATTGTTTAGTTTTGCAGCAATAGCATCCATTTGGAAAATTTAGATATTTTCCTTGCCATTTTCATTGTAAAATTAAATTTACGATGATGCATCTGATGTGCTTAATCATGTTGTGGTTACCAGCCATTTAGTTCTTGGTAGGTATTGGAGGCTGATGTATAAATTATATTGCAGGAGGAAGATGACTACAGTCAAGTGAGCTATTTTCTCACTAATTATCTGTTATTCACCATCAAAAGAAATATTTATGTTTGTTACGAACTTATGTATTGTGAAATAGCAAGTTCTACAAAAAAGAGGTTGTCCTTCAGGTCTATTATCTACTATAAATGGAAACTGAGACCTGATTAGATGATGAAGAAGCAGCTCCCCAATTAGTCAATTCACCTCTAGCATTCTAGAGTTAATACAGCTGCTTGAGACGCCGTCCTGTTTTTTTTGGTTTGCTTTTGAGTACATTTATATATAATAAGTGCAGTACCTTAGCTAGCATCAAAGAGCCATTTATAATAGTTTGATTTGACTCAGTGAAACAATAGTGTCATTTTCCCATGAGTAGTCTTCTTTTAAGCAAGAGAAAGACACCGATGATTTAAGTCTCATCTTATTGTTCAGTTCCACTCCTACTGATTGCTATCAAATCTAGAAACATAAGGGGTTTTACTGACGTGTTATGTTGATGCATGGTAAGTAATATGCGAATAGCAAAGACATGTTGTGGTCATGACTCATGAGTAGCTACCTCTTTTTAGCCGCAAGTATCTTTTGTGTTAGATGCATCAAGGATGTAAATATTTGATCTGTTAAGAGAGCTCTGTTCCAAGACTCGCTGCCTTGGGTTGCATCTGGAGAGGGTAATCCTTGCATGCTAGATTATCTGGAAAATGTTTATTGGGGCAGGCAGCAGTCCAGTGAAACGCATGGGGGATACTTAGCGCAAGAAGAAAGTTGAACCGAGATTATGTATGATATCTACAAGCCGGTCTGGAACCTTCTTATGTTCATGCTTTGGATTTTGGTATAGGATTCAGCAAGTAGTATAGCCTGAATGAAGTGTACCTTCTGTTATACCTATAGAGTAGATACTAACAATTAAGCAGAAAATGTATGTTAGCGACATAAGTGCTCACCTTGCCATGCCCTTTGTTCTTTGTTTGTCCTACCTTCAAGGTGGTAAGCACCTAATTCCTGACTCTATTTTTTCAGGAGTTTCGACTTTTAGTGATGTTATGACCAATGAAACCATCCATATCTGTCACATCAGCTTGGTTCATCTGTGATTGATGATCCAATGAAACCACTGCCATCATCTACCATGATTTCAACAGATAAGGGGTATGTTTTTTCTTGCCTGAAACTAGCTCGCATTTATAAGTCTGTGGAGTGTATCTGCAAGCCCTATGCTGAACCAGGTTCTGTGAAAAATATTTCTAGGAGTAAGTGGATATATCTGAAAGCTTAGACCGATGGACAAAGAAAGAAGAAGAAACCAAAACCAGGACTAGACACGAAATCGGGAAGAGGCATTTCAACTCTTTTTATGGTTCAGACTTCGTAGTGCATATTTTAGTAAGGAGTAGATAGTCAACCAAGTGTGGCCTCTGCACTAAGGAGTATGCAGCAGACCTATATTGGGTCGACAGTTTGCCTATGTCTTTTGCTATTGGTTTGCTCTATCATCGAGGTAGTGCCTGGCTGAATCCTACTTTGGTTTTCTAGGAGTGCCAGCTTTTGTTGTTGCAAGTGAATGTTCTTTCTATGTTGTTTGCGTATCACTCTGAAGATAGGGTTGCTCCCATTCATAGTGTCCTGTAAATATGAACTAATTGTCCATTGGTACGATGCTCCTATATATCTTATGTGGATGTTGCTTCTACTATTCTGCCATGCTCGCCATACATAGCTGTCTTTTCCTTCGTCCTGAAAATCAGTTCTCACATGGTTGGACTCTTTCACTGTCATTATGCTGTAGACATGGTTTTACTTATCCTTGCCAAATGCAGTGTTGTTGCTTCTTTAGTTATGCCTTTGTGTTATCATTTTCTGAAAAATACATTACACTTTGTGCCTTCAGATATATTGAGAAAAATGATATCACTTCGGACTTTAATTTTCTTGCGTTCCGGTCTGTGTGGGCATAACACACATTGGCGTACTGTAAGACATGTCGAAATTAATGATGTTACAAACTGCTTGAAAGGCCTGTAATAGTTTGCAGATGTTAAAAGACCTATCTATCCTGAAGACTCTTATGGCTATAACTTCATGTATGAGAGAGCATTAACGTTTTGCTCTGAAACTGTACTTCCCGTGACTATGTATAGTAATTGTTGACTGCCACGATAATTAACGATGCTTTACCAACGATTATCATTGTCAAAGACGGGTGGCGCAACAGGAAGGGAGCAAGCAAACCTACTTCTCCTGGATTTCCCAGAGTTTCATCTGGCTTAATATGTGTCTTTTTTGGGGGTCTGATTGTTGCTGTTGTAGATTGTTACCACATCTGTTTAGATTTTCGAATTGTTGTAATACGCCATGTTGTTGGTTGCTAATTGGCAGTTGTGAACTACAGCCCATGTACAAGTCACGGTCTAAATGTAAGATTGGACTTGAGTGCTATATGGTAGTATATGGCATCGATTCCTGCCATATATAACTTGGAAATCAAAATCAAGGTACTATCCTAGCTACTGGAAAAAAAATAGCACTTATGTGAAGTCGTAGTTAGTGCTGATTGTATCATTTCTTAATCCCCGGGCCATAGAATAAAAGGCGATGACCATACAGTCGGCTGGGACCAAGGCTGTCGACCCATGGTGCTGCTCACAAGGCGAGGACCATTGAGTTCTTATGAATGGAGGAAGCGGTGGCTGCATCAACGAGGAAGGGAGGTGGAGACAGCAATTGGGTCAAATAGTTGTGAGGTGGAGCAAGAAGCAATCCACAACAAAACCATATTAGGTGTTCCTCTCTCCTTACGCGCTTCATGTCTCTGATTTCAGTTTTCTAACATATTGTTTATCTGAACTCGATATTTCAGATTTCAAAAAGAAGACAGGAGGAAGAATTCAATGGAAGAGTTTGTGATGGACATGGTGATTACCTCTCTCTCTCTCTCTCTCTCTCTCTCAAGTTTGTTCCTGCTTTTTCATATTATGGTCTGTGAACGTAAACATGAGTTATGTACCTTTTCTAAAGAGGATAGCAAGCTAGAGCAAAGTTGTTGGTTTACACCGTTGTGCATTTGGGCTTATGGCGATTTGCTGCAGGGATTGGAGGTTTGGGCTTGGAGCAGATTGGTGAGTAGCAATTGGTTGTTCTGCGAAACAGTCGTCTACTTGGTATACCAATGAACATGTTCAATTCTAAAGTAGACGTATGTATTATTATTATTTCTGTTACACCACACTCCTCTGTTTGGTCGTTTCTTTGCCTGTAATTAATTGTCTCTCTTCCATTGATATTTTAACATCTCATGACAACACTTCAGAATTAAGGAAACCTTGCCTTTGTGGCATTGGATAATTTTGTTTTTCAATGTTGTTTCCAGACCAGTTATGTTGTCTCCTCATGCTCCTAAAGCCTAGCAAACATTCCTTTCTTTTCAGTTCAACCCATTTGAAATGTTTGCGTTAAATAGCTGTGAGTTTCTGAATTCTTAATTGAATAACGAATATTGACACGTTTATCTTCTTTATAATAGTAAAAGATCAAATAAAAAATTCAGGCACCGCTATAATTTTGCAAGTGATACATTAGTTTGACTTTTCAAGTATACAATAGATCTTAGATTATTACTTGCATGTCTAATACATGCAAGGTATTTTTTTAATTTCCTTTTCATCCAAATGTAATTGTACTACCTCTGTCTTTCTAGACTTATTTTCTAAAATATTTGGCTCTGTTGTTTATTACTAATGTGTTTTTCAAATCTGGTTATTTCTTCCTTGGTGTTTTTAGGTGAGGTGCTCAAGCCTAGGTTTATATTGCTCTGTAGCTAAAGTATATTGGACCCCACTTGAAACATATATAAGGTGAGCAAATTAGTTCCAGTAGTGCAATTATACTGTAAACTAGATAAATTTTGTAGTATATTTATCCAGGCATGGTTATGTGTTGCTTAGGAGATTTGGACGCAGCTCCATAACTAATTCGTTGTTGTGTTCCTGTGTTGATATAAATGCTGCATACAAAATAATAGATTTATCACTTATGTCATCGTTCATTTGGCCTATAAGAATACAAGTACATATTTCATTATTCCTCTTGATTGATTAATATTCGATCTAATGCTTTATATTTTCCTACTTCCATACACAATAGGTTGGTGTACATGAAAAATCGATTTAGTATTAGACTGTGACATTTTTTATTTTGCTTGGGTTCTTGGTTTGCATAGGGGCTTTGCTATGATTGTTATTCGGTCATGCAAACTCTATCCTTAATTTCTTTCCAATACATTTCTTCTTTGAAGTGAGTCGTCCCGCTGCACATCACAGCCCAGTCTTATTTCTCAGTTTTCCTTCATGTACTGTTGGCGACTATTATTTTTCTGGTCGCCACTTGGTGTTTCTATTTACTCTGTTTTTTGGTGACGAGCTTTGATTCGCTTCCCTGCATTTTAGAAGTTCCAAACTGAAATATTTCCCTGTTGTGTTTCAGGATCTAGACTTTTCTGGAGTTACACAGTCACCACTCTGTAACAAAGGTGTTCCTAATTAAAAATGATTATTAAAGAAACTCAAAGATGTTCCTTATCATACGATATTACATTCGTATTTTTTAAACATTTTTGAAGCATGAATCAGGTTTCTTTTTCCATCGAGTTAATATGAAGTTACATATATTTATGTTGGATAACTTATTGCCATTCTTTGACATTCCTTTAGTTAGGCACCATGAATTTGAAGCAATGGAAAGAATAACTGAGCGCAGGAAAACTTCGGGCACTGCTTTCCAAATTCTTCTCAAACTGAAATATTTTAGTTTAGTTTCCTCATAACATATTGTTTTAGGTTTCGATTGTCTATGTATTTCAGGTCTTGGGTGATTGAGCTGAATTAATAGCATGAAGATAAGTGTTCTTATCAGGTGCTCTGAACTTTTCTAGCTGTCATTTATTTAAGGTCTTGGGTGGGATGAATGAATAATACGGAGAGATAGTCCTCTCCACTTGGTGATTCGAACTTACATTACTACCACAAATATTCATTATTACTACTTAGTTTGTTTACTCAACAGTGTCTCTAGAGTATCTCTATTCTCTTTCATTGTTTTAAGTTTTCTTGACATTTTGTGTTCCATTCTTCCTTTATACTTTCCCTCCTTTGTATTGCTGGAGAAAGTCGCTTTGAGATGCCACCATCTGTACAACGAATTTTCAGTATTCCCTTCCCCAGGCTTGGTCTTGCCAGCTAATTGCTTTCCTGACATTTTCTCATGGATATTTGTGCTCAATCTGCTTATTCTTTATGGTTTGCTTAATTCTCAGGCCAGCCAGTTTCATCTGTGATGGGGATCAGCCCAGATCAATTGCGGCAAGTAGGCAAGTATCCATAGGACACGGATACTGATTCGAGTGAGACTGATCAGTTCCCAGGTTACTACCCAAGTCTTCCTTTGTCACCAATGCATGGCACAGAGAGCAGCTATGATAATGCTAACATCTATGACAGCTATGAACTATCTGATCATGTGATGCCTCTCCATTGGCCAGCCCTGCTTGCCTATCAGTTCCGGTAGTATATATGTACTAATGTGTCCTCATCAAACTACCTACTATATTTTTGTGCTATCTAAGTTTAACAATCTATAGAGTGATGGTAGATGTTGTAATGAAGACTATGTATGTAAGAGCATTGTGCTATACTCTAAAGCTACAATGCCACTGCTATGTATAATAGTCATGGACAATAAGTGTCATATTAAGAATGTTTATCATAGCGTTTTTCAAATTGAAAACCAATGTTCCTGAAGCTACACATTTTTCAAATAAGTGACAATAAGATGTGTATTGGTGTTGCAGTTAAGCACACATTTTTAACGCTATACATGTTCCTGAAGTAGATGTGTATTTTTCTGTGACACATTTGAAATAATCTTCCACAAGTTCTGTTTATTGATTATCAGGTTTTAGATGTTTCTCTTTAGGAGATGCTTGCACCTTTGTGGTGGTGTGATTTTGGTGTAGCAAAGCAAGGCCTACTGTCTCTACTACCCCTGCATTGGTGCTATTGCACAGCGAGAGCAGGCGCCGCAACCACCCTACCTATCATGCCACAACATTTGAGTTCCAAATTTTATGTACTGTGTTGATTCAGCCACGCTCTTCCACATGAACGACTTGAATTTGAGGTTCTAGACCTCAATTCTCAGCCTGAAGTTGAGCCAAACCAACATCATTTATTTACTTGCAACTGCAAAATACATATGTCTCCTCCTTTGTGACAATTCATAACCCAATGATATTTGAATTGTGCATACCATAGTTACATTAGTTCAAAAGAGCATCTGTCTCCTCCTTTGTGACAAATATAAATGTATAATGTTCTTATATTTTCTGCTTTACTGTTTACGTAATGATTTTTTGGCTGCTTACTTAGTCTAAGATTGATACAAACTATTCGTATATTTGTTTGTTGAACATCAGTTATCCTAAGCTTTACATTCACTATACATAAAGCTTTACCAAACGACTTATACATTGCGAAAGGCAGCTGGCGTGTGGTGAGTTGTGCCCTAACATGTATATTAATTGTTGACTGCCGTGTCATATAAAAAATGGTTGTCATAAGTCGAAAACTAGTGTCAACGGCGGGTGGCGCGCGGCAAAGCCGCGCTGGGGGATCTAGTATATATGCACCTCTAGCTAGACGAACCAAGATTGAGACGTCACACATGCACACACGTACGCTTGATGGATGGATGGATCAGTCATCAGTGGATTAACCGATCGATCAGAGGCGTGCACGTCTGAGCAACGGTACTTAAGTACGTACGCCGTGGGCGCGCGCGTGGGAGTAGTAGTACACTTGTATCAGGGTAAGTACAGGCGATGCGAGGTATTATTGGTAAAAAAGGAGGTGGCGCCGGCCTCTGCTTTCGAATATTTGATCAGCTGCTGCACATAATACCACGGATCGATTCCCGGCGAAATCTTGGAGGTGCTCGATCGGCTACGCGCCACGATTTCCAGGTCACCTCGCCTCCTGCTTTCCCTTAGACAAGATTAGGTGGCCTAGCTAGGCATCGTACGTCGTCGTATCACCCTAGGTAGTAGCTAGCGTCGTCGCGTCGTGTCATCGATCTGAAAATATATACTCCGTATGCCACAAGAATAATCACTCCTAGGCTCCTAAGTTACTGCAGACCTAAATATATGCTCAAGATTCTTTCGGTACCATATTGTACATCGATCTTACCCAAGAATTGGATAACGTCCTCCGCACTGAGCTCGGTACGCCGATAATGGATGGTTTAGCCTAGCGAACAGTACTAGGCCGATAATGGTTTGCGGCAGCAGGAGTGACAGGTGCCCACACGAGCATGCACTGAAAGCAAGCGCACGCTTAAAAGTAAGTACAAGGCCGACCGATGACACGTCGCTAGCTTGTCCGCTCCCGGCGACATGTCGGGACATTCCTTTTGGGCGTGCCCTCCCCTGCCGCGGCCGGCACACATGGCTCGCCGGCCGGCCGCCCATTTATTCCCACTCCGGCCCCGCCGATCGATCGGGCCTGGGCCGAAGCACGACACAGATCCGGTCTTCCCGACTCGTGGCCAGCTACTGCTCGATCTCGAGCGGTACGGATCGACCGGCCGCGCGCGTGTGTGTCGTGTCGTGTCGTGTCGTGTTGTGGGCGTACGTAGGCCCGGCCGGGTGACCTGATGGATCATGTAAGGAATGTCGACTAATTGACCTGATGGATCATGATGCTGCTGGCACCTGTTTCGTGGCCGTGCGTGCCGGGTTTGGGGGCAGATTCGGCCAGCATCTGGACGCGGCGGTGCCAAGTCTCCCATGCCCTGCAAGTGGCCGTTCTGGGTGTTGGTTGATTGCTGCGGCGACGTCTCCGATGGCACTTGAAGGGGCATGGCGGCGGGTTCTCGGCGGTGGAGGACGGCGTACCTCCTTCCACGCGCCACCCGGCGTCCTCCAGCCGCCGCTATGCTTCTGGTCCGCCGGCGGACCCCTTTTCTCCCTGGCTAGCTCTGAAATTCTGAACCTTCAATTAGGGGGATTTTTTTTGTCTGTGTTTGCACCACGTCAGCGTCACGTCATCCCACAAAACTGCCAAAATTGACTCAAAACCGCTCAAATTCGTACAAAATCACTACCAGGGTGAGATTTAACTGGTTTGGTAGATTTCAGGGTTAAAATCATCCGGTTTCAAAGTTCAATATAAAATGTAGCCAATGTGATAGATTTCAGGGTGAAATAGTAGACTTTTTCCCCGAGGATAAGTCGCTGGGCCTTGAGATGTCGCCCATCAGGAAAGGCCGGGAAGAATAAACATTCGCTGCAGTTTGTCAATGCCGAACAGTTAGCAAGAATAATATGCACGCCACCTATGTTGGAAATAAATTTTTAGAAAAGCAAATTGTCTCCAAATCATCTTCATCACAGTTACTTCCTCTGTTTTTTAATATAAAATATTTTAGCTTTTGTCCACATGCATATACACACAAATGTATGTAGACACATTTTTGTGTGCATGTTCAATCATTTTAGTGTGCATGTAGACAACATATGTACCACCTAAAACATCTTATATTAAAAAAAAGAGGGAGTAGTACATAATATCCGGAAGTTTCAACTCTCTCAAGTTCTGGTTATTGTTGGAGTATACGTATCCGGCCATATCCGGTCGGTCGAACGTATCGGGCCGTTTGTATTCTATACCGGCTGCTGGATGATCTTGGCCTGCACGTCAAGTCAATAGCTAACTTGGGATGTAATCATAACTCTGATTTGTAACCTATATATATGTAACAACGCGGATTTGGTGCCATGGGGGGTAGTGGTGCATAGGGTGCCCACCGTTAGATAAAGCTGTCATGTGCTCCCTTGATGAATCTATGCTTAGAGAGAGTTGTCTGTGCATGCAACGGCGGCATCCTCCGTCTGTATAGATTTTTTATTGGACCCAGCACACGTGTCAGCCGGTCATGTCCTTTAGACAATTCCAAATGTGAATTTTCATAACGGTGGTGGATGGATGCGGTCCCCGAGCACCATGGCCACGCAAGAATTCCATGCGAGTAACATTGTGGTGGAAAGAAATGGAAAAGTCTAACGCGGAATTTTTCTGTTGAGCAAGCTTAGCGCACATAGTCCTGATGGAATGGGATCAGGGACGTTTTGTCCATGTCACCCTCAATGGATTCCTCGGCTAACTTAGCGCACATAGTCCTGCGCCATTTTGTGTCCATGTTCAATTTTTTTATCGTAGGTCCACAGCCAAATTTAGTGCCAGAAATAAATATTTGAGTCAACAAAAATAAGTTCGTCCACAATAATACTATATTTTATATGAGCTTGATATAGATCTGGAGCTTGATAATTTTGCATAATAAACAAGATGAAATCCACCATATAGATCTGGAGCTGCTGGCCTTCTGGTCGATTTTTTGGTCACGCTTGGCACCGTCAGGCGACGTAGAAGAAACAGTTCGCGTTACCCCCGCCGTCTGCCCTGTTGCCGAACGCCCGAGACTACCTCTGTAGGAGGCGCTGTTGCCACAAAGATCATCGAAGAAAACCACGGCAGGAACCGTGTCTTCCTCCAACCAATTTCGTCTCTACCAAAAAATTATTTATGATCAATACAGTACCATTCCTGCAAGAATCATGTACTAACAATTTCTGGGATTATGTACTACTAAGAACTTTTTTATGATAATACAGTAGTATTACAAATTGTTGGAATCATGTACTAACAATTTCTGGGATTATGTACTAACACATACCCTCCATGCTTTCATTTTTTTGGAGCAAAAGATTCCCATACAGTAAGATCCATTTGTCCACATTAGGAAGCAAATTTCTGCACTGGAATTCAGGAAACAAAATTCAACCAATCTACGAAATGCAAAACTCAAGCTGTACATATTTTTGGGAATCCAAAAAACCAGATATACAACATCTTCTTTGCAGAAACAATATTAGTTCCTTGATTCCCGGACCTGAACACATCACGTATCAAAAGTTCAAAACCAGCATGTATGATTCACAATCGGACAAATAAAACCTAGGGGCTTTCCCTTGTTCGCAAAAAAAAAAAATCATGCTCACGAATTCCTTAAAGGACTAGGTCCAGCCATGAAACATTTTATGTCATGGGTGTAAAATTCTCTAAAGGAGATGGGTAGGAGAGAGAAAAAGGAATTCCTTTAGACAATTCCCCCACTTGCTAGAATTCCTTAAAGGTCTAGGTCAAGCCATGAAACATTGCAGTTAAGCTAGAATGGTCTGATGTTCGGTGAACTGCTCGACTATGCAGTTAAGCTCCTCGAGCAGCTCTGAATTCCCGTATGCTGCTTGCTTTACGACTCCCCGAGGATTTGCTGCTTTGCAGGTTGCCGCATCCCTTTGTGTTCGTCCTTTCCGGCTCTTCCAGGAAGTCTCCGCGCTGCTCATCGTGCTTAATCTCCTTGCACCAGTACTTGGGATATGTAACAAATCAGAAAGAAATAGCAGATTAAACACCCATGGAACCAAAAAAGAGAAAGGTAGAGAATGCATCATTTCCTAATCGCCCTTCCCGTCTCAAGATCGGTAGGAAGTCTCATGGAAACTTACCTAGAACCTGCGTATCAACGATCTTGCTGCTTGCTTGATGCGAGATGAGCAGCGTGGATGCGAGATGCTTAGAGTGGAAAATCGAGTTGAAAAGGCCGGCTCACTGGCTGCTGCTACCCCTCGCACTCAACCACAGTATTTGTAACTTTTGTATGGGCGGTGAGTTTGGGCGGGTAGATTTGGAAGCGCCTCCGGAGTTTTTAAAAAGGATGCAGCCCCAACTCTTGCATGAAATATGCACTCTTCCATGAAAAAATGCTTTTCTCCGTGGGTAGCAACGAAGAAACAATTCCACTTTAGACAATTCCCACCACTAGAATTCCCTAAAGGACTAGTTCAAGACATGAAACATTTCCTAAAAGATGATGGGTAGGAGAGAGAAAGAGGAATCAACATGCAATCGTTTTGTGCTCTCGGCATGACGCCGTGAATATTTGCCGTTTGCATTGGATCCAATCTTGTGCTCCCTATAGTGTATCCAACGGTTGGATGAGGGTGCACCACTACCCCCCATGGCACCCCACTATTTTGCATATATGTAATATAAGATCTGGACGAGGCGTGCAATCTGCAGCCCGTTCTATTCCAATTACATGGTATCAGACCTGTTCGTTCCTCCCTGTTTCTCTCTCTAAACCCCAAACCCTAGATCGATCCCAGCTCCTCCCAGCAGCCATGAACTCCGATGAACTCAAACAGCGTGAGGAAGAGCTCCAGAAGCGTGAAGAGGCACTCAATGCCCGAGAGAGCGAGCTCGCACGCAAAGCCGAAGAAAAGGGCAAATCTCCCGAAACCTCCACCATCTCTACTTCCCCGTCCAACTATGTTGCCTCCATCAAAACTCATGTTCCCATCACCTTGGACCTCCAGGACTCCAACTATGCCAAGTGGCGCGAACTGTTTCTCGTCGCCCTCGGGCGCTATGGCCTCAC
This sequence comes from Poa pratensis, assembly GCA_947311845.1. Lineage (NCBI taxonomy): Eukaryota > Viridiplantae > Streptophyta > Magnoliopsida > Poales > Poaceae > Poa > Poa pratensis. The sequence continues at coordinate 17,922,778 of CAMZMU010000037.1, forward strand.
CGCCCACGTCCTCGCCGATGATGGCGCGACTCCCTCCGACACCTCGCCTACCTCCGAGTGGGCGCGCGACGACTACACTGTGTTGTCATGGATCTACGGCTCCATCTCTCTCGAGCTTTTCGGCATCATCATGGCGCCCGGCTCCTCCGCCAAGCAAATTTGGGACGCCATCGACAACCTCTTCCGCGACAACAAAAAAAGCCGTGCAATTGCTCTCGATGCGGAGTTTCGCAACACTCCGCATGGCGACATGACGATCTCAGAATACTGCGCCAAGCTGAAGAACCTTGCCGACGCTCTCGCCGACGTCGGGCAGACCGTCACCGACGAGACCCTCGTCCTCACCTTGCTCCGTGGCCTCAGTGAGCAATATGCCCACCTGCGTTCCTTTCTTCCGTTTCAGAGACCGTTTCCTTCGTTCCTGCAGACCAGGTCGGCGCTCGTCCTTGAGGAGGCTCAGAAGAAGACGGACGCAAAGAACGATGCTGCAACGGCTCTTTGGGCCAGCGGCAACAGCATCATCCCAAGCGCCGGCGGCGAGCGCGCACCTCCCTCCGGGGGCGGACGGGGGAACACCATCTCCCCATCCAACGACAATGGTCAAGGCTACCGCGGCGGCGGCGGCCGTGGACGTGGACAAGGTGGGCGCGGCCGCGGACGTGGCGATCCGTGGATGTTCAACCCATGGTGATGGGGGATGATAACCCGGTAGGCCCATGAAGAGGGAAGCATGACCCGCCAGGCAGGAGGCCAGGCCAGCTAACCATCAGCATGGGCCGGGTTATGTTGCTGGGCCAGAGGCTTTGGCGGTAACCCGGTTCAGGAAGGGAAGTTTCTAGAAGACCAGAGGCGGTTCGTGACTTGGAGGATACGAAGGCTAGAAGAGCTAGAATAGGATTCCGAGTCTGGGGGAGCCCGGGTTCGTATTGTAAAGTGCCAGGAGACCCGGTAGTCTATATAAACCGGTCCCTGAGCCCTAGTTGAGGGAGAACTTTACGATCCAAGCTTAGGCGAGAGAACCACCGAGAGAAACACCACAACCTTGTAACCTAGATCGAGATCCGGCTCTGTTGTCGTAGCCGGGTTATCGAGATCGAGATCAATAACAAGATAGCAGGAAGTAGGTCTTTATCTCCAATGGAGAGGCCGAACCTGGGTAAACCTTTTGTCCCTGCAATGCTAAACAATCTCCCAGACGCTAGTGTCGCCTTGCCCATCAACTCAAGCTACCCCAAAGTAGCATCTGCCGTGTTATCTACCCCACGACAGTTGGCGCCGTCTGTGGGAACGCGTCCAAAGGTGTCACCATCATGGGAGAAGCAAAGCAAGGAGTAGAGAACTATGTTTTCGGCGAGATCACCCTCAATTCACAAGGAGAGCCCATCGTTGATGATTTTGGCTGGGGGCCGGAATCAGATCTACTTGAATCAGGTGATGTTATTCCAATTGGCAAGTTTAACGTTTTTGTTGGTATGATTGCAACTAGATCTGCTAGTGATGGAGACTATGAATCTGTGTCAGGAGCTGCCACAATTGTTCAATCTGATGGAGAAGAATCAGTTGGTACGGCTGAAGATGAGCTGCCCCTGGACGTGCACGAGAGAGATCGGGAAACCCGGCTCCAGTCCCGGGTGATGTGGGGGACTATGCAGATTCAGAATCGATCCTGCCCTTGTTCGAAGGCCGGTTCGGATATGGAGTAGAAGAAGAGGACGAAGAGGAGCAAGAGTCCGTTCCAAGCCCGGTTAGGAGGGTGGCGGTTTACACTGCTCCTTCGATCAACGCGGGGGCATCACCGTCAACGGTTGTGCCACCAGCTTTTACTCCGGGTCAGCAGCAGCAACAATTGCCACCAGTGTTGGAGCTGGCGGGCCAAAGGGTTGATGGAGACCCGGCTTCGGTGTCAGAGGAAAGTGAAAACACGGCGCGTTACAGGAATAGCTTCGGTTTTCTCAATAACCGAGCTCAGGGTGAGGAAAGAAACAATGCAACTGGGACCCGGGCCATGTTTAACAATGGCCTGGTCTAGATCCAACCGCACTTACGAGGATTGTTACTCCAGAGAACGCAGCAGCAAGAGCTATAGAATTGGATACTGCACGCCGGGCCTTGGAGCAGGTACGCAGAGACACAATGGCAGAAAAAGAAGATATGGAGATTAGGCGAAAGCAATTAGAGGATGAGGAAAATCGTCTCAATGAGATGACCAGGGCGCACCGGAGGAGGCACCAGAGCCGGCTGGCCCCTGGAGAAAACGCATAAACCCAGCAGTATTGTTTAGGACCCCAGAAGATCAACCAGTTGGTGTAACCCAGGTGGCTCCAGTTGTTAGAGCAAATATAGAACCAGACAGAGGAACAGGAGCAGCTGGGGTTGCAGTTGCAGCGGCGCCGGGTCTTCTCGCTGGGGGAGCCAGGGGAAATCCGGGTCTGCCGCCCAGGACACCAAGGTTTCATACGCCGGCGGGTCACTATTCCAATCCAGCAGATAACGTATACGCCGCAACTTTGGCACTAGATCGTATTCCATTAGGAGACTCGCCAGCAGAGGTTGAAGCTCGGCGTGCCATTGATATGTTACGCACTGCGGTTGCTCAGCAAGTTCAGTACTCAAAAGAGAAAAGTGCGCTTCACTCTACAACGTATCGTAGCAAGAGTCGCCATGGGGGAAACCCGCCATTGGCCGGGTTTGCCGCGGCACAGCAGCAAAACCCGCCCCAGCAGAACCAAAACCAGAATAATCAGCAGTATCAACCCGCCCCTGCAATTTCTGTGGCTCAGCAGATAGTCAATAGATCGCGGGCAGGAAGGAGTGCAGCTAATGCAAACCCGGCAGTACCAGCAGCTGGAGCACCACAAGGAGGACCGGGTCCCGTGCCAGCAGCATCTGCAAGCTCGCCGGGTAACATTAATCTTTTAGCAAGTTCTTCCACTTTGGCGGGTCCCAAGTGTCTTTCAGATGCCATTAGAGCAGAGCCTTTCCCTGAGAAGTTCAAGGAGCCAAGCAAGATTGCCAATTATGAGCCGAGCACAGACCCGGCGAGTTGGTTGAGCAGTTATGAGATGGCAATGTGTATACGCAATGCCACAGAGAACGTTTGTGCAAAGTATATGTATTTGATGATGAGTGATGGTGCAGCAAAGTTGTGGTTCAAGAATCTGCCAGAAAATCTATCAATTCTTGGGATGAGCTGAAAACAATTTTCATCAAGCACTTTCAGGGCACGTGCAAGCGTTTATTTTCCATTGAAGATCTTGATCGTTGCGTACAGAGGAAGGGCGAGTCAGCTCGTCACTGGATGGGCCGGGTCACGGAGATCCTGCACTCTTCATCAGGTATCGAGCCCAAGGATGCAATTTCATCGATGGAGAAAACTTGCAAGTACGCTCCCTTGGTGCAGAAGCTGGGTCGCATGAAGGAAGGACACCGGGTTAAGCCCGTTACTATGGCAGAGTTGATGGATGCGTGCAACAGACATGCAGCCACGGACAAAACCCAGGATGATAGTGAGGAAGAAAAAGGGAAAGGTGCTGCGAACAATGGAGGAAAGAACAATGGCCCGGGAAACAATAACAACAGCAATCAGAACCAGCACAAGCGTGGGCATCAGGAAGGAAACTCAGAGCTAGTTGCAAATGCAAATGCCGGGTTTCAGAGGCAAAGGATGGATGGGAATTATCAGGAAAATAGAGGTTATCAGGAAAACAGAGGTTATCAGGAAAACAGAGGTTATCAGGGAAATAATGGGAGTTATGGTGGTGGAAATAGTTATCAAGGAACACGCCAATGAGCACTGAAGAGGCCTTCAGGATGCCGTGTCCTCGTCATAGCAAGAACGGCAGACCTGCCAATCATTCATTGGCCCAGTGTGTGGATTTGAACAGGTGGAAAAACAATGAGATTCAAGAGCTCTGCAAGGAGCAAACAGGAGTGGAGGACCCGGCCCGAGTGCTAACCCGGCTGCGGGACCTCTAACTGGAGCAAACGCGGTACCAACTGGAAATACAGGACCCGGCCAAAACACAGGCAATCAGGGTGGATTCTCGAACCAGCCGAGGCAACTTGGCCAATATCATATATATACCAGTGGCACGACCAAGAGAGAAAGAAAGATAGTCAAAAGGGCAGTTAATTCAGTGGCTGTAGGGGTACCAAGGTATTTGAGATGGTCAGAGCATACTATTACTTGGAGCAGAGCAGATCACCCGGATGTGGTGGAGCACCCGGGTCTGCTTGCGTTAGTTGTGGCTCCTCAAGTTCATGGCTTTGAGTTAAAGAAGGTTTTGATGGACGGTGGCAGTAGCATTAACATCTTGTACTGGGAAACATTTATGCGTATGGGTCTGAAGGAGTCACAGTTGCAGAAAACATCAACAATATTTCATGGTATAGTTCCTGGGAAGTCTGCTACACCTGAGGGAAAAATTTCATTAGAGGTTGCTTTTGGCGAGTCTATCCATAACTTCAGATCAGAGTGGCTCACCTTTGAGGTGGTGAAATTTCCAAGTCCTTATCATGCGTTGTTTGGAAGGCCGGCCTTTGCCAAGTTCATGGCGAGGCCGTGTTATGTGTACTTGCAGTTGAAGATGCCGGGTCCCAAGGGGATCATCACTGTTCATGGTAACAGAGAAATTGCAGCAGAATGTGACGAGGGAGATGCAGCCCTGGCAGAGCGAACTTGTGCTAGAGAGGAGTTGAAAGCTTACAGGTCTAATCTTGACCCGCAGGATAACAAGGCGCTCAAAAAACCAACAACAGAAGATGACAGGGCAAAGTTTAAAGCAGCAAAGGATACTAAGATGGTGGATTTTGTGCCTGGGGATTCCTCCAAGCAGTTCGCCATAGGGACCAGCCTAACTGATAAATAGGAAAGCGCGCTCATCGAGTTCATCCGTGAGAATCGGGATGTTTTTGCGTGGACACCTAGTGACATGCCAGGCATTCCGACTGAACTCGCTGAGCACCGTTTACATGTTGATCCAAAGGCAAGGCCGGTGAAACAAGGTTTGAGAAAAATGAACGCAGAGAGAAGAAAAGCTATAGGAGAGGAGATAGCCCGGTTGTTGGAAGCCGGCTTTATCATGGAGGTTTTCCACCCAGAGTGGTTGGCTAACCCGGTTTTGGTTCTGAAGAAAAATAACGAGTGGAGGATGTGTATTGATTTTACAAGTCTCAACAAACATTGTCCAAAAGACCCGTTCGCACTGCCGCGCATCGACCAAATTGTTGACGCAGTGGCAGGCAGCGAGCTCTTGTGTTTTCTGGACGCATATTCAGGTTATCATCAGATCAAGCTTAACAGGCAGGATTGGGAAAAGACATCGTTCATCACCCCTTTTGGTGCTTTTTGCTACAAAACCATGACTTTTGGGTTGAAGAACGCAGGAGCAACTTATCAGAGGTGCATTCAAAATTGTTTTCATGATCAGATTGGGCGCAATGTGCATGCTTATGTGGATGATGTGGTGATCAAGTCAGAAAAAGCCGGGTCATTTATCAGCGACCTTACAGAAACATTCAAAAATTTGAGGAAGTACAAGATGAAGCTCAATCCTACAAAGTGCGTGTTTGGAGTTCCAGCGGGAAAATTGCTCGGTTTCATTGTGTCAGAGCGTGGAATTGAGGCAAACCCGGAAAAAATCAGAGCCATCCAAGTTTGAAAAAACCTGAGGAATTGGCAGATGTTCAGAAGTTGACAGGATGTGTGGCTGCGCTAAGCCGGTTTATATCCCGGCTCGGAGAAAAAGCAATACCTTTATACAAGTTACTAAAGAAAACAGACAATTTTGTGTGGAATCAGGAAGCAGACGAGGCATTTGAAGCTCTGAAGAAACAATTATCAAAAGCGCCAGTTCTGGCGGCCCCGGGTCCCAAGGAACCCATGCTGTTATACGTCGCTGCCGGGCCTCAAGCTGTGAGTGCTGTGGTGGTGGTCGAGCGTAAGGAGGAAGGCAAGGAAAACCCGGTTCAGAGGCCGGTTTATTATGTTAGTGAGGTGTTATCAGAAGCAAAGCAGCGCTATCCGCATTGGCAGAAGCTAGTATTTGGTGTTTTCATGGCAAGCAGAAAGTTGAAGCCATATTTTCAGGAGCATCCAATCACAGTGGTGAGTTCAATACCCTTAGCAGATATTATCAGGAATTCAGAAGCTACAGGAAGAATTGCCAAGTGGGCAATAGAGATGGGGCCTTACCACATTGACTATGTGCCTCGTACAGCTATCAAATCGCAGGCATTGGCGGATTTTCTTAATGATTGGACGCAGTTGAGTGCACCACCTCTTGCGCCGGGTCTCAAACCTTGGGTTATGCACTTTGACGGGTCTAAGCAGGCACAAGGTTCAGGAGCTGGAGTTGTGTTAACTCTCCCAAGGGTGATAAACTGAGCTATGTTTTGCAAATTCACTTTGATTGCTCTAACAATGTGGCGGAATATGAGGCTTTGTTACATGGTTTGCGTATGGCAAAGGAGATGAGCATCAAGCATATTAATTGTTATGGGGATTCAGATCTAGTGGCACAGCAAGTTTCAGGAACATGGGATAGAAAAGATGCAACAATGGCGGCTTACAGGAGAGAGGTGGACAGGGTAGCCGGGTTTTTCTCAGGCTATCAGGTGGATCATATTGACCGCAGGAAAAATGATGCTGCAGATGCTTTGTCAAGACTCGGCTCACGCAGAGAGCCGGTTCCACCTAACGTTTTCTTGGACGAGCTATGGACTCCATCAGTTAAGCCTCAGGGCGTAGAGGAATTGGCGGGTCAGGAAGACCCGGATTCGCAATTGGTAGCAGCAACTCATGAAATTCCAGAGTGGACAGAACCTTATTTGGCGTATCTTTTGCGTGGAGAGCTGCCAGAGCAGGAAGTTATATCCCGGCAAATTGTGCGCCGAGCTAAGGCATACGTAGTTATTGATGGCGAGTTATATAAGAGAAGTGTTTCTGGAGTATTTCAGAGATGTGTGTCTGGAAAGGAGGGCCGGCAAATTTTGAAAGAGATTCACGAGGGAGATTGTGGTCATCATGCTTCAACAAGGTCTTTAGTAGCAAAAGCTTTCAGACACGGCTTTTTCTGGCTCACAGCTCAGGCAGATGCAGAACGCTTGGTGAGTAGATGTGATGGTTGCCAGAGATATGCACGGCAAATTCATGTGCCGGCTCAGGAGTTGCGAACAATACCTTGACTTGGCCCTTTGCAGTTTGGGGGCTTGATATGGTGGGTCCTTTTAGCATGTCTCCTTGCAAGAAAACCCACCTCTTGGTTGCCATTGATAAGTTTACAAAGTGGGTTGAGGTGATGCCTGTTACTAATTGTGAAGCAGCTACAGCGGTCAAGTTTTTGAAGCAGATCATACACAGGTTTGGGTATCCTCATAGTATCATCACAGATAATGGTACTAACATGTCCCTTGGTGAGATGGCAAAGTTTTGTGGAAATCAGGGTATACGTTTAGACGTTGCTTCAGTTGCTCATCCACAGGCCAATGGACAAGTAGAACGAGCAAATCAGGAGTTGCTTCGAGGTTTGAAACCACGTCTCCGGGTTCCGTGTCTCAGAGCTGCTGGAGCGTGGGTTGAGGAGTTGCCATCAGTAGTTTGGGGAATCAACACAACACCAAACAGATCCACAAAGATGACCCCTTTCTTTATGGTGTATGGGGCAGAGGCAGTTTTGCCAAGTGATATAATTCATGACTCGCCTCGCGTGGCGGCTTATGTTGAAACAGAAAACGAGCAGACCCGGCAGGATGCTGTGGACCTGCTTGAGGAGCATAGAGAACAAGCACTGGAGAGATCAGCAGTATATCAGCAAGATTTGAGGCGGTATCATAGTCGCCGGGTTAAAACTCGCACTTTCCAGGAGGGAGATTTAGTGCTACGATGGGTGCAATCCAGAGAAGGGATGCACAAGCTATCTCCCCCTTGGGAAGGGCCCTTCATCATAAGCAAGAAATTGAACAATGGTTCATATTATTTGGTGGATGCAAGAGAAAAGTCCGAGTCTGTCAATGACACATCGCACTCTACCTTTTCATTGGAAGAGCGTGAGAGGCCATGGAATATTGCGCAGCTGCGCCCATATTATACTTAGCATGAGAAAGAGATATGAGATGTAAAACACGATGTAACAGGCAGCAGGTTTCAGACGCGCTCTTTTCCTTACCAGGGTACCTAAGGGGACTGGAAGGTTTTTAATGAGGCGGCTTGCTGACCTAACCTTTTCTATCAATAAAGTGAAGGTTGAACAGAAATTTGTGTCCTTTTTGTTCCTTTTTTGATGTTTGATAAGTAGTGTTGCATAGCTCTATGGTTAAGTTTGGCCTTGGGGGCTCGCCCCAAGACCCGGCTTTTCACGGTCATCCGGGTCTCGATGTTTCGTGACCCGGCTGTGCAGTTTTCGTTGCAGTATCCATAACTTTGGATTCAGAGGTATGAAGGAGAAGTTTATGTTTTTTGTTTATGTTTTTGTCATAAGAATAAGTGCATAGTTATCTTTGAGGACGCCCAGAGAGCGTGTCCCACCAGTATGAGGATCAATGGGGTAATGTTGCATAGTTAAGCCATTACTTTATAAACATTGATCCAGGTCTTGGGGGCTCCTACTACAATAGTTTGCAGCTGCAATCCCAAGACCCGGCTTTATGCCACTAGTTTATTCTTGGTTATCTTGCTGTTGAGCTGATGTGACTCGCAATTTTATGGCCTGATTGCTCACCTGGAAATTCAATCAACCATGAAGCCCATTGGGACTTGGTTCGACCCTGTTTTTCTCAGAGAAGTAGCGACAGGGTATCCATGCGAAAGCCGGCTCACAGTTAAAGAAATCAAAAGGGTCATCAAAACCACAGAAGAGGCATATTTCATAGCAAAAGTTTGAGAATAGCATAAAAGTTTCATCAGGTGCATAGGCGCACCATCACAGGCATAGGCAACAGTGCAAAAGTTATTACAATAAGCGCCCAAAGGGCCGAATAGAGATTGTTTTCTTGCAGAGTAACAGCATCTGCGTAAGTTTTCACGCTTTGGCTTCAGGAGCCGGGTCACGGGAGGAGAGCCGGTTGGTTGATCTTCGACGGTCTTTGCCGGGTCTTCTTCTTCTTCGGCGGCCGCCGGGTTAGCTTCTGGCTCCGTGGTCTTGTCAGTTTCTTTGGCCTTGGTCTTGCGCCGGGTGATTTTTCGAAGTGGCTGGAAGAAGGTTTCATCATCTTCTTCAGCTATCGCCCGTGACGGAGGAGGAATAACTGGCGTAGAGGAGCTGGGAGCAGTGGAGGTACCAGGAGCATTCTTTGCCGGGTCAATAGAATCCTTATAGCTTTGGAGGAGATCGACGCGTTGTGGCTCGTCATCCATGATCTCTTCATCATTCTCATTATATCCAAGCTGTAAGGTGGTGAGCTTCATCTTGCTGGCAATAACAGTGGCAACATGCCGGGTTTGCTTCACAACCCGGGCATAGCACTTCTTATCAAACTCCTTGCCATCAGTGTCAAACTGAGGAAAGCCCTTCATCAGTGGAGCCGGGTTTAGCTGGGGATGGTAGGCCTTTGCCAAGGCAAGACCTCGCATCACCCCGGCCCTGCAAGCTGATCTTTGAGCAGATGGATCCATTGCGGCATTGTTGACAGATGCCCAAGGACTTCAGTGTACTTGCTTGGCGGGTTCTCCCAGAGCCTAGCGGCTTTGATGACCTCGCAGCTGCCAAAGTACAGCTGACGGGTCAGCGTGTACATGCATTTGATCTTCTCTGCAGCGGTTTTGCGGAGGTTACCATCACGAGGGCCTGTGTAAGAAAAAGTGGTAATGAAATTTCAAAAACCGGGTCTGTTTGATCAGTTTAGGTTGAAATTCAAGGAGTAGTGCTTACCCACTAAAGATTCAACCATTGAGGTGATCATTCTTTTTAGCCGGGTCAGCTCGTTGTTGGTTTCATCCAGCTGCTTCTGCAGGGTCTCCTGTTGCTCCTGGAAGTTCTCCTCGTTCTCCTGCATGTCCTTCTTCAGATCGGAGTTTTCTTGTGTCAAGGCAGTAATCTTTTCCTCCAAGGCCTGGAGTTGAGCTGAGTGATTAGCCCGGGTCTCAGATTCAGTCTTGGCAGCGTTAGCAAGCCGGGTAATCTCAGCTTGGGCCTTGGCTTGGTCTTCCTGTTAAGATGCAAAAAATTATTTTAGTCCCAGGTCGCCGCAGGCGTGCAACCCGGCACTTGGGGGCTACTCAATTTGAAGTTCAATTGTTCAACGTAATAAAGAAGTCCCAGGTTGCTGCAGGCACACAACCCGGCACTTGGGGGCTACAGTGTTCAAAGTTTTGATGTGAAAGTGAGTAAGTTTTAAGTGATGGAAGTTTTTAGTCCCAGGTTGCTGTAAACAGACAACCCGGCACTTGGGGGCTACAGGTTTGAAGTTTTTTCCTAAGGAATGCGTATTGAAAGCACCAAGCTCATCACAAGTGATGAACTTAGAGCTTGGGGGCTACTCAGGGTATAGTTATGCAAGAAGTAAAAATGGGTACCTCATATCGTTTTTGGATCAGGGCGACCAGTTCTGTCTCCAGGGTCTTGTGTTGAGCTAGGCGAGAAAAATATTCATCGCAAAGTGCTGGAACAGACATGGTGTTCAGAGCCGGTGAGTTTGAGGAGGAAGCCGGGTTCTTGTTCTTGGCAGGAGTTGCCGGGTAGCATCTGGGGCTGGCACCTTGGCCAGAGTCTCAGGAGCACTTTGTACTGGAACATGCCGGGTTCCAGTAACCTGCACTTCATCTTCTTTTGTCCCAGAACCTAACCCGGGTGAGGAGCTGCTGGCGAGGATTCTGGCACCGGGTCAACAACATTTTTGGAGAAGCCACGGGGGTTGCTTCTCCCTTGGTTCGTCCTTGTCCTCTGTTTCTTCTATGTGTGCCTCCATTGGAGAAGGTTCTGTGGTTGCTGGAGGAGGGGATGCCGCGGGAGGAGACTCCGGGTCTTCTTCCATAAAAGCCCGGCACTGGAACAAAATAATGTCTTAGTTAAAAAGAATGGGACAGTGAAGTATAGGTATGGAAAAGATATGAGAAGTATTTCTAACCCGGTGTTGATCGGGAAATCCTCGGGTGTGCTAACACCATCCGAGGAAGAATCTGACAAACGAGATGGTTTAGGAACCCGGATCTTGCCAGCTAAAGGGAACTGTTTGCTGGGCGTCTTCTGGATGGATTTGGCCCAGCTTGATAAAGAGCGTTGAGGGATACCTGGGCTCAGGGAGGCTTCGCTTGTAGAAGACCGGGTTCGGCGTCTCTTGTTCGCCTCAGCCTCCTTCTCAGCCTCCTTTTCCTGTGGTTGTGCTTAAGTTTAAGATGAGTTCATCATGAAGATTGAGAAAAGAGAATGTGGTACCTTGGCAATGGTGGCCCGGGTCCTCTTCTGAGTTGGAGCTGCAGTAACTTGGGGACCCGGCGCTACGTCAGAAGCCGGGTCTGTGGGGCCTGGAATAAAATTTGCTGAGTTGTCAGTAGAGGTGTCCTTGTTGGGGACTTCGTTGTTAATCAGCTGGAGGAAGAGCCGGCCTACGGAGTCAAGCTCACCTTCTTCTTCTTGTTCATCGTCTTCACTTTCTGTGTCCTCTCCGTCAGGAGAGGATGTTGGGGTAAAATCCACGCTCCACCATTTGGAGTCCTGAGAAAAAGCAGTCACGTAAATAACAGTCTATGGATGAGTTTGCCGGGTTAAAGTAAACAAGATGGATTGAGTGTTAGTTTACCGTGGGGGGTTTGTTCTTGGCACTAAATGGGGCAAGCCCGTTCAGTGCAATGGCGTCTTTCTTCTCGCCAAGTAGTCTCTTGGCATTCTTCACAAGTTGATCATCAGTGAGCGTCATCTCTGAATAACGCATATTGTCTGTGGTTTCGTCAGTGTACTGGCAAATTAGCCGGGTCCTGATGCTGAGTGGCTGGATGAACCAACCGATCCAGCACTTGACCAGATCTGTTCCCTTGAGACCATGGGCGAGTAAAGCTCTGGCCCGGCGAAGAATGGGCTCGAGCTTGACCCGCTCGGCGTCATTTGCGTAACTGTTCATCTTGGCATCATATGTTAAACCCGAGTTTCGGAAAGCCGGGTAACGGGCATCTCAGATTCTGGAGAGGTGTCTTGGCAGTAAAAATAAGTGTTTTGCCACCCCTTAGGGTGGCTGGCTAGAAGGAGAGCCGGGAAATCGCACTCCCTTCGGCGCTGGATTGCAACTCCCCCATATGGAAGTACTTGATCCTTGCGGGAGGGGTTGCAGTAGAAAAACTCAAGGAACAACTCGAGGCTCGGAGCCATTTGCAAATAATCTTCGCAGAACACCACATAGTTACTGATGTTCAGCATGGAGTTGGGCGCGATATCTTGAGGCCTAAGGCCGTAGTACTTCAAGACCCGGCGGAAAAAACAGGGAACCCGGGGGGCGAAGGCCGCGCTGAACATGGTCGAGGAAAACCACCACTTCACCTTCCTTGGGGCTGGGGCGGATTTCTTCTCCAGCAGCACGCCATTGGATCTCATCCTTTGGAGGAAGCTCGCCGCAATTCACATATTCCTGCAGCATCAAGGTCGTCACTGTGGATTTGGTCCAGTTGACCTGAGTAGCAGCAGGGGCGGCGGAGCCAGATGCACCGGCGCTGGCGCTGTGGGGCTTCTTCGCGAGCTTCTTCGCCGCGCGGGGAGCTCCGGCCTTGGCTTTATCCTTCACCATGGCTGGGAAGCTTTGAGGTTCTCTGAGCGCAACAATGGAGGAAGTGAAACCCTAGTTCTAGATGTGGATACGCGGAGAAGGAAATGCGAAGTAAATTTGGACAAGATTCAAGTTGAAATCAGGTGCGGAGCACGGATGCATGGGATAAACGTACCTGTAGATCTTCTTGCAAGAGATTGAAGAGCTCGATTTGAGATTGGATGCGGCTGCTACAGTGCGCGCGCGAGGAAGAAGATGAACTCGGTGGGGAAAAATGACTGTGGTGTCTCCTGGCCTTCTATTTATAGGCGCAGTGAAAACCCTAGGGGTGTTGTGGTAAAAAGTGAAGAGATAAGGATCTTTGACTAAAAGTCAACGACAAACGGAATGAGATAATTACGGAGTATTAAATGATAAGATCGTGGTTAAGATGGATAAGGATGGATATTTGGGAGATAGTTTTCGCTAAGTGTTGAAAGTGAAACCCGGGCGTCGGAACCCGGCAAGTGTTAACCGGGTTACGGCGTGAACCGCCAAAGAAACTGGCCAAGTAAAGGAGAAGGGGCATGCTTTAATGTTAGACTTGTTATCTGTTGTCTTATGTTTCAGGTGATTAACCCAGCTGGCCAGGATACCAGCTCTGTTCAAAGAAGCAATATTCAAGAATAAGGAGTCGAGCATGCCAACCTGGCAACCAGGTTAATCTGGGGGCTACTGATGGGGGGATGATAACCCGGTAGGCCCATGAAGAGGGAAGCATGACCCGCCAGGCAGGAGGCCCGGCCAGGCCAGCTAACCATCAGCATGGGCCGGGTTATGTTGCTGGGCCAGAGGCTTTGGCGGTAACCCGGTTCAGGAAGGGAAGTTTCTAGAAGACCAGAGGCGGTTCGTGACTTGGAGGATACGAAGGCTAGAAGAGCTAGAATAGGATTCCGAGTCTGGGGGAGCCCGGGTTCGTATTGTAAAGTGCCAGGAGACCCGGTAGTCTATATAAACCGGTCCCTGAGCCCTAGTTGAGGGAGAACTTTACGATCCAAGCTTAGGCGAGAGAACCACCGAGAGAAACACCACAACCTTGTAACCAAGATCGAGATCCGGCTCTGTTGTCGTAGCCGGGTTATCGAGATCGAGATCAATAACAAGATAGCAGGAAGTAGGTCTTTATCTCCAATGGAGAGGCCGAACCTGGGTAAACCTTTTGTCCCTGCAATGCTAAACAATCTCCCAGACGCTAGTGTCGCCTTGCCCATCAACTCAAGCTACCCCAAAGTAGCATCTGCCGTGTCATCTACCCCACGACACATGGACTGGCCTGCCCACCCGCGCTGGACAAATCCATCATCCGGCGCCCCAGCAACAACCGTGGCAGCAGCGCGCAAGGCCTGCTCCGGCGCAAGGCCTGCTAGGTCCACGACCAGGCGCTCCATCTCAGGCATATGCTGCGTACACTGCAGCTCCAGGCTACACCAACACTCACGCTCCAGGCTACACCAACACGCAGCTGACTCGAGCACCATCAACTTTCAACATACAGCAACAGCAACAGCAACAGCTCGACCCCGCGCTCATCGCCGCCCTCAACAACATGCACTTCCCCAACCAAGAATGGTACATGGACTCTGGTGCTTCCTCCCATATGGCGTCCGATCCGGGTAATTTACAATCCATCACACCTTCCTCCTCTCACACAGTCACCGTCGGCAACGGCGCATCTCTTCCCATCACTCACATCGGCTCTCAGACACTTGCATCTCTCTCTAACCCTCTCTATCTCCGCAATATTCTTATCGTTCCTAATATTATAAAAAATCTTGTTTCCGTCCGACAGTTCACCACGGATAATAATTGTTCAATTGAATTTGATCCTTTTGGTTTTTCCGTGAAGGCTCTTCCCACCGGGACCGTGATTCTTCGATGCAATAGCGCCGACCTCTTTATCCTCTACACCAACCAGCACCCGCCGAAGCCCACATCATCGCCGCCTCCTCTTCACTTTGGCATCGTCGCCTCGGACATCCCGACAACCACACCATGTCACGTCTCCATAGCTCCAAGCATATTTCTTACAATAAGGGAGGGCCGTCCCTCTGTCATGCGTGTCAACTAGGCAAACATGTTAGGCCACCTTTTTATGCTTCCCAAACTTCTACAGTTCGACCATTTGAATTAATCCATTGTGATTTATGGACATCACCAATTCCTAGCGCCTCTGGTTTTTGTTATTATCTTATCATTGTCGATGATTTTACACACTATTTTTGGAGCTTTCCCACTTCGCAAAAAGTCTGACGTTTATGCCACTTTTGTCGCCTTTCATGCTTACGCTCGTACACAGTTTCATCTCTCTATTTCCGCCCTCCAATGTGACAACGGACGAGAATTTGACAATACAAAAATCAATACCTTCTGCACAACACACGGCATCTTGCTCCGCTTCTCATGTCCTTATACCTCCCAGCAAAATGCACCGCCGAGCGAGCCATACAGACGACTAATGATGTCATTCGCACCCTCCTATTTCAAGCATCTATGCCACCATCTCTTTGGGCAGAGGCTCTGCACACCGCGACCTACCTCATAAACATTCGGCCAACATCTGCACGAAAATTTTCCACACCTTACACCCTCTTGTTCGGCATTGCTCCGCCATACCACGATCTTCGCGTATTTGGTTGCCTTTGTTATCCTAACACTTCCTCCACTTCTCCTAACAAGCTTAGCGCACGATCAACTAGATGTGTCTTCCTTGGCTATCCTACACGTCACCGCGGGTACCGTTGTCTTGACCTTACGACCCGGCGCATTATCATCTCGCGGCACGTCGTTTTCGATGAAACTAATTTCCCGTACGCAAGTCCTCCACAACAGACACCACAACAACCTGTTGGTCTATTTGATTCACCAGCCCCTCTGTACACGCCTAGTCCAGTTGCTCATGTTCCATCGCCAGCCACTACCCATAATTCTTCTCTCCACGTACCAGCTCCCCAACCCGCTATTCATGCACCCGTTATGCATGGATTCTCCGGCCACAATCCCCCATGCAACCAGCCAGATCAACCCAGCTCTGCTCCTCACGCCTCTCCACCACCATACGAGACTCCCTCTGCCGGGTCTCTTTCATCTTCAGCCGAGCCAGCCTCTTCCGGCTCCCTGTCTCGCACACGTTCTACAGACGTTCAGCCTGGTCCGACCACATACCCAGCGCCACCACTACATCGTACACGCTCAGTCACCGGCCGGCTACCACCGCCCATTGATCGCCTTAATTTATCAGCCATCGTAGCCTCTCCCATACCACACAACTATCTTACTGCCCTACGTGACCCCTCTTGGCGACACGCAATTCAGGAAGAGTTCGACGCTCTCACACTCAACCAAACCTGGCAACTTGTTCCTCCCCTCCCGGTGCAAATATTGTTAGTGGTAAATGGGTCTTCCGTCATAAGTACAATCCTGATGGTTCTCTCTCTCGTCACAAAGCTCGTTGGGTTGTCCGCGGTTTTTCTCAACAACCCGGGATCGACTTCGACGAAACTTTTAGCCCCGTTGTCAAACCCGCCACCATTCGTATAGTTCTCTCTCTCGCTACATCACATTCATGGCCGATACATCAATTAGATGTTAAGAACGCATTTCTTCATGGGCATCTCGATGAAGTTGTTTATAGTCAACAACCATTAGGATTTGTCGATCCTCAACATCCCACTGACGTATGTCGTCTTCTCAAATCTCTTTATGCCCTTAAACAAGCACCTCATGCATGGTTTCAGCGTTTCACTGCCTTTGCACGAACCATCGGATTCATCGAGTCCAAGTCCGACGCCTCCCTATTTATTCTTCGCCGCAACAATGAACTAGCATATCTCCTCCTCTATGTCGATGATATAATTCTCACAGCTTCCACCACCACCCTACTTCAGTCCATCATCCAGTCTCTTAGCTCCGAATTTGCAATGAAAGATCTCGGCCTTCTCCACCATTTTCTCGGTATTTCTGTCACTCGAACCACCTCTGGTATCCATCTCTCCCAACGGCAGTATATTCTTGACATCCTCTCTCGCGCGGGTATGCGCGACTGTCATCCTGTTCAAACTCCTATCGACACCAAAGCCAAATTATCATCTTCTGTTGGTCCATCGGTGACCGATCCCTCTCTCTACCGGAGTCTCGCTGGAGCTCTCCAGTATGCCACGCTGACTCGTCCCGATATAGCTTACGCTGTACAACAAATTTGTCTTCATATGCACGACCCTAGAGAGCCCCACTTTCATCTTATCAAACGAATCCTACGTTATCTTAAGGGCACCCTTGATCATGGTCTCTTCCTACATGCTTCCTCTTCTCATTCCCTAACAGCCTACTCGGATGCCGATTGGGCCGGATGCCCGGACACCAGACGTTCAACGTCGGGGTTTTGCATGTACCTTGGTGATAATTTGATCTCATGGTCCTCGCGTCGCCAGACGACGGTGTCACGTTCCAGTGCAGAGGCGGAGTATAGAGCTGTTGCGACGGCAGTGGCCGAATCTTGCTGGGTTCGTCAATTATTGCAGGAGTTCCATCGACCCATTGACAGTGCTACGATTGTTTATTGTGACAATGTCAGTGCAGTATATCTTTCTGCCAATCCGGTTCAACATCGTCGCACGAAGCATATTGAGTTGGACATTCACTTCGTCCGTGAGAAGGTTGCCCTTGGTGCAGTTCGTGTTCTTCATGTGCCCTCATCCTTGCAGTTTGCGGATATTTTCACCAAAGGATTGCCGACAACATTATTTCATGAATTTCGGAACAGTCTTCACGTCGCTGCTCTCCCCAGTTCAGACTGCGGGGGCATGTTGGAGTATACGTATCCGGCCATATCCGGCTGGTCGAACGTATCGGGCCGTTTGTATTCTGTACCGGCTGCTGGATGATCTTGGCCTGCACGTCAAGTCAATAGCTAACTTGGGATGTAATCATAACTCTGATTTGTAACCTATATATATGTAATATAAGATCTGGACGAGGCGTGCAATCTGCAGCCCGTTCTATTCCAATTACAGTTATCTCGTATAAATGGCCTGAAAGGTAGCTACTGCTTCATTCATCCACGATTGATTTCACTATCTGCCCCTGCTGAGTAGTGACACGTGAAGAAATGTTAGTACCAACCACGAGTGAATTCACTGTCTGCCCCTGCTAAGTATTGACACGAGAAGAAGGTAGACCTAACTTCATTCAGCAGCCCCACACAAAAAAACTTCATTCATCAGTTCTATTTTTTTACTCACTCTTTTCTTAAATATAAGATGTTTTAGCTACTTCACATGTTGACTTGATGCGGACTGAAATGAGTGAACAAATACAGTAAAACGTGTCTAGATATATATGAATATAGAAAAATGCTAAATCATCTTACATTTAGAAACGGAGGGAGTAATAAATTGCTCCCACAAATATGTGGAGAAACTACAAGTGTTTGTTTTGTTTTGTTGAGAATCCAATATTTGTGGATCCATTTTAGCAAACCATGCATCGGACTATGTGTTTTTCTGTCTGAAATTGGCCATTTTATGTTCTGGGCCTGCCGGTCGTACGATTGTAACGATTCTGTGTGGATTGTACCATCCTAGGCTATAGACCCAGGATAACTCGCTGGCCTTGAGATGTCGCCCACACGGAAAGGCCGGCTAGAATAAGCATTCACTGCAGTTTGTTTTTTTTTTAGAGAGTACGCCAAAAGCGTACTTAAGTTTTATAGAAGAAGAATAATATGAGTTTACAAACCACCGCTAGCTTAACGAGTAGCGACAGGCACTCAACACCACACGCCCAAGGCTAAGCCTACTCTCGCGTCACATTTTCTCTCCCTCCCGCCCTAGCTTGATTCCAGAGTTTGAATTCATCAACAATTCTGTCAACCAGCACAGTCACCGTGAATTGCTGGCTTACATTATTAAAAAGCCTCGCGTTTCTTTGTTTCCAAAGACTCCAGGCGATCAGCACGACAAAAGTGTCAAAGCTCCTCTTATTGCTCTTGTCGAAAGGTTTTCTAGCTTCTAGCCACCAGCTCTGAAAGCCATCATCCTGCTCCGGCGTCTCGACCTGCACACCCGCAGCACGCATGCATCGGTACCAGACCTCCCTAGCATAGACACATTGCACCAGGACGTGTTCAATTGTGTCGGTCTCCTGAAGACATGTGAAACAGTCGCTCAGCTCGTCCTGGAGTCCATGCTTCAGGCGACGACACTGCAGTTTGTCAATGCCGAACAGTTAGCAAGAGACGTTCTATAAAAAAAAAGGTTAGCAAGAGACGACCTGAAAAGAGTCATTAGCTCATGTCTTTTCTTCCCATAAAAAAAAAGCTCATGTCTTTTCGCTCAGACGAGGCCAATCATTCTACCATTCTGCTCCACAATTTTCCTGCTGGTGATTCATGCACCAGGACCAGTGGTAGCAATGCGGAATTTATCGACAAACTGTTGAACTTTACGAAAGATTCCAAAGGAAGAGGATGCATTGTGCAGCAAGATGAAGCAACACAAGAAAAAATAGTAATATGGCACTGCTATGTTGGAAACATAGAGGGGTAGACAAGCAATCATCCGCAAATTGTCGTCATCACGCTTACTACATAATACCCAAGATGAAAATGCCATGAATAGGAAGTACAAATGTCAACCGCATTTTAGAAATGTATGCCAATATTCTGTTCTTTCACAGAAACATCATAAATGATGTCTGTCAGGAAATTTAGAAGGTTCAGTTATCAGTAAGTAAACAATGGACAGTAATATTCTTTCTATTAGGTTTAGTTTCTCTTGAGCAAGTTCATTCCATTGTGATGTTAATCATGTGGTGTGCTAACAATGAGTCCGTCAGAAAGGCGTACTTACAAATGCTTTTTCAGCAAACGAAATCTACTACTCCCTCCGTTTCTAATTATAAGATGTTTTAAATATTGCAATGTAGACTACATACGGATTAAAATGAGTGAATATAAACACCAAAACGCGTCAAGATGTGTACGAATCTGAGAAAATTGAGAAAGGGTAAATCGTCTTATATTTAGGATCAGAGGGAGTACTTTCTATTCAATTAAGTCCCCAGTGAACATTTGTAACATTCAGCTATGCAATCACCAGTCTGCCTCCTAAAATTCTTCTAGAATGGAACAATAGTTCGGGATGATACATTTGCGATGCATTTTTTAATCAAACCTGAAGTTTTTCTCTTTTAAAGTATGAGTTCAGAGACATCTGAATATGAACAACTCTAGACACTACAGTACGAATAAGCTAGCATCTCTGAAGAACCTCCTAAAGTTTGGAACTAACTGACCAATTTCACTATGAAGCAATAGGTCAAGCTCCATGAAGTTTCATCCATTGATGTTCTTATCTTTTTTTTTTCAGTATATCATATCTTTCACAAATATCTGTGTGCATACCCAAATTAGCATTTTTGTAGTACCATGATTTTAGTACTCCCTCCGATCCGTTTTAAGTGACGGAGAAAATGTACGTACGTAGCACAACGTCTTAGCTGAACTAGCGACAATTTTTTGGGATCACAGGGAGTAGAATTGTTTGAAGTGCACGAGTTTGATTAGAAACTCATGAAAAGGGTGTATATAGACATATGTTCACAAAAATATGCATTAACCTGACGTTGATCCGAATTACGGCGGTCATAGCTTGAAAGACAGCACAGCAAAACGATCCAAACTTTGAGGCTGCGTTCTCTGTATTCACACAAGTTTCAGGGAGACGGAGCAATATTAGCAGATGAATTTTCAGAGCAACTGGCGTTTGAACATTAATCTACCCATGGCTACAGTAAAATTCTATGCACAAACCTATAGCTCTGTACTACAGTATAAACTAGTGTTTCATCAAACAGAACATGAAAATTACTTGACAGTACACGAAATGGAAGGTAAGGTATCAGTGCGGCGGGTTCAGCGTGGTGCCATTACTCTGGAAGATTAGCAACCTAAGCTGGGAGCCATCCAAGGTGACATCCCTGGCATCCACGACGCGCGACCTCTTGAAGAGCGCGGCGACGGCGGCGGGATCCAGCTGCCGGTGGACGGCGAGCACGATGGCGCCGTCTACGCTGATAGATCGCTCGGCCTCAGCGGCGAAGCGAGACGGGAAGAGTGCGCCGGAGAACGCCGCCGGGTCGTCGGAGAGGACGAGGTCGAAGGCGCCGTCGAGGAAGGGGAGGCGATGGGCGTCGGCGCGACGGACGAGCGGCGGGAAGTCAACGAGGTCGATCCCTGTGACGTCGCTCACTCCCGCGGCGTGGAGCGCGTCGACGGCGTTGCCGGCGCCGGCGGCGAGGCAGAGGACGCGGGAGGAGGCGGCGAGGAGGCGGAGGCCGCGAAGCGGGGGGAAGACGGAGGTGGCTAACGAGGTGGAGCGGTGGCGCCAGCGGGAGGAGGAGCGGAGCTTTGCGAGCCGGCGGTCCGGGGGGAGGACGCGCCGCGAGGCGGCATCGCAGGAGGTGCTGGGGAAAGAGGCGAGGGAGAGTGTGAGGGAATGGGAGTGGGATTTGGGGAAGCAGGAGGTGGAGGTGTGGCGGAAGAGGTAGACGAGAAAGATTGTGGCCGCGGCGGCGAGTGCGATGGAAACGCGGCTACCCAGCCGCTGGACTCGCCGGTCCATCGCCGGCGGCGAGTGCGCGGTGGAATCAGCCATTGGGTCAACGTTTGGATCGTGCTTGTCACGGGCTGATTTTTTTTTTGATCAGTCACGGGCTGATCGAACTTGGGTTTTGTGAAGCTTGTTGGCCCATAGCTTCGGCCTTGGACCGAATAGACTTGCCCAACGAATAAAGATCCAAAAAGCACGGCCTTTTTTAGATCATCATTCGATCCAAAAAAAAAAACTATTGACAGTTGGGCAGACACGGGAGAATATTTTTTTGGCATAAAAAATACTAGAAAATATGTATAATATGGTAAAATAGACCAGGCTGTGTAGATTTAATAGTCTGAGTAAAAAAAATAGAAGACAAAATATGAGTCTCTTTATGAGTGGTTATGGAAACTTGAGACTCAAGAGGGTCTTTGGCAAATAATTGTTAAGCCAAAGTATTTGAGGGGGAAATATCACTTCTCTGAAATCTATAGCAAATGATTCTCTTAGTTGTGGGTAGAAAAATCGTTATGGGGTGTGGTGGTATAAGCATATTTTGGAAGGATCCTATTGTGGGTAATTTACCATTTTGTGAGAAGTTTCCTATGCTTTTTGATATTTGCGAGGAATAAAATTGTACCGTAAGAGTCTAAGAAAAACCTGTATTTTTTCTTTTAGGAAAAAATCTTGTTGGTGAGCTTTAGCCTCAGTGGAACACCATTTGTGAATTGTCAGATATGCCAACGTTAGGTTGTCCTGATTACTCTTTGTTCTTTAACAAAAAAGGAAAGTTTTCCACAATATCTACTTAACAATACCTTGATAAAAACGTTGATGTTCCCTAAAAAAGTTGACTATCGACACCAAATGGGATTTGGTCTGCTAAACAACGTGTGAAAATAAAAAATAAGAAATATGTGGCACCTTTTCCATAATGTTGTTTTAACTAGAGATAATATGCGGCAACGACATTTGCCTGTTCCCCTTTATGTTTCTGAATGTTGAATTCGCGGATCACCCCCTTTTATTTGCCATATAGCAAAATGTGTGTCGGGGACTTTGGTTCAAGATATAGGCATGAATTTGTGCCTAACTATTTATGGGAAGCTTTTATTTGGTTTCAGTCTTTTCTGCCGAATGGGGACAAATATTTCATGGTGGGAATTGCTGCTATTTGTGGGCTATTTGAGACCCTTGCCGCGCCACATTCATTCGATGTCGCGCCACCTTTGATCCACCTCCACTGGCGATAGAGGGACATTTTCCCTCGAAACCAAAATCAGATCGATCGGGCTGGACGACTCCCACCTTAAACCGCCTCACAGAACACCTACTAAGCTGCATCGAATTTCATTTGGAGATGACGTTCTTGCTAGATCTTCGGCGCAACAACCACAACATGTTGCACCGTAACTATCTTGTGAAGCCCGCTATCCCAACTGACAGGCCAAGACCCCTAAATAGGGGACAATGGTGAGGGAGCACGTACGTGGAAGTTGTATCTATAGTCTAGCCAGTGAGAAACCGCCAAATTTGGGCGTCTCTGAGATAGATCTAGCGCCACCTTGTCCTAGCAGTACTCTGCCTCCAACCACCGGCCATCACGGCCGCTCTCGTCGGTGCATTGCATTGCCTGCTTCCATCGTGATCGCGCCACTCACCGATGCTGCGAGGAGGTCGTTGCCCCAATTTCCAACATCCTTCCTGCAAACGAGAAAAGCCTCCTGTCCACCTTCATTAGCATCGCGCGGGTTGCCAAAGGCCACCTCTGACAGCAACGAGAGTGAAGAAAGGGGAGGAAGGTGTGGCAGTGTGTTAGACAATACACGAAACCTCATCCTATAGAATAAATAACAAAATTGAATCCTGATCCATGACCACTTGAACTGACATGTTTAGTTTGTATATCCACTTCCCCAACTACTCCCCCTGTTCCAAATTATAAGCTTTTCTAGTTATTCTTAATCCGTACGTATATAGACATATTTTAGTGTGTTGATTCACTCATATGAATAGAAAATTAATACTGTAATACTCATACTCCCTCCGTTCCTTAAATTAAGGCGTATTATTTTTTTCAAAAGTCAAACAATGTATTTGACCAAAGTTTTAGAAAAAATGACCAACGACTACAATAATATATGGACATCATATAAAATATATTTCACGGTATTGATTTGGTATTATAAATGTTAATACTTTTTCATAAAATTTGGTCAAAATTTCACACTAATTGACTTTTGAAAAAAAATATACATCTTACTTTTAGGAACGGAGGTAGTATTTAGGAATGGAGCAGTAGGATGTATGCGTGAACCCTTGTGTTGCCAATGGTGCATGAACAATAAAGAAGACGGTTTCTTTTTTTTTGAGGAGGATCCGATCTCATAAAACAGGTAGCCCAGTACATATTACAGACAGGTCCAGAACGAAAAAGAAAAAACAACAAGGACCAGGAAATATGCAACGAGCACCCTAAGCTACCGAGAAGAAACACGATCAGACCCAAAGCCGCCGCGCGCCCGAACCTAGGCCTCGCCGGAGTCGCCGTACCACCTGCCGCCGGAGAGCGAGCACCTCCACGCTTTGTAGAAGACCGCTTGAGCCGTCCGCCGCCCCGCGACGGAACCGAAGCCGTTGAACACGCTCGGCCACAGCACCGGCTCCCCGGAACCACCTTTCTTCCCGCCGACTCGACGCCGCCCAGGCCAACCTCCAACTGCGCCGCACAACTTCCCGACGTCCACTCCCCTCGCCACCACGGCCGCCGGAGCAGAAAAACCATCGGAGAAGACCACCTGCAACACCACCTCCAAAACCAGGACGCCCACAACCACCTCCTTCCCCCCTCACCGCCACGGTCGGCCGGAGAAGAAAGGGCAGAGGAACGCACCTGCCTGCACAGACCCCAGCTCCTCCACAGCAGACACCCTGTACGCCGCGGAGCAAATCCCCCATCCCGGCCACCACTTTCGCCACCGAGGCGGGGAGATCGAGCAGGATCAAGAGCAGCACAACGCCATTGACAGCACCTTCCACATAAAACAGAGAAGCAGTCATCGCCGCTTCGCTCCACTCCCCCGCCTCCACGGCCGGCCAAGAGAAGCTCAGCGAACCCACGCCCACTGTTCAGAGGAAGGCTCCTAAGAGGCCCTTTATTGATGGAGTCGCCGGCAGCAGATCTGCCCCTCACCTCCGTCTCCGACCACCGGAGCACCACAAGGAGCGAGACTACCACCAGCCAGCAGAAGATCTCGGCCCGGAGACCTCGCCGCCACCTCCCGGCATGACGCCGAACACCGGCATATAGCCGACAACACCAACTAAACCTACCACTACCTACAGCTACTCCGGCGTCTCTCCTTCCCCGCCTCCCACCGGCTACTCCGGCGAGAAGGGTTCGGGATTGACCCGGTCTCTCACGGGCGACTCTCAAAGCTGAGGGGGAGGGGAGAGGCGAGAGGGGAAAGTTTACAGAGACTATCTCCGGTTAGAGCTTACTGTAACAGAAGTATAAAGAAGACGGTTTCGGTGTCATGTCATTTCTGATCCTTTCTGAGCTACATAACCAACCTAAAACTACTCTCTTTGACAATGTTGTGTCATGGTTACATGCATTCCTAACAGGAGTTTTAGTCAGTAATGGTGAAATTGGAGTAAGCTATCTCTAGTTTGGGGCCCAAGCAGTCGTGAACACGGCCGCATGCCCCTTCCACGTGAGCACCAGCATGTCCTCCTCCCGCTTCACGCCCCACCCGGTCGCGTGCTCGCTCAGCAGCTGCCGCACCTCGGCCACCTCCTCCTCCCCGAACCCCACGCCGCCGAACCCTTTCCGCCGCATCCTCTCCGCCAGCCTCGCACCAGACTCGGACCTCTCACCGCCGTCAGCGCCGACGACGCTCTCGATCTTCTGGCCGACGGCCGCCTCGTGCTCCAGCCTCCGCGGGCTGTCCCTGGGCGCGGACGTGTCCAGCGCGTCGAACATGATCCAGTGGAAGTTGAAGCAGCCGGCGATGCGCGTCGCCAGGCTCGGCGAGTCCAGGTCGGCGTCCTCGTCGGTCACGGTGACCAGGCACGGGTCCAGCGCCCGGACCGCGTCCATGAAGCCGTCCCTCGAGTACGGCGCCACGTGCCGGAGCCAACTCTGGCAGTTGACGACGAGCGCTTTACCGTCCCTTAGTCCCAGCGCCAGCGGGTCGGAGAGGACGGAGGCGAGCTCTTCGCTAAGTTTCAGTGGCTTCCCCACAGATGGAGATGACGCCGTGGTCGTACTCTTGTCGACGACGTTGAACTCAAGATGCACGTCTTTGGACTTGGCAAAGTTGGCAAGCCGGGTGCCCAACTCCTCGTCAGACACGCCGAGCAGCGGCGGCACGGCTGGGCGGACGGACGGGACCGTGATGCGGAGCGCCGGCGGGCCCCCGGGCCGCTTGGACAGCGCGTCGATGAGCGTTGGCCACTGCATGCACCGCGTGACGCCGAGGTCGACGACGTGCACTGCGGCCTTGCCGGCCACGGCCCGGAGGATCGCCCCGTTGGAGGCCGTGAAGCCGAACCGGTGCCACGGCATGAGGTCCACGTAGTCGGCGAGGTCCGTGACGGACATGGCCCGTCGTCCCAGCAGCGGCGCCCCCGCGCTTTCGACTCCGCGCGGGGAGCCGCACGTCCGGCAGGCGCGTGCGACGAGACCGCGGAGCAGCGACGAGGTTAGCCGCTGGTTGGGGTCCCCCTGCGCGGAGGCGATGTTGTTGAGCACCCACATGGCCTGCTGCGCCAGCGTCACGTCGTTGGACTCCAGCGCGGCGGCGCAGTGGAGGAGCAGCTGCTGGATGCGGGGGCCGTCGACGAGGGCGCCGGAGAAGGAGAAGCACAGCGAGCTCTGCGCCCTGATCGGCTCGCTGCTCCGTAGCTCCTGCTCCATACTGACTGACGTGGCTTGTGTAGTGACACACTGACACTACTGTGTACGGAGTACAAGATTTTGGACAAAGGAGCTGCTAGGATTGGTACACTTGTCTGCCTACGATTGGGCAGCTTGTGATCATTTTGTGCAAGAGTTTGGTTACTTTCGATGAGGTATGAGAGCTGCAATACGTAGAGGACTAATTGCTACAAGAGCTTCATGTAGGTTGTTTTGGTTTGCCTGTTGGAGTGGCTTGGCCTATATATAGGACCACCGTGAATTGTGAAAGATCCTCTCTTCGTTTCCATGGAGAGGAATTGGATCACATTCTTGACTCTTTCAATGGGTGAAAGGACAATGTAGATATAATTCTTATTTCCTAACGCCTCGATTTGTCTGATTGTGTCTTGAGTTATAGAATATGAATCTGGGGGCGCACAATTGGTTCCAAGCTCTTCCCATCAATTCCCTCGTCGAAATCTTCTTCTCAACAATTCTGTTTTCCAAGAACACTCTTCTCAGCAATGAATTCCACTTTTATAGAGTCATTTTAACAATTCCTCCCAAAAGAGTAACAATTGATAGTTTTCTCCTAAATGGAGCTTCTTAACTAGGATTGGTAAGCTTAGAGATTAAGCTTGCAAAACTTCGCTAAGCGTGGCAAAACTTAACCTCACTCCAACCGAACAGGTCTTAAACTTCCTCGGTTATCTGCAGAACAGTCTGTGAACACTCTACAAGACAATGGAATAAATAGTTCAGGCTTCAGACATGTATCTTTCGTCAGGCTTCCCGTTTGTACAAGCCAGCTTGATTAGCACCTGCATTACGTACAGTTGGCGTAATATTCGCTAACTGCGGCGCCTGAAGATTAATCAATCCCAACAAGAAGGCGACCACGGAAGCAGCCATGGCCGCCCAGACTCTCCTGTCCGTCAGAGAACGCGGCCAAAGTTCATAGCAAAAAATACATCGGTTTTGTCGCTCTTTGCGGCTACATTTCTCTATCTCACAGAGGCGGACCGTCCTAGAACAGACCAAGGCAGGCAGGAGAACAATCCACGTGTGAGAGCATCTGATGGGGATTTAAGAAGCTATTGCTGTCGCTCTCGAGACCAAATTAGGGGCATGTTTGTTTCCCTGCTTTGGCGTATCGTTGTATTATCTCGTTGATTTTGACGAACGGTAGGTCGGAGAAGAATGCAAAGAGGCGTGCGGTTTGGCTCCGGCTGAGCCATGCGTAATCTAATCTGTCACTTATCACTCAATGTTTGTCGAAGGAACCGTGCACCAGCAAACTACCGCAACGACTACTGATGTGGAAAGGATAGCCAAATAAAAAATGCGACTTATGGGTTAGAGAGCCCTCCAAACAATTTAATAGATTTTTTTTGGATGTGTAAAAATGAGAGAGCAGGCGCTGGCACTTGAAGTCAGAATCTGGCGGGCAAGGTAGGTATCAGCACCTCCTAAGCATCCAGGTAATGCCCCTGATAGTGGTATTTGTAACTTAGCGGAAAATCATGTACGAGTCAATGAGTGGTAGGAAATGGTGAAAAAGTTTATACATGTTAAGGACACACCACTTCCACAGATCAGTCAATTTAAGGCGCCCAATCGCATACGATATTGTAAAAATTGTAACTAATTCTCATCGTATACCCTTCGGAAAAATTGATGTTTGGTAATGGTACACAGTTAAAGTAAAAAAAAAAGGTTCACGAGGCAAAGGCACATGGTTTTTGAAAAAAAATGTAATCACATAATTTTTCTTAATAAACCGTGTATGATGCACCACTAAAAAATTCATAATAATGGATCCATTATTAGCACAAAATAATCTAGTACCATAATAAACAATAGTGCCAAATGAGTTTTCAATTTATTAGCTTAAAAATGTCCAAAAGGTTTCTGCGAAGCATTGCACACGGTTTAAGGGACAATCGCACGCGATTTTTATGGAAAAAGGTGTAGATGTAAACGGCAATCACACATGTTTTTTTAAAGTGCAATGCACCGTAAAATGAAATTCAGCATAGTAGGTTCATTTCTAGCAAAAAGGTGCATTAAATTAAAATAAACAACATTTCAAAGCTCCTTTTCAAATTATTTGTAAAAAAATAAAACTTTCTATATAATAAGTGGCAAAATAAGGTTTTTGTGAAGCGTGTACAAAAAATATTATGTAAAATTGGTCCCAACTTTAATAACATAAACTAGAGATTTTCTGCAAGTCTCGTGCCATATAAATTTGATCATTTGCCTCAACTGAAACGATTTAAAACTATGACATGAATAGTGGTTCGCTCATGTGACAACCTAGTTAGCATAGAATATAAAAAAAAACTTAAAGTAAAAAAATGAATCTTTTTAAAACTCAACTATTTCGAAGCAAATATCAGTTAAAACATTAATATTTCAACAAAACTGTTTAGGAATTTTAAAAAATAGTTCATCAATAAGTATCCCTACAAGTTTTAGAAACTTAAATACTCTGGAAAATGTTGTGAAAACAGCATAAAATTTAGAAGAAACATGCGCAAGTTTGAAAAACACTTGGAAGTATCACCAAATCTATAGTTTTTCCAAAATTAACTAAAATCCATATTTTTAGAATATTATGCATTTGAAATTCCTAAATTATTTAAACTTAAAATTCTTGCTTTCCTAACCTTTGCTGTTGTTTCTGATTTCCACCAAATTAGCTGTTTTTATTGATTTTTTGTGCTAAATGGCCTGACATGTGTGTCAAACAGCCGCCACATCACCATTAAACTTGCTTTTAGTGGAGCAAGAAATTAAATTTAGATGGTTTTGATACTCGAGGATCCAAGAATTTCTGGTACTACAGTTAAGGGACCAAACATTTGCAATAACTGAGGGACCGAACTGGAATATTTCATAATCTATAATAAGAGTACTAAAAATAATTATGCATATGTCTCGATCGTGAGTATTCTCCATAAAAAGCAGGGTTTATTTTACATCAATTTAAAGCAAATCATTGCTTGAAATCATGGAATATCATCTGGACAACGTTCTTCTGTGCAGAATAATCACTAGAGGATCTCAAAGAGCCAACTTCAGCCAACCCCTGCAGCTTTCGTCACAGCTCCGATGCCGATGTGCCCACTGAAGAAGATAAAGGGGTGACTACAGATGGAGTTACATGGTGCCGAAAGAAAAGGAAGAATCCGCCTTTCAGATGTCGCGAATGCATATATATTCCTCTAATCAGGAATCATATCGATGCCCATTCGATCGACGACCGAAACTGACATCGACGCGTCAGTATGTTCACACTACTCCTAATTAGCCATTTAACACGGTAACACCGGAGTGAGTGAACTGAAGAACAATATTACATTTGATTCGTAACATGCGATAGATAGGTAATCCATCTTTGGTCCTTTTGCTGCATATCTTTTCGAATTTTCTACCAAGATTACGCCGTCTTTTCAGTCTCCATCAACTGTTCAGAAGAATAACTTGTTCCCCCGGCAAATTTGATCCTCCGGTTAATCCAATCCATTTGCTAAGAATGTTGATCGATCCAGTCCAGTTGCGCTTGACGTCGAGGTTCCGATTCTTTCAGGCGGCGATGGCTTGGTCGCCGCTCCTCTTGGGCACCCTTATCTCCAGCGACCCGTCGCCGTCGTTGACGTAGGCCTCCACCCTGGTCCCGTCCGCGTCCTCCGGCAGCTCCACGCGCCGCACGAAGCCGTGCTCCCACCACCGGCCGGCGCGCCAGTCCCGGCCGTCCGCCGGCGGCGCACGCCACAGCCCGGTCACGTCCACCACCCGCGCGCCGTCGCCGCTAACCTCCACGTCGCACTTCCTTCCACCTGATGATGATCAAGAAACTGAAATTTAGTGCTGGATACTGCACGAGTACTATGTGTTTATGATAATGCAAGTGTGCCTTGGCTTTCTCGGTTTTTACAATCGTGTGGTACAATATTTCGCTCGCTTTTCTGTAACTAGTGTGCATGGTGCGCCACGCCCACACGCAGACGCAACGAATATTTGTCTGAAGACGTAAAGCAACGGGGGCAGAAGGCTGCACGTGACCATGACCATAGTGCTGTGGAAAAGCTAGGAAACGCATCGCAGCACGGCAACTAGTTTAATCAGACATCTGATGATGTATTCAGAGAAAACGCGGCTAAATCAGGAATGCACTCGGTGCAGAGGTCAGGCCATCCATTTTTACTACGGCGAATCTATGCTAAAAACTGTTGCATCGCACGTTCTAGTAACTTGTAATCGGCAGCTATGGGTGCATGTCGTAATGTTTTTCTTTCGATTGTTCGAACGATGTATGGAATCTCAAGTTTCAGTCTGAAGTTTGGGCAATTTGCACAAGCATCTCACAGCACTATCGTGACTGCAGTGTTGCAGAACTAGTGGAAATCAAAGATGGAGAAATTGAGCTGCAAAATCTAGCACACGTAGAACCAATCGATCGATCGGCCGCCCTGTGTGCGTGCGTACGTACCTGGTATGTCGGCCCTGAGGTAGTACTCGGAGTCGGTCTCGGCCCAGTCGACGGTGGTCCTGGCGCCGCGGCGGAGCGTGGCGAGCAACACCTCAGCCTCGAACTCCCACAGCGGGAAGGCGTCGGCCGGGTCGAAGAACTTGCCGAACAGGTAGGGGCTGAGCAGGGACCCCTCCGCGAACACGGCCTTCGCCGCCGCGTCGGCGGCGGGGGAGTGTATGAACGCCGTGAAGGTGTTCTCCAGCAGCGACATGCACCACTTGGGCGCCGCAGCGCCGTCAGCCTGCTTCCGGACATCGATCGCCCGCCGCGGCGGCATTGCTGACTGGGTGTGCAGACTGCAGAGGTAATTGGCAGAGGGGCTGGAAGAAGGTGAGATCCTATATAGCGGGGTGGTGGGGAAGGTGATGGTGGGGTTGGCCTTTGCCGAAAGCAGCGGATGGGAGGCGCGATTCCGTTTGGGATTGGCTGCCTGTCTTTTGAGATGTGATTCCCGCCTTTTTCTTGCCCTCGGGATTTCTCTCTCTTTTTTTAGATAGAGGAAAAGAAGCTCTCGAGATTTTTCTATAGGTAATACATTTTTTTTAGATAAAAGGAATATATTAATATAAAAAAATATCAATTACACCCAGTCTCTGCAACAACATAACGTCAAGATCTAGTCGAGACATTAAGGATGCACACAGCCAATAAAAAGAAAAAAGAAAAAGAAAAAAACACCCGCCGAACAGATCAGCGAAGCAACAGAAACTACCACCACCAAAGGCCACACCCGGACTACAAAAAAGGTTCTCCAAAACGACGCCTCCAAGAAGGGAACCGTGTACAAACACATTCGTCGCTCTGATCATGGATCAAGGGTTTTCATCCTGAAGAAAGTCCGACTAAATTCCAGACAATGCCTTCAACAAGGAGACGAACAATGATCCGTCATTGCCAGGTACAACCAGTCAAGGTCAGACCTAGGGTTTTCACCCTGGAAGTCGAAACTTTGTGCCCAAAAAACACCACCTAGAAGAAGTCCTCCAGTATTGCCGCCCCCGCTTGCCAAGACTGCTGCAAAACACCGATCATCCAGTTCACTATCTTCACAACATCCAGATTCGCCTCCATCATCACTTCATCATGACTTGTAATCTCGAACTCGACATTAGCCATCGAGATCCACTACAGCGTAGCAAAGTCTGTGGTAGTAAAAAATGGCCTAGAGGGTTAGTGACAAGTGATACGTCCAAAACGTATCTACTTTTCCGAACACTTTTGCTATTGTTTTTCCTCTAATTTGTGTGATTTGAATGCAACTAACACGGACTAACGCTGTTTTCAGCAGAATTGCCTTGGTGTCTCGTTTTTGTGCAGAAAGTCAAAGTTTCAGGAAAATTCCAGAAAAATTCCAGAAATTCTATTTTTCCAGAAGACCCACGGAGCCAGAAGACGAAGCGAAGAGGGTGCACAGGGGCACCACACGCACCCAGGGCGCGGTGGCCCTTGCCGCGCCCAGGGGTGGTGTGGCCACCCTGTGTGGCCCCCGACGCTCCCCTTTGGACTACTTAAAGCCTCTGACCTAAAAACTTCGGGGGATCGACGCTTTTTCCAGAAACCTTCCAGAGCTCCGCCGCCATCGAAAACCCTATTTCGGGGATCAGAAACTCCGTTCTGGCACCCTGCCGGGACGGGGAATTGGAGGAGATCATCGCCATCATCATCACCGCCACCTCTCCATCGACCATCCATGACTCCCCCATCCATGTGTGAGTAATTCCCCGCTGTAGGCTGAGGGGATGGTAGGGATTGGATGAGATCATTCATGTAATAGTTGTGAGATTTGTTAGGGCATGGTGCCTAGTATCCATCGGTAGTGCTTATTGTCATTGTTGCAACTTATTATGCTTAATGCTTGTCACTTAGGGCCCGAGTGCCATGATCTCAGATCTGAACATGTTATTGAATCATGATGATAATTATTGTTTTGGATCATATCTATAAGTTGTATACACACGTCACTGTCCGGAACCCGAGGCCCCAAAGTGACAGAAATTGGGATAACCGGAGGGGATGGTTGCGACGTGAGGATCACATGTGTTCACGGAGTGTTAATGCTTTGCTCCGGTGCTTTATTAAAAGGAGCACCTTAATTACCAGTAGTTTCCCTTGAGGCCCCGCTGCAAACGGGCTGGTAGGACAAAAGATGTTGTGCAAGTTTCTCATTGCGAGCACGTACGACTAAATACGGAACACATGCCTATGATTGATTATTACTTGGATACCTTATTATTTATCTGCAATTGCCCTATGTATGACTATTTCATGAATTATCTTATCCATGCAACGCCCGTTCATCCATCCCTATGCCTACAGTATTTTAATCCTGCTGTCTACTGCAATTATTACTGCTGTCTTTATTTTACTGCTGCTATTATTTCACTACTGCTACTGTCATAAAACTGTTGCTACTGATAAACTGTGTCGAGCAAGTCTACTTCCAGGTGCAGCTGAACTGACAAATCATCTGTCAAGGCTTATAAATATTCTTTGGCTCCCCTTGTGTCGAATCAATAAATTTGGGTTTTACTTCCCTCGAAGACTGTTGCGATCCCCTATACTTGTGGGTCATCAAGACTATTTTCTGGCGCCGTTGCCGGGGAGCATAGCTCTATTTATAAGCTCACCAGGGAGTCATACTGCTCGCTGCAATTCATTCATCATGGGTAAACCTCGTGATGATAAGGTTCGCATATTGCCATCCACTACAAGGAGAGGTACAACTCTGAACACTTCTGCTGCTCTTGATTCACCGTCTGTTATAAGTCAACTTGTCACACCACCACATGCACATGCTTCACGTGCTGCTACTTCTGCTGAATCTGAGAATGTTTCTGATGAATTTGATGATGCTTCTACTGTGCTTGATGAAAGAGGTTCACTAGGTCCTTTTCTAGATGCTACAATTGCTAAATCTAAACAACTTGAAAATACTGAAACACCTAATGAAACTCCTGTTACACCTGCTTATTCACCTGAAACGAGAGAAACTACTAGTGATGATCTTGAGGAAACTTATGTTGAACTTGATGATGACTTTATTGATGAATGCATGAATTGTGATACCTCTAAAGATGTTAATGCTATTAAAAATCTTCTTCAAAGACGTGCTGTCAACTATAAACTTTCTCCTGATGCTAAATTCGCTACATCTCCCATAAATATAAAAGATAAAGATTATGATTTCTCTGTGGACTTGTCTTTTATAACTATTGCTGAGAAAGAACCTTTTCGAGGAACTGAAAATGAAAGTGCTGTAGAACATATGAACACTCTCTCTACTCTGAGTAGTTTGTTTTCTGATGATATTAAGAAACGCAGTTACTTTGTTACTAAAATTTTCCCTTTCTCATTGAAAGATGAAGCTAAAACTTGGTTTAATGATTTATCTCCTGGATCTATTGAGAGCCCGATGGGTTTAGTCAATGCTTTCTTTCAGAAATATTTTCCTGCTAGTGCTCAACATGCTGCTTTACAGAAAATCTTTAACTTTAAGCAAAATGAGGGAGAGAAAATGCCTGAATCTTGGGCAAGGTTTTGTTCTTTACTTAGAGCTCGGCCTGGACATCAACTAGCTAAAAATGAACTTCTTGATATATTTTATAATGGACTAACTGTTGAATCTAGGACATACCTGGATAGTTGTGCTGGTTGTGTTTTCAGGAAAAGAACTCCAGATGAAGCCGAGGAATTATTGGCTAAGATAAGCCAAAATCATGATGATTGGACCCTGCCTGAACCAACTCCGGTACCTACGCCGAGGAAAAGAGGAGTAATTGAATTGAATGATGAAGAAATGAGAGAAGCCAAGAAATCTCTTAAGGAGAAAGGTATTAAATCTGAAGATGTGAAAAATCTTCCACCTATAGAAGAATTGTGTAAGCCAATTCCTCACTCATCTACAGTTGAGGTACACTCTCTCCAACGCTTTGATGATAGAGATATCCCTTATTCTAAACCTCCTGATCAATGCTTAGATGAGTTTGATAATTTCATTGTTAAGCAAAACAATTTCAATAGGAGAATAGAAAATAGCTTCATAAAGAATTCTCATGTCATTAATCATTTGCATGATGTTTTGGAAAGAACTTCTAATGATGTTAAAATACTCATTAAACATTTTCGTATGGTTCAAACTCAAATTGAGCAATTGACTAAAGTGCAAAAAGATTTGCTAGATAATGCTTCTAGAGAAAATGATAAACATGCTTTTGGTATAGCAACTAGAGGTGGTGCTTCCACTCAGGATCCTTTGTATCCTGAGGGACATCCTAAAAGAATTGAGCAAGATTCTCAACTAGTTAATGAAACTACTACTCCTTCTAAGAAAAAGAAGAAGAAACATAAACATGTTGAGGAATCTCCTGAACCTATTAAAGACAATGAGCATGTTAATAATCCAAATAGTATATCTATCTCTGATGCTGAAACTGAGAGTGGTAATGAACATGCTAATGATAAAGATAAGAATGATGCTTCTGATAAAGAGGAAAGTGAAGAGGAACCTGAAAAGCATTCTAAAAACAAAAAGTACACTAAAGAAGATTTTCTTGCTAAGAAACATGGTAATGAAAGAGAACCTTGGGTGCAAAAACAAATGCCTTTTCCTACTAAGAAACTCAAATCTAAGGAAGAAGAACATTATAACAAATTTTGTGAATGGATGAAACCTTTGTTTTTGCAAATTCCTTTGACTGATGCTATTAAGTTACCTCCCTATTCAAAGTACATGAAAGATATTGTCTCTAACAAGAGAAAGATTCCTAATGAAGAGATTTCTACCATGCTTGCTAATTATTCTTTCAATGGTAAGGTTCCAAAGAAGCTTGGAGATCCAGGTATACCAACTATTCCTTGCTCAATCAAAAATAACTATGTTAGAACTGCCTTATGTGATTTAGGTGCAGGGGTGAGTGTTATGCCTTTTTCTCTTTACAAGAGACTTTACTTGGAAAAATTGATACCAACTGATATATCTTTGCAAATGGCTGATAAATCTACTGCTGTTCCTGTTGGTATATGTGAAGATGTTCCTGTTCAAGTGGCTAATAATTGCTTGATATTAACTGATTTTGTTGTGCTTGAAATGCCTGAAGATGATAATATGTCTATTATTCTTGGAAGACCTTTTCTTAACACTGCAGGGGCTGTTATTGATTGCAACAAAGGAAAAGTAACTTTCCATGTTAATGACAAAGAGCATACTGTTTATTTTCCCAAGAAGCTGGACAAGATATTTGGAGTTAATACAATTACCAATATTAAAAGTATCAAAGTGGGAAGTATTGATTGCCCTATATATGAACCTCATGAAGAACTTCAATATCTTATGATTGGATCTATAGCTATACCATTTAAGGTAACATAATTGTTCAATGTGGTTTAATTCTTTTATGTCATATAAAATGTATTTGGTGGCAAGACTTGATCAACCTTGTTAACAAATATGTTTTACATGCATAAAATTGCTAAACAACATTTTTCTTTCTCACCTTTGTTTTTACCTACTGTTTTGCTACTGTAATTTGCAAAGTTAAGTAATGCTTGGTCTTTACATAAATTCATTTTGTCTAGTTTTCATTGTTTAAAGCACCCAGAAAATGTCAGAAATAAAAGTTTTCAAAAAATTCTGAAAAAATTCTACAAGTCCTAGTTTTTAAAAGGAACGTGGGAGTACCAGAGGATGACCAGGGGGACCCACCAGGCCACCACACGCCCCACGGCGCGGTGGAGGGCAGGCCGCGCCCTGCCCTGGTGTGGGGTCCACCTGGCCCTCCACTCACTCATCTCTCTCCCACTCCTCTCTCTCCCGACCAAACACACCACCATTGCTCAAACTCGTGTTCTTGCTGCTCTTGCTCGAGATTTTTCGATCTACTTGCTCAGCCCATCTTTGCTGCTGAAATTTGGATCAATTGCTCTCCGGTATGTGACTCCTCCGATTATCCAAATAGAATTTTGTTTAGTTGCTTATATCTTTGGCATTTTGGTACTGTAGGTGACATGTTATTAGAGCTTGCATGCTTGTTCTTGTTTAGATTAACTAGTTTTGATGCATGTTTAGTCCTCTAGCAAGTCTCCCTAGTGTTTCCCTTGAATTAATCACTCTAAAATCATTTTTTATGAGGTTTGTTTAAAATTTCAGAAAAGGAAGATGGATGGAAACCAACTTAATTATGAAGAATTGGAAGTATCAGAGGTCATGGGAGTCAACCGTGAAGACTCTGTGTTTCCCTCTATTTATCCATGCCATGAGTTTATGAATGCTGCAGGATCTTGCAAGATTTCAACACTCTAATCTCTAATGCAGGATTGGAATACTTTGTTGCTGATGAACCACATCAATATGTAAAGCTGACTATGTCGGTGGTTCAAAGTTTTAGATTTAGTTGGAATTTGCCTACTCCCATGGTTCATTATAATATCTACAATAAAGCTGTAGATTTGTCTCTTCATGATTTTTGTGCAGCTATTAAGGTACCACATTGGGGATCTCATGAGAGGATTAGAGGTCAACCAAAGTATTTACAAGACCTCTACTCAGAGATTTGCCAAGGGAGAGGTTTTACAGCCGAGGATGGTAAAATTCGAAACATCCAACTCCCATCTATTCGATATTTTGCCTACTACATTAGCAAATGTGTTCTAGCTAGGAAGAATGCAAGTAAATTATCTGTTTATGATTTGGCATTTCTTTCTGCTGCCTTAAGATGTGATAGAACTTATAACTTGGGAGCTATGATTGCATTTCGTCTCTCCACTAACCGTGAAAAAGGAGGGGTTTGTGGTGGTCTCATTGCTTCTCGTTTATTAGCCATGCATGGTGTAGGACCACATCATTTTGATATTCAGCTTCCCATTGAAAGACTTGATCTTAACTCTATGATT
Organism: Poa pratensis; assembly: GCA_947311845.1. Taxonomy (NCBI): domain Eukaryota; kingdom Viridiplantae; phylum Streptophyta; class Magnoliopsida; order Poales; family Poaceae; genus Poa; species Poa pratensis. The sequence goes on from CAMZMU010000037.1 coordinate 17,960,426, forward strand.
AGCCACCAATTTGTTTCCGCTGGTCCACCATTGATAATCTATCCTATGAATTGGTTTTTGTTAAGAAGACCAGGTGGAGAACTAAAATCTATGAACGCATAGTCTGTTTGCCTGCGCCTCTTTTGTTTAACCTTGATGTCAGGCAAGGATGGTCATTCTCGGAGGGAGACCTTGATGCATATATGGAGGAGCATGGCCTTCATGCGGATAGTGAGGGAAGAGGTCCTGAGGAGGACTTCATTCAGCCCTTCGACACTACGAGCTCTTCATACCAGTATCCTGATTATGGAGCTTCAGGCCCTTCTTCTTCACAGGATCCTGATTATGATCACGCTAGGTATGATCCGCCTGGATGGAGTTCTGGGCCATGTGGATGATTGTCTCCCACTTAGGCCAAAAGCCTAAGCTTGGGGGGAGGTATGCCGACAAGTTCACTCATTTTATCATATTCATATCATGTCGGTACTTTGTATATCCATGTTTTAGTTTGTTTCTTTTCTTTTCTTTTGTTTCTTGTATCCATTTCATTTTCGCAAAACACCAAAAGACCAAAAATATTTCCTTTATTTCTCTTGCTTTTGAATTTGTAGTGCTAGTTTACTTTATTTTTCATTTCGGTTTGTTATTCAAAAATCCAAAAAGATTTTGCTTTGTTTGCTTGTTTCTTTCTATGCTTGCTTTAATTCGAAAACCCAAAAATATTTGTTGTTCTTCTGCTGTTTTGTATAGTTGTTTCAGGAGTTCAAAAATTTCGTGGTTCCACTTGGGCTTGGTTATCATTTCACATCATTCAAGCCACACAAGTGAAAAGCAATAATGACGATCTACGACAATCGGATGTGGTAAAAGGCTGGTATGAACTCTATTTGTTTTTCATTTTTGTAAATATACCTACTCATGTGAACATGCTTAGCTATCATGGTAGTGGTTATGTTATTTAATGATTGCTTAGTAGTTCATGTCTTCTTATGGTCAGTACCAAATTGCTAATAGTGAATAACATGTCATATAGATATTACATGCATTGTTCTATTCGTAAAACGGTATGGCAGGATGGTATCCTCCTCTGAATAATTCACTTGATTCGACTTGGCACATACTCACACATGTTATGACTGAAAAATAAAAGTCAATTAAGCCTTGATGATCTATTTTGCCTCAGAGTTTTAGTATCATCTTTATGCCTCCGTTAATTTTATTTTGTCGCAAGCATGATTATGACCGTTATCGCTCTCGTGGTTGTCGCTTCCCAGTCTATTGCTAGCCTTCACTTGTACTGAGCGGGAATGCTGCTCGTGCATCCAAATCCTTTAAACCAAGTTATCCCAAAGAGTCCACCAAAAATTCCTATGCATGGTATTTCAGCCATTCCAAGTAAATTTGCATGTGCTACCTTTAAAACTTTCAAAATATTTCCCTTTTTGTGTCAATGTTTACTAGCTCATGAGGAATTAGTGTGGTTATTCTTTATTCTATTTGTCAAATGGACTTTTACACCTGGACTAGCGGCATATACATCCGCTTATCCAATAATTTTGCAAAAAGAGCTGGCAACGGGGTGCCCAGTCCCAATTAATTACAACTTTAACCGCTTAATTCTCTTCACACTTTTGCCCTGATTCATCAGTAAGCAATGACAAACAGTGAAATACCTGCATGTGTGTAAACCAAAGAGAAAGAGGGATGATCTGCCTTGCTGGTAGAAATAACGTCCTTCATGGGAGCCGCTCTTAAAAGTCCGTTTGACAGGTAGAATACTGTTCTCACCCGCTACCATTCGTTGACAATTAACAAACACCTCTCAAAACATTTTTACCTCTGTTTTTAAAATAAAAAGCTCTAGCACGTGTTAATCCCTGCTTCCCTCTGCGAAGGGCCAATCTTTTATTTTTATGTTGAGTCACCATCCTTTCTTTGAGCACTTCTTCGAGAGCATAACTGTCGTTCTTAGTGTAATGTGCTTGTCCCAGATACGATTAATTGAGGCATAACTATGATACTCTTATCTTTGATATCTTTATATCTAGTCTTCACTTGAACTTCAGAGGTGCCTTGGCATTTATGTTTTGCCCTTCAAACAAAGGCAAGCGAGATACCACTTTGTCATATCTTTTTACGAACATTGCAATTCTTGTGGATAGATGTATGCTATGTTATTCATTCTTAGTACTTTGGTATCTTTTCATGATTTGCATAACTACTAGGTGTCATTATTTGCATGGTTCCTATTATGAATTGCCTAAGTAATTGATCATATAGTAGGTATGTATACATCATATGAAGCAAATGTGTTCGTAAAAGTTTCTTTTATCGCACTCAGTTGTTAACTGAATTGCTTGAGGACAAGCAATAAGCTAAGCTTGGGGGGAGTTGATACGTCCAAAACGTATCTACTTTTCCGAACACTTTTGCTATTGTTTTTCCTCTAATTTGTGTGATTTGAATGCAACTAACACGGACTAACGCTGTTTTCAGCAGAATTGCCTTGGTGTCTCGTTTTTGTGCAGAAAGTCAAAGTTTCAGGAAAATTCCAGAAAAATTCCAGAAATTCTATTTTTCCAGAAGACCCACGGAGCCAGAAGACGAAGCGAAGAGGGTGCACAGGGGCACCACACGCACCCAGGGCGCGGTTGGCCCTTGCCGCGCCCAGGGGTGGTGTGGCCACCCTGTGTGGCCCCCGACGCTCCCCTTTGGACTACTTAAAGCCTCTGACCTAAAAACTTCGGGGGATCGACGCTTTTTCCAGAAACCTTCCAGAGCTCCGCCGCCATCGAAAACCCTATTTCGGGGATCAGAAACTCCGTTCTGGCACCCTGCCGGGACGGGGAATTGGAGGAGATCATCGCCATCATCATCACCGCCACCTCTCCATCGACCATCCATGACTCCCCCATCCATGTGTGAGTAATTCCCCGCTGTAGGCTGAGGGGATGGTAGGGATTGGATGAGATCATTCATGTAATAGTTGTGAGATTTGTTAGGGCATGGTGCCTAGTATCCATCGGTAGTGCTTATTGTCATTGTTGCAACTTATTATGCTTAATGCTTGTCACTTAGGGCCCGAGTGCCATGATCTCAGATCTGAACATGTTATTGAATCATGATGATAATTATTGTTTTGGATCATATCTATAAGTTGTATACACACGTCACTGTCCGGAACCCGAGGCCCCAAAGTGACAGAAATTGGGATAACCGGAGGGGATGGTTGCGACGTGAGGATCACATGTGTTCACGGAGTGTTAATGCTTTGCTCCGGTGCTTTATTAAAAGGAGCACCTTAATTACCAGTAGTTTCCCTTGAGGCCCCGCTGCAAACGGGCTGGTAGGACAAAAGATGTTGTGCAAGTTTCTCATTGCGAGCACGTACGACTAAATACGGAACACATGCCTATGATTGATTATTACTTGGATACCTTATTATTTATCTGCAATTGCCCTATGTATGACTATTTCATGAATTATCTTATCCATGCAACGCCCGTTCATCCATCCCTATGCCTACAGTATTTTAATCCTGCTGTCTACTGCAATTATTACTGCTGTCTTTATTTTACTGCTGCTATTATTTCACTACTGCTACTGTCATAAAACTGTTGCTACTGATAAACTGTGTCGAGCAAGTCTACTTCCAGGTGCAGCTGAACTGACAAATCATCTGTCAAGGCTTATAAATATTCTTTGGCTCCCCTTGTGTCGAATCAATAAATTTGGGTTTTACTTCCCTCGAAGACTGTTGCGATCCCCTATACTTGTGGGTCATCAACAAGTAACGTATTGCACATGATATCCAGACTCAAGCATATTTACAGGGCGAGGTGGATTATGATAATCATGTTTATCACTTTGGCTCGTTTGTTTTTGTCTATTTGGGTATTTGTTTGACCTGGTTTTTGCCTATTATGTTGCTTAATCTCAATAACGGATTATGAAATAAGCGCAGTTCAAGTACGAAAAGTTGAACACTTTAAGAACAAAAACCAAGTCACTTGATAGGGACCTATGGAATTGTATTAAGTCAGAGCCCCCAAGATTCCAACCTTTGTTTGCAGGGATGCGCCACTGCGACTTCAATTCTAATTTGTAAGAATGACAAAGTAGTAGATGAGTACTCCGTGTACTACTTAATCACCAGGGGTGTAAAGGTGGCAAAAGGGTTTTAGGTTGATCAGAGGTTGTGATCATCGTGACATGTAGGGGGGGGGGGGGGGGGCGTTGACCCGTGGTTGTCGAGTGAGCAGAGAGAAAGCACTAGACGCAGATAGCATGCATCATTACTCCAAAATCCTATTTCCTAACAACGAGATTGCCTAGACTTATGTATAGCATGTTCTTAGTTGTCGTGGGCATCCTCCGACGCTATAAGAAAGACCCCACCTAACATTATTTAGCTTATTCATTGTGATGTTTGGACTTGACCACTCTTGATCAATTTGCATTTTTAGTGTTGTCGTGTACCTAGTTATTTTAGATGATTACTCTCACTATCATGTCACCGCATAATCTTCGCATATTTTATATGGTAGATAAGAGTACGTTTGGATTTTTTTTTGACATGATTATTCTAATAACATCGGTTGCTTGACTATCATATGATTAAATGGAAGAGAACAAAAAGAAGATGGAAAATAATCCATATGACCTAAATATATTATGCTTAGGTGAACAAAAAATGATGAAGTTCTCCAAAAATAAGAAAGGTAAGTGGATTTGTTTTGCACAATTGTTATGAAATTAATTGATGACGAAAGGAGATATGGGTCAATTAGTGAATCACCCCTCTTGTGCATTTCCAATGTAATGTGGTCTATTAGGTTTAGTGGAGTTAGTCCTTAAAATTTCAATATCAACGATTTGCCGACTTGCATTAGTGAGAAAGTTCACAAGAAAAGAGAGAATTACTTTGCATTTAAATTACAAACTTGTTTAAAAAATTATTATTTTAACTTTATAAAAAATAGCTCCTTGTTTTAAGTAACATACTAATGTGTCATTATCACTAGCGTCTTGTTTGAAATAATTGCTTATTATGATCTTTCCGTGTTTAAATCTATTATTCTCATATTCATTATATGGTGTACTTCTAAGTTTCAAGATTTCATGCATCTATTGGTAGCTGACATGGGGTTACCATGGCAAATCCCATGATCAAGGTACCTAGGGTTTCGTATGAGGGGGAGAAGTATGCCGCTGGTGATTCCGTCGGTTGACAAGAGGCGAGTTTACCCAGGTTCAGGCCCCCGAAGGGTAATACCCTACTTACTGCTTGTGTCGTATTGATGATGAATGTGTTACAATGGCGATCCCGGCAAGATGTGATCTCGCTAGGGTTTGGTTTATGGATGAAAGCGTAGAGCGTGACTCTTTTGTTCTTCTAGTTGACTCGTGTCCATATATTTTGGCGGCCCTCCCAACCTTTATATAGGAGGCTGTGGGTCTCGTGAATTCGCAACTGACTAGGTTACAAATAAATCTGGGCTTCATGGGCTTGTTCTTGGGCCACCAGGTATACCAACGGTGGGGTACCCAAAGGGTATACCCACGTCAGTAGCTGCATTAAATATTTTGTGAACTATGTTAGAAAAATCATTAAATAAATTAACCAAACCAAACATTAGTTTACACATCACACAAATGGTGAACTTAATAGTTAATATGGAAATTGAAATATGAACACGTTTGAACCCCTATTTATATTATCTCTAGATAGCACCAACCAAAAAACAACAACTCCTTTTAAGCACTGAAATTATTTGTACATATATTCTTTGATGTTATATTGTGCTAGTGGATCAATAATGGAAATGAGCCATATGACAAAAATATTAGAATATTCTAATTGAAATCGGATATTCCTATAGCGGTAGACCCTTCTAACCAATAGAACAAACTATAGTTACGTCATTGGGTACAAGATATTCTACTCCCTACGTTCCAAATTATAAGATATTTTGACCACTTCAATGTGGACTAAATACAGACTGCAATGAGTATATCAGCACACTAAAATATGTCTAGATTCATACGAATCAAGAAAAATCTAAAAAGACTTATATATGAAAAGAAGGGAGTATATAAATTGTATGGATAAAAACATGGCTGGTATGGTGTAAGAGTAACAATCCTCTTGTACGGAAACCTTCTACTCAAGTGAACATGGAGCACACATATTCAATCGAGCAAGATTCAGACTACATATTATGTGGCTAGAAGTTCAGATTGATATTTTTCATTCAAGGGTAATACACAAATATCAAGATGATGCCAAATACACCCGTCTCTTCAGTAAATTTGATCTCTAGATCTAGTCGAGATACCAAAGATGTACACGACAAAATTATTACAAAAAAATATACACACAAAGGTCTTGGCAAAGCGGACAACCAACTACATCAAAACATGAACATCTAGCACCACCATTGGCAACACCTAGGCTATGAGAAATGTTCTCTAACAACGCTACCTCGACAAAGGGAATGGTGCACGAGTGACAGCGTTATCGAATCTAACTATCGAGGATAGTTCACATAATACAGGGTTTTTTCACGATCTCCATGCATGCTTTGACCAAGAACACAATGAACGATATGGGGAACGGGAGGAACTCACAAATTGACAATGACAACAAATATTCAATGGGACAAAACACCCACACACGAACCAAGCGTGCAAGCGGATGAATCACACCAACTTGGGCCAACTTAGTCTCAATTGAAATGCCTCATAGCAGATGATCGACATGGCCAATAGAAACCGTGAGGAGAGATTGGGATACACAAACTCCATGAAAGGAGGGTTCTCCATAAGAGGAGGAAGGAGCAAATATCTCTAATTTATCGTATTCCAACCCTAATTTGAGGAAAAAATGGGGTATATGTATTCTTGCCCTTACCGTATGGTTGGATGGGCCATAGCCACTTACAAGCATTTGGACCTATTTGACTCTACGAGCAGGAAACTGCACTTCCGGTATTACTGGTTGAGGCTCCTGTTGATGTTTGATGCTTCAGCTTGCTAATTCTTCAACTCGTTGATTTTTCGGACCTCGAAAGTTTATACCTATCCGATTAGAGGTTATATTGGGCTTGTTCTTTGGACTTGGGGCTGAACATGTTGATCTTTCTGATTCCTCAACTTGTTGATTCTTTAGGCTTCTTGATCCATCAGCTCGCTGATTCTTCGCACCGAGAGTTATACGGTTCGGAAGAGTGACTATAAAGGTATTTCTCTATGGTATGTTGATCTTTCTAATCCTCAACCCATTGATTCTTTAGGCTTGTTAATTGTTGAATTCCATTATTCTTCAGGCTTACTGATTTCTCAACTGGATCAATCCTAAAGGGGCGATGGGTAAGGGGTCAAGTAGTGTACCATCCAAGAGAAATGTTGATGGACATGCATAGACAAAAAATGATAAGGTGGAAACAAAGAAAAACATGTTTAGTCACCTACAAGTGGGTCCTACATGTCAGAAAAATTATAGATGCTTGAGTTTTAGGGCATCTGACTTTTCACTATTGTGCCAAAGACTGTGAAACTATTTAGTGGAGCCATCAAATCGATCATAAAATTTGCAACGTTAGGACCTTTGCTAGAGATTCTCTTAGAATCTTTTGCGTATTCAAATTATAAGGAATCTAGAAATGTGTTCTATCCTTGATGCCAGTGACAGAATTGTTGATTGATGGCCGATCAAGGAGAAGGAAAAAACAAGATGAAGAAGATAGACAAGGTGGTTAATATGTTTTGATGATTGGCAACGAGGATTTGACAGCGTTGATAGTGGAAGACACTTAGACATATCATTAGCCCCGATCATATGTAATAGAGTATTACTACAGTTCGAATCGTTCTCTTCCATATCACAAAATAACAATATGATAGTTAACATATAACGATCTACCTGCAGAAATTTCAAAGAGAGGTCAGGTTACATGTAGCCCTGTTTTTTTTTTTTTTTGAGATATTCAAGTTTGACTTACAAAAAACTGAAAAATTGAGATCTTTAAAATTTCACTTCAAAAAATCAGAAAAATACACTAAGGGCTGGTTTGGCACCCGTCATTTCATTTCATTTGGCAAAAATGAAATGAAATGAATTCTAGAGAAATGACATGGTTAGGGATAGGAATTATTTAACATAGAGCATTCTCTGGTATTCCAATTGAAATGACAGTTCAATTCCATGACAGCCAAACACGTTGGGTATGGAATCTGAAATGAATTCTTCTGAAATGATGAGAGCCAAACGACCCAAGTACAATATAGATGTATACCATGTACGTATTGATTTTGAAATAATTATGTTTTGCCTTTGACTTGCACAAAAAAGACAAATGTGAATACCAAGAATAAAAATATTAATGCCTACTTAGAGTCACATTTTTGTGTTTTTAATGCAATTCAAAATACAACGTATTTTTAATCAGATTTTACACGTTTATTGAAATCATATTTACATCTATGTACAAAAAATGTAAAATCTAAGGTTGGACATTACCCCCAATCAATCTAAGGGCAATAGTTATAATTGTGTTCACAGCCCAGCCCGGCCCATCATATAATACCACCTTTTAGGCCCAGCCAAACTTCACATTTAGGAAGCCATGATTCAAATCCCAGTGAAAATGGACGACGGAGATATGCGATGCTCGCGCCATAGGTTCGTCCAAATCCGCGTCCAAGTCTGCCCTTCTCTCAGCACCAGCAAGCTTATAAATCTTCACACACAAAAAGCACCAGCAAGCTTATCTGTCAATCCATCGGCCAGATCCCTGAAGGCCACCCGCGAGTCGACGGTTGGAATCGAAAGTTGGGGTCGGTTTACCCTGAAAAATATATAATCGGCCGATAATTCGTTATAAAGTATAAATTGAAACAGTCTCTATAAAACTAACCAGTTGTAATAATTCTTGCAAGCACTAACTTCTAGTTGGGCAGCTTAACAGGCGAAAATGAGATTGCAACAAAAGATCTGACTTCTTTTGGTTCTGAACGTTGGATTGTCTTACGGATGGCTCGTTTTATGGGGCAGCATCCCATCAGCACTGCCCATCACTTCCTCATTTGATGGATAAGAATTCGTCTAGCAACAGACCACGGTGTAGGATTGTAGAAACGAATATGATTTGTTAGTTCGGCCTGCCTTCCTACGTATCAACCGTGGAACTGATTTCCTGGCCTTGCCTAACTGACACTGTCATGCTTGGGATGGTGGAGCATGGAACTCACTAACTAGTCGTCAGCCAAATGATAGTAGCTAGTAGTAGCACAAGGTATGTTCCAGAACAAATGTTCCTAGTAGCCCATAGTTGACCATGTGACTTTAACGGCGACCAAATGGCCATGGCCCTTGGGAACAAAACGCCCCTCTCGACGACAAAAATATTTATTATCTTTCATAGGTACATCAACGAGTTCGAGGTTTTCCTTGGAAATTCCATACTTCTGTGCCTCAAAAACCATCTCCTTCTCATATTCCTTGTTGTAAATGGTGGCTTCCAACTTGATCTTCAGCTGCCCACCCAATGAAACAGTGACCACAGATGGAAACTTGAAGCGCTTCCGCACACAGCCATCATAGAGTAAAATTGGGTCTGGGTATCCACTTGTAAATGCAGTGACCTTTACGCGATCACCTACAAAATACTTGGGAATAAGAGCGATCTCTACCACGGCTTCTATGCCATGCCTGATGAATGCATACTCCATGTCAACAGGGCCAAACGGGCCATCGATACGAGACTTCAGCTTTCTGTCGCGCCTGATGCTCTCTTCGCTGAACTGAATGAACCCGTCGATGAGGACATCATCTTCATCTCCCGTACTGTCGCCTCCGTTGACCTTAACCTTTAAAGCGTATTCGATCATGCTGTCGAAGAAAACAGACATCCCTCGAGAAGGACACATCAATGGAAGCATTGGGGAATCCTGAAGTTCAGCCAACCACCAAATTAAGGCACAATTGAGTTAAACAGTGATGCAAATACTGCCGAAACATTGAGCAGAGGTAGAGCAAACACCATGCTCCAACATCCCACGGAGAATTCCAATCAAATCAGAACGAAAACACCGCAGCAATACTAATTTATTTTCAAAACAAGATTGAGCTACAAGCCCTGAACTATTTTATTTCGTCTAATCAAAGTATTGCACTATTATTTTGTTGGTTTGAACTTCCAGACTATCCTATTACTTGTTAGTTAATGTAATCGTAAACTAACGTGCCAGCCAACAAATTCCACATTGGATGGAAAACTGTGTGACATGCTCAATTGCTATTGGCGCCAATGGGAGTGCACTCGAACCATAAAAACAGTCTTAAATTGTTTTAAGTTGATTGTCCGAGAGTGCAACAACCACTCCTTCAGTTATTTTACTCGAACTAAAAAAAGGCATGATTGGACAAAGTATGATAATTTTGGAGACTCATAAAAAAATGATGGTGCGGAGGATCGATAGACAGACTGAAATACTTGATGGTTTTACTTCACAGGGCAGATCGTTGTAAAGGCAGATGGACTAACCGGCTTCACTTCACAGGCGTTCTCCCTTGTAAGGTTGAAGATCTAATTCCGCAGAGGCTCCACATCATCTCTCACTGCCATAAAACCATAAACGAGCATCGGCTGATTGTTGGGGAAATTGCCGGCGAATTTGAGCGAGAAGAACTGCAGCATAGTTGTTGCACCAGATCTGCCAACATCTCCAGGTTTCGCAAAGCGCTGGGCCCCAATGTGGCTATTTATCAAGTGACAAGGGCATCGAATTAGGACTGCGTTTGGATACAATTGTTTGGAAAAGGGACGACAACATAGAATATTTACTTGGAGACGTTTCCTCCATGGAGAACTCCCAGAGATAGTCTGCAACAATTGGTAATCTGGACAACGGGGCACGATAATGACAGGGAAAAACCGCTGATCTTGAGGGAGGGTAGCGTTCAGTTCTCTGATTTTTCGCATGTGGCCCTCGATATGCCTCTCGAGCTCAGACGTTGCAGCCACGCAAGTTGCTGGACACAGACACAGGGAGTGGCAAGATTAGATAACAGATGTGCAAACCCTGGAACAGTTGGATTTTCATACTAGTCATAGTTTTGTTGCCCATTAAATCCTGGTTTATGAATGAAGAAAGCATGAAGGTGACGCCTTTTTCATGAACTTTGGGGGTTCTCCAAAGACTAAAACGGCAAAAATAAGCGACTCTTACCATAAAATTCATCAAAATGGCCCCCAGCCTCCACCCGCTCTGAATCACAGGCAGAGAGATAGATGAATATTGCCTCCGATTTATGCGTAATTCTTATTAGAAAATGTTTATCAAACGGGAAAAGAAACAAGCTGCAACTAACCGTGGTCCTTCACCCCCGAGCTCGCCTCCAGGCAGCCGAAGCAGCATGGGTCGATGATGGAGTGCGCGCCGGCTGGGTTGACCTCGATCCCTGGCAGGGAACGGTCCAGCTCCGAGAGGTCGATGTCGCGAGGGCGAGACGGCGATACGCCGCGGTCGATGCCCATGATTCGCGGCAGTTGTAGTACCTGGATTGGGGATTTGGGGGAAAAGGGTTTACAGGGCGGGCGGAAGAAGAAGAAGGGCTATGCTGTAATTTGCGTGAAATCCGGAACAAAATATAGAGAAAAAACTCTGAAAATAAAAATTGCATACATTTCTATTTTTTGGCTTTAAAATGCGTTGGTACAAGTACAACTATGTTTTGGAACAAAAAAAATGGAAAACCAATATTTCCAGTTGTCATAATTTTTTTTGTTTTCCCGTAGTTAAAAACGTTTACAGATTCAAATTACAAGAAATCTAGAAACAAAACGTTCCAATCCTTAATACTCCATTTGTTCATTAATATAGGGCACACTGAACCTCTTTTTAATTTTGACTACATACATACTAATATGAGTGAATCTATGCATAAAATAAGTCTAGATACATTTGAATAAAAAAATGAAATAATGGGTCCAATGTGCCTTATATTACTGAATGGAGTGAGTGATGGGAATAAAATACTTGACCGCCTATCGATCTCTGAGAATAAAAATTGGGAGAAGGAAGGAGTGGATGGTTAATTTTCCACGATGTGTATTCGAGTTTGTGCAACAATCCAAATTGTAGATTTCGATATGTTTTGTAGCCCGTGATCCATACAGCCTGGTATTTAAGAAACTAAAATGGTATTTAGAAGTTTCAAAAAATGTATGTTGTTGGTCATTTGGATATATGTTTGTATGATATACAAATCTTTAGTTGCATGGGAAAAGGGAAATACTTATTTTCATCCCATAATTGTCTTTTTTTGGTGTAGATCACGGGTAATAACATATTTGATGAAACTTGTGTCGTACTCCCTCCGTTCGGAAAAGGATGACTTCCATTTGTCCAAATACGATGTATCTATACTTGTAACATGTCTAGATACAACCATATTTGGACAAACAGAAGTCATCCTTTTCCGAACGGAGGGAGTACATGCTAGGCATGTAGATGTACTCGTACTATATTTTCAGTTTTTTTAATATTTGAATATGTGTATTTTGTTTTTTAAAGGGGTCCAATGAGCTCGGTCGTCAAAAGAACTTTTCGACCGTGGTGCTCTTACATGTCACACACAGAATACAATGTTGTAGTTAACATATAATGATCTAACTACAGATTGTCAAAAAGCTTTTGCTAGTTCTCGATTAACCTTGAAACTGATTAGAGCTCAGTCGATCTCCGCACTGCAAATCAGAAAGGGAGAGAGCAGGGGCGGAGCTACGTTGTGACCAAAGCGCGCCATGGTCCCCCCTCCCCTTCCCATGCTATTTTTCTAAAGTAACCCGTCAATATTGGCCAATTTAGATGAGAATTCGGGCCCCCTAAAGTCCATGGACCCAATTATTTGCATCTTGGCCCCAACTGGTGATCTTGTCAAGCTTCGCCACAAGGAGAGAGCAAAGGCGAAGCTCCTCGTCAGTGATGGCGACGACGAGCACTGGAGCGAGACGGAGCCATCGACGACGTGGCCGCCAGCGGCGGAGGTGGTGGAGTCGAGCAAGTAATTAACTTAGCTAGTGGGGTGGGGGTGTGCCAACGTCACGGAAGACGTCGGAGACTCACTGAATTTAGAGGGATGGCTGGGGCGCGGCGGCGAGGCGTCGCCGTAGCACATCGGCCGCGGGTGGGGAGGGCGACGACTAGGCCGACGGGGGTCGTCGGAAAGGGTAGGAGAAAACCAGGGAATTAAGGCATCCATACAACACTTTACTTGTTTATTGCAAAGTCTTAAGGCAGTGTGTAAATTACACAGAATGTTTTTTCTCTCTTACTTTTCCCTTTATCCTATACATCACTTGAATTCCTACTCTCTCATCTAACGTACTCGAGTTTACTGGCTGGCAATGCCGGGCCCACCACGCAGTGACACGTCCAAGGCTCCAAGCTGAGCTCTCCCCGAATTTCCGAACGCCAAACGCCAAATTCTTTGTCTAGATTGTTCCCCACCAAAACCCTAGAATCCCAATCCAATCCCCCCGTCTCCAACGTCTGCCGATGGGTCTCTTCTGGTGGTGGAAGGGTTCCCGCCGCGGCTCGCCGGAGCCGCCGCCTACGAAGGGGGCGGAGACCCAGGTGGCGGCCACCGGCCCTCATGGGGCGGTGGAGGTGCTGCGGAAGCGGCAGCCGGACGCGACGGTCTTCGAGTTCGGGTCGGCGGCGGAGTCCGGCGCCGCCGTCACGCTCGCGGGCTACTGCCCCGTCTCCGACGAGCTCGAGCCGTGCCGCTGGGAGCTGGTGCCCGCCACCGGGGAGGGCGCGCCGCAGTTCCGCATCGTGTTCTGAGCACCCCCTATGTTGCCGCTCGAGCCGTCGTGGTAACTTGGGCTGTACCAGGTTTCATAGGATAAAGGTGTGATCATTGGCTGTATACTGCTACTTGTGAATTTCTTGCAATAAAACTTGAGATACCGATGGTAACATGCACTGGTTGGAATGCTGGGCTTGCTGTAGTTTCTGATGAATAAATTAGCAGCTTATCTTGTCTTGATGGATTGCTGTCTTTCGGATGTGGCATTGCACTGAAATTTCTGGGTAAGCTTTTATTGTGAAAATAATTGCAAGATGCAAACTCAATTTCAATTGGGAGGTAGTACCCTGCAATTGCGATGGAAATTTGCTCATTTGAAGATTGTGTTGTTGTATTGTTAGATATGAGTCTCTTTTTGGCGAAATAGGTGTTTTGTGTATTTAGGAAAGATCAAAAGACTTCAACCAGTGAACCTAGACTTATTGCCCCTGATCAATGGTAAAGACAAGCACCTTACGACGACATGTCAAAGAAGTAATTTCCTCATTGAGCTACATATATGCAGTCTGTAGTAATTTCCTCCCTTGTTGGTGTCTGTTCCTTACCGTTGGGCACAAACTTTAATTAATACTTCCTATGTCCCTAATATAAGCCGTTTGGGTGGGCTATAGCCGTCTTATATTTAGGGACAGAGGTTGTAGTACTACCTCCGATCCATATTAGTGGGCACAACTTTGTCTAGATACACATGTATCTAGTCTAAATACTTAACTAGATACATATGAATTTAGGCAAAGCTATGCCCACTAATATGGATCGGAGGGAGTACATAAAGATCCTGCATTATTGGATCATGTCAATTAGAAGAATTGTCTCCCTTGTGCTAAAATATTGTTATACGGGAATTCAGTTCTGGCTTATTCAGGGTCCATTTCTCCTTGCTTTCTGATTTCATAATGTAAGACCTTTGAGTCCATTCAAGTCGGTCAAGGTGCATCATGAAACAACTACTGATCACAGTTCTCCACCACGATTTGCTTCACTGTTATATGATAAAATGGGATAGCTTTATGTGGTTAGTCATTTCAAATGTGAGCCATGAACTGGCTTGCAATTTATGAGATCATAACTTATAACCTGGAACTAGCTTGCAGTCTGTGGTGTTATATTTGATGGCACTAGAGTGACACCAAATTTGATGTGTCGGTACTAGTATTCTAGTACAGTAAGAGGCTACTAGTATAACATAGCTGGTGAGTGGTGATGAACACCTCTTCTACGTGAGGTTGAGCCAGTACAGGGCAGAGCAACCTTGTAGATTGACGTAGGAACTATTAAGAAGATAGGTGGAAGCAGATACTTGTTGACACAACTGTTGACCGTTTCTGAAGACGCCTACAAGCGTTTACAGTCATAACTTGTGAGCCAACTTCAGATTTATTACCAAATCGTAGCCTGTACTATACACCTAGCAGTTTCAGAAAAGATAAGAGTGCATTTTATATGTATCAGACAACTTCCCGGTCTTTTTAAAAAAGCTTTGGTCGAAATGGTAGACTGAAATGTTCTGTTTGCTGAATCCACATTTTTTTCATTTGAAACAAAAAGCGAGAAATCATCAGCATGGTCCAGATTTACTATTCCTATTCCTGGAGCAGCTCGGCAGAACTTATGTTCGTTTGACCAGTGTTGGAGAATAGCTGTAGCCTGAAGCTGTAATGTTCAATATGTATAGCAATCCCATATGTATGTGTGATCTGGAAGCTTTGGTGCTCTATCACCCAAGCTGATGTTGTATTGTGTCAGTTTGCTGTGGACCTCCCTTCTTGTTTGTCGTGCTAATATAAATTTATTACTCATTTTTTGTAGCACATCCTCCCTATTTTCTTGACATTCCTTGAACAAGCTGCCTGTCAGGCTGTCACTTGGCAAATTATCAGATGCTCAAGCCAAGGGAGTGACTCGTGCCTTCTTTGAGTCGCTTGACTAGTCGCTCGACTAGTCTATGAATCGGTACTTGTGTCCCAGTCATTTGATCAGGCCCCTGCGTTGCTGCTCATCTTATGATGTCAGTCACTTGTATCTGCTGAAGCTCCTCTGCTCAGTGCTCACCGATTACTTTTCTGCCCAAAGCTGTGTTCCATTTCAAGATCTAGGTTAATCCAAGTGAAGTAACTTGATGAGAAAGCCCTGTACTGCAGAACATCAGGTTAATGCATGCGAAAATACTCAAGTAATAGTTGCAGACATCACATTCTGAAGCCATGATATTCCTGAAGTAGCAGTTGCAGAACATCACACTCCTGATATTCCTAGCTGCTCCTTTTGACAAGTGGGGCCACGCTGCCAGGGTCAGCAGCTCCAAGCCCAGCTCGCATCCTCCGCACCATGGAGAGCAGAGCACAACACCTTATCGTCTTGTCCAGTTCGCGCCAATGGCGTTCATCGTCTTGAACCCTCCTCCCTCCAGAATCGTACTCAGAGCCCCAGTCCTGCCACTCCCGACTCGCTCGTTCCTCTTCCCGTCGCCGCGCCTGCCTCCTTTCCAGCTCGCCCTCCTACTCCAGAGTCCACCGCCGCGGCGCGTCCAGTCCTCATCGACGCCGTCCCCACCGACGCCCACGGACGGCTTCCCCACGCCACCGGCGTCTAGGGAGGAGGCAGTCGCGCAGGCGAGGTCCTGCCTCGCCACGGCGCTGCGCAAGCCGCTCAACAACTCGCTGCCAGCCCGGAAGGTCAAGAAGCAGCAGCGGCAGGCCCGGTTCCGCGCCGAGATCCCCGTTATCGACGACTCGCCGGGCTCCCTCGCGCGCCTCGCCTTCGACGTTTTCTCGGGCCTCGGCGTGTCCCGGAAGGGCTCGCCGGCGAGGCTGCTCCTCGTGTGGCCTAACTCCGGGGAGCTGGAGCTGGCCGTGCGGGAGTTCAAGAACTGGGGGGATTCGGCGTTGGCGCACGCGCAGCTGGACTCGGTGGCGCCGGACGCGCTGGGTGCCTGCGACGCCGCCGTGTTCCTGGCGCCGGGGCGGGCGCAGGTGGACAAGCTGAGGGCCGCCGTGAACGCGCTGGACCCGAAGCCGGCGGTGCTGTTCAACCCGGCGTGGAGCTTCGAGGTGGAGGAGGAGGGGGCGTTCGGCGGCATCGCCAAGGGCTTCGTGGGCTCCTTCAACGTGGTGTACTCCTTCATGGGGTTGGAGGTGAAGGGCCTGCTGAGCAAGAAGAAGGGCGTGCTGCTCCGGTGCGTGGAGGGTGGGCGGTTCGGCGGGGACAGCTGGGTGCTCATGGTGGAGGAGGACGACGTGGAAGCGCCGGAGTTCAAGGTGGTGTCGCGGCTGAAGCGGCGGCCGACGATCGGCGAGGTGGAGAACATGATGTACAACCTCATGGCCGCCAACTCGCCGGTGACCAAGTCGGCCAGGTTCCTCAGGGAGCTCGTGTCCAACGTGACAGGGAGGATGGGGAAACAGCAGTGAGCCTGCTTAGTTCGGTTCTGAACTTCTTCTGTCACGCTAATTGCCTGGTAGTAGTCTGAAATGTTTGTCATGGCGAAAGGTTTGATTTGGTAATTCGAGCTGCATTTGCACAACAACGACTTCAGTACAGGGGCGCACAACTGTGGTGATTTGCAAGTGTTTCAGTTGGATCGCGGTATAATGTCATGTGCTGGCAAATGGCAGGAATCAGGTGTGAAACAACAGTGAATCCTCCTTCAAGGAAAAGTTGCTCCAAATTACATACAAGACCCGCTAAAAAAATTAACATACAAGAGGTCATCAGTAAGTAGATACCCTTCAACATTTGTTCACGATGACCGTTGTCAACTTGTCATCTCAGTATTCACAACCGGTTTCAAGGAAAAGTTGGATATCAGCTTGATGAAATTTATTTCATTATCTAAAGATGATATATATGAGCAGTACAGACTGAGGCATAGCCCAGTGGTGGGGAGGGGCTGATGACTTCGCACCCACCCAGGTTCGAGTGCTCTCACTCGCAATTTGGGATTGTTGTACCTCTCTTCTTAATGACAATGCCATGTGACCCTCCCCATCGGTCTCGTATTTATATATATGAGCAGTTTCACCTCCCATTGTCCATGATTGCAGCACAGGAATGTGAAAAACTCACACATATCCTTCAAAACCAGATGGAAAACTATGACTCTGAGGATCAATGGATGTTTGAATGGGATGAAAATTATTCGAGCAAAAAAAGTATATGCAAATCTGGCATCACCTAGCGCAACCACTTCTCCATTTCAATGGATTTGGAAATCGAGAACTCTCCTTAAGCAGAAATTCTTTTTCTTGTTGCTATTACTTGATAGACTTACTACAAGAGATCTTTTGACCAAGAAAAGTTTCCAAGTTGAATCAAATCCTTGTGTGCTATGCCAAGGTTTACATGAAAAATAACACGGTTCTTCATGCTATGGAGGCATGTGGATATTTTTGGTTGAAAGATGTCCTGAAGCTTACCCCTATCTTTAGGGAATTACAAGATGTAATATTGTCTCTGGCAAATCCATTCTCATTTGGAAAGAACTTTGGAAAGGAAAACCATGTTGCGAGTTGTATCCTTGAGCCTCTACCCTTGATTTCTTGTCTGTTGTTAACCCTTTGCCCTCCCTCTGTCTCCACAAGCTCTTGAGGAGGTCACACAGCTGCAGATGGACTCGGCTCATGTTATTCTGGATAGTCAGTCTCATGATCAATGGTCATACTGCTGGAGATCAGACAAATTCACTGCAATGTAGTTTTATCAATTTTTCTTTAGAGACATTCACCCACATGAGGCCTTTGCCTGGCTTTGGAAAGCCAAGTGTGCATCCAAAGTTATTTTTTTCTGTTGGCTCCTGCTCTCTGATAGATTGGATACCAAAAATATGCTCAAAAGGAGATGCTATAATGTTGGAAGTGATCATGAGTGCAAAATGTGTACCATCATATAGGAGGGAACCTTGGAACATCTATTCTTTCAATGCTCTTTTAGTGTCTCTTGCTGGACTAAACTGAGGATTTTCACTAGTAACACAGGACAACCTTGTAGATTTGGCATCATCTCCCAGGTCAAAACCCTCTGGAAGAAGCCTATGTTCATGGATGTTTTTTTCTATAGCATCATGGAACATTTGGAAGGAAAGGAACAATGTATGCTTCACTAATATTGTGCCTGAAGTTAGATCTTGGACTGCCAGATTTAAAGAGGACATATCCCTACTTGTTCCTAGAACAAAGGAGCATAAGAACCCTTTCATCAAATCCATAGTTGATTCCATGTTTATCTTTTTGTAGTTACTCCCGAATGTAATTATGTAATTTTACACGCTATTAATATATTAAGGTAGTAGGAGCTTTTCCTACTGTTAAATGTTAAAAAAAATCAAGGGCTTGTGTGCTATGCCAGTCTGGCAGGAATGTCGAAATGAAAACATTGAGATCTTTTCTTTTCATGTGACTTTAGCCAAAACTTATGGTGGAAATTGAATATGGAATGGAACAATGACCTCTCTCTCTCTCTCATGGAGCTAACAAAAGATTAAACTCTATATGCTTCAAGGAGTCTCTAATCACAGGTTGTTGGAGCCTATGGAACCATAGGAATAAAATTATCTTTGATGGCCAGAACCTAGATATACAAGAAGGCTTTAGATATTTTAAGGAATCACTTACTCTTGTTATGCATAGAGTAAAGCCCAGCCTCAAGGAATGCATCGATGGATTTATAGTTTCTAATTTCCTTTTATAGACAAATCATACCATTGTAAATATCCATTATTTATAAATGAAAATGACACAGGAGGGACCTTCCCTACTATTTTGATGTTAAAAAAGGCAAAAGAAAAAATATATATCCACGCGTATTAACTTTACCCCCGGAATCGGTCCTAATCTATATAACTCATGGCACAATCATATTGTACAAAAGAACCAAATGTTGGTGGTAATATAAGATCAGTAAGCCTGTCAGTGGGAACTAGGGCAGCCTAATAATCATCGCCCTATTCTCCCGGGCCTACACCTGCATCACCTGCCCACACATTTTTGAGGATGTTACAAATCGAATGGCTTAAAAATCACAAATATCTTGTGCTGCAAAAAATTCTCAATGTTGTCATCACAATATCGTCTCTTCTTCACAACACCGATTTAGGTAATAATATAAGATATGCTCCTATGACCGAAAAGACATTTCGGGACGGACACGGTGTTTTGTGTCGTAGGTCTAGATGCATCTGTTATGTAATTTTTTAAATGCACTTTAAAATGTAAAAAAATCGGATGAACATACATACATTTTATGTTCGCTCACAAAATTTAGCGAAAGACTTTTTTTGTGGCCTGAGTAAAAAGACAAAAAAAATGTCTAGTACAAATTCATTATGAATCACCGCGATTTGTCCTTTTTACACAGGGTACAAAAAAGTCTTTTTCGAGCAAAAATTTGTGTACGAATGTGGGATGTCCGGATGTATATCCAATTTTTTTGTTTGGAATTATTTTACATTTTAAAATACGAATTTTGTGGAGTGGGAGCATATGCTCCTCCTTTGACCCAAAAGACATTTCCGGGCCAACAAGCATTATAGTAGGAGGTTTCTATTAATCCAGTTAGATATTTATTTGGCATAGCAAATTCTTACGATTAGCCAACTTCTCCAGTTTACACACCTCACATATATTAGACTGATAAACCATATATAGAGTGATGCCTAATTGTCTTATACTGTAATTTTTTCGTTGGTTGATTCATTACTCAAACTTATATGATCCGTGATTTGTTTAAACTTGATACTACTAAATGATTCAATAAAAAGGCTGTGTGCACTGCTTGATGCAAAGGCTCGGGTTTTATCCCCTTTTGAAAACTAGATATATCTTAGACCGATAAACCATGGAATATGTAGTAGTCTAAAATACATAGAGTGATGCATGATGGGCGCCAGCTACCGCGAGATTGCCAGGATGAATGTATCTTTGCAAAATATATATGTAGTGTTGGAAGATCTGGAGATGGTGATATGGGACCTGTTCTCATTTTGTTTTGGTGTAGCTGGTGGGAGGCTGAGTTTTCATGATATAAAATACTAGCTTGAGTAGCTCGCTCAAACTGCTGTTTGTCTAGTTTTTGTTTTAAAGTTTTTTTCTCTAATGAAAATCGGTCGAGATAAGGCTCGTTTGGTAAAAAAAAAACAGAGTGATGCATTGGTAATGCTTGTAGTGCTATTTGCTACCTAATCCAATCATTTCTTGCTTGTAATGCTTGCAGTGCAATTTTTTATGCCTGTAGTCAGTTGCAGAGCCAGGACGAGCTGACGGCCCAGGCCACCTTCAGACCACTGTAGCTACGTACGGTACTGTAGCTACAGACAACGAACAAAACCACAGCCACGCCCCGGGCGATGGCCTGGGGCCTGTCTCCGCCACTGCCTGTAGTCTGGTGTGCTTGATATCATCGATGATAGTTGGCAGCTGGGACGTGTGCTGTGTGTCCTCTTCGGCATCGACCTGATATTGATAACCGCCATAAGCTTCAGAATCGCTGCTGTGCTGACTCCATTATTTCACTCCAAAGTCCAAAGCCAGAAGGCCAGAAAACCCAAAAAAAAACCTACCCAAGGAATGGCTTCGGCGGAGCACGGCAAGAAGCTGCGGATCATGCTCATCCCCTTCTTCGCCAGCAGCCACATCGGCCCGTTTGCCGACTTCGCCGTCCGCCTCGCCGCGGCCAGCCCTGGCGTCGTCGTGCCCACAATGGCCGTCACCCCGGCGAACGTCGCGGTCGTTCGAGCGGCACTCGAGCGGCACGGCGCCTCCGGGGCAAGCAGCGCCGTCAAGATAGCCACCTACCCGTTCCCGCACGTCGACGGCCTCCCGCAGGGCGTCGAGAACCTCACTGCTGCCGCCGGCGACGCGTGGCGCATCGACGCCGCGGCCTTCGACGAGGCGTTGACCCGGCCCGCGCAGGAGGCGCTCATCCGGGAGATGTCCCCCGACGCCGTCGTCACGGACGTCCACTTCTTCTGGAACACCTTCGTCGCCGGCCAGCTCGGCGTGCCCTGCGTTACGTTCGGCGTCATCGGCCCCTTCTCGGACCTTGCCATGCGCCACCTCGCCGGCACAATCTACGGCGAGGAGGTGATTGTCCCTGGGTTTCCAGGGCCGGAGATACGGATCCCGAAGACCGAACTGCCAAAGTTCTTGAGGGCCCCGCAGAAACAAGACCTGTTCGTCCCGAGCTGGAAGGCGCCTTCCTTCGGCTTCGCCTTCAACACGCTCTTGGACATGGAGCGGCAGTACTGCGAGCTGTTCCTGAACCACGGCCACGCGAAGCGCGCCTACTTCATCGGGCCAGTGTCGTTGCCGTTGCCGTTGCCACCGGCCGGATCAAGCGTTGGCGACTCGTCATGCATCAGTTGGCTGGGCGCGATGCCGAGATGCTCGGTGGTGTACGTGTGCTTCGGCACCTACGCTTCCATCTCGGACGATCAGCTCCGGGAGCTGGCTCTCGGACTAGAAGCTTCCGGCAAGCCGTTCTTGTGGGTGCTGAGGGCCGAGGGGTGGGCGCCGCCGGAGGGCTGGGAGGAGCGCGTGGAGAAGCGGGGATTGCTCGTCAGAGGGTGGGTTCCACAGACAGAGATACTCTCCCACTCCTCAATCGGTGCGTTCCTGACGCACTGCGGGTCGAGCTCGTTGCTGGAGGCGGCGGCGGCAGGCGTGCCGATGCTGACGTGGCCGCTGGTGTTCGACCAGTTCATCGAGGAGAGGCTGGTCACGGACGTTCTCAAGATCGGCGAGAGGGTGTGGAGCGGGCCGCGGAGCACGAGGTACGAGGAGCAGGTGACGGTGCCGGCGGAGGCGGTGGCGCGGGCCGTGGCGAGGTTCTTGGAGCCTGGAGGAACAGGGGAGGCGCCGAGGGTCAGGGCGCGGGAGCTAGCCGTGAAAGCTCACGCGGCCGTGGCGGAAGGCGGGTCCTCGCACAGTGACCTACGCAGGCTCATCAACGATCTGATAGAAGCAAAGGAGACCGGCCGTGATGACGGCGACACTACGTAAACACATTGCAGTGAGCGTATATAATAATTGAATTTTGTGTCTGCGCTAGTGTTCTTCGGTGATTACTATAAGAAATGCTATTGCGGTAACTAATCCGAGGTAAGTTGTAAGACATAGAAAAAGCCCAAGAGAGCTCCTCGTGTCGCCTCCTCTGGGCGACGGGAGGGGCAAAACCCTAGCCCCCACGCCGCCAATTCCCACCCCCCCACCCCTTTTCCCTCCCTTACCGTCTCCAGAGGCAGCCGCCGGAAAAGGTCCGTGCGGCGCCGGTGAAGGGGGCAGCGGGGATCCGCGGCTCTGGGCTCCCGCAACAGCACAGAGGAAGGTTGTTGCGTCGAGCCTCCGCTTCGTCGCCGGCGGCGCCTGCTTTTCGCAGGTTCTCCCGACCCACCGCGCCCCTCCCCAAGCTCGCGCTCATGCCCAGTAGTTCCATCTCCGGCGGTCCTTCCATAGCTGCGGCCTCCGCTATGCAGCTTTGGTGTCGTCCCATCGTGGTGGCGGCCTCAGATCTGGCTGGAGTTGCAGATGTGAGAATCCTCTGCAGATCTGCGTGCCGTCCTTCCTGTCGTGGTGGTGGGTGAGCGGCCCTAGATCTGGCCGGCGCATGCATTGCTGGGGGTATGGTGCTTCCTGGTGGTGGTCTCTCGGTGGTGGAGTCAGGTTGAGGACGACATGGTTGGGTCTGTGCCGCGGTGCGGAGGGTTCCGTGTCGCCACTTCTCTGGTGTGGTCGTGCTGCAACGTGTGGTGTCCCCGGCAGGCGGCGGTAGCCATGGTTTGCAGCTTGCAGCTGGTTTGGTAGTCGTGAGAGTGTGTTTTACTCGAGTGGAGCGGGGACGTTTGTCGGATGAGACTTGTGCGCCCGCGATCTCAGGGGATTTCGTGGCGCCGTCGGGACCCGAGCAGGGGTTCGCCCCCCCCCCCCCCCCTCATCTACACGGCTCCCTGCTGATCTTTGCGTGTTTCAGCCGCAGTGCTCTCCTTCCTACCTCGGGGACATCTTCCTGGTTCTCCTCGTCTTCCCTCAGGTGGTGTAGGCTTCCGTTCGTTGGATGGGCAGCAGTGAAAGTTGTGTCAGGCCTCGGCCTTGACCGGCGACGGCGACGCCCAAGGGCGTCGTGTTCATCCTTGGAGGCATCGCCTTGATCCCCCACCTCGTGGCAAGCTCTCCCACACTGCCTCGTGTGCCCCTCTGCCTAGCCTCAAGTTGTGCTTTTGGCCTATTGTTGGACCTCTCTTCAGGATTGCTTTGCCTCCGGTGTTTTTCCTTCATGTTTACTTGCCTTCTTGTAGATGGCGGGTTTCCAGTTGTGCGGCCAACTTCGAGACCAGGGGGTGTCTGTCGGGTTGAGGCTTTGCCATGGGACCTACCGATATGCTTTCTTCTAAGGTTTGAGTTACCATCTTATGGGAGTTTTCGGGGCCGGCGATTCCCGAGGATGTGGTGTGGGCGCCGACGAAAGTTGTGCAAGGCCTTGGCCATTGCAACGGCGACAATGTTTTTAGACGCCGTTTTCCTCCTTGGAGGCGGCGCCATTGTTGCCCCTCCTTTATCGTCCAGCTCTTGAGAGGCTTTTGGTTCCGTCGGTCGGATGTGGTTCTGGGCGTTCATGTGCGTGGGTTTCGTTGAGGTCAGGTGCTTTCTACAACCGCTCCTTATTCGAAGTCTCGACCCTGCCTCATGATCATCACAAAATGGTGCCCTTTCATCGAGTGGAGCAAGCAGGCTTCTTTTAGCTTAGTCTTGTTCTCTTTTTATGGTTCTTCTGTTGTTTTTTGTGACCTTGTAATCTTACGCTGGTAACCCCAGCAATCTGTTGTAAGTTGTGCTTGGACCTTGGGGCTTTATTAATTTAAAACCGGCTTCTTTGAGCCTTTTATCTAAAAAAAGTTGTAAGACACATTTTACCAACTAAAGAAAGATCATGGCCACTGTTAAATTTATATTTCAAAAGTTTCTATATATTTTCTTACATAACCATACACTACACATCTATGTAGATATTTTCTAGTTTGTATTCATTGAAATCTCTACGAAAATATTTAATAACACTAAAAATAGAGAAGAACATCCATAATATACATATACACTATATAATTCAGAAATTCTAAGAACATCAAGGAACCTGTGTGCCATCCATTATTGTTTGTTTTCACATTTAGGATGAATTCTATCTTCTTAAGAACAATATCTCACAAAGGAAAAAACTTTTGCATAACTCAGATATTTTTTTAATGATATACATTACGACTATATAATGAATAAAAAATTAAATATTTATTGCATAGTTAACAATGCTTACTCGGTATACAAAATTTATTTGTTAAAACAATAATATGTTAAAAGAAACTAAAAAAAATAAGAGTTCAGCGTAATTATATTTATTTAACTCTCCCATGTCTGAAAATTAATTGGAATGACCCTGCTTTGACACAACGGCGAGGATGAGAATGTGAACTTGCATTCCAGGTAGCCACAAGGCCATCGAGCATGACCTCATACCTAGCGACGACGTCCTTTTTCTCTTGCTTGTCTGCATCGCTATCGGGCCTGGACCTTATTGGCTCTGCCGGCCGATGTATCAGGAATTTTTTCGGGAGCTCAATTGCCATCATCTGGCCAAGGTTCTCCTTAACATCTCGGTCTTCTGCGTTTCTCCGCGCATTATTGGTGGGCCGATGTATTGTTTGGAGGACCACCATTGTCGTGGGTGCTATCAACAGGGTCGTCATCAGCTATGAAAACCAGCTAGAAATTTATACATGTTCTAGCTCTCTACAATGAGATAAAAAAAGCTACTCATGTTTTATGGCTGCATCCATTTCTTATTCCCAGTTGCGTTCTCCAGAGGGTAATGATTCCGCTTCGGTGTTGGTGTTCGCTCTGAGAAAATGGTGCAAGAAGATGAAGTACGAATTAGAAGGCCCCTCCCCGTGTTATAAACATGGTTGGGGGATTAGGGTTACAAGACTGATTCAGTTTACATATTGGTATAAGACTAGTCACAATGGGGAGTAACATCAGTGCCACATAGGCAAAAAATCTGATGTGGCGGGTAATTAATGAGGAGAGAGATGGTTGTGGTAACTAGCTATGTTAGCATAACATCACACATTTCAAGCCAAGATGAGTGTACAACCTATCTATACCTCTTATAAAGCAAAACCCCACTAAGGGGTCATTTAAGTTGTCTATCTTAACATGCAAGCTATCCACATTATCTACTATTTCAGCCAATCAATTCTCCATGTCATTCCCACTCACATTTATAATGATTGTATATATTTACATGCAAGGTATCCACATCATCAATTGTTTTAAGTCATACAATTGTCCGTGTCACCAAAAAATTAACACGTCATACCTCTTTATTTATTAATAATCAAAATTGCATTATTAACCAAAATATGTACTATGTTTGGGAGTGGATTGTTGTCAAACACACAACAGTTTCACATTAATTAAATTTAGTCTCTCAACTACAATTGAATATCTCATACTTTTGTGGACAATTTCATATGTCATGTGTCTTATAATTTTATTTACACATTAAAATTTGTAAAGAGATTCCCGCCGCAACGCGAGGAGTATTTTACTACTTTTCTAATAAAGGGCATTTTATAAAAAAAAACCCCACTAAGGTGTTATTTAATTTGTCTATCTTGACATGCAAGCTATCCACATCACCTACTATTTAGCCCCAATCAACTATATATGTCATCCCACTACCATTTAGTAATGATTGTATATTTACATGCACCATATCCACATCATCAATTGTTTTAAGCCAAACAATTGTCCATATAACCAAAAAAAGTGGAACTCATCATACCTCTTTATTCATTTATTATCAAAATTACTTCATCAACCAAAAGAGGTACTATATTTTGGGTGGATTGTTGTCAAATACACAACCATTTCACTTCAATTAAATTTAGCCTCTCAACTACAATTAAATCTCTCATACTTTTGCCGACAACTTCTATTTAAAAAAACAGGATTTCATCGTCAACTTCGTATTTCATGTGTCTTATAACTTATTTACACATTAAAGTTTCTAAAAAGATTCCCGACGCAACGCGCGGGGTGTTGTACTAGTTAAATATGGCATTACACACATGTTACTCCCCACTATAGAGGTAGTAACTTAGAGTAGTAACATATGCATGTTACTAGTCTAAGGTACTCCCCATTGTGACTAGTCTAACTAATCTATATCCGATATGAGTTTATTACAATCATATCCCAATGATTCCCGGGGAAGTAATCTTGACTTATCTTGTACTCCAAATTGATGAGGCATACTGGCCTCCGCTGCATGACGAGTCCTCGCACTGGGGCTTCCTAGACCCGATGGGGCTGATTCTACCCCTGAGCGTATTTGAGTCACCTGAGCTTGACACAAACTACTCTAGATATTGCAGGTTAATATATTGCGTATCTTGTGTTCCAAGTAGTATGCGACACCTCGTGTCACGGTCAGACTACAAGTCACTGGCCCCAACCACCCTTTTCAATAGGCCACACTATTTTTTTTTGAAATTTTTTCAATAGGCCACACTAGGCTCATTTCAACTCCGTGGGATTACTCAATGTGTTTTCGTATACAATTTCTTATGTTAGTTTTTCAACTTAGAAGTTATGCATAAAATTAAACATTTAAAATATATCAAGCACAACATTAATATAGAAGATGTAAGGTATTCACAGGGAAGACTAGCAGCCAAGTTAAGTGTTCACCTGTACGATTTGGACCCCACCTTCTGTGTCAAATTCCAGTTCCCTTGTTGGAAGCACAACGAGCCAACATCGAGAGGATGAGACCACCGTTTGATGCGCTCCCCACGAAAATCACATGAGTGATGCTCTGACGAAGTGACGACGGACACAGAAGTCCGTTGGCAGAAATGTCTAAACAGTACTCTTCTTATGGAGCTCGCAATTAGCTCCTCATCTGTCATTTGATTTGCAGCAATTAACCCCCATGATCGGTAGAAATTATAAAACTTTGTTAAATCCTTTCCTTTTTCTCGGAACGCCTGCGTGCTATGTAGGAGATCACACGATATAGGTTTACAAGATTGATTTAGTTTATGGTCTTTCTTGATTTCCAGGTGTTTTGCGCCTCCATTTTATCCGGACATCCTGAAGGGCCCCAACGTCGGACAAGGGCCCACCCGTCAGCACCGAGTGGGACTTTAAACACCAACACCCTCGCCGCTCTACCTACACCACCTACCACGCTCATGTATATTAAAATCCGCTAGGGTCGCCACCTTTCTACCTCCACTCTCTAGTCATCACCTTTTCAGTCGCCGCATAAATCAGTTGCCACATCCACTGCGAGCCACCGACGCGAAAATGTTGAGGCACGACACATAGGCCGGTTCGAGCCACACCATATTTGGTCGGAGGTCCGTGGACACGAGGATGGCCCATGATTTGGCTACCACCGGAGTCCACGCGTCGTCGGACTGCCGATTCTCGAAAGGATAACACCTCAATCGAAAGAGGATCCTGTGCCACCGCGCACACGCCTCCGAGGTCACCCGACGTCGGGCGGACTAGCCCACAATTCCATGGGCAGACCCCCTAATACACATTTTGGGACGAGCTATTCCTGCAGGAGCACAAAGTCGATCGGCAAACCATCTGTCGAGGCTTTCCGCTAAAACGGCAGAACACGACGGAGCAATGACGCCAACTTTGAGCCCAAGCTTCCACTACCTTGGGAAACGGTGCACCCGCTAGACGCGTTCATAAGCCTGAGCCCAAGTATGGGTGGCTGGGCTTGGAGGATGCCGCGCGCGTTGGGGTGAACCGTCTTCTTCACGCCGGATCCAGAGAACTCCGACGACTCCATCGATTGGAGGTGGCGGTGAAGTCTGAAGAGGATGACGTCAAGCCGATGCCGGCGCCGCCCCTCAAGTGGGAGCTCGACGGCAACACATAATGGCCAGACATCGCGGAGGCCAATCAAGCTTTGATGTAGACCGCCCCTATCTTGCTCGACCTCCCGACATAAATCTAGTTTATGTTTACATTAAAACTACGTATTGTTTAAATCTAGTTAAGTTTAACCTCCGTTTAACGTTTTGTGATGTTTAAAAAAAAAAGATCAACCCGTTTAAGTGCGTGGGGACTGGGGACAAACGAATATATAGTGTTCATATACAGTAGAATGTTTTGGGACGTCACGCTCTAAGACTACCCATAGTGGGAGTAACATAGCTAGTAACTTCAATGCCACGTAAGTAAAAAAGGTGACGTGACAAGTAATTAATGAGGAGAGAGTAGGTTGGAGTAACATAACTAGTTAACGGAACATCATATATTTCAATGCAATGTGAGTCTACAACGTAATTAATGTAGATTTGCATGACACCACTCTTATGTTACTAACCACTATAGAGATAGTAACATAAGCTAGTAACATGTGCACAGTGGCGGAGCTAGCGCTGCGTAAAAGCCTGGGCACAAACTCACTATCGATGTTGTGTACGTCCTTATAAAGGCCCAAGTCGAGCTGTGCAAGGAAGCATAAGTAGCCTGCAAGGCCCAAGCGACGGAAGGGATGTATTTTTTAGCCCAATAAGTAACAGCTCATCGTCTTCACCAACATATCGCCGTTCCAGCCACCATTTTCGCCCTGGAGGTCACCAGAGTTCATGTATGCAGCAGCATAGAGCCCGGGCACGTGCCCTAGGCGGAGGTATGGTAAAATCGCCCCTGCATGTTCATGTTACTACTTCATGTTACTACCCACAATGAGGCAATGATGAGGCAATAGAAGAACTTTGTGTCATTGAGCCGAGGAGGAAAATATTGTGGCATGAGCTGATGCGGTCGGGGGACTGATAGTGAACCGATCGAGGAGCTCCAGTCTCGATCTCTCTCACGGTTCTCCATGATTCCAAGGTGATCCTAACCGTTCAAAAAAAAAACGTGATCCGAACCAGCAGAAAACCCTTCTTTAATTTTCGAGCTCGAATGAGGACGACGCGCGAGCGCAGCAACGAACAATAAAGCGTGCCAGCGAGGCGACGCCACGTCGGCCGGTCGCGCGTGGATCGGACGGCCGGTTTCCGCCCGCGACGCCGGTCCACGCGATCCCAGCCGCTCCACCGACGTCGGCCACGTCACAGGCCCACCTCCCGCCCTCTCCACGACGAGCTATCCCCAAATCGGCGCCCACCGGCGCATGATCTCGCCCCCTCTTCTTCCTCCTCTCCGACTCGCCGATCCACCGCCTCCTCCTCCCGGACCCGCCGCCGACCGCCAATCTCCGTCCGGCCCGCGCAAACCCTGCCCCCGACCGCGACCCGGCGCTTCGCGTCGTGCTGATGGATCCGGCCCCGCCAGCCTATGCCGACGCCGAGACTAACGGATACGCGGACGCGGAGGCCGAGAGTGAGCCCGGGGTGGCGGCGGCGGGCGACGAGCCGCGGGAGCTGCCCGAGGAGCTCGCCAGGGGCGTGGTGTGCCTCGAGTGCGTCACGTCGACCGAGGCCATGGAGGCGGGGGAGGACTCCACCTGCCGCGTCTACATCGTCGGCACCGCCCATGTTTCGCAGGTATCCTCGATTTCGAGCGTGGGTTGCTGTTTTTCCATTCATCTGGGCTGTGTGGGAAGACATGAGACAGAGGAGTTCGTTACGCGTTTGTTTTAGTTGTAGTTCTCTCGTTGTGCATTCTGCATTGGGTCTGGAAACTGCAATGTGTTTGCATTTGTTTCAGTTTCGGGTTAATTTTACTTTTGGAGTACTGTCCATTTAAGATTTGGAGGAGTCTAAGCAGATGAAATTGAACTGTAAAACTCTGGGGACTTGTATCTGCATGCCATCCTCTAAGTTATACTAAGTATATGTTTTTGGGCTTCCTGCAAGTTTCAGTGTGTGTTACAGCGAGGCCGTTAGTAAGTCATGAGTACTGTGGTACCCTGTGGTTTGATTTGAACGCGCATTGTCTTGCAAATGGACCACATCAGTCGTTATGACTATTATGCATTGATAATTAACCTGTCGAATTCATTGTAGGAATCTTGTGATCAAGTGAAAGCCGTCATCAACTACCTGAAACCCCAGGTTTCTTCCTTTCTTTACTGATCATCAAATTTCACCAATTGTTGTATCATTTGGGCAGGTTGGCGCCTGCTTTAGAGTGTTTTCTGTTTTGTAACTGATCCGGGAGATTTTCCACTAATTTCTTTGGATCCATTTTGCAAATGCAGGTTGTTTTCTTGGAACTCTGTTCCAGCAGGGTTTCCATTCTGACACCACAAAACCTTCAGGTATGAACATTCGACACCTGTTAGACACTACATGATGAAATAAAATGTTTTTCCTATAATCATTGCCGCTTGAAGCTATTGTACTTGTGGAAATGAAAAGGTTGAAACTGATTTACCAGACACACTATAAGAATGCTGATTTTGTTGTGCCATGATCTTTTTCTATCATTCCGTCACATGGCTATTAAAGACCACTTAATATAGCTTCGGTTCACAAAATAATCTCAATAGAAAATTCTCCTGTGGATATCTCTAATAATTAGGCAGATTAGAAAACGTGATTGAACTTTGCCCAAGAGGACATTGTTCAGAAGTTCTTGAATTAAACAGATAACAAAGCCTTGCTCATAATTCGGCCTACTTAAGTGAAACGACAAAATGAGCTTCGAACTGTTGATGGGACATTGGGACATTGCATATTCGCATGGATACACCATAATGCCAAGTACTGTTAGACAAATCATATTTATGGTGTATCTTGGCTGGATTATAAGTAATTGCAAGGTTGGATACCTGTGCTTGTTGATGCACACCTAGTTGTTCTCTTAGTATATTGTTATAACAGACCCTTCTTCTAATTCCGTGCATTTAACATATAATATTGCACTTATTTGTATCATCTAATCAGATGGCTTTGGTTGTTTAAGATGTTACTTCCAAGCTGACATGCTCTGTCGCAGAGTGTCATCTTCTTCCTGTTCATCACTCAATCTATTATTTTCATAGGTGCCTACCATGAACGAGATGATTGACATGTGGAAGAAGAAGAAGATGAACACTTTTGGGATTCTGTATAGCTGGTTTCTTGCGAAGGTATGTGCGGATTCTGTTGCGTAGTCACTACTGTTCTAACTATTTTTCATGGTTGCTGATGTTGATGTTGCTTTTGGCACCCAAGGTTGCTAGCCAGCTTGATGTGTTACCTGGAGCTGAGTTTCGGGTGGCGTTTGAGGAAGCAATGAATTATGGCGGGAAAGTTATCCTTGGAGATCGCCCTGTCCAGGTATACAGCATAGTGGTAGAGTTTTTTTTTCATTCAGAAGGGTACTAGATGAAACAAATTACATGGAAGGATCGACATTGCTAAGTACTCCCTCCGTTTTTTAATATAAGATGTTTTAGCTTTTGTCCACATGCATATGCACACAAATGTATGTAGACACATTTTTGTGTGCATGTTCACTCATTTTAGTGTGCATGTAGACAACATGTGTACCACCTAAAACATCTTATATTAAAAAACGGAGGGAGTAGTAGTTGACTGACTTGGCAGATTTAAGGTTCACATTGTATAACTGTATTCAACTTCTGTTGCTGTTTTTTTTGTGAATCTAATTCAACTAATGTGGACAATTTGTTTCAACAATTCAAATGAACCAGTCTTATTTCTGATTATCATGTCTCATTGACATTTTTAGATTTTATTAGTATGAGAACTGAGACCAACGTAATTGTACTGATAAAACTTTTGATATCTGAAAAATAGATATCGAGTCAAAATAATCATCACATTTATGTGCTTGGTGCCCTATGGGTTTTTAGATTTCATTAGTATGACTATGAGAACTGAGACCAATGTAATTATAATGATAAAACTTTTGATATCTGAAAATATATATCGAGTCAAAATAATGATCACATTTATGTGCTTGGTGCCCCTTGCTCCTTTTTTTTCATGGAAATTTCTCCATTCATAGAACCCTAGTTCAGGACTCAAGGGGTGTTTAGATGCAGAATGTCATATTGCCTTATGCTTTTGAACTTCCTGTCTCGTTCAGAATTTTTGCAGATTAAGTAGCAGATTCGTCAATAGTTAACTCATGCCAATTTTTCGTTGTTCCTTTTTTTTGAAGATTACTTTGAGGAGAACTTGGGGGAAGATGTCATTGTGGCACAGAGCCAAATTTCTTTATTATATTGTTTTCCAGTCCTTATTTTTACCAAGCCCGGAGGATCTTAATAAAATGGTATGCTGTCTTCTGTGATATACTCTATTTCTTACAATGAACAGTTCTATTATATTTCCTTCGTTGATGTAAATGCTCTCTGGTGTCCTGTTGCAAGAGTTAATACGGCAATGTACTATTGAGGCTTTAGATAAATATACAAGAAATCATTGCTTCAGTGTATTCACATATCAACGCTAATGCTTGTTTATCCAGTTAAAGGATATGGATGATGTTGACATGCTAACACTTGTTATTCAAGAGATGAGTAAGGCATTTCCTAGTCTGATGGAGACCCTTCTACACGAACGTGATATGTGAGTTGCTTGAAAGTTACTTTAATTTTTATAAAGCGTTTTGTGTTGTCATTCTCAGATCTTACAATTATGGTTGAGCTTTAATTGTTGATTTTTTTTCTAGGTACATGTCTTCCAAATTATTGAAGGTAGCAAGGGAACATTCTTCAGTGGTGGCAGTCGTGGGTAAAGGGCACGTTTCTGGAATAAAGAAAAATTGGCAACAGCCAATTGAGGTGAGATTCTTTTCTACAAAAATGTTTATGTGCATTATACTTTTACGAACTAGAAATTCATTGTTAATTTCAGATTTTTTGTATTGTTATTTTGTGCTTAATCGTCAGTAAAAACAGATTTATTTTTTGTAATGTTCACTTCAATTATCAAATTATCTTGCAGGTACAAAGTTTACTGGAGTTACCAGTGACTAGGCAAGGTGCTTCGAAGATGAAAATTTTGGCATCCGTGGGAGCAATAAGTGCAGTAATAGCATCTGGGATATACATATGGGGTAAAAAATAACAACGTGTGCATTAGTGTGTCAAGTGTTCTTCTCGGCATGTGTAGTCTCAGAAATATTCAGTTCTTACTTACAGGTTTTTCATTTCACAATAGGTGCAATTTCTAAAACTGAAGTTAAACAAAAGAAAGAACAATTTCACTGAACTGTACTAGTCTGTCTCTTTCTAAAGCTTTGCGAGTTTGCAAGGATAAGCCTGTGCTTTGCAACGGAAATCTCTAGGGGCACATTTAAAATGAAAATTTCTGATAGGAAGATGATTTACTGGATTTTTTTGTTATCTGGAATGAAATATGTGCACCAGACATTTTAACTTGTTTTGCCGTAGTTTCTGGTATTTTGCTTTTGGTGTGCTCTGCCCAGATTTGGTGACCCAATTGTGGTTGACCAAACAGAGTGGTTCGTCAAACTACCTGTCTACTAAGATTCGACGACTAACTAGCTATGTGCACGAGCCTTCAATTCGTGACCAAACGACGGTCATGCACTGTACGGACACTCCATGTTTGACTGACAATGACGGAAGTATGGATGATGCATCGCCACATCTTGGTAGCATGGGCAAACCTGAACCTGTGCAATTGTTTGTGTACCTCTTTTAATCTGAGCATCCGAACACATATAAACAGAGATCCATATACAGTCAAATCAGTGCATTGGCGCAGGTGCAACCCTGAACATGGTTAGTCAACAAAAACGCCACAGGTGGCCCTGACCTCCCCGGTATGGTCATCGAGCACGTCGGTGCGCCCCATCTTGACCATCGCCGCCGCAAAGTCCTTGTAGTACTCGTCGGGCGACGACGCGTTGGCCATCTTCTCGACGTAGCCCCTGGTGACGGCGTCCTCGAGGAGGCTGCCGTCGGACTGGAATAGCCCTCCCGTCTCGAGCACGTGCCGGTAGTAGCTGAGGTCGAATGTGAAGCCGCTCCCGGGGTCGATGGGCACCTTGGTCCTGCCCCGGGCGCCGGCGCGCGGGCAGAGCTTCTTGAGCTTCCTGGGTAGCCGGCGTCGAGGACGGGTCCTGGTCCATGGCGCCGGTGAAGTTGTATAGCCGCTTCTGGAAGGCCGCGCAGTGGGACGTGCCGATGCTGTGGGATCCTGAGTGATGCACGTACGGCACGGCGGCCATTACTTTGGTAATTAAGCTGTTGCTGTCGTCGGCGCGTGAAGCAAAGGGAAAGGTGAGCGTGAAGGTATGCACGTACCGAAGAGGACGGCGATGTCCTTGGAGTTGAGCGACTTGACGCTGAAGAAGGTCTTGACGTCGACGATGTTGGAGTCCGGCGGCGCCAGGTCGTTGGCGGCGTACTCGGCCACGGTGACGTTCCCGTCCCGCCTCCCGGTCTCCACCTCGTACCACGGGCCCTCGCTCTGCGGACAGATCAAAACATTCAGCGAATTTATCAGGCACGGTATAGGTAGGCTCCAGAGGACGATCGAGCTTCTCGTGGCTGGGTGTCTAGTGTCTGCATACCAGGTGCACGGCGTCTCTGGCGCCATGGCGATGATGTCGGCGCAGGAGACGGTGCGCGGGCAGAGCATCTCGAGCTTGGCCTTGATCCTCTCGATGGCGTCGTAGCCCCGC
Organism: Poa pratensis; assembly: GCA_947311845.1. NCBI lineage: Eukaryota > Viridiplantae > Streptophyta > Magnoliopsida > Poales > Poaceae > Poa > Poa pratensis. The sequence continues at coordinate 17,995,913 of CAMZMU010000037.1, forward strand.
ATGCTCCGGTTCGGGGTGGCGTCCCGCTCCGCGGTGCCTCGCCTGGACCTGAGCATGACGGAGCCGTCGCAGCCCTGGACGAAGCAGTCGTGGTAGTGCATCCGGAGCAGGGAGGGCGCGAGCGTGGCGTCCTCCTGCAGGATGGCGCGCATCTCCGCGAACACCACGCCCTCCGCGATCGGGCACGTCGCATTGTAGAACCCGAACACCAGCGCCGCCTCCGACGACGGGCATGCCAGGACGCTCGCCGCCGCCACCAGGGCGGCCAGAACGAGAAGCCGCGGCTCCCGGCCCCTGGACATCAAGACAGGAGACGATCGACGGGCAGTGATCAGGCTTCAGAGACCGGGGTGGAACGCAATGGCGAGCGGATTGTAGGAGCGCCGGATGGTGAGATCACGGCCGGGGCAAAGGTGAAAGAGTATGGTTGCGCTGTGGTTTTCGGACTCTGTGTGACACGGACGAGGGTGACGGGATGGGTGGTGAGTATGACCGACACCATCTCCGGGTTGCTTTGCTTCGGGTTGGAGGGATTGGCTGGCTGGCTGGTTGGTAGGTTGGTGCAGCTGCGCGCGTCGGCTGGAGCTGGACACGTCGGCGTCGGGCGGGTACGACCGATCCGTTGAGCGGTTTCGGCTCCCTCCACGGACGGACGTCATCTGACGCCGGATGGTCTTTCGGGAGTGGGAGCAGTAGCTCAGAGTCAGACTTACTTTTTTTTTTTTAGAACCAAACCGCCCCAATTTATGAAAGGAAAATGCTTCGCTGCCCCGGAGGATTCCGCTCGCGCGTCCTCCGGCTCGAGAACGCGCCACGCGTCCCTGTCGTGGCGAGAGAAACACAACTGGACACCCGAGCCAGGCCCACCACCTACGTTATCTCCTCACGCGCTCTCTCCTGTCCACTCGTTTTTCTTCTCGCCCTCTTTCTCCTACCTCACGCCACCGAGCACAATTTCGAGCACCGCGGGGCTGCTCTGTCACTTGAGACTCAACTCCGACCAGCTCGTCGGCGCCTTCTGGTTCCACCTGTGGGGCGGCAGTGCTGCATGCGCTCAGGCGCGGTGCTCCCGTATGAGTCCATGACGGGGCTGCCGTGCTCCCGAGATGCTGTCATGGGAGGACGGCGGTGCTACCGTTGGTTTGCAGCCTTGCTGCCATGGACGGACGGTAGTGCTCCTGGCGGTCGGCGGCGTTGCTCCCGTCGGTTCGCGGCCATGCTGCCATGGGAGGATGGCGGTGCTCCCGACGGTCGGCGGCCTTGCTCCCGTCGGTTCACGGCCATGCTGCCATGGGAGGACGACGTTGCTCCCGACGGTCGGCGGCGTTGCTCCCGTCGGTTCGTGGCCATGCTGCCATGGGAGGACGGCGGTGCTCCCGACGGTCGGCAACTCTCTCCACCGCCGCCGGACGTAACTCTCTCCACCGTCGGAAGCATCGGGCGCCGCCGCCGGAAGCAACTCTCTCCACCGTCGGAAGCAACTCTCGCCGCCGCCGGACGCAACTCTCTCCACCATCGGAAGCATCGGGCGGCGCCGCCGAAAGCAACTCTCGCCGCTGCCAGAAGCATCGTTCGCCGCCGTCGGAAGCATCTCTCGCCACCGCCTGAAGCATCGGGCGCCTCGTCTGCGCCGTCGATGATGTGAACGCAGTCCACGGCTGCTACAAACACACCGGCGGTGCTACCAAGGGTGGTCGCCGGTGCTCCATGCCCTCTACTGGTTCAGGGACGCTGCTGCAAGCGCCCCGACACCGCTGCAAGGCGGGGAGCGGCTACAAACCAGCCGCTGTCATTGCTAGTGGGGGACGCCGGTGGTGCTGATGGGGTGTCGGGGCGAGCCATAGATGGGGAGGGGATTTCCTTTTTTTTTTCTGTTGTGCCTTTGAGCTGTTCACAGACGGAAGGATTGACCGAGCGAGAGGAGCGGGACGACCAAGCGAAGAGATCTGACGCCTCATAGCGACTCAATCGGACGGTTTAGAATGCGGAGGTCCGGGGGATTCCATCCTCCGGAGGACGCTCAGCACGCCCCTTTATGAAACTATCACAGACCGGGGAATACAAGCGTCCATCGGCGGGTCGCCCAGCCAAACATTACTAAGTATATCAAAGACGCGCAATTCTGCGGCCTCTCCGCGCTCCGGGTACTGTAGATGCTACAGTGTTGAACAGCGTCCGCGGCATTTTTGCAAAAAAGTCCCTCCACTTTCCAGAAATTACGAAACGGTCCTTTCGTACATAAGCTAAGACCTAACCCTAGGATGCAATTCCCTGTCATTTTCCCCACACGCCTCCACCCCGACGCCGGGTTAGCCGCCGCCACCGCCGGCAGCTCCTTCGCGAGCTCCTCCCCGCTCGCCCCGACGCCCCGCCTCCTCTCTCTCCTCCCCATGGCGGCACTGCTTCCCTCCGTCCTTCTCCCCCGTTCCCCGAGCTCACATCGCTGCGCCGCGGCACCCACAAGCTTGCCGGCGGAGGAGCACGCGGGGAAGCGACGGACCGATGTGGTTATTGCCCGTTCAAGCTCCATCACGTTCGGCTGCCCCTCTCTCTTCTCAAGCTCTCTCCACTGCGCCGCGGTACCGCACAAGACCGGTGGCGACGAGGGGCCCGCTCGACGCGTTCGAGCCTCCGCACCCCTGTCTTCCACGATGCGCAACCGGAGGACCACGATTTCTACCCAGCAAGGTACATCCCCAAATCCTAATCCATGCTCTCTTCATGATTGACTGCTGCCGGCTGCTCTTCTCTCCTCATGGAAGATCCGGTTCTCTTTCTCTCTCATGAAAGCTGCTCTGCAGGGATATCACGAGGAGGAGTGTGACATCCTCATCCCGGGGAAGAGAGCAGAACGCCGCCTGCGTTGTTGGGCCTCTCACTACTCGAAGCTGAGGTAAAAACTCTGCTCCTTTTCAATTTAGCCGCACAACATCTTTATTTGTTTTCTGCAGATCCGATGTAAGATGATTCATACAAGGTGTTTGATGAAAATTCTTGCTAAGATTGAAATAGTAATATTTATCTGTAAAGAAACAATTGACCCGATGGATTTAAATAGGCGTTTCAATGACATCCGTTATTTTTTTGTTGATGTTCAGCACGGACATTTCTCCTGGTATGGATATCCAAGGTGCTTGACAGATGCCAGGAAACAGATGTGTTTGCTGGTGCTTGGTTAAGTATGGATGCATTGAAGTATAATGTTTGATGAAAGGTTTGTGCATAGTTAATTAGTAATTTCGGAATATTTATATTCTCTACATATTTCCAGGATCAAAATATAGTTACTGTTTATTTTTCCTCATACATAACATGACTGACGAGTTTGTTTTCGAGAACAAATAACCGGTGTGGGTGTATATTCATATAGAAATTCACTTAGAATACACTTTATACTATCTCATTGGAAAACTGAAGAATGTTGCTCCTGTTGTCTGATTGATCTTTCAAGCATAGACGTATTTATTTGTTGCAATGAATACAGAGGAGCAATTTCCTGCCGCCGCCACATGGCGCTGCTCCGTGAGATCCATGGACAGCGGGGATGTGCGTTTGCTCAGTCACGGAAAGCAGTCACAGGCTGCGGACAGAGGAGGGAAGCCTCGGCCACGACCAAGGTCGGCAAGGTGCTCATGTACTCAAGATCTGCATTATTGTCTATTTTTTGATATTCTAGTCATATGCTCTGCTTTGTCATTGTAAATAAACTTTTTCATTTTAGGATTGTTTGAGCACTGAACGTCTTGCCATGCTGACTTATTGGTGCCTATCATGTTTTGTAGGTTTCATCCTTTCTTACCTTATGCCTGCCAAAAATTCCTCCACTTAAAGAGCCTCACAATAGAGCCTTTTTCCTATGATTAACCAGGCCAAATAATCCTGTGGTGGCATCAAGATCCAATCCACGACAAATCCATATTAGGTACTCCTCTCTCTTTACCCGCTACAACTTTGATTTTCAAATGGTCGTATTATGTCATTCTGCCATTTCCGAATTGGAAATTGTTGTTATTCATTTTACCACTTTCTACTTTTCACATAATTGTATAATTTCTTGCTCCCTCCTGTGGTGGCAGCAAAATCCAATCCACGATAAATCCATATTAGGTGTTCCTCTCTCTTTACCCTCTACAGCTTTGATCCTTTGTTGTCACGATAAATCCATATTAGGTGCTCCTCTCTCTTTACCCTCTACAGCTTTGATCCTTTGTTGTCAATGTTAGCCGTAATGTTTTATCATGACAGTGGCGATCTGGTTATTTAATGTTTTAATTAAATCTAAATGTAAGCATTACGATACATACATTGTTTATATTGTAATGTCTCCTTTTGTTCCTTTTCCAGTTGTATTGCAAGTGCTGCAGGACATTTTGCTCCAGTACATCGTTTCTGAAGGTAAACATAGGGAAATGCTGCAGCTATAGCAGAGAATGGGCAGAATATCAGGATGGTTCAATGGTATTTCATTAGTTCTAATAGCAAAGGGCCAGCAAGAAACTGAACCGGTAATTGATTTCAGAAAAACTATTTTTTTACCACAAATCAGAAGTACTTTTTAATCAAATTGTATCCTTTTAAGGCCATTTATTTTGCAAAGGAATACTACTTGCAAACATTTTTTATATTTACTCAGGAAATTGTAGCATTGACTTCAACAGATGCATATAGGAAATTTTGTTAGATGTTTGCAGAGTTTTTAAATATTTCAGTTTTTACAACTTCTCATGTTTGAAAATGCAGTACCTTAGTTTACAGATAAGTTGCTTAAATGCATGGTTGAAACAGATTTGTAGGATTTAAGTTCATTCAAGAGCTTCATGGAGTAACAACTATAAAATTCAGATTAGAAGGATTTAAGTTCATGCATTACCTTTTTTTTATCGAGTAACAACTATAAAATTAATTATTCATAGCCTCACATTGTTTTACTTTGCCAAGTAATTATACTCAACCGTGTGAATTGATGTTTTTTCTAAACACCGTGTGTGCAGGTTTGAGGAAGAATAATAGAAGAAAAGGCATGTTTGGTCCAATTTAATTGCATCAGTTCCTCCTACAATTTGTTGTGTTCTTTCTGGAAGAGTAGAAGCACACTTGATGTTTGCTATGGTAGATTGTTTTTTCCGAAGAAAAAAAGAAGATAGACAAATATGGGGGAAGTTTTGTGAAGAAGAAGACAAGGTAATTTTTTCTATTCATATGTTGTTCAATTAAGTTCTGAAGTGGTTGAACTGTGTGAATTGATGTTTTTTCTAAACACCGTATGTGCATGTTTGAGGAAGAAGAGAAGAAAAAAAAGACATGTTTGGTCCAATTTAATTTTATCAGTTCGTCCTACTATTTAATTGTATCAATTCTTCCTACAATTTGTTGTCTTCTTTCTACAAGAGCAGAGGACAGCGGTTTTATGATTAGGAGTTTGGTGTTTGCTATTTTCTGAACTGACTGAGGTATACATAGTTTATTGTTAGCATTGGTAATTCTTCTTTACACGATTTGATATTAATTGAGTTTTCCCATCTGTTTGCAAGGCTGATCGAGCTCATGAACATAATTGTGATCTATTTGTCATGTGGTTCCCTGTAAGGTATTTAGACAATTAAAAGGAATGATTTTGAACACTGTGAGCAACATTGTTCAGACCTCAAGTATCATAAAAACACTACATCACAGCAATTTGTTGAAGAAATATTTGAATAGTTAAGACTGAAGCTTATAGTGGAGTACAATTTTATATCCAGTTCATTTATGGATTGTCTCACCTTGGAAACATTGCTTGCACGCAAGCGGGAGTTATATTGTCTTTCAATAGATTAATGAGGCAAAATATCTTCTTTGTCATCTTTACACCTCAAATTTATCTCATGATGGGTTCATACAAATCTGCATAATTCATATGGTCAGAAATGAGAGGCTTAGTCATTCCTACAACAAATGCATTGCCTGTATATCAGTATGTAATGATGAGCTTGATTGATTTCACAAAGTACTGGAGGCAAACTATTAATGCACCAGCCTTTGTGTTGTTTGGTTTGAAGAATAATCTGACAGAGAACAGTTAGTTTTGTGTACTTTATGTCAGTTTTCTATTCGACAAGTCACCCTATTATACAACACTAAGATAAATTAATTGGAACTCATGTATACAACAGATGGAGTCTCCTACAGTTATCAGAATTACATTGTGGCTGTATTTAACAAATTTTATTGCTGGCCAGTAAAAATGTTGTGGAAACATTGCTCTCTGCAGGTGAGTTGAGCAAGGTACTTAGGCAACAACTTTGCCATTATTCAGAATGAATTCATGCCTGGTATTAGTTTTTGTATGAACAAACAGTGCTGCTAGGGGCGCCTGCTATTGATTCTTTGTTATCATGGTGCAGATGGATTATCTCGATCGGTGGTGTTGTTCATGGAAATACATGATCTCTAATGCAGTTTTGGGACTTATATGTGTAGTTCAGCAGTATACCTCATACACAGTACTACTCTCTGCCTATTTACTATGTTCTCTCATTGTGCTAATTACGGTTCTAATGAAAAATTGCGGTACAACTATATTTTACTTCCCTACTTCTTCAATAGTTGAATATTATCATCTCTCATATTTTATTCTCTAAACTTTTGATAGAGGACAACCAGTTTTTTTGTTTACTCTTTCAACTAAGAAGTAGGATGTTATCAGTGGGCTCTGAAAAATGCCTTCATGGATAGCTTTGCGCCTTGCATACCACAACGCCCACAAAGTAACACACATTTGAATCATCTGATCATGAGGCAGCGTGTCAATCATCGTGAACAACCAATTGCGCGCCTCCGGCTCCCTCACCTGACTCATGTGCTCAGTCAGCTCTTCATCCGCTAGTGCCCAGACACAGCGGGCCATATTGCAGTCTATCAGAGAGTGCCTCCACGAGTCCTCTGCACCACATATCCCGCATGAGCTTGATTGTGAGATGTGACGTCTATGGAGGAGATCCGATGTTGGCAGAGAATGCTTAGCTAAACGCCACAAAAACGTTTTTAATTTTGCGGGAACCTGAATATGCCATAGATTAGTCCAACTGTTCCCCAAACCTTTGGTATCCGAACTGGTCGCTGTACCATACAACCAGGCCTCGCGTTTCTCCTTTGTGGTGGACAGTAATCTGTACGCCGATCTCACACTGAAAATGCCCCGCTTTTCATAGTGCCATGCCCAAAAATCTGACAAGATTCTAGTGCTGATCGGAATTTCCTTGATCACTTGCACATCCATGGGAAGGAAATACACTTGCAGCTTCCTCATGTCCCATTGCTTCATTGTGTGATCAATCAAATCATAAACACGCTGGGGTGGATCGGCAGAAATGCATGCAATGGGCCTCAGCATCCCGTCCCTGGGAAGCCAATTATCATTCCAAGGATTTGTCTCCGCCCCCGTGCCAATACGCCGAATCAAACCTTGGGCCAAAACTTCCCTTCCCTCCAATATTGCTCGCCAAATGTGCGATGGGTGAGAACCCAGCTCAGCGTGTAAGAACTCCGAGTCGGGGAAGTAAACTGCTTTTAGAATCCTGGCGCTCAATGTTTCCGGATTATTAAGAATGCGCCAGCCCTGGCGAGCAAGCAGCGCCAGGTTGAATAACTCGATATCTCGAAAGCCCATGCCGCCCAAAAATTTAGGCTTTGTCATCTCCTCCCAGGATACCCAACATGCCTTCCGCTTGCCTTCCTTGCTACCCCACCAGAAGTTTCTGATCAAAGAATTAATGTGCTCACATAACCCCCGGGGTAACTTGAAACACGACATAGCAAACGTAGGTATTGCCTGTACGGCTGATTTTATCAATACTTCCTTCCCTCCCGCCGATAGGCACTGCTCCATCCAACCCTGGATCCTTTTCCATATTCTATCTTTCAAGAACTTAAAAGCCCCATTTGAGGATCGGCCAACAGCCGAGGGCATACCCAAGTACTTTTCACTCAGCGACTCGTTTTGGACGTTGAGTATAACTTTCAGCTCTTGCTTTATCATAGCAGGACAACGTTTACTGAAAAAAATAGTGGATTTGTCCAAATTCACACGCTGACCTGAGGCATGACAGTAAGTATCCAATGTGTCTCGGGCTTCCTAAGCACTCTCCCCATTTGCCTTAATGAACAGCAGGCTATCATCTGCGAAAAGAAGGTGGTTTACTGCCGGGGCAGAAGACGCCACCTTTAATCCTTGGAGGTTCGATGATTCACTTCTGGCTTTTAAGAGGCACGACAGGCCCTCTGCTGCTAGTAAGAACAAATATGGCGAGATTGGATCTCCTTGACGAATACCTCTGGAGGGCTTAAACTCTTGTAAGCGTTCCCCATTAAACAAAACTGAGAATGTAACTGAACTAACCATTCTCATCACCGTGTTAACCCATGTTTGGTAGAAACCCAGCTTCAACATAATTGCCTTTAGATACTCCCACTCTACACGGTCATATGCCTTCCGCATATCAAGTTTAAGTGCACAAAACCTGTGCTTCACCGCCTTGTTTCGCTTCATAAAATGTAGGCATTCATAGGCGGTGATTATATTGTCCATTATCAGTCTGCCAGGAACAAAGGCTGACTGCTCGTCTGAAATCACTTCTGGAAGAACCCGCTTCAACCTATTGGCGAGGACCTTTGAAGCAATTTTATAAATAACATTGCACAACCTTATCGGACGAAACTGACCCAGCTCTCCTGGTTGTCCCACCTTCGGAATCAACACAATAAAGGTTTTATTGAAAGATGCTGGGTCATCCTCACCTCGCAGCACCCTTAGAACAATATTCGTGACCTCCTCACCGCATAATGTCCACAGATTCAGACTTACGAGTGAGCTAAAAAATGCTAAAGCGCTTCGTGGGCCGGTCATGCTATTGCCTATTGGTCGGTTGCAAAAAGGGCCTCAAGTTGGGGACTAGACGGGGTCAGCACGAGCTCCCCATACTCTAGCATAAAGCCCATAACTATTTTCCACCACGAGCGCCGTCCGGCCTGTTTCATTTCGTCGAATGCTTCAGATGCAAATTCTTCGTACTGATAAGATACAAGCAGGATGACTTTCCCTCCAAAAAAAAAAAAACACAGTGGCGAAGGGAAAAAAAGATGAAATGAGGTCAGACGAACTCTACACACACACACAGAATATATACAAAGAATACGATTTTCCTAGACACGTTAATATTTTATATGATTTTAAGTATAATCAGTTGGTCCAATGGTGATAACAACATATTTAAATTGAGGCTGCCTGAGAAAAACCCTAGCTTGACTACTACGTGGATGCGGGTGACCTATATACCTTTTAACATGGCTAAATATAATACCCCATTATGCCGTCAAATCTTAGAGTAATGGTCGACCAAGCATACTTAATGGGAGATATATGACGGTGGACCGTCGATTAATGGTGAAGTAAAATAACCGACAATAATTTGACCCCTTGCTAAATTGGGATTTCTATCAGTGCCCTCCCATGGCCAGGAAGGCCTAGCTGAGGCAACTCCTAACATGCCAATTTGGCTTTTTTTTCTCCCCCACCTCCCAAACGAGCAAAATAGCGAAAATCGTATACCAATAAGAAAATGCTTATATATATGTAATATTTGGCAAAAAATGATGGTAGGCCGGCTTCCTTATATTGACCTAAGCGGAGCTCCACCCCTGCGTACAAGAAAGTACGCTCAAAGAAATAAATTGAATGTTCAAAAAGTTTCCCGTATAGCTAACTACTGACTGCAACTTACCGTTATGTTATCTATAGTCAACCTAACAGTTAACATGTACTACTTCATCTAATATTTGGTCCTCCTAATACTCTCACAAACTGTTCGAAGCACCTGTATTTAATTTACGGACATTTTGTCTTCTCTCTGCTTTTTTCTCTTCTCCAACTCATAAAAAATATTATTTAAATCCTTAAAACATGTTTAAATCACCTAATTATACTTGCTCTGAGCGCTCTAGCATATAATTTGATGCTATTTGTGACAAGGATCCTACACATGACACAAGAAGCCACGGTGATTCTTGTAAAAGTTAATTCTCCCTCTATTTCTTCTTATAAGATGAATTAGTTTTTTAAAACTTAAACTCTACTATCTTTGAACACGTTCTTAAAAAACTACCAATATCTCATATACTATTTTTTATTTTAAATTTGGTATTTTAAATGTCAATATGTTAAAAAAAAAGTAATTAAAGGTAGTCACGTTAACTTTTTTTAAAACTAATGCAACCTTATAAGAAGAAATGAAGTGAGTACAATCCGAGCACCATACGAACGTACCTCACTATACAACACAAAATTAATATTTTTACGGAAATATGACTCGAAATTTTGAAACGTATAAATTAAACGTTGAGCCATGTCACTTTCCACACCCCAAATTGTTAATTAGACAAGTGATTTTCACTGACGTGTGTGTCAGGTGTCGGCCACTTCACTTGGATCTTGGAATGCTTCACATGGTAAAACTTTGTACCCATAAGATACGAAAAGTAGCATGCATGCATCAATGCATGCATGGATACTAAAACCGTCCTGCTAGGCTGCTAACATCATTTTAAAGTTTGGTCGGATGACGTAACTCCATTAGCTGCCATCATTTTTTATGTAAAGCATATGATGCAAGAACTTAATTAGGGCAATTTTATTTAAATAAATTACTCAAACACCAAACCAGTCTCTCATGCAAAATATAAACATCAGATCAACATGAGAAGTAAATGGAGAAAAAGCTCGTCATTAGTTTAGTTTTTGAAGTTGAACCAAATTTGTGCCCCAAGAAACTAAAATCAGACCTATATTTTTTTTTTGCCTATTTTCCCCTTCCGGTAAAACTGATCTTGTACTCGTAATTCTGAAGAGATGTTTGCTTGCTGGCAGTACACATGTTATACATGTAGCATTGCAGGTTTTCGTACCGTTGTACAATAAAAAAGTGTTCGTACCGTTGGAGAAAGGCTCAGATCAGTCTGCACGCCGGCTCTGAAGTGCTTAGTGCCAGAGAAATGAGAATGCGTGGGGGCTGCTGACACCGAGGAACACATCAGATCAGATGGTTGCTCTGGAAAAACACAGGTCATGCCTGCATCAATAATGAGTCCATTCCTGTCAAATAAATAAATAATAATAATGAGTCCATTCTTGACCAGTGTACGTTGGTTCATCAATTATATAGTCGTCAACAGCAGATCAGGGTGTACCAGATAGGCAAATGCATGTGATGTGCTGAACTGTGTTACTGAATCATTGCATGGCAAATTGGCAATTGCATGATTGCATCTACGTACTAATCATGCAAAGGCAGATGTACTCCAGCAAATTATATATACTGTAAGGAAAAAACAACATTTTATAAATCATGAGTTGTTGGTGGAAGCTTTACATGGCTGTAACGAAACAATGAATCAATCAAGAAAACAACTGGGTGGAGAGAAAAGAAGCAACAGTCATACAGTAATCTACACAGAAAAAAAGATGGCAACAGATCAATCAAAAAGCGTGCCAACGGCCAACCCGTACTTCGTTCGCTAACTAGCTAGTGGTTAACCACGGAGCACTTCTTCCTGATCTCGCCCTGGCTGCCGGTGAGCACGTCGGCGTTGCCCATCTTGACCATGGAGGCGGCGAAGTCCGTGAAGAACTCCTCCATGAAGGCACCGGTGGCGTGGCGCAGGATGTAGGCGCGGGTGAAGCCGTTGGTGAGGAGGGCGCCGTCGGAGTGGAAGAGGCCCCTCCGCTTGCTGACGAGCTTGAAGTAGTCGAGGTCGAAGGTCTTGAAGCTCCCGGGGTCCATCTCCACGAGCGTGGTGTTGTCGTTGAGGCTGGCGCACTTGCTCTTCAGCTTGGCCATGTAGAAAGGTTCCAATGTGGGGTCGATGTCGCTGGCGTTGTCCTGGCCGGTGAAGTTGTAGAGCCGGTCGGAGAAGGAGAAGCAGTGCGACGTGCCAATCGTGTGCGCGGCTGAAGCAGCAGAGTCAGAGCATTCGTGCCCACGAGAACATTAGTGAACTGAAGAATTTTGCATTGCTGCAACTGCAAGTCTGCAACCAGTGTGGGGGGCTAAGGTGGAAATGCTGTTGTGAATTCTTACCTGAGAGGACAACCAGGTCCTTGATGTCAAGGTTCACGGCGGCGAATAGCTGGGTGAGCTCGGTGATGTTGGCGGTCGGAGGGGGCAGCGCGTCGGTGTCGTTGGAGATGGACACGCTGCCATCTCGCCGGCCCAAAGGAACTTCCCAGAATGGCCCCTTGCTCTGAAAAACAAGGAACACCACAGAGAATGTTGGTTCCACACGTACTGCCATCAGCAACATTGCGGAGTACTTATAATTACTCACCAGCCACACGGCGTCCCTGGCAATGAGGGCGAGCACGTCCGCGCAGGAGACGGTGTCGGGGCAGGCCTTCTCGACGGCGGCCTTCACCCTCTCGACGAAGTCGAAACCACGAAGCGTCTGGTTGGGCAACGCGTCCTTCTCTGCCGTTTTATTGGCAGAGTCCAGCAGAACAGAGCCATCGCAACCCTGCATATGCGTCCATTCATTCGCGTTACACGGTGTTGACCTCTGATTTTTTCAACAAGAGTTTGCATGTACTTACCCTGACGAAGCAGTCGTGGAAGTGCATCCTGAGCAGCGGCGCGGCGAGGCTGGGCGCGAGGGACAGCGCCCGCACCATCTCCTTGCGGACCACGTCCTCCACGCTAGGGCACGACTCGCTGTAGAACTTCTCATGCAGCTGCGCCCGCGCGCACGACGCCGCGGTCGCCGCGAGGAGCAGCGCCAACATCACAGCCCTCGACGCCATCTCCAGAAGCTACAGCTTGCTTCTTCCCCGGCTATGCAACTATGCAAGGACGACGGTGGTTAATCAGGAGAAGCTTGAACTGCTGGTGCTGGTGCTGGTGCTACTGAATTGGCGGCCACGAAATTTATAGTGCAGGGACTGTCCCCACGCCTGCTGTATTCCGAAGCAGCAGGTCAGTTTGCATGGTTTCATGAGTTGTTTCTTCCGGTTTTTGCACTTTGTGGAATCTTTGCCGTGGCAGGTACACCGGCGGCCACCGTATGTATAATGGAGGCGGCCCAGGCAGGCCGGCCAGCCAGACGGAAGCACGTAGTATCAGCTCTCATCAACTCATAATTAACTTTTTTTAGATGTACTCGTAATTAACATGGTGATTAGGAACGTCAGATAAATTCGTTGCCAATATATTGTTTAATCAGCAAGGGCAAAGGGTAAAGAGCAAAGAGCAAAGGGCAAAGGGCAATGCCACCTACCGGTAGTTTGCTGAGATGGAAATCTCACGATCCTTATATTCTACCAGTACCATGGTGTTATCGTCGCACATATGTATACTCTGGTGTCTTTGTCTTCGTATACTGTCTTTAACGGTGGACCGTGGACGTCATCATAGTGTCCCAGCGGGGAGCTCCTATTTGCCACCTAACGCGGAGCCTACTCGCTCCCGCGTTTCTTTCATGGGCCCAATAACAGGTACTATTATTTAATACTATCATTTAACTTTTCTTCTTTTTTTTTCTTTTTTTATAATAACAGAATGTGTTCACATTTGTGAAACAGAAGAATGAACAAATTCTTCATAAAAATAAATATTAGCATACGCAAAGAAATAATAAAATATTTATCTTATTTGAACAATTTTTAAAAAATTGAACACTTAAGTTATCGAACATTTTTTTCATACGAACATTTTATTTGAACGATTTTTCAAATATGAACATTTATGTTATTTTAACGATTCTTTCCAAAAAGAACATTTATTTTATCTGGATGATTTTTCAGTATGAACATTTATGTTATATAAATAATTTTCAAATAAGACACTTATATTATTTGAACAAAAAATGCTCACATTTATCTTATTTGAACAAAGAAAAGAAACCAAACACAGAAATTATTTAAAAAGAAAAAGAAAAGAAAGAAAATAAAATAAAAAAGAAAAACAGAATAAAGACCGAGAGGGCCGGCCCAGTGCACATGGGAGAGGTGCGCGGGAGGGAGTGCCTCCATGCACTGCGGAAAATAGGATTTGTCATCCCTACGTGAGCCTGATAGATCAGACTCGGGCCTAGGCTGCCCCAAACCCAGTAAGTTACAATGTATGACTCATTTACAATCTCGGCAGAAAAAATACTTCTTACAATATACCATCGTTCAACTAAATAATACTTCTCAAAATATAATTATAACTATTGGTTTAGTATAGGTGTGGAGTTTATAAGTTCAATGTATTGGAAGATACATGAAATAAGTTTCGAGAGTGTATCATTTTTTAAATATGTGTTTTTAATGGATATATAATATATCAGAATTTATCTTTCTTTGTTGGCTACTAACTTTTTTCTCTCATGTTGAGTTGGCCGCCAAATAAAAATTTGTTGCACAAAAAATAAACCTGCAAGATGTGCGGTAAATGGAAGTTAGAGATCATACACACATTAGTAAGTCAATAAGAAGACAATGACAATCTTAGATTTTTATATTGGAAGTAGATAAAAACAAACTAATAGTCAACTTCATAAGTCTCCGACCATCAAGACATGCCAAATCTAAAAACTTGGCGTTCCTTTTGTCGCCCATTTAAATCACAGTTTCCGTTCCAATGAGTTGCTCGTCTACTTTATCTAAGGACGATAATTTACCCATGAGTACTTATCTTGTATGGGCAAGGTATTGGCACCATTTTGTGACCAGGCATGGGAAACACCAAAACCCTATTCGACAAAGTCATGGATAGGGTATATTTGTACAATTTTGTGCATGTGGTTATATCTGAACCCTGCCTAATTAGCTGAAAATGGGGTTATACCTCTATAATATCTAAATGCGGTGTGCAACCCCAAAGCCTTGTACTTATATTATGTCTTCAAACTGTGAGTCTTGAATTATTGTAGCATTTAACTCGTTTCCATTGGTTGTGACATCGATCTAAGTTCAGTTTCAAAATTTGTGATGAATTTAGGATTGAATGATATATATTTCCATGATGTGTTGAGCTACCTTGGGTACTCACTAGGTATGCATACTGATACGTGGCAAACTTATCTATTACTTTTGAAGCTTAATGTCATATTTAAAATATTATTTAACAATTATATTATTATTTTTGGACTAAGTACTAATAATTTCCAGAAGGCAGAAACCCTTATTCCTGGACTTGTAATTTTATGAACCTTCTAGAATAAGAAAAATCAGATAATTTGAAACTTGCTAGAAGAGCTAACCGTGACGATCCACCCTGGTCCCACACTGCCCCACATCGCGTCCTATGCCTTCCGAGGGTGTTGTTATCGACATAAGGGTGGTTGCACAAAGACTTGAAGTTTACTTTTTCATTGGAGAGAATGCACAGCACTTTCCCGCCCTCTATAGACATGTATCAGGACAAAACAAAGTGTCAGGCTAAAAAAAGTCTAGGACCACCCTTCTGCCGATAACACCAACCTTCTTTCACATGATAAAATACAAGTTTGGTTAAAATTTGATTACCTTCTATCCACCAACCTTCTGTCTAGTAGACCCTGATCTTTCACATTAACATTCACATGTCATGTATCTATCATTATATTTTTAGGTTAAAAATACAAGCAACACATCATGAAGAAAAAGCATTGAACAATACTAAGTAACACCAAAATACCACTACTCACTTCTGATTCGATACTATTCATAGTTTAATTAGTGTCCTTTTTAAACATGGCATTGATATTTTTAACTATAATCATGCCATGTGTGCATGTTATAATTTTTTAAAGATTATATGTAACATTTAAGGCAATGAAATATATGCCTAGGAAACGATTACACATGAACTATTGAGTGTACATGGCCTGCGGGTACGTAGCGACCTAGTATTTGGGTGTGTTTTTTTCACCCACAAGGACCACCTGAACCCTACCTGAATAGTCATGGTTAGGACATGTGTACGATCATGTAACCATGGATATACCTTAACCCTTCGTGATAAGCTAATATGTGAGTCCTTATAATATAATATATATATATATATGTCTCAGTGTAAACCTAACTCTGCCAAAGTCACTATCTTGATCTCTTGCCAAGCTTGGCCCTACATACACCACTACAGAACGACACTATGAACACAGGTCAAATCTCTCATCGGTAATGGAAACACTACGTTTCCCAAACCGGCCTCGACACTAATGTGAAGTGCATCAATTGCGACGGATTTTGCATTGTTGCCCATTATATGGGCAATGGTCATATTATGTAACCATTGATTAAGTTCGTTGCATCGGGTAGGGAGATTAATATACGAACCATTGCCTAATGAGGGCTAGAGTCAACAAAAAAAAGGCACAGTGAGGCCACCTGCACTGTTGACGTGGACACACCCTTCGGGTACGCCACCTTATGCATACCTGGTGCACGGTCAGACTAAGGCCCACAGGGTGGCCCAAGAGAAGCCCGTGACGAGGGCCCAACAAGGAACCCCACTGCAAGGCGTACGCATCAAGTCAAGATCAATCCAAGGCGGTTTAAACTTACCTTATCTGTAAGCCGGGTCGGTATCGAACTCCCGAGACCCAGCATCCTATATAAAGGCTGGGAGGGCGGCCGATCTAGGGCACACTTTCATCCATACACCAAACCCTAGCGATATGGCATCTCTTGCTGGGATCGCCATTGTAACATTGTACACACCTCGAGATCAATAATCAGACAAGCAGGAAGTAGGGTATTACACTTTGGGGGCCTGAACCTGGGTAAACCTCGCTTGTAAGCCGATAGTTTTACCAGCGCTACCAACTCTCTCCCCCTCTCACGAAAGCCTAGGTAACCTAACCATGGGATTTGCTGTGGTACCCCCAAGTCAACTGTCGACGGAGCCCAACTCCTCCGACTTGACTGCCGCTGTACAAAAGTCACACTGATGATGCCGGATTCAGTGCACCGTGGATGGAGCCCCTCTCCTATATCTTCACGGCTGCCAGATAGTTACCTAGCTACTATTTCACAAAGGTCTTGCTTCTCGAGATGCTGGCTTCAGTGCACCATGGATTGATCCCCGCTCCTACATCTTGAAAGACGCTACATAGTCCCCAGACTTCCTCCTTGCCCGAAAGGATATACAAAATTCACAACATAATTTATTTTCCTTAAAACTAAGAACATACCGAGAATGCTTAGGTTGCAAAATTAGAAATTTAAACAAAGTGAAGTTACTGTAAATACTTATAACTAGAACTCGCAGACAATGCTTACCAAAATTATGTTCTAGACAGATCATACTAACTGTAAATAGTTATAACTAAATTGGCAGACAATGTTTAGCAAATTTTATGTTCTAAACAGAGCATACTAACTATAAATACTTATTACTAGAACGGGCACATAGTGCTTAGCAAAATTTTGGTCTAAACAGAGTAGACTTACTGTCAATACTTATAACTAGATCTAGAGTTTGGTGTCTTATCTTAGGCGAGGCGGGCTCGCTTAGTATCGCCGGCGACATAGTGAGTGTCGGCCTTGCTAGGGAGCAAGAGATAGGGCTATGGTGGCTCGGAGGTCGGACTTGAACATGGCTGCCTCATCAGTGCGCTTGATCTGGTACTCGGTGTTGGAGAGGAGGAGGGCCACCTCCAGATCGCCCTCACCTTTACGACATAGGGCTTCGTCGCGCTCGAAGTCGGCGCGGGAGATTTGGCGCCCGATCTCGAGCTCACGGTCATCGCCCTTCTCGTCCGAGGACGAGGACAAGGACGTGGAGGGTGAAGACTGGTTCACAAAGCGAGGAGGGCGGCCATGGTAGCTGACCCCGCCCAGACCGGGAGCGACCCAGGGGCTAGGCGTGTGCTGGTGCTGCAAAACCAGACGGCGCTGGTGCTTCATGTAGCTCCGTACGCTGATGCGCCAGCCACCGCCGTGGCCCTCGGGCTCGGGCTCGTCCGTGGCCGCCGCTTCTAGATGTGCCTGTAGGGGGACGTTATCACAGAGACTACTTAACGAGTGAGAGAGCGAATAGAGTGTGCGGCGGCTAGGTTGGGAGAGAGGGAGATTGAGGGCGACATGAATGGGGGAGCTCTGCCACCGATTGGGCTCTCTGGGCTGTTTTGAATAGGCGACGGACATTCTATAATGTCCGTTCGCGATGAGCCATTATCGGAAACGGAGGTTAGTAGCTAATTGTGGCCAATGCGGCTCACATATTTTCCCAGTGGTTGGCCCGTCAAGGGCAGGGCTAGCACCCGCTATGGTCACACGCAAAATTCGTTTTACCGTCGCCTCTCTCGCTGTCGTTTTCATATAGTGGTGTCCATAGCGTCGTTCTATACTAGTGTTCCCACACAACGACAACCGTCAGAGACCATTGTTTTTGCGTGGGCTATGATCAGAGTGAAGTATTGTGTATTGTTGATATGCCCAATGGGTACCCATCGGGTATGGGTGTGAATAGTGTTTTATGCCGTCGGAGGGTATGGGATGGATCTACCCGCACTCTATATACTCAACCCTTTGCCATCCTTAAGGCATGTACACAAATAATTTGAACAAACCTCAAGGCACTAGTGATTAGATGCATTAATGTTCTTAATTATTGCAATTAACAATTTCATTTTGGTATGTATGTAAAAATTTGGCAGAGAGAGAGTATTATCAAAAATGTTTCTAACAAATATACTTTCAATTGCTTTTATATGAAGATTATGCAACTTTTTATTGATATCAAAGTTCAACTCAGAGATCAAATCAATGTCAAAAAAAGAAAAGAAAAACAATAGGACAAACCCTGAATATATTGCAAGGGGAAATCAAACATTATTACAAGATCGTAAGTTCTTGGAGAAAACTTTACATGGATATAACAAAACAATCAATTAATATAGTGAAAACTGAGGGAGAAGAAAGTAATCTACATGAAAAAAGATGGTCACAAAGAGAAGTAATCTTCACGTAGCTGTCACACTGTGTACGTACGGGTTAGACCCGTTTCTACTAACTTGATCAATCAATGGTTAACCACGGAGCACTTCTTCCTGATCTCGCCCTGGCTGCCGGTGAGCACGTCGGCGTTTCCCATCTTGATCATGGAGGCGGTGAAGTCGGCGAAGAACTCCTCCTTATACCCACCGCCGGCGTGGCGCTGGACGTATGCGCGGGTGAAGGCGTTGGTGAGCAGCGCGCCGTCGGAGTGGAAGAGTCCCCTCCGCTTGACGACGTTCTTGAAGTAGTCGAGGTCGAAGGTCCTGAAGCTCCCGGGGTCCATCTCCACGAGCGTCGTGTTGTCGTTGAGACTGGCGCACTTGCTCTTGAGCCGTGCCATGTACTGCGGCTCCAGTGTCGGGTCGATGTCACTCGGGTTGACCCTGCCGGTGAAGTTGTAGAGACGATCCGAGAAGGAGAAGCAGTGCGACGTGCCGATCGTGTGCCCGGCGGAGAGGACGACGAGGTCCTTGGTGTCGAGGTTCTTGGCGGCGAAGAGCTGGGTCAGCACGGTGAAGTTGGCGGTCGGAGGCGGCAGCTGGTTGGTTCGTTGGAGATGGACACGCTGCCGTCTCGCCGGCCTAGAGGAACTTCCCAGAATGGCCCCTTGCTCTGAAAAGATCATGAGCAACATTATTGAGAATCTTAATTACATCAACATTCTCGAAAATCGGATTGGAACGACAGAGTAATTATTTGCTAATAGCTGTCATGCTGATAACGGCCGGATCAAGATTTTTTTGTTGCACTTGCACGAATCTTTAGGTCTGATCGGATGGTTCTCCCCCTCCAGTCGGTGATGACTTTACAATGATGTCTAGCGATTTGTACTGTACTACTCACCAACCAGACTGCGTCCCTGGCCATGAGGGCGAGCACGTCGGCGCAGGAGACGGTGTCAGGGCAGGCCTTCTCCACGGCGGCCTTCACCCTCTCGATGAAGTCGAAGCCACGCAGCGTCTGGTTCGGCAGCGCGTCTTTCTCCGCCGTCTTGTTCGCGGAGTCCAGCAGAACCGAGCCGTCGCAACCCTGCATTCGTCCATTCATTCAGAGTGGTAAGGCCACGGCCGACGTCTGAATTGCTCAATGAGGAGAGAAACAAGCGTGCGCTGCGCACTTACCCTGACGAAGCAGTCGTGGAAGTGCATCCTGAGCAGTGGCCCGGCGAGGCTGGGCGCGGCGGAGAGCGCCTTCACCATCTCCTTCCTGACAATGTCCTCCACGCTGGGGCACGACCCGCTGTAGAACTTCTCCTGCAGCTGCGCCCGTGCGCACGATGCCGCCACCGCCGCCAGCAGCAGCGCCACCATCACTGCAGCCCTCGACGCCATCTCCACAGAAAAGTCAGATGGCTTGCTTCTTCCTTGGCAATGGTATTAATCGATCAGGAGAAGCTTGAATGGTGCTGCTGCTGGTGAATGAAACCGGCAGGTAAGAATTTATAGCGCCGGGCCGTGCATGCGGTAGGCTGTCCTGCTTCGGAAGCAGCAGCTAGCTACCCTAGCTAGCTTGCTTGCATGCATGGCTCCATGAGTGTTTCGTTGCTTGCACTTTTCTGGAATCTCTTTTCTGGAGCAGGTGCACGGGCCACCGTATAATGCAGGAAGCCAGAGCACTGGAGCGCATACACATTAGCTTTTTTTTTCCTTTGATATCTCACATCAACTTAGTTATTAGTCACGGAGCTATGTTTGTTATCCGGTTCCAATCAAACCCAAAGGCTGAGTCCGGCCCTCGGGCAAGAGTCAATGCCACCTACTGGTAGATGGAAACCTCATGTATGATCCGTAGATTTGTGTACTCGCGGTATCAGGACACACATATCTTTCCATGTTCACATGGTATGTCATGCATTATGTCCAAGAAGTTTGCGTGTTCACGTGTTATAACATGAACCACAAACACAACAACATTTTTTCCCGCAAAAAAAAAAAAGATAACCCCATTTTTTGTCAAAACTATGGGGTGCCTCAACACCTTGCAAGCACTTAGGTGGAAATAAATCCATTTTGGAAGGAACGGGTGATTTGCCATGTCCACGTGCTATATATAGCATGAACTAAGTAGAAAATACACAAAACTTCTAATACTATAGGGTGCCTCAACAATCAACATGCATCTAGCTCTTAAGAAAAGGAAAAATGCTGGCAAAAAAAGCTATTAAGAAAAAAATCTATTTTAGAAAAATTCTGGTGCTTTTGCATGGTATATACACATGCATGAGCTAGAATGGATACACGCTATATAGGCCATACAAAATTTTGATCAGATTTTAGAATTTCTAATCCATTGGTTATGGATAAACAAGGTCCGGAGTAACTCTAGCAGATTCCCCAACCCCCACCTCTAAAAATGCTAAAATAGGGAGAAAAAAACGTTAACAGATTCCCTAAGTGTCCTTGGTCTACCTAAGTGTTTTTAGATGACTCGCTAAAAACACACACACCTACATTTATATTACAGGATGAGATGGGGATATAGAGGGTACCTTTTCCACAGAAGTTTTGGTGGGTAGGGAGGTTCACTCTCCTACTCTAAAACAGTTTAGTGGTTGTCTCTATAGGAAATCGGCTGGAGTTGCTATTACCACTTCCAGCACTTAGTGCTTCCTTCTTGTACTTACCGCCTCCTAATTACTTATTTCGCTGTCAGAGTGCATGTTTACTCATATAATTAATTCGGTTAACATGTTTGTCAATGTCATCATTTCTACATCGCATACTTAGTTAGTGCATTATTTAAATATACTGTTTGTTTACAACATTGCGTGTCCAAGTGCACGCGGAAGCGCTTTTAGAATATGATTACTAACTTTTTTTTTTCGAAAAGGAGGACATGCACTGATCGGTGCACACAGCTATAAGGTGGAGTCCCACCTTAAAGATTTTTTTACATGCTAGTATTTTCTTAAAAAAAAATCACCATGTCCTTACTCGAGTTGCACATGCGTATGTAATTCTTAGTAGTTTTTCTAACTTTAGATGAAACCCTACAATTGTCATGATATTTGTGTGCTTGAAATATCTTTGATTTAATATGTCAATGATATATAACCTATTGTAGTGCGCTTCCACCTCAACAATATATAATTCGTGATTGTCAAGAGGACTGTTTTGTAAGTTTAAATAATGTGAGCCCAACGTGCATTGCACTTTCAACCGTTACTGTCTGAATTGTGTTCGTTTTTTTGTCTATGTGTTGAGTGAAGAACTCACGGTCCGATTTGGGTATCATTTCCTTGTTACCCGGTGTTCAAAGTGACAAATTAATTGGAGTGGGCCCACTTTTATAAAGTGAGTAATCATTTCATAACCTGGCGCGGAGTGAAAGGCACAATATGCCCGGTCCAAACTGCAACAAACCCAAACTGAATTAGTTCGTGTCCTGTTGCTGTCGCTCCCTCTGTTCGATCGCGTGGAGAAGTCTTGATTGGGAGTTATCCAGAGACGAGGTGCAGGCGCTATTGAATTTGATGCACTAGCCAATTATCCCAAATGCCCGAACTGATGGGAAAGGCTAGGTATTATATTTTAACACTCCCCCTCACGTCTAGGCTGGACAATCGGTAAGACCTTAGACGTGGAGTAGCAGGGAGGGCGCAGCTATTTTTATATTAAATAGCGCGTTAGCCGGGGCTTGAACTTGAGACCTCCTGGCTCTGATACCATAATATCGGGAGTATTTTGGAGGGTAAAGTGCACAGCTCCACGTAGGGCTGGCTTGGTATTTATATCAGGTATAGTTACAGGGTGGGTACAACACGGTAGACAATACCGGTACAGATACAATACAACTACAGCTACAATATATAGTTTATCAGGCGCATGCCTTCCCTTCGCTGTAGCCGGCCACTAACCCGTAGGACCAGCAAGCCATGTGGTTTTCTTGAAGCAAATTTTGAACCAAAAAACGAAAGTTCGTCGGAACAAAAGTAAATAGACACGTACTCGTTCCGTTTGCTTTAAGCAGCACAGTTTTTTGAGGATTCCCTTAGTTGCACCTCCGAGTTGATCCTCTGAAAACCTGTCATCCACTTGCTATCAAGCATGGCCTGCTGGACAGTTAACTTCTTTAGCCTCGTTAACTTGTATAGGCTGGGAGCAAGGTCAGCTGGTGCCATACCACCCAGCCATCGAGAAGTCCAAAAAAGAGTTGTCACCCTTCCCGATGGTGATCTTGGTGCAGGCATGGAATAGTGCTAAGTCAGTGTGATCACAAGGTACCTTTGTCCCCATCCATGGCCTGTTCTTCTCCTTCCATTCATACCAAGGCCATCGCAGCCGTAGAGCACGGCTGAAATAGTTGGTTCGTTCGCATGTCTGTTTCAGTCGTAGCTATCCGGGGTTCTTGCTGCAAATAAAGCTGGAGTCCAATTCATCACAAAAATAGTAGAGTCCAAGTACAGTCTCTCGGTCCGTGTTCACGTACTAGTTGCACCAGTAACCTGAAGCCCTTCATTGCACGCAAACGCTACGCAATAAGGACTCTACAGGAACATATATACGGATGCCAGGCAGATCGAAGCACGTCAATCAGTACAACACAACAACGACTACATTTTCTTCTCGAGCAGAATTAACTAACCGTAACAAAAGTGAGCTCGATCAATCTCGCAATCATTGGAAGAACGTTCCAGCTGAGTTTTTTCGCCCGAAAGCTTAGATTGAAAAGTTGAGTAGTTCAGTTCATGAAGCTGCAGCCGATATCAAATCGACGCATGTGCGCGCGGCAGGATTATTCGAAGACACAGTAAGCTCCACCCAATCTTATAATTCGGGACCGGCGTCGCCACGCGCGTATCAATCAGCAGCCAAGCCAGCCGGCCAACCCTAACAACCCCCTAAGAATGGCCCAGAAACGTGGCCATATCTGCATGCATGCATTAGGGTTAGGAGGGCACCAGCACACAAAGGCATCCATCGTCTCCGATCCACCACATGGGGCAGCTGGAGCTTCTTTCTCTTACGGGAATGAACTAACTGGCCCGCCAACGTTGGCTTCTAGCTATCCCCGGCCGGAAGGATTCTTGAGTTCTAATCAAAGTTGTTTGTAACTTGCTCGGTCGGCGGGGCCGGGCGCGCGGGCATGTGGCCGGCTGGCTGGCTATCTACCTGCTTGCATTGCATTGCCTGGACGCTCGAGTTCTGCGGCAATATCCGGCCGGTAAGCGGTTGACAGGGAGAGTTCACCTTCCGATTGCAGTGCGGATGGTTATGGGATATCGAACTTTTGCTATATCGATCCTTTAAGCTGCGGCGAAGATTCGAGTGGGAGCGCCATTACTCCGGTCCAAGAACATGCCGGCCGAGAGGAATGACGATGCGTTCTCGAGCTGATTTATTGGGCCAGATTGGGCAACCTGGTAAGTTTCAGCGCTAACGGGCCAATAAGCCGAGTTGGGTAATGGCCTAGTGGCAGTCCAATCAGCCATTTGAGTGGCAACGCCACGGCCCGTTCGCTCCAATAAGCCGAGTTACTCCTTTTGTTCACTAATGTGTAAGACATTTTAGCTAATATTTCAGTATTACTACATACATACTAAAATAAATGAATATACATATAAAATATGTCTAAATACATTTGAATTAATAAAAAACTAAAATGCCTTACATTGGTGAATGGAGAGAGTAGTGTATGTCGCTTACCGCAAGAAATAGTACACCGGTTTTCTTTGTTTTCTATTTTATTTTTATTTCAAATCCTTGTGTCTTTGCTTTTTCAATGAATACATCAATACTTTTTTAACTATACAATACATGTTTTATTGAAGATTGTTTCAACACATGAACATTCATGAAACATACAAGAACATATTTAAAAATATATATATGAATAGCTATGGGTGAACTATATTTTTTATAACCAGCAAACATTTTTTTCACAAAATGATCATACTTTTAATATACACTTTAATGTACGGACAACCTTTTGTTATTCATGAACATTTTTGTGTTTTGCGGTGAATGTTTATTTTTCACCTATAAGAATATTTTTTTTTAATGTTACATCAAAATGTTTTTGAGATAAGCTACCATTTCCCTTTTTTGTATGTGAAAAATTCATTACAATGTTGCATACAAAGTGGTTTTGTGGAATTTTCTAGTTCCAGATAGGACACACGCATTATTAGTTTTTATTTCATATGCTCGCGTTGGCACGTAATTAGCTGAGTAGCTGCATCTAATCATCTGAGTTTCTCATCAATCACATATTGACGTGTTTTTGTTGTGGGCCACGACACGCTGAAGGCTAGTTCAGTAATGCCCTCCCCTTGCTCGTAGGGAGGCCTGACCAAAGTGGATACTATGTTTTTGGGCGAAAACCTAAACCCCCTAGAGATGTTTTATCTGCTTACCCAGCTAACCCCCCACAGAAGATGTAAAGTGGGATCGCGCCAAAATTCCTCTTATAGTTTATTTTGTGTTTTTTAGAGTAATATTTCAGAGTAGATTTTGCATTAGAAATGGGATCCCACTTACACCATCCACATAAAAAAATTAGATAAGCTACCATTTCTTTTTTTATATATGAACAATTCATTTACAATGTTGCATACAAAAATGGTTTTGGAATTTTCTAGTTCCAGATAGGACACACGCATTATTAGTTTTTATTTCATATGCGCGCGTTGACACGTAATTAGCTGAGTCGATGCATCTAATTATCCGAGTTTCTCATCAATCACATATTGACGTGTTTTTGTTGTGGGCCACGACACGCTGAAGGCTAGTTCAGTAATGCCCTCCCCTTGCTCGTAGGGCGGCCTGACCAAAGTGGATACTATGTTTTTGGGCGAAAACCTAAACCCCCTAGAGATGTTTTATCTGCTTACCCAGCTAACCCCCCCCCCCCCCCCCCCCCCACACAGATGTAAAGTGGGATCGCGCCAAAATTCCTCTTATAGTTTATTTTGTGTTTTTTAGAGTAAAATTTCAGAGTAGATTTTGCATTAGAAATGGGATCCCACTTACACCATCCACATAAAAAAATTAGATAAGCTACCATTTCTTTTTTTTATATGAACAATTCATTTACAATGTTGCATACAAAAATGGTTTTGGAATTTTCTAGTTCCAGATAGGACACACGCATTATTAGTTTTTATTTCATATGCGCGCGTTGACACGTAATTAGCTGAGTCGATGCATCTAATTATCCGAGTTTCTCATCAATCACTTATTGACGTGTTTCTGTCGTGGGCCACAACATGAAGGCTAGCTAGTTCAGTAATGCCCTCCCCATGCTCGTAGGGAGGCCCGACCAAAGTGGATACTATGTTTTTGGGCGAAAACCTAAGCCACCTAGAGATGTTTTATCCGCTTACCCAACTCGCCCGCCCCCCTCCCCTTCAGGTGTAAAGTGGGATCCCGCCAAAATCCCTCCTATAGTTTGTTTTGTGTATTTTAGAGTAAAATTTTAGAGTAGAATTTGCATTAGAAATGGGATCCCACTTACACCATCCCCCTCCCCCCCCACCAGCCCTTCTCTCTTCCTCCCCTTCCGTCCGACCTTCCCGTATAGTTTTTTGTTTGTTTGAATTTTACCATATATATATTAAACAAGCAAAGAGTACACGATTACATCGATTACAAAAACAATACTAAAAGAGACGAGCAAATCTATGAGATCTTCAAGCCCTTTCTTCTTTCATGACACAATCTTGTACTTTTCTGAAGGCAGCCAAAATCCCTCGTATAGTTTTTCATTACACTACCTTCACCCTACTACACATTTTATAGCCACTACTATCTTTTGATGCTATCTCCAAGACAAGGTTATCTCGCTTAGCTAGTATCAAATCTCTAAAACTCTCTAGATATATATTGTCCTAGATGTTATTGGAGGTGTTGTAGTTCCAGCACCCCACCGTCAAGCACCCACAGCCCGGTGTAGCTAGCCACCGTAAGTCGGCCTTTCCTTCAGCCTTGGAGCACATAAGAAAACCTTACTCATAACAACCACTACACACTTTACTATAAACTATTTATTGCAATAGGGGCATAACCTAATGTCGAATGGCCAGTTGATTAACGAACTATAGTAATACCACGATAATAATGTCCATTTGTCGAATGTACCATAGAATACCTAAAAAGATATTCAGTTTGCAGGGGCAACCGCATTACACGCAAAATATTTCAATTAATCAAATTATATGAATGTAAAAATACTAGACTATATTTAATTTTGTATTTGTCCGTGATTAATATTACTGATCTTATGTCAACACCAAGTACATGAGATGCACATGTAACTCAATACACATCTGATTCAAACAACAGGAAAAATCATCTCAATGGTTTAATTTATACTCTAGAACTTTCCATAAATATGTTTAACTAATCATATATACTAAAAAGGCTATTAATTAATATGTTTTTTAAACATAGCCTTTTCTTTTATAAGGGATAAATCACTTATTTTTTTGGATTTTTGATCCCATATTGTAGGGTTGATCTCGAAAGATCTCCCTCAAAGCCGTAAATATGACTATTTAGAAATATCTACCATAAATATATATACACTTTATAGTTCATATACTCGGTTGTTAAAAAATATTGTATGAAGCAAGTTATGTTAGAAATACGGTTTAATTTAGGGAAGTGCAAGTGTATTTTTCAATGCAAAACATTATAAATGCATATCAAACAACATTAGAACTTATATTTAGTAAATTTGTTGTGTGCCTAATTCTCACAAATAGTAACAGAGAAATATGCTCACTACAATGTATGTTTCTACGACTAAGTTGTAAATAACTATATAAGTTTTATCTTCTTCAAATCGATGAGGTTAAAACTAGGCTAGCATAAATCATGCCAGACGATGAGCTACACCCACTAGTCTGGGGGTAGGTTTATGAACTTTTGTTCCATCTAATCTATGTTGTATTCCGCCAGAAGTTGTGATTTGTTCTATCTGAGCTAAATTTTGTTTTACCTAGTTTTAAATTCTTGTTCCAACTGTAGTTATGATTTGTATCATGGTGTATAAAATTATGTTTCACCTTGTCTAACTTTGTTCTTCTTGTATTTATGATTTGTTTCATGGGTGCTAAAATTTAATTACACTTGGCATAGTCTTCTTGTATTCATGAAATGTCCCAAATACGCTAAACTTTTGTTTCGCGTTCAAAATTGATTTGTTCACCAGGCGCTCATGTTCTTATCCAATTTTAGTCGTGATTTCCTTCCACTTGGTGAAAGAGCATGTTAGCTCTTAATCTGTTTTGGAGCTTAATGGCAACACACTAACCGGACTAATCGTGTTGCTAAGTTGTGTAGGTACTTTAAGGTCAACACATGGTCCGAAGATGGAGAGAGTGGGCCTGAAAATGAACCAAGGCAGATTTCTTGCCTGGCGGTAGTACCGCTCCTTCTGGAGCGGGACTGCAGTTGCGCACTGGTACTCTGCCTATGGCGGTAGCACCGCGGGCAGTACCGCTACTTCCAGGCAACGGTAATACCATTGGAGCTATCGCCAGAGGTACCGGCAGACAGAAATTTGCTTCGGGTATCCCAGCGGTAGCCTGACGATTGCTACCACGTTCTACTGCCGGAGCCCTTCGATTTAATTCAAAGGGCGCCAGCGGTAGTACCGCTCCCTGGCAGTAGCGGTAGCCCCTTGCGGTACCGCTGCCGCTGGAGAGCGCAACTACACTGGGTACCCCCAGATACCCCTGGCGGTAGTACTGCTGGGCTCAGCTGTAGTACCGTCGTGCAGATTTTTCTGCACATAACGGTTCGATTTTGAGGGCCCCATTTTAAAGGCTGCTTCTTCCCCGTGGAGAAGCTGCGATTTACATTCTCTCTTCTCCATTGTTGTTGAGCTTCAACTTCCCTAGATCTCCCACTCCAACCACCCAATCGTCTTGATACTTTGAGGAGTGAAGGAGGAGATCTAGATCTGCGCCTCTACCGAAGGAATTTTAGATCCGCCCAATACCCTTTGTGATTCTTGTTCCTCCTTGGGTTGCTTGTAACCTTAGGAGGCCTTTGTGCATTTCAGAGCCTCAACTTGCTGCGAGAAGCTCCGGGACATCGTTGGGAGGCTCCAACTCATTGTGGAGTTCCTCGACCTTTATCTGCCGGTTTGGTCAACGCCTTCAAGTCGACCTCATAGTGGATGAGCCAATCCCTCGCGGGTGAAGCTCACGGAAAATAGAGTGAGCACATCAGTGCTATTGGAGTGCCTAGGTGGCTCCACCCTCCTCCAACGTAGATGTACTTCCATTGGGAAGGAACTATGGGAATCATCTCCGTGTGTCTACTTTAGGGTTATCTCTATCCTTTACTTGTTGCCTCTGCTACGCTTGTATCTTGCTTGTATCACATAGGTTGCTATCATCTAGTGCACATCTAGTCAACCTTGTTATACTTTGCTAAAACCCTAATTAAAAAGAAAAAGCTAGACCGTGGAGAGGCGCAGGATGGCATAAGAGTCAAGCATATTCTGGGCTACGAGTTGGGTCAGTTTCCATGCAGATATCTGGGACTGCAACTGTCCACAAAGCAGCTTACCAAGGATGAATGGCAGCCAATGCTTGATCAAGTTTTGAATTTGGTGCCTGCCTGGCAGCGAGGATTGCTACAATGGTCGGGCAGACTTGCCCTAATTAAATTTGTGATCATGGCAAGACCAGTTCATCATTTGTTAGTAGCTGAAGCACCGGTTTGGCTGCTTGAGGAGGTTAATGCATGGCTCCGAGCTTTCTTTTGGTCTGGGGAAGAAGAAGTTCATGGGGGGGGCAGTGTTTGGTAGCGTGGCAGCAGATTTGTAAGCCAGTGGCATATGGTGGCTTGGGTGTCAAGGATCTGCATCTGCAAAGTCTGTCCTTGTGTGTCAGATGGGAGTGGTTACGGCGCACTGACCCTTCTAGACCGTGGCAAGGCCTTCCGATGATGGATGACAAGGAAGCCTTCCAGGTTTTCAGAAGATTTGTGGAGATTGAGGTTGGCAGCGGAGCCAGCACGCTTTTTTGGAAAGATAATTGGATGCGGGGAAGATGTATTCAGGAGCTGGCACCTCTGGTGGTTGCGGCAGTGAGCCAGACCTGTGTGAATGCAAGAACAGTGCAGGAGGCTCTCTTAGAGCATAGCTGGGTAAAGGATGTGCGTGGTAGCGTGTCGGATGAAGGAATTGTGCAGTGTATATTTCTCTTCGTGTCGCTGTGCAACTTTGATAGGAATGCTGCAACCCCGGACCAGTTCACCTAGACTTGCTCACCGACAGGTAGATATAATGCTAGAGACACCTATAGAGCTTTGTGTCGTGACTATGAGAGAATGGAGGGAGCTAGATGCATTTGGAGAACCTGGGCGCCACTCAAGATCAAGATTTTTGTTTGGCTGACTTTCAAATTCAGACTTTGGACGTCGGATCGGCGTGTGCGCCATGGCCTGCAGGATGAAACTTCGGCTTGCTATACTTGTTTACAGGAGGAGGATACGGTTACGCACATCTTCGCTGGCTGCGTCTATGCGAGAGAGGTGTGGTACCAATGCGCTTAGCGGCTGAATGTGGAGGTTGGGCTGCCTCAGCTTACCGATACTCTGCAGTCCTGGTGGCTAAGGGAGCGACGCAAATTCAGCAAAAAGGACAGGAAAGGTTTCGATACTTTTGCTTCGCTGGTTTGCTGGAGATTGTGAAAGCAGAGGAATGCTCGAGTTTTCTAGGACGTTCGGGGGCAGTACTCTGTGGGTGGTCTTTTGGAGCAGATCTTGGCGGATTGGAAGCTCTGGAGAGACGCAGGTCTGGGAGTTAATAATTCTTTTGCGAGAGTAGTTCATTAGGAGAGTGGTGGTGTTGGTGTGTGGTGTGTACTGGCATGCTGGTGTGGTGACGCCTCTGCCAGTTGTATAATGTATCAAACCCTTCTATAAAACTACGGTACGCATTTTGCGTACTCTCTAAAAAAAAGCTAAATTTGGTAGTCGCCTATTCACCCCTCTAGTCGACCATATCGTTCTTTCACTTGGTCCAAAAGTATGTTCCAGGTTTGGATATCCTTAGTTCCTCGGGCGCTCAAATTTGTTTCACATAATGTTATTACAACCTGATTTGGATGTTCTACCTGAATTTCGTAGTATCATACTTATTTTCAAGAAGTTTTCAACGTGTTTATATATTACACTCGGTCCCATAGGTTGCTATCATCTAGTGCACATCTAGTCAACCTTGTTATACTTTGCTAAAACCCTAATTAAAAAGAAAAAACTAAATTTGGTAGTCGCCTATTCACCCCCCCCCCCCTCTAGTCGACCATATCGATCTTTCACTTGGTCCAAAAGTATGTTCCAGGTTTGGATATCCTTAGTTCCTCGGGCGCTCAAATTCGTTTCACATATTGCTGTTAGAACCTGGTTTGGATGTTCTACCTGAATTTCGTAGTATCATACTTATTTCCAAGAAGTTTTCAACGTGTTTATATATATTACTGTCGGTCCCAGCACGTACTAAACACACGTGAATCAAGCCGGCAATTCCGCCCATGGGCACGTCCGCCCACAGGCACCCGACCCTAATGGGCAGGGTATGGATCGCTATGTTCGCCCATGGGTCTCGCCCGTGGGCGACCCGATTAGTCGTGGGTAGGGTATGGGCAGACATGTGTATCCATGGGCGACCTGATGGGTAACCCAATTAGCTGACATGTGGAGTCTCATAGCAAGACATGACCAGAGCCCATGTAATTTCCAGCTCAGCCCAACAGTCCAAATCCAACACGCACCGCACTAAGCCACTAATCCTAGGTGTGTGTGACCGTGTGAGTCGACCATCCCAGTACCCAGTCTCTCCCGTCCCCGCCGCAATCCCTCTCCCCTACTCTCTCTCTCTACTCAGTGCTCACGCCTCACGGTGCTCTCCGCTCCCCTCCCTTTCCCGGCAGCAAAACGCCGGCGCTGACCCGTCGCGCCGTTGCTCCACCGAGCCGCCGTTCCGTTGCGCCGCCACTCGCTGCCGTCCCCAACGTCCACGACGCCGCCATCCCCAACTCACAGCCGGCCTCGACGCCGCCGTCCCCAAGGACCCCGCGCCGCCGTCCCCGACTCCCTGTCGTCGCCCAAGGACCCCGAGCCGCCGCCTTCCTTCTTCGCTCCAAGCAGCAGCTTCTCCCCGCCGTCCTCGACGCCGCCGTCCCGTCGCGCTCTGCAGCTTCTCCCTGCCGTCCCCTACTACCTGCTGACTGAAGGTGACACATAAAATATGCCATTTTGGAGTGCCAGAATTGACATGAGGAGCTGTTGTATGCAGACCCGACGGGCGACCCGACGGGTCGGGTGACCCGACGGGTACGGGCATGGGCATGAAATCTGACCCATGGGCAGGGTCGCGGGCAGAGAAGCTTGCCCATTTGTTAAACGGGCATGAGTCTGGAAGAGGTCAACCCGACCAAACCCGACCCGATTGCCGGCCTTACACGTGAACAAGCAAACAAACAAAGGACGTGGGCAGCCGTTGCTATGTTGCTTCACTCGGCATAGGACGTTGGGCCCTGATCAAGTGGAGAAGAAAAGCTCCCAGGCGGTAGTGAGGAGGCCCTGGTTTACAAGATCATGAACATGCAAACAACCCATTAGTCATGGTAATCACTAGAAAAAGGACGACTATTGATAAGCTCTGTGCTAATTTTCTTATATTTCTGACATGTGGCACATGACATGCTCGACAAGTGTCATAGCGTGAGAGTTTGGTGATATTTCCTTCCGGCGTTGGATGGGTGGTATATTTTACGTGTATTTTAGATTAAAAATCAAAACAAAAATATGTTTAGAACATTTGATGAAGGGACAAATACGAGGTAGGCCCACCGGGCTGATCAAGGACCAAGTTGTAAGGTGAAAAGCTCATGAAGCCCGGTAAGCCCACGGTCGGAGTGGAGAGGCTATAGTGGACTTAATGGGGTCCATGGCCCGGCTAGGATTATTCAAGTCCACCAGGAGTTAAGCATGCATACTCGTCCAGCGTCGGGATGATGGAAAGCCAGGCGTCCTCACGCACAATGAAGAGTGACGTTACCACCCATGCCAGAGTAGCGTTACTAGCCGGCACCACATTGAGGGATTAACTCCCACCATAGACATGATAGTGGATATTTAGTTCTCATTACCGTTGTAACCTTGATACGGTGTACATGCCAGGATACTCGATATTTGATAAAGTATATGAGATCAAGAGACTGGTTAATATTACGTGCATGCATGCCGATGCAGTTCGTGAGTTGGGCACAGGAGGATTTGAACCAGATCGGTTAGACGACTGCAGGATAAATACGGTGCTTCAGCATAGCTTTGTTGTCACGTATATGACCAGACTTAAAGGGCAAGGACATCACGTGAGAGCTACAAGGAAAATACATTTATTTGAATTACTTGGTGACTTATTCGCAACAGCTTCAATCGGTAGAGATAAGAGGAAGATCAAAACAAACTTTATCTTTCTATTTTTGCCATGCAAGGAGAAGGCATGTTCAGGGCTGAGATTACCTCGATCGTTTCTTTGTCTCTGCCAATTAGGATGGGGTCCACCAGTCATGCACAACCAGATTAATTAGCTAGAGTCCAGAATTATTTGCTTGCCTTTCTTTGTAACCGACTCGTAATAGTTATAGGGATATTTTGCATCCGGCTGCTTAACAGCCAAGTTAAGGGGTCGGCTAATATATAAAGCCATTGTTCCATTATGTAAGGCGGATGAGAGTTATAAGAAATAGACACGATGTGTGTTTGGGGTTAAAATCCTCGTACCTGAGTTTGGGTAAAGCTGACTAAAAATCCCTAAGTTTCTTGAGGAATCTTTGCAAAAACCTCTACTGGCGTGTGAGGTCCTGCGACGCGTAGGAGATTACAAGCTGAGCCTATACGGTTCGTCCACGTTATTCTTTCAACTAGAAGGGTTGGCGTGTTGTTGCTGCGGAGTTTGTGATTGTCTTCGTAAACCCGCGATTGCTACTTGCTGCGATGGAGGTTTGTGCCGTGAAAGATCGGGCCAACAACGGATCGAATCTCGCCACGAGGTTCGCTCCACATCATCTGGTATCAGAGCACCAAGTTGCTCACGGCACGACGGAGGAGATGGCGGGCGCGTCATCACCAAGGAGAAGCTATTGGAGATTGTCGAGCGATTTCTTGCTGGAGGATGAAGGCTATGGTGCCGAGCTTTTTCATACCTACTGTAACGTGGTAGGGAGAGCTTGCGCCATGACGATTGATCATGATAGTTCGATCAACGCGGTCGGCATTGACATGGTGGAGAAGCTGGAGCTGTCGACGACACCACATCCACGGCCATACTCGTTGAGGAGGAGTCATGACAAACTTGTCATCACGAGCCAGACTATGGTACTATTTTCCATCGGCAAATTTTCTTCTGAGGTTTTGTGCGATGTAATTCCTGTACCACTAGTTTCGTGTCATGTGCTGCTTGGAAAACAATGGTTCAAGGAAAAGGGTGCTGCCTACGACTTCCATGCCAACACGTACACTGTTGAGCAGGAAAAGGAGTATGTGCTCAAGCCCCTAGAAAAGAAGATTTTCAGGACATGGAGAAAAGAGAGGCTACGAAAGCACAAGGAACAAGAAGAAGAAAAGAAGGAGGCTGGAAATGCTGATATTTTTGCTGCTCATTCTCAATCAACAAATGATGATATTGCCGAAGAAACTGACTCGAAACCGAGGACGGTTTCCTTTGAAGAGGGGGAGGATGATACGGTGTACATGCCAGGATACTCGATATTTGATAAAGTATATGAGATCAAGAGACTGGTTAATATTACGTGCATGCATGCCGATGCAGTTCGTGAGTTGGGCACAGGAGGATTTGAACCAGATCAGTTGGACGACTGCAGGATAAATACGGTGCTTCAGCATAGCTTTGTTGTCACGTATATGACCAGACTTAAAGGGCAAGGACATCACGTGAGAGCTACAAGGAAAATACATTTATTTGAATTACTTGGTGACTTATTCGCAACAGCTTCAATCGGTAGAGATAAGAGGAAGATCAAAACAAACTTTATCTTTCTATTTTTGCCATGCAAGGAGAAGGCATGTTCAGGGCTGAGATTACCTCGATCGTTTCTTTGTCTCTGCCAATTAGGATGGGGTCCACCAGTCATGCACAACCAGATTAATTAGCTAGAGTCCAGAATTATTTGCTTGCCTTTCTTTGTAACCGACTTGTAATAGTTATAGGGATATTTTGCATCCGGCTGCTTAACAGCCAAGTTTAGGTCTGGTCGGCTAATATATAAAGCCATCGTTCCATTATGTAAGGCGGATGGGAGTTATAAGAAATAGACACGATGTGTGTTTGGGGTTAAAATCCTCGTACCTGAGTTTGGGGAAAGCTGACTAAAAATCCCTAAGTTTCTTGAGAAATCTTTGCAAAAACCTCTACTGGCGTGTGAGGTCCTGCGACGCGTAGGAGATTACAAGCTGAGCCTATACGGTTCGTCCACGTTATTCTTTCGACTAGAAGGGTTGGCGTGTTGTTGCTGCGGAGTTTGTGATTGTCTTCGTAAACCCGCGATTGCTACTTGCTGCGATGGAGGTTTGTGCCGTGAAAGATCGGGCCAACAACGGATCGAATCTCGCCACGAGGTTCGCTGCCGTGCCACTATATAAGACATGGAACAAAATTATTTCTTATTCGTTATTAGGCTGGCCCAAAAATGTGAGTCCCCCGGTTTCCACCAGACCAAAGATATCGACTTTGAACCAACATACTTTTTTTCATGACGTTTTTACATACCCCGTCCTAATTAGTTGTTTAAAAGACCATTTTTCGAGTAGTCCATTTTCTTGAGATTGTAGTCTACGTTGCACCGGTTACAGGAAGAAGATGACCTCCCCTTCAGTTGTAGGAAAACAGAATTGTTCCGTTTCGCAAAAAATAGGAGGTACATAGAGGTTTGCTATCTTGGAAATCTGCTACTTAACATATCATCAACATTAGAATCCACCTTTTAGAGATTATTCCTATACACAAGCACATGTTCTACGGAACTTTGTCAGGTTCAAGCAAACCCACACAACAATCTTGTGTGATTAGATGATGCGCCAAGCACAAACAGTACCTATCCTTTTTTTTTTGTGGATGAACAGTACCTATCATATTATTACTACTAAGTATATGAAAGCCGGCCAGAATCGCGGCCTGACAGCGATCGAGCAACGGTTCATGTCACTGTTCATCTACAGTGTAACAGTGACCCGATCTGCGCCGTCCGTCGACGATCGCACGGTCGTCCAGTCGTGCCCGTGAAGGTTTTGCAAAAACGCCCCTCGCAAAACTCAAAATTAACCCGCAATCCACGCTTTCAAACAACGTTGTCCTTAACCGTAATTTTGGAAAACATGAGGGCCCATTTTGCAAAACGACCACGGAGCCCCCCCTCTCCCTTCCTCTCTCGCGCGCGCGGGCGACGCCGCGGCGCGCCACCGCTCCGCGCCTCCCCGGCCAGATCCGCGGCCACGACGAGCTCCGTCGCCGCATCAGCTGCCTCCTCGCCGCGAATCGCATCCCGGGAGGCCGCGACGTTGCCGGGATGGCCGCCGCCGCCGCGCGGTCCTCCGCCGCGTTTCGCGCGCCTCCGGCGGCGCCACGGCGACCAAAACGGGGCGGCGCCGCCACCCCTGGCCTCCTAGCGTCGATCGCGCACGCGAGCGCGTTTCACCTCGCCGTGGCGTGCCAGCGGCGACGTCCACGCTGCCGCGGCGGCTCCACCCCCGTTGACGTCGTCGCGACGGCCAACGGGCCTGGGCTGGGATGTTGGGCCGTCACGTGGGCCGGCCTGCCTGGCTGCTGGGCTGCTGCGCCGCCTTTTTTTCCCTGATTTCCGAACCTTTTGCAATTTTCCAAATATAGGGTACTTTAAATACAAGATATTTATAAATGTGACAAACATGTCGGCATTAACACGAACAAAAAACGGCGACTATTCAAATTCAAATATTTCAAAAATTTCGATGCCTTTCAGATCCGGACATTTTAAAACCGTAAAATAAATTCACATGCGAGCAACTTTTAACGGTTTCAAAATTTAGACAGTTTGGGAACGTAAACTTCTCTTTCCTAATTCTGACGCATTCAGGTCTAAACAACATTTGAATGTCAGCATTTTCAAATTCGAATTTTCCCTCCCAACGGTATTTACAATTCTGACGAACATATCAACATTAGCAAAAAAAAAGAAAAGCTGATTATTTATGACATTCACTTCAAAATTATGCTTCCAAAATGTGAATACTTCAAAATTTGAATACTTTAAATTTTGAATCTTTCAAAGATATTTACAAATGTGACAAACATGTCGGCATTAACACGACCAAAAAAGGTGACTATTCAAATTCAAATATTTCAAAAATTTCGATGCCTTCCAGATCCGGACATTTCAAAACCGTAAAATAAATTCACATGCGAGCAACTTTTAACGGTTTCAAAATTTAGACAGTTTGGGAACGTAAACTTCTCTTTCCTAATTCTGTCGCATTCAGGTCTAAACAACATTTGAATGTCAGCATTTTCAAATTCAAATTTTCCCTCCCAACGGTATTTACAATTCTGACGAACATATCAACATTAGCACAAAAAAGAAAAGCTGATTATTTATGACATTCACTTCAAAATTATGCTTCCAAAATGTGAATACTTCAAAATTTGAATACTTCAAAATTTTCACTCGCTTCGAAATCTGACCATTCAAAAGACGTTCCAAATTTAAAAACTCCAAAAAAATTCACTGACTTCCAGATATAAGCATTCAAAAAACGTGAAAAACAAATATACGGATAGCTAGATTTTGCTAACTCATTAAATATGTTTAGGGTTTAGCTCATCGACAGAGCAGCAACATTTTTGTCATTTTAAAGAGTGGGATTTTATTTCGTCCTGCGCCTAAAAATAAGAGTTTTATTACAACTGGTAGGTGAAATTTTACTATTAGATTACTCACAACTTTGTTTGCAGTGTGCTCATAAATGCTTCTCAGATTGTTTTAGATATCTAGATATTTTGTTAGCTTTCTGATTGTTCGTCCTTTCAGTTCATAGCCACTAGACGGCTTATCATTTAAACGGTCATTGTTTCTATTTGTTCAACATGTTTGAACGTTTCAAACTACTAAGTATTTAAATATTTGACAAGACATATAGAAAATTCTCACAAAAATAGTGTGCCCTGTGAATTTCAATTAAATATTTGACAAGACATATAGAAAATGCTCACAAAAATAGTGTGCCCTGTGAATTTCAATTAAATGTTGACGTCAAAATACGAACATGTTTGCACATTTCAGGCAACTAAATATTTATATGCTGGACATAACATGTAAAAATGCTCAACAAAAGGTGGGTCCAGTGTGCAAAAAAGAATTCAACAAAAGGAACACATCGAAAAATCGATGTCCCTGAATATATCCATTGCAAAAATACAAGTCGTGTATCAAAGCAATTAAAAAAATACATACAAACTATTTATGTCAAAAAAAAAACGTTGAATATTCGTATTTTATCAAGATTTTCTGATAATACAAATGCGCTTTGCCTAACTTGAGTTAAATGTTGCTGCCGAAATACTAACATGTTTGGACATTTCAAACTACTAAAAATTTGAATATTGTGCAAGATATATAGGAAATACTAGAAAAAAGTGCTACCTTCTCATAAGAAAATAAAAACATGTTTGAACAGCCTAATTTGGCCAACATTTGGGCGAATACTTCGATTTTTCATTAAATAGATCGCAAAATGCTATAAAAGAACCCACTGTCTACTTATATCAGAAATACAAATATATTAATTCAGCAAGGGCGTGGCGTCACGCCACGCCGAATTCAACTAGTATAGATATAAAGGAAATCGCAGAAATATTGTTTGCCCCATACAATATATATAGATAAGTGGATACACTACCATTACTAGTGCAAACAAATGTTCCATGACGATCGAGTACATCCATCGATAGTGTTGACAGTCAAATACAACTTTCTAGCTCATTCTGAAACACACGGAAGATCTGTTTAGCAAAGCTCTAAATCTTATTTTCTTGTCTGTTGCAACAATCTCATTCTCTTCACCAAACATTCTCATGATATATATCGCGCAAGAAACAGCCGTCGACAACAGCACGCATAATGCATGCCACATCCACGTGGTACAACAATAAAACCCAGTCCCAGAATGTTTTTTTGAATTTTTCCCAGCATGTTTTATCAACAAATACATACTCAATCTCGAAAAAGAAATCAACACATAGGCACAAGTATGCATATTTTTCAGCTGGACACTCTAAGTACAACCTCATATCTTCCAATAGAACAAACACATTTGCCGTTATATATCAGAGAGATAATGTAAAGCTTCACCTTACCCAAAACTGACAAATGTGAGGTCCCAAACCATTACTTTACACCTTTTTCACTCTTCCAAGCATTGCAATCTTGCACTTCAACGAAAACGTCTTCAACCCAACTAGCTTGATATCACCGTGCACACAACCATATGCATGTTTTCCAACCATCAACTCTCGTTCCTATAAGTTTTCGTCGTCTCCTCCACAGACCATGTCTATCTAATCGCATGTTCGCCACCACCAAGTATTCAGTTACAGCAGAAACAAGAAGAGCAAGCAAGCTAGTGAAATACTCCAGGCTCTGGTCCACCACCGCGTAGTATCAAATATGGGTAAGTTCTTCTTGTTCGCGGTGCTATTCGCGGCCCTGGTGGCCGTCTCCGTTGCCCAAGGCGTGTCCGAGCAGAGCTTCACGGACACAAGGTGCCGGCGCGAGGTCCAGGCAAAGCCGCTCCAGGCTTGCCGGCAGATCCTCCACCAGAAGCTGACCGCTGGCCCCCACGAGGGTGCGCTCAGCACCCCGCTGTTTCAGACGCTGTGGGACGCCAGGGAGCAGTGCTGCCGGCAGCTCCAGAGCGTCAGCCGCGAGTGCCGCTGTTCGGCCATCCGCGGCATGGTGAGGGACTACGAACAAACCATGGCGCCTCCTGGACAAGGACCTGCGGTGGCGAGACAGCTAAATACCACCAGCAGGGGGGAGGGTACTACAGCGAAGAAGGGCGTGGTCAGCAAGGACAGCAGACCGGACAATGGCACTACGGCGGTGAGACAGCTGTAAGCCAGCAGCAGAAGCAGGGAGGAGGGTACTACGGCGGCGAGACGTCATACTCATACCATGAGGAAGCACAACCAAAGCAGCAGCAGATCGGTCGCGTGAAGCTGACGAAGGTGCGGCAGTACGTAGCGGGACTGCCGACCGTGTGCCAGATCGAGCCCATGGAGTGTAGTGTCTTCTCCGCGGACCAGTACTAGGCTAGCTGAGTGATCTATGCGACGTGTTAGCCGGG
This sequence comes from Poa pratensis, assembly GCA_947311845.1. NCBI lineage: Eukaryota > Viridiplantae > Streptophyta > Magnoliopsida > Poales > Poaceae > Poa > Poa pratensis. The sequence goes on from CAMZMU010000037.1 coordinate 18,036,260, forward strand.
CCTGATAATAAGTGTGATGGATGAATGATTACATTCGTTCATGCACAAATAACGATAATAGAGACATGAATTTCTTTATTGCTGAATTATTTATAGATTCATGTGCCAACAATGCATATCACGTATTAATGGGAGAGGGATATCCTACGGATTTATATTCGACCAGCCTAATCTCGGATAGTTAGGACAGCCATCATAACATTCAAATATCAAGAGTGATAGGCGTCATCCAGAGGGGTTCGATCGTCCGCCTCCTCCACCGCCTCATCATCATAAAACGTGAAATATCAGACCCATGCAGCATGCCCCTCACTCAGATAATTTTTTAAAACTATTGCAGCATCCTTGCAGTATTTTTCCCACGACGGGTCAAAATATGTAGAAAACAACACAAATTTCTATAACACTAATGCAATAAAATAATATGAGTATGCATCAAATTCTCACTGGTTGTGAGAAATTCACATCCATCGCAAAAAATTCTCAAAAAATAAAAGGTTCACATATTCAGCATGGGAGGACTACATTTTCTGCTTCTCACAAAATATTTGTAGCATTGAAGTAACATTTGCAATAGGCTTATGTGTTTGGAGCAAAATGCGCACGAGTTTGTAACATGTTAAAAGAACCCATGTAACATGCACACAAATTTTCTCTTAAATTCAAGTATGTCGACACGACTTACCAAAGATCACCGTTAATCGAATTTACCACGGAGAGAAAATGTTGCTCTACTTGTAGAAGTTAGACAATATTTTTAGGATTTTTTTGTTTTTCTGCATGTTACGTCACAACACTAGTTGTTCTTTGTGTCATAGCGTGGATAGATATTGTTGGTCATAGTTGATAGATGATGTGAGTCATATCATGCGTTTGTGTAAGCTACAAGTCGAAACTAGATGACAGAAACCTCAATTGAGCTTTTGAAAAGATGATTGGCATAAGTAATATTGACTAGAAGACACGTCATCGGCTAAAATCCTAGAACTATAACCACTTTTGTAGATTGAAAAAGTACTCTACATCAATACAAATGTACGCACTTCTCCAAATAATGACACTAGAAAAATCTCATCAATTTTCATGTGAGAGCTAGCCTAAGAAATTAGGTGTACCTAAGGTGTTTAATTTGCACAATGAAAACGATTACATACATTGGCAGACCATCCAAAATTCTGGTTTGCAAGCTCCAAATCCTCCTTATCTAGCTACCTTGTGGAAGCATTGAGAAGTTTCTTTTTTTAGATAAGGATTGAGAACTTAGGTGTATGTAAGGTGTCATTTTGCACAATTAAACCGATTACATAGCATTGGCAGACCTTCCAAAAAATCTGTTTTGCAAGCTCCAAATCCGCCTTACATATATATCCTTTAAATCTTGGAAGCATTGCACGCCTGCACATATCCAGCTAATTTTATTTTTTTTCTTCTCGTGTTTCTTCTTAATCCAAGCTAACCTTGCCGTACACCGGTTCAAAAAAACTTGCCGTACACACAACCAAAGTTCTCACCCTTCACCTAGTTCCTATGAAAGCCTAGCCAATCTCTGCAATCTCATCATCACAAGATCACCAAGCTCTACAATCAAGAGTTTAATTCATTAGCAGACCACAGAAATGGCTAAACTCGCCTTGTTCGCTGCGGTTCTTGTGGCCCTCGTGGCTCTGTGCGCCGCTATACGGGATAGCACCATACAGCTGCAGTGCCAGCGTGAGCTCCAGGAGAGCTCGCTCGACGCGTGCCAGCAGGTCGTCGATCACCAACTCGCCATCCAACAGCCTTTCTTCCTCCCGCAATCAATCCATTTGAGAACAGGGGTGATGCGGGCGCAATGCTGTCAGGAGCTGCGGGACATCAGCCGCGAGTGTCGCACCGCCGCCATCCGCCAGATCGTGCGGCAGTACGAACATCAAGCCCTGGTGCCATTGAGAGAAGATCCGTCCTACTCCTACCCTGGGGAGGACAAGGAGGATCAAGAAGGAGGGTCGTACTACCCCGGTGAAACTTATCCACAACCAGAGCAATGGTGGGAGAAGCAGCAAGGACAAGGGCACCAATCTTTTCCACACCAGCACCAGCCATGGTGGAGGCAGCAGCAGCAAGGACAAGGGTGGTACCGTCCCAGCCAAACTTATCGTCCGCAACAGCACCAGCAAGGGTCGTACCACCCCAGCCAGACATTTCCGCAACATCAACAAGAGGAGGGAGGGTTCTACGGCCAGTCCACGGCCCATCAGCAACAACAACCGGGAAGACAGGAGCCCTACCACTTGCGCACCACCATCTACCGTCCTGCTCGACAGCCAATCCAACATGAGCTTGGCGAGACCGTGCAGCAGCAGGAGGGACGAGGCCAGTATTGCGGCAGGCAAAGCCAACAGACAGGGTTCGGAAGGTTATCGTCTGCACCTCATTTTGGCGCTAAGCAGCAGGCAGCCTGTCTGAGAGCGGTGGCCAAGGCGCGGCAGGTTGCGGCACAGTTGCCGGCGATGTGCTGGCTGGTGGATGGTAGTGCCTTCTCTGCTAGCGGTTCTAGGCTACAACTCTTGTAACTTGCATGGTGTTTGGGCATATGCATTGATGTAGCCCGGATCACGACCATCACCATGTCAAGACCTTCAACACTTCACAAGTCACCATGGATCTCAAAGGTGAACTCATTCCACTATGTTATTCACCATATGTCACCTTTGGACGTTATACTACTTGACCATTCTTCCATTTGCCTTGTTAGGTATGTCATGACGAGCACTTGTACACGGGAGGATGACCAAGGTGCAAGAGGAATGGAGGATGTCAAGACGGTGGCTTGGAAGAGAAGAAGGAAGAGGAGAAAAGACTCAGGCAGCGGTAGTACCGCTGGGTTAGGCGGTACTACCGCCAGAGAGCTACCGCCACCGCTACCACTGCAGCTGCCGCCAGAACCAGCCTTCGGAAGGGATGAGCGGTACCAACTGGTACCGCTGGTACTACCGCCGCCGGTACCGTCGAGGTGGAAAGCGGGCGCCCGGCCCGCACCAGCGGTACTACCGCCATACCCAGCGGTAGTACCGCCGCTGCGGGAAGCAGCACGGGTTGGAGGCCTTTGTAACCTCCTCCACCTACCCCCTGTTGGTCAACACTATAAATAGGACTCCTTGGACTAGATCTAGGGTTAGACTATGATTTGGGAACTAAAGTAGAGCCTTGCTCCTTCTTCTCAAAGTGTCTCCTTCCTCCACATGTGGAGATGAACCAAGGCCTCCTCTTGAGGAGAAGATCCCTGCGTGGATACCAAGGCTCCGCTTGTAGTTGCGATTACTTGCCGATATTTCATCTTACGGTGATTCTATCGGTTTGGTTGGATTGATCAATTGGACAAACAATCCTAAGAGTAAGGTGTGCTTGGGAGAGGAGGATTGGGGGCTGCCCTCGGGGATTTGTTACCAATCGAGTCTTGCCGGGTTGCTACTTGCTATTTACCCTTGTGTGTTTGATTTCCCCTCTTTTGGTGTTCTTCGTTCTTCGCGTGTTCTTCGTGTTCATCCTTTCCTCCATACAAATCCGTGAAAATCGGGACCTACCCGCATCATATGGTATCAGAGCTCTAGGTTGACACGGATTTGTTTTGTGTTTCCACCAAAATCCACCAAATTTTTCTTCGTTTTTGAGAAATTCGAAAATTTCCACCAAAAATAGCCTTGCCTTGATTCGAGCAGATCTGTCGATTCGTTGCGTTTTTGGTAGTTTTTGTCCATGGATCTGTTGCTTTAGGACCCCCTCCACCTTTGTTTGCGTTCCCTAGCCTTTATTTTGCCAATTTCCCACGGATTCGAGGAAATTTTGGACCCCAAATTCCCCAAAATCGAGTCAAACTCGAGCAGTTTCGACTGCAGCGGTACTACCACCGGGTTAAGCGGTACTACCGCCAGGGCCAATTTTTGCAGAAATTTTTCTTTTTCCTCGGTTCGTTTTGGTATTTCCGCTTTGGTTTGAGTCCTTTCTTGGTGTGCCCTACGTCTACGACATCGACAAGCTTCCGCAGCACCGCATCTTCAACGCCAAGCGACGACGCCACCAAGGACTCGACATTCCCCCACCACCATATTCCGTTGTGAGCCCTTCTTCCTTTCGCGCAACTTGACCTATTGGACTAGCTCGGTGATATTGCGAGGCATTGCACGTGTTGAGTGTTTGTCTTCAAGTATTGGCGAGTGTGTATCGTTAGAGAGCTTGGCACTAGCAAAAGAGAAGGAGTCATCATCAAAAAGCAAAAATCAAAAAAAAAAAGAGAAAAGAAAAGAATCAAGTGGTGCCAAGTTTCATCTCTTGTAGGTTGCGACAAAGCTAAGACTGCCAAAGTGAGTGTGAGTGTTAACTCTTGTGCAAATCCGTTGCCCACAAAAAGCAATTGAGCTAGCGTCCTTCTTGTGTTGGGTGACATTTGAGCACGTAGTCTTCGTTAGGTTGTCTATCTTCGAGTGCTCGCCCTTTGGTCGCCCAACCTCATTATTCGCTCTTGTGTGTGTTTCTTGCTAATTTGTGGTTGGAGTTTCTTTGGTAATTTGATCATTGTGGACTTTCTCTACCTTTGACAATATACTTGTCGCTGGGTTTGTTTGTTTCGTTTGCCACGTCATACCTTCCTATCCTCATAAGTGTGTGTGTTGGGTGTTAGAACCGGATACTCTCCTCTCAAGCCACATTATACTTGGGATATAGTTTGTCTTGGTTTTTCTTTACCACATATCTCACTTGATCTTGAGAAAATGTTTAGGGGAAGTACAAACGGAAGCTCAACCTCGGAAGAGGAAATCCATGGTGAAGTTCAAGGTGATCATGCCTATGTTACACTTGACGAGTTCGTTGGTATTGGACACCTTCTTCGTGATGGCTTATGCCACTATGAACGACGTCGTCAAGCTATAGAAGCCAACTTCAACAACCGCATGCATGCGCAAGAAGCGTCTATGGAGCGAGTGACCGAAGCTATCAACAACCTTGTGCAACATCGCTCTTCTCCAAGCTCGCGCCGCACAAGGCACACTTCAAGGTCGTCACAATCAAGGCATACGCGTCATGGTCCTCGTCAAGGTGAACCACATCAAGATCTTCAAGATAACCCAAGGCGTGACGGTCATGAACGACATCGTCTTCACGTGGAACATCCACGTTCTCCTAGCGTGAACAATGCCAACGCGCATCAAGAACGTCAACACTCACCTCGAGCGTACCAAAAGGATGAACATCAAGACCTTCATCACTCAAATGGTGGACGACATGAACGCACTCCTTCGCCACCACCTCACCCTAGAGATCGCCGAGACACTTGGACTTCCATATGGCATGAGGAAGAACGCATATGCGACAATTGCCAAGGCCAAGACCATGGTCCACGAGAATGTCCCAATCTCTCGTGTCCAATATGCGATGGCAATGGTCACATGATGTTGGAGTGCCCAAATGGAGATAAGGACGACAAGAAGATGGTCGAGAATGGGATTTTCCCTTCGACCACGGAGGCGAGCATGCGCAATGCTATCACATTGGTGGATGCGTTGAATGAGGATGGCCAAACTATGGCATGCATCTTTGGAGGCGATGAGCTCGAGAAGGTTGAGCATGGGAGTTGCCCTTCAACCTTGGAGGCGTGTGGAGATGAGGACACCGAGGCTACCCTCATGTGCTTGAATGATGACATAGCACCAATCCCATGTGAGAATGAGAGCCACTTAGCCCACTCGAGTGCGAGCGAGAGTGAGTTGAGTGCCTCCACCATATGTGAGTTTGAGTGTTTCTATTTTGAGGGAATGAGTGATACACCACGTGAGTTGAGAGAGGTACTTGATAGGTCAAGTGAGGCCACTTTGCTTTCTAACAACTTACCATCTTCCTCTAGTGTGTTCTCTCATCGTGTGCTAGGTTTCATGGATGATGATGATGCCACCACATGCCTACATCAAGATGAACGAGTCGGCCACATAGAGGCCCCTACTTCAACACCTACTTCACATGAGAAGGACAACAAAGGTATGGGTGTTGATGTGACCATGATCCCGCTAGTGGACATGATGAATTTTGATTGCTCGCATGCTATGGATGATTTCCTTGCCCCATCATATGATACATTTTTATTCCCATGTGATACTTCCAATGTTGATCATGTGGAACAACCTATTTGTGATGATTTTTCCATAGACATGCCTCGTTATGAGTGTTTCCAATTCTCGCCCGTTGTCAACTCAAACATGATGACCAATTGCTCTTTTCCAAAGTTTGTTGACAACAATGTTCACGCTTTCCGCAATGATGACCATGTCGATTCTTCTATTTGTGATGACTTTGCCATACGCATGTTTTGCAATCGATGTTTGCGCTACTTTCCCATTGTTGCATCCAAAATATTGAACAATTGTTCTTTTAAATGCTTGGGTTGCAATAATGTTGATATATTGGCCTATGAGATTGCCCCCATAGCTTTCTCACCTTTTGGAGATTTTTCATTCTCTTTTATGGACCTTGTTCCATCCTTCACTTTGCATAGTGACCATCCACATATGTCATATTTTCCATTTGATTTTGGTGTGGTTGGTGTTGTGCAAATGAAGAGACGCGTCATGATGGATGATGTGTTCACATACCGTGCACATCATTTCTTCATATGGTGTCTTGTGTGTGCCGGTAAACGCATGATAATGTCAACCTCAATTGATCATGAGTTGACAAAACGAGCTCTTGAGAGCATACACTTGAGTCGTGGATCGAACCCGGCTCTAATACCTTTCCCATGTTTTGCATCAAACAAGTTGACCAATTTATCTTGCATTTGGTTTGTTTGCAAATATGTTTGTGATGTTGGTTTCTCCTATGGCAAGACAAATTTTCCCATCTTTCATATGAATGATTTATGCATTGCCACAAATATGATGAACAATTGTTCTTTCCAATGGCTTGTTTGCAACCATAATGACATTTTGTGCATGTCTTGTCGTGAGTTTATTGGTTTCTACCAATTTGGTGTTGCAACAAATATGTTGAAAACTTGCTCTTTCATGTGTTTTGTTTGCACCCATGATGATAATTTGGACATTCTTCATTGTGTGTTTTTCATGGAGTTTTGGTGTGCCTACATTTTGAAGATGTTCCATTGGATTGGTTGCACTTTGACCTTGCACTTGCACTACCTTTTCATATTTGTGTGTTGTGCTAACGGTGCTATGACAAAGAATGGACATGTCATTGTTGATGTGCTCCTCTTTCTTGCACACACATGGTTTGCTTGGTCTTTGGTGTTTGTAGGCATGGTGAATTCCAATTCTTCGACAACACATCTACCTCCTTCGCATGGTGATGACGAGCAAGAGTCGAGGACGACTCTTTTTAAAGGGGGGGGGGAGATGATGTAGCCCGGATCACGACCATCACCATGTCAAGACCTTCAACACTTCACAAGTCACCATGGACCTCAAAGGTGAACTCATTCCACTATGTTATTCACCATATGTCACATTTGGACGTTATACTACTTGACCATTCTTCCATTTGCCTTGTTAGGTATGTCATGACGAGCACTTGTACACGGGAGGATGACCAAGGTGCAAGAGGAATGGAGGATGCCAAGACGGTGGCTTGGAAGAGAAGAAGGAAGAGGAGAAAAGACCCAGGCAGCGGTAGTACCGCTGGGTTAGGCGGTACTACCGCCAGAGAGCTACCGCCACCGCTACCGCTGCAGCTGCCGCCAGAACCAGCCTTCGGAAGGGATGAGCGGTACCAACTGGTACCGCTGGTGCTACCGCCGCCGGTACCGTCGAGGTGGAAAGCGGGCGCCCGGCCCACACCAGCGGTACTACCGCCATACCCAGCGGTAGTACCGCCGCTGCGGGAAGCAGCACGGGTTGGAGGCCTTTGTAACCTCCTCCACCTACCCCCTGTTGGTCAACACTATAAATAGGACTCCTTGGACTAGATCTAGGGTTAGACTATGATTTGAGAACTAAACTAGAGCCTTGCTCCTTCTTCTCAAAGTGTCTCCTTCCTCCACATGTGGAGATGAACCAAGGCCTCCTCTTGAGGAGAAGATCCCTGTGTGGATACCAAGGCTCCGCTTGTAGTTGCGATTACTTGCCGATCTTTCATCTTACGGTGATTCTATCGGGTTGGTTGGATTGACCAATTGAACAAACAATGCTAAGAGTAAGGTGTGCTTGGGAGAGGAGGATTGGGGGCTGCCCTCGGGGATTTGTTACCAATCGAGTCTTGCCGGGTTGCTACTTGCTATTTACCCTTGTGTGTTTGATTTCCCCTCTTTTGGTGTTTTTCGTTCTTCGCGTGTTCTTCGTGTTCATCCTTTCCTCCGTACAAATCTGTGAAAATCGGGACCTACCCGCATCATGCATGCACCCTAGTGAGAAGTAATAAACATAACCGTGCGGTCATAGTGTTGCATCTAACTACAATAATTACCCAGTAATAATGCACAAGAAATGTTTCTCCAACTAACTCAAAAGGAACATCCGGTGCTCTATAGCTGTTGAATGTCTCCTGTTTTGCATGCAAAAAAAGACTGACAATTCTGCTGTAGCGTTAAAACTAACAATAATTAGAAGGAGCAAAATGCATACCGGGAATAATTTCTTGGCCCTTTCCTCACCCATGCTTGATGCTTTCAAGGAAAAGGGAAATTACCACACTCTCATCCACTGAGAAAGAGGTGGAGGAAACATTGGAACTGGATCCAAGAAAAATTATAGAACTACCACGCGCTTACCTCTCGCTCACCTTGCTCTTTCTTCCCGCCAGCGAAAATCCTTTTCAGGCGATTGTAACGATCAGCACGACAGTGCTCGCCCACTTTGTCAATCTAGTGATTCGTTGTTCACGAGGGTGTTTATAAGCGTGAGATGTCGTACATGATTATAAGCATCCATGTTACAGAGGGATCTCTCTCTTCTTTCTTGTTTGACCAAGGATATATCTCTGCCGATATATCATGTGTCATGTTTATTTAGTCCAACCGTGGTCAGTTATGGTGAGAGGATAACATAAGGAACAATGTGCATTAGATGGTCTAAGTAAGGAGAAATGAAAGTGGTTTCACGGTCTTAGTTTACTACTCTTACCGTTTCAAAATATAAGATGTATTAGATATTTCAATAAGGACTACATACAGACAGAAAGGAGTGAATCTAAACACTAATACACGTCTGGATATATACATCTATATCAGAAAAATGCTAAAAAGTTTCAAAAAAAAATGCTAAAACATCTTCTATTTCGGAACGGAGGTAGTTCTTAATATTTTGGTGTAGGCATGGATATTAAGCACTTTAGATGGAACAATAGCCAAATAATTCCATGGCTATTGGGTTTTAGGATTGTCAAATTATGACTGCATCACTAGTTCTCGCTGAAATGCAGGTAGTTCCACTATTTTCTTAAATCGGCAAAATGAAACTAACTCTAGCAATTATTTTATTTCTACATCACTTAACACACTTGTCGTCTGTTTGACTCGTTTTATGACATGTGGCTCCCACCTCTTGTCTGTTTCAGTAAAGATGAAAGAATTGTTTTCATAGAAAAAACTCTAAAACCACCACAATTGGAGCAAAATGTGTCACACACGTACCATTTCATGCGATTTGTGGTGGTTTTTTTCTACATAGTTGTTAACTTTACCCCCAATTGTGGTGGTTTTATGCAATTTACGCAATTTCTGGAGCTATTTAATAGGTTAAATTTTTTATAAGATGAAACCTTGTCAAAATTAAAAATATCCATTAGTATGGAATCATATGATGGCTATATAAGCTTAATTTTAATTGGACAAGCCAATATAGTCATCTTAAATGGTAGTCACACGATGGTTTTCAAATTTTGATGTTTAACTTCTACTTTTAAGTAACGAAACCAATATTTGTCACAAAATTTCATCTTTTCTGAGCTCATATTAGGCATTGCCTTGGTATCATTAAGATTGAATATTCTTTCATTTATCATTAAGAACTAATAATATGAATTAAAAATATATTTTCATTAAAATATTTTTAAATTTGCCTAACTCTCATCCATTGAGAATTAAAGAGGTGCAGCAAGAGAAACTATAGAACTGTCAAGCGCTTACCTCTACCCTGATCTTTCTTCTTGCCAGTGAAAATCCTTTTCCGGCCATTGTAACGATCAGCACGACGGTGCTTGCCCACTTTCACGTCAATCTAGTGATTTGTTGTTCACGCGGGGTACAGAAGCATCCATGCGTGTAACAAATGGATATCTCCTTTTGTTTTTCCAAGGATATCTCTTGTATTCCGCACTGAGTTATTTGTAGATATATATTGTGCCATGTTTATTTAGTCTCTAAATAGGATTTTGTCCCGCTATATAAATAAAACATAACGGCCAAACCGATACAAGGTGTTGAGGTTACCCTCTTGGAAAGCAGATCAAGAATAAACAGAAAAAATAGGAGAACCAAACTTGCCACCAATGACACCAGCACGACACCGAAAGAAATCGTAGCTCCACGACAATGCCCCCAAAAAGGTAACGGCACCTCACCCCGCCGTTGTTGAGACCGTAGTCCAGGGTTTTCACCCGGGGCCCTGACGCGGCGAAGGTATCCAAAACGGCGCCCCATGAAGGTAACGACACCCACAGACATGCCGCCTTTAGCGCTGGAGCGCTAGGCTTTCGCCTGGAAAAACCTTCACACTGCCCGGTATTTCAGGTCGCCCACCGCCACCGAGGCAGGCTCCAAAAACACGATGTGGGAGCTGACAATGTCGAAACACCGCCAGCACCAGGATCCCCCGCCACCCGCTTCTCGCCATCCACATGGTCAAAAAGCAAGGTCATCACCACTGCCACGTCGCTCGCCACCTTCCGAGGCCGCCTCCTTGGCGTCCAGGATCGTTAGCCCATGACGGGTTATGGTGAGAGGACAACATAAGGAACAATATGCATTAGATGGTCTAAGTAAGGAGAAATGAAAGTGGCTTTTACGGTCTTATTTACTACCTAATATTTTGGTATAGTCATGGATACTAAGCACTTTGGATGGAACAATATCCAAATAATTCCATGGCTATTGGGTTTTGGATTGGCAAATTATGACGGCGTCTATAGTTCTCTCTCGAAAACGGGTTGTCCACTAATTTTTTTAAAATTGGCAAAATGGCACTAACTCTAACGACTTCGTTATTTCTACACCACTCGACGCACTTGCCGTCTGTTTGACTTGTTTTATGACATGTGGGTCCAACCTCTTATCCGTAGAAATAGAGATAAAACAAATGGTTTTAACAAATTTCCTTACATGCGGGTCCCACCACTTTGCCCCGTCAACAGCAAGGAAAAAACGGTCAACCAAATATATCCCAAATCTTGACCCATGTTGTGCACGGCAACCAGCCAGTCGCATCACGTTTTGGATTCTCCACCACGCCATGTTTGATCTAACATATTCGTCATGACACGTCTATCTCTATCTCTATCTCTACTATATATAATATGAATAGACGACCGTGGTACGTCGTACCTTGTGGTACGTCGTACGTCGTGGTAGGTCGCATCCAGCAGATCCCATCGCTAAAAAAACCGGAGCCACGCACATCGTGGAAAACCCAGAGAGATCCCGATCGGTAAAAAAACGGGAGCCAGCACGAACGATCCTGTCGCTAAAAAAAAACCAGAGTATTCCGACCGTTACACAGACCGAAGCCACGCGCGATCGGTGAAAAAACCACCCGGTGTCCGATCGACAAGGAGGTCCCGACGCCGCCACCCCTAGATCTCCTCGATACGCCGCCTTGTCCACCCTGCCATCGCCGGAGGAGACCGCCGTCGGCGGACGGCGACGGTGGGGTGCCCCAATCAGTTTTTCCCCTCTTCTTTTGCCGCCCTTAGTTGACGTCTTCGCGTCCACCTCGTCGCCATCAATCTGGCTGCATCCGGCCGCCATGGGACACTGCCGATTGTGCCTCTGCCTGTTCGGCCGCCGCTGGTCGTTCCCGAGGGCGAAAGCGGGGCAAATCGCGAGCCGCCATGGCGACGCTGAAGCGACGGAATCGCGAGTCGATCCTGCCGGCCGGCCGGAAGTCAGAGCATGTACGTATCAGCTGGATCATGTACTCACATGTACGCATCAGCAGCATGCATGCACCGGCCCAATCGTTGTTGGGCATGATCGGATGCATGTGCAAGGATATGCGTACACGCATCGGCGTGGATCTTGCACCAGGCCGTCGCCGGCCGTCATCCTGTTGTTCTGGCCAAGATACGCCGCCTCTTTCATGGTGTGCAGGCGCAAGCCGGGATGCTGAGGATGGTCGGCCGGCCAAGGTTCCGTACTTTCCATCGATGGTCTTCACGGACAAGTGCAAGGCGTTCCGGAAACTCTAGATGGAATGTGTATGGTACTTGAATCTCCGCCTTTTCGTCAACACCATCGGGCACATCGTCATCGGCTACGATTACCATGGTGTTGGCAGGGGCGGAAGGAATATGAAGACGGTAATGACTGAAGGGTCAGAAGTTCAGTGTTGAGCTTTTGGATGAGAAGCGGATGATACTTCACATGCCGCTCTACGAGTACGATTGGCTTGCGGGGCGGTGTCCTCGTCAAAACCAGAAGCTGGGTGGCTGTGAGCCTGATGTTTGTTGATTTGCAGCAATACATGCGGCTACACCAACATCCTGATCGACATCCTCGACAACGACGAATGTGTGGACGACCAGTGTGAGTCGAGACCTAGCAAGTGGACAACAATGAGCATGTGGCCTAGGTAATGAACATTGACACCTATACGATACTAGCCACCAACGTTTTCTTTCGGCCGCGCGACATCAAAATTCACGTAGCCAGTAACATGTGAAATGTGTGAAGGAAATGTTTGACGAGCCAACACTGATGCTTGATGGAGCCTCGCAAAAATTATGATTAAGAGAAACCAACACACGATTCATACAAAGGAGATATGCCACGAGGTATAAACGTTAGTGATTTCGTAGCAAAGCACGGGTATATATCAATTTATGATTTAGATGTTAGTGATTTCATAACAACGCACTGCTATTTATCATTTATCCTATAAAACATAATTATTGAATTGTTTCATTTGCCCGTAGCAGCGCACGGGCATTTTGCTAGTTTGCATAGATATGTCATCTCCATAGCCAGACAACACGTTAAGACAAGACTAATGCTAACTTGAGTTGCAAGATTATTGCACGATAGGTGTCTGTTGAAATAAACTACTGTAGATGAAATTGAGCGAAATTGGTCGACCCTTGTCTTGGCTCAATCTAGCATGGAGCTATTTAATAAGGAAACTATAAAGAAATTATAAAATTATAAAAATTCAATTTCCACTGGCATGAAATCATATGATGGCTATATAAGCTTAAGCTAAATTGAAAAAGGAAATACACACATCTTAAAGTGCAATCATATGATCGTTTTCAAATTTCAATGTACACCTTGTACTTTGTAGTAATCAGACCAAAATTTGTAACAAACTTTGAATTTTTGTTTAGCTCATATTGGGCATATGACTTGGCTTATCATTAAGAATAAATAATATGAAATAAAATCTTTTATTATTTTACTAAAATATTTTTCTTCCATTTTCTAGAGTTTAATAGGAGGAAAATAAAGCAAATATAGAAGTTGTTAAAACTCAATTTCAACTAGTATGGTATAATGTTTTGGATACATAAGTTTAAATTAAATTTTACAAGACAATACTCAAGTTGAAAATGATATTTCCTTCGCTAACTAGACTATCCAGTAGAAAGACTCTAAATGTAGAGTGGAAACCTTCTACTTTGGAGTAACCAAACCAAGATTTGTAACTAAACTCATCTTGTTGAGCTCATATTGTGCATATTCCTTGGTTTATCATAAAGAATGAATAATATGAATTAAAATATATATTTTTACCATTTTCTTGGGCCATTTAATCGGGAAAATAAAGAAAATTTAAACTTGTCAAAATTCAATATCGATTGGCATGAAGTCATATGATGGCTATATAAGGTTAAATTAAATTGTACAATCTAATACAATCATTTTAAATGATAGTCACATGATGGTTTTCAGAAATTCACACTATTCAGTTTCTACTTTGAAATAACTGAACCAAGATTTGCAACAAAACTTCATATTTTTTATTTCATATTGTGAATATTACATGGTTTATTATTGAGAAAGAATAATATGAATTAATTTTTTATTTAAATTAAATTAATTTTCCATAGTGTTTTGAACTATTTAAAAGGAATAAATAAATAAAATGCAAACCTTAACAAGATTCAATTTCTGTTTGCATGGAGTCATATGATGCCTATATAAGATTAATTTAAATTCTACAAGCCAATAAAGTCATCTTAAATGATAATTACATGATGATTTTCAAAGTTCAATGTTCACCTTCTATTTGGAAGTAACTAAACCAAGATTTGTGAAGAAATTTCATATTTTTTAGCTCATATTTTGCATATGACTTGGTTTATCATTAACAAAGAATAATATGAAAAAAATTGTTTTTTCATCAAAATTAATTATCTACCATTTACTAGGGCTATTTAATAGGTAAACAAATTAAGAAAATGTAAACTTGGCAAAATTAAATTTCCACTAGCATGGAGTCATATGATGGCTATATAAGCTTGATTTAAATTGGACAAGCCAATATAGTCATCTTAAATGGTATACACATGGTTGTTTTCAAAGTTTCTACGTTGTATTTTTAGGAGGACCTCACTAGTCCGTGAAAATTTCTGGTGGGTTTCACGTATTATACGCTGAACCAATAGGGGCCTAACTGAGTTTATCAAAGAACGAAGGTGTTGCCCTACGTGTAGAAATCGGACAAGGTTTTATCAGGGGAAAATTGGCCCGATTTCGGTATGCCGCGTCACAACATGGATTGTTATTTGCGTCATAGCATGGATATATATTGTGCGTCAAGTTGGATCGATGATGTGAGTCATAGCATGGATTTATCCTACCTGCAAACAACAATCTAGCTTTTGGAAAGATGAGTTGCATAAGTCATGACTAAAAAGCCACATCAATCAGCCAAAATCACAAAACTACAACCGCTTTTCTAGATAAAAATAACATCAGTACAAATGTGCACACTTCTCCAAATATGACGCTAGAACAATCTCATCAATTCTCATGTGAGAGCTATCCTGATAAGGTTTTTCAGGTGTTCGTAGGGTGTCATTTTGCATGATTAAACCGATTACATAGCATTGGCGCAGACAGTCAAAAATTCTGTTTTGCAAGCACCAAATCATCTCTACGTTTTAACTCTTGGAAGCGTTGCACTCCTGCGCTTATCCAACTTATTTTGTTCTTGTCGAGTTTGTTCTTAATGTAAGCTAACCTCACCGTGCACACCACCAAGGTCCTGAACCTTCACTTGGCTCCTATAAAAACCCAGCCAATCTCCACAATCTCATCATCACCAAGAGCACCAAGCTCTACAATCAAGAGTTTAATTCATTAGCCGTCCACATAAATGGCTAAATTGGCCTTCTTCGCCGTGGTCCTCGTGGCCCTCGTGGCTCTCTCTGCCGCTGAAGGGGATAACAACCTCAACCTGCAGATACAGTGCCAGCGTGAGCTCCAGGAGAGCTCGCTACACGCGTGCCGGCAGGTTGTTGACCACCAACTCGCTATCGAGCTGCCCTTCTTACTCCCGCGATCGTCGCAGTTGGGAACAGGGGTGCGGATGCAATGTTGTCAGCAGCTCCGGGACATCAGCGGCGTGTGCCGCGTCGCCGCCATCCGCCAGATCGTGAGGCAGTACGAGCATCAAACTGATCCGTACTACCCCGACGAGGACCAGGAGCAGCAAGGAGGATCGTACTACCCCGGTGAAACTTATCCACAACAAGAGCAAGGGTGGTATCGCCCTAGCCAAACTCATCAGCAGCAGCAAGGACAAGGGTGGTACCGCCCCAGCCAAACTCATCAGCAGCAGCAAGGACAAGGGTGGTACAGCCCCAGTCAAACTCAAGGACAAGGGTGGTACAGCTCCAGCCAAACTCATCAGCAACAGCAAGGACAAGGGTGGTACAGCTCCAGCCAAACTCATCAGCAACAGCAAGGACAAGGGTGGTACCGCCCCAGCCAAACTCATCAGCAGCAAGAGCAAGGGAAGTACCGTCCAAGTGAAACTTCTCAAGAGCAGCAAGGACAAGGGTGGTACCGCCCCAGCCAAACACATCAGCAGCAACAAGGACAAGGGTGGTACCGCCCCAGCCAAACTTTTCCGCAACAGCAACAACAGTTGGGAGGGTTCTGCAGCCAGTCAACAGCCCAGCAGCAACAACAACAAGAGCCCTACGGCATCTTCCGCCATTTTGGGCAGCCAGACCAACGTGTGCTCGGTCAGACCACGCAGCAGCAGGAGACGGGGTTCGGCGGGTGTTCATCTCCACCTCGTTTTGGCACCGACCAGCAGACAGCCCGCCTGACGCAACTGAAGGTGGTGGCTAGGGCGCGGCAGGTCGCGGCGCAGCTGCCGGCGATGTGCAGGCTGGAGGGCAGTGTCTTCTCTGCCGGCCATTACTAGGCTAGAACTGTTCTAACTCAGCATGTTGCTTGGGCATGCATGCACCCCTATCTAGATAATAAACGTGACGTGTGGTCACAGTGTTGCATGCAAATACAATAAGAACCCAAGAATAATGAACAATGAAATGCTTCTCCAAATAAGGTAACAGTTGGTGCTATATATGCTCTCAGCCCACTGTCAGCCAATGAGTGCGAACAACCCCTTATTTTGCATGCGAAGAACCAACGTGTGGCAAGACCAGTGGTGCTAAAAATAACAACAATTAGAAGGAGAGAATACCAGACCAAAAATGGTTTCTTGGCTTGAGAGCTTTCATCATTCAAGCCTCCAAGGGAAAGAGAACCTGTCTCATTCCCGTCCACAGAGAAAGGAGTGGGAGGAAACCTGCAGGTGCGGAGAAGGTAAACGAGATAACAAGTGCGCGCTTAACTCTGCCTCCTGCCGCTCCTTCCCGCTGGTGAAATTTTTTCTCAGCCGATCGTAATGATCGACACGAGAGTGCTCGCCCACTCTCGCGTCGATCCAGCGATCTGATGGGGTGCTGCTGCTCGTGGGTACGTGGTTTTTGCGCCAAAAGATGCAGCACATTGAGCCTCCCGAGCTGCACGTGTTGCTGTTCGTGGATCCGCAGGCTTCCGAGCTGCTCGTGTTGCTGTTCGTGGATCCGGAGAGTATGTGGCCGGACGAAGAGGGAGGCTGGGCAAGAAACATCGACATCAGAGAAAAAGAAAACAAAGAGGAAATGGGGGCGCGGTTTCTGTGGCAAGACAGCACAAGAAGCGGAGGAGCCATTGACATCAGAGACAAAGAAGAAGAGGAAGAATGGGGCGACGAGCTCTGAGACGGACAAGAAAAGGTGGTTCAAGAACAGGATTTGGAGAAAGAAGAAGGCCAAGAACGAACAGTTGGCAAGCCTTGTGAAAGAGATTTCACTCGCAAGTAATGCCTTCCATCATCTTATTATCCATCTTTTTTAGAGAAACTAAATTTACCAATGCAGATCAATAGTAATGACTATTTGGACAACCCAGATATATATATATGTTGATGAGAGCATTCAAGTATTCAATAGGAAATTTGGTGGTCCGAATTATTTGTTTAAACATATAGCAAAACCAAATTAGTAATGTTAAACATATAGCAAAACCAAATTAGTAATGTTCAGGAGAGTTCCATTGCCCTCTTCTTGGACCCACTTTCCCCCACAAATTTATAATTTCTGAATAAATTTATGTTTGTACAATGAAAACAGATCAAGTGAGCATTTCTAACTGAGAAAAGGTGTTAAAAGCAGATAGTCCCAAGGCCAGGGCTGCAGCAGGGGAGATACTACGGATCGGCAACCACAACATTCCTAGCAGGGTGTTTACATTCGGTCAATTGTCAGACGCGACCAATTCTTTCAGCCTGGAGAATCTCCTGGGAGAAGGTGGCTTCGGAAGAGTGTATAGAGGATACACTTCAGAGACCATGGAAGTAATAAGCTACTACCAGCTTCACATTTCTATGTTTCATTAAGTTGGCACATCAAGATGCTATGCTACATGCAGCAGTAACATGTTTCTGATGTAAATTATGTACATACCTAGGTCATAGCGGTGAAGCAGCTGGACAAGGATGGGTTGCAGGGAAACCGTGAGTTCCTCGTCGAGGTGCTGATGCTTAGCCTCCTTCATCACCCAAACCTTGTCACCTTACTTGGGTACTGCACCGAATGTGACCAGAAGATTCTAGTGTATGAGTATATGCCACTCGGTTCGGTGCAAGATCATCTTCTAGGTAATACAGAATGATAAGTCTTCAATCATATTCCACAGAATCAGAATTGGATGGTCATAAATTATTACTGCAGATTTGTAAGTACACCCATTTGATACTTGAATTCTGCAGATCTCACTCCGAAATCTCAGCCACTGTCCTGGCATACACGGATGAAGATTGCGGTTGGTGCTGCCAGAGGCCTCGAGTACTTGCACGAGGTAGCCAATCCACCAGTGATATACCGTGATCTCAAGGCATCAAATATTCTCTTGGATGGGAGCTTCAATGCAAAGTTAGCAGATTTTGGCCTGGCAAAGCTTGGCCCGGTCGGCGACAAAAGTCATGTCTCCACAAGGGTGATGGGAACATATGGATACTGTGCTCCCGAGTACGCCATGAGTGGCAAGCTGACAAAGATGTCGGACATATATTGCTTTGGTGTAGTTCTCCTAGAGCTCATCACCGGGAGGCGAGCAATCGATACCACGAAGCCGACTCGAGAGCAGATTCTTGTCCACTGGGTAAGATTTACATCTAGTTGACCAGGAAATAATACAGATATGAGATTTCACTTAGGAGTCATACTCAATTGTAAGTTTGTAACCGAGTAAATAGTTCATGCTTCAGATATAAAAGATAGCCCTACAGTTTGGGATTAAGATGCTGCTTTTCTAAGTGTTATATATGTGCAGGCAGCTCCACTCTTCAAGGATAAGAAGAAGTTCATCAAGATGGCTGATCCACTTCTTGACAACAAGTTTCCCCTGAAAGGTCTAAACCAGGCACTTGCAATCTCGTCAATGTGTCTACAAGAAGAAGCAAGCAGTCGCCCGCTAATAAGTGATGTGGTGACGGCCCTTACATTTCTTGCTGATCCAAACTATGATCCTCCAGATGACATTGAACCTCAACCTATATCAGCTCCCTTTTTGGACAGAGAACTTAGCCTAAGAGAACCTGAATGCGCTGAAAAAAGTTCCAGCAAAAATGAGTAGAAGATAGCTGAAATGACTAGTGACTTTTGAGACGAGCAGATGGTGAATCAAGCTAGCGAGATTTGTACAGGTACCAGAGATCGTGTATGATATCTCTTCTGTAATGTAAAGCACATATAGGAAGGATGTAACAACATATGACGTTCTTGAATGAGATTGGCCTAAGTTTTCAATCAGGCATAAACATGTTTTCAGCAGCAAGATATCCTAGTGCACTAATTGAGACAGTGGTTGATGGTAGATTGTGATTTATGGACATTTGATGGTTTCACCTGCATGGAGAAGGATAGAACTTGTGTCAAATGATTGCAGTTTTGACATGGTAAGAATGATAAAAAATGGCGTACCAACCACTAGTCACAAATACCCATTTAAGAATGAAGCAGATAGGCAAATGCATTTCAGTAACATAGGTACTTATTAAATGGATGGATGTGCAATTCACCCATCTCAGCCGTTGCAGAGCCAGTAGCATCAAGAGATGGCGGATAAACATCAGGATCAATGGTTTTCTCAAAAATGTATGCCTCTTTTAATGTATGGCTATTAGTGTATATACTTAGAGAAGAAACTAACCACATAGTTCGTGTAAACTGACGGGCTTCCAGCAATCCCAAACTATCAGCTAGGACAAGAATCGATAAGTTCGATTCAAGCAACCACTAGACCGGAACTAATACAGGCATCAATAACTGAACGGTAAATCTATTCAGCAGGCGCCTGCTATTTGGCTTAACCGGACGCTCCTTCGCGAGCCGTTAATTCGCGGACGAACGGACCGATTTATTCCCCTCCCGTCAACCATTCCCCAGCACACGCTCCCGTCCCGCAGCGAGGCACAGGGGACCAAACCCTCACTCTGACTACGCCGCCCGGCCGCCGGAGCTAGAGCGGGGGCTGCCCCCAAACCGGCGCCCGTCCCTAGCTCTCCTAACAGCGGCAAGTCTGAGAAAATCTTCATCTAGTCCGGTTTCGTTCGGGTGGCACCACGAAGACAGCCGGGTCGGCGGACTCACCGTCGCCGCCGTCCACCTCGCGGATGGCTCCGGCTCGCGCACGCCTGCGAAATCGAACTCGTTTGTGGGCGCGGAGGACTACTTGGCGCCGGAGATCATCGCCGGGAGCGGCCGCGACTTTTTCGTCGACTGGTGGGGCCTGGGCGTGGTCCTCTACGAGATGCTATACGGCCGCACGCCGTTCCGGAGGCAGAGCCGGAAGGAGACGTTCTACCCTGTGCTCAGCAAGCAGCCGGAGCTCGTCGGCGATAAGACGCCACTACGCGACATCATCGCACGCCCCGGCGAAGCGCATCAGCCAGTCCAGGTGAGGAGTGAACACCAACCGTTCCACTCCGATCCATCAGGCGATCTCCCGGTGGTGACGATGGCCCTGCTCAGCCCAAACAACAACTGGCTACAAATGGTTTGCGATCTGCAGAAGTCTCTTTCCTGCTCTCATATGCGTGCACATTTGCTCTGCATATTGGCCAAGAAGGCACTCAGGGAAATTTCTAGGCAAGTAGCAATTTCTGTTCCCGGTGGTTTGCACTCATGGAAATCGTTCTATGAAGTTGCTTTTTAGGACAATATTTTGAAAAGAAAGGAAGAGTCATCATATACGTACCAAATAGATGTCTGAACTTTTTTTATAATTTCACTTAGGAATAGCTGTAGTGTGCCAGCTTATGTTTGAAAATACAGATCTAACCATCCAGTATTTCAATGCTTGTTTGCTTGTATATTTCAAAAGTGCAAGTACAACAAACCATATGGTCAATTTTGAGGATTTTTCATCTAGTAGACCATGGAAGTTAACATCTCTGCATTTGAGAAATAAGTTGTTCTTTGTTCGGAAACTCAAAACTGCTCTGATATTACTCGGTTTCTAAGTGCCTTGCTTGCACCTTCTGTAAATATGCCAAGTTGAGAAATGACTGGAATTCTGACTTTACAATCGCTAATAATCATACATCGAAGCATTATTTTTCAGAAATGACATGATGCCTTCTCTCTAAAAACTTCAGAAATAGTCATACATGCATCAGACCATTTGAATGTCAACACTGACAAGTCTACAAATAACCGTGTACATGTGAGCTGTTCATGAAAGATTCACTTCTTATTTGTCTAATTGACGAAATATTAACTTGAATTTGCAACTGTAATATTTGTGTCTACTAGGATAGAACAACCATGCTGTAGTACTTGTTTCTCAAGCCTTGTACAAAATAATGTCATAAGTGTACTGTTGATGGATGGTTTCTGTGTGACAACAGCAAGGTAAGACTGATCAGACCCTATAGAAGCCTTCTATGATAAATTATCTTGTGAAACTCTGTAGGCTTGGGCAAGGTAACTTGAATTGGTAGCTTGTATGTTTTTCTTTATGTATAAAGTTTACTACCATATGTCAAGTTTTCAATATGTATGAAGTTTACTATCTGCCAGAGAGGAGGAAGAAGGGGATTCGTCGTCGTTGCGGCCGCCGCACCACCTCCAGCCCCTTCATCCACCGTAGGTCTGGTAGCATGCCCGTCACCAACCGCTTGTGTTTGGCGCCGACCGCACCTGGCAACCCCCACCACTTAGTGCTTCGTCGCCGGCTCGCTTAAATCGATATAGTTACCCTAATCTCTCTCGGTTCTTGATAATAGTTACCCACCTAGAACTGATAGAGTTACCCACCTAAATATGATGAAGTTACCCTTATGTTCATGATATAGTTATCAATCACGAAATCGATATAGTTACCATATGCTCTATCGGTAATAGTTGACCACCTGGAGCTGATAGAGTTACCCACTTAAAATTGATGGACTTAACCATGTGTTTGTGTTATAGTTATCCACCACCAAATCGATGTAGTTACCATACTCTTTCGGTAATAGTTACACACCCAGAAATGATAGAGTTAACCACCCTGTAAGGATGAAGTTACCCATATATTAATGATGTAGTTATACACCATAAAATCAATGTAGTTACCCTACGCTCTCAGGAATAGTTACCCACCCATAATTAATAAAGTTACCCAACCAGAACTGATAGAGTTTTTTATGTGTTCATGATATAGTTATCCACCATGAAATAGATATAGTTATCATACTCTTTCAGTAATAGTTATCATACTCTCTCGACATATCTCGACATAGTAATCATACTTTCTCTCTCAGTAGTAGTTTCCCATCGAGAAATGATGAAGTTACCCACCTGAAACTGATAGAGTTACCCATGTGTTTATGATATAGTTATACACAACGAAATCGATGTAGTTACTCTACTCTATTGGTAATAGTTACCCACCTAGTACTGATTAAGTTACCAACCTCGTATTGATAAAGTTACCACCAAGTACTGATGAAGTTACCCATCCAATACTCATGGATACCCACTAGTACTGATAAAGTTACTCATGTGTTTATGATATAGTTATCTACTCAGTACTGATAGAGTTATCCACCATGTACTGGTGGAGTTAACTGATGGAGTTACCCATGTGTGCATGATATAGTTAAACACAACAAAATCGATGTAGTTACCCTACTCTATAATTCAAGCGAGGAATTGGGTGGGGAATTCTCCGTCACGGTTCCACGAACATGATGGAGTGATATAGTTATCCACCACGAAATTCATATGGTGACCATACTCTATCGGTAATAGTTATCCACCATGTATACTGATAAAGTTACCCATGTGTTCATGATATAGTTATTCATCACGAAATCGATGTAATTACCCTACTCTATCGGTAATAGTTACCCACTAAGTACTTATAAAATTACCAACCTAATACTGATAAAGTTACCCAACTATTACGGATGGAGTTATCCACCCAGTACTCACGGATTTACCCACGTAGTACTGATAAAGTTACTCATGTGTTTATTATATAGTTACCCACCCAGTAATGACAGAGTTATCCACCATGTACTGATACAGAGTGACCCACCATGTACTCATGGAGTTACCCATGTGTTCATTGCATAGTTATACACAACGAAATCGATTTAGTTACCCCACTCTATAGTTACAGGTGCATAAATTTTAGTGTATAATTATGAATAACTATGTGTGATAACTTCATAACTCGAAAAAATCAAAAATAAAAATAGAAATGATTTTATTTCAACCCGAAAACTAATCGTTAATATGGTCGGTAACTTATATACTATAGTCTGGATAACTCAAGTGTTACAGGAGGGTAACTTTTGGCCAAAAAAATAAGTTATCGGAATATGTCAACATAGGATCTAGTTTCGAAGATCTCGTCGCGACTAGCTCAACGGTGAAAACGGATTCTAAATCGGATAAACGGTTTGGTCTGTAAAACATTTTGAATTTTCAAAGTTTGCATTTACTGCGGGATGACATCAGCGGTTTGACTTTTTGTGCATGCATGCAAAGGAGGGCTATTTCTCTTCCGTGGTGCGTACGGATTTGCTAAACAGCAGGCAGCTTATATGTAGTCATGTCCCATAACTGAATTAGGCTTGCAACACAACTATCTCCTTTCTCCTAGTACCAATCCTTACCAGCATTGGCAGAGCAGCGCGAGGAATCTGAGCGCACCTTTGCTCGGCCCGCGAATGGAGGGGACGTAAATAGGTAAAAATACCATACACCGCGGCGCCGGCGAACAAGGACGCCCGGACGCACCGCCGTGGCTGCCCACCCGCCACGCAGCGGCGCGCCGGGAGGAAAAGCGCAGCCAGTACCTCGCCGCGCCTATGGTAGGGCCTCAAGCAGGGAGCGGAATAGAGGCTGAGCTGGTCTCTTGCCGGCGGGGCCGAGAGGCGGCCCCGGTCGGCGACGAGTGCACGACGACGATGCGACGGCGGCGCGGCGAGCACGGCTATGCGGTGGTTGGGCCTAGTACACGAAGGCCAGCGCTGCCGAGAACATCTAGATGGGCCAGCCGGTAGGCCTCTTTGTTGCGGCCGTCAGACGAGAAGTTAAACCGACCCGGCCCATGAGCTATATACAGTTGATTTTTTTTCTGCTCTTGCTGCCGCGGCTGTTCCCGGTGCTGATTTTCTCTTAGCTTGCACTATCGGCAGAAAATGAGAAAAATGACATGTCAGAGAAAAAATGGAAATATTTGACGGAGAGAAAGAAGGACAGCAAGACGGACGGAAAACTACGTGGCAGCTGCACAGAGAAGGACGTCTCACTCTCACCAAGTCACTATAGCTGTCGCAAAAGCTGGAGCACCAAGCAACACACAGAGGTCGCCCTCGCGTTAATTTGTGGTGGCCATTACAACAGCTGGGATATACTCTCACCATTCGGTTTCTTCAGTTCAAACGGGAAGGTTTTGACCACAGGGTAAAATACCTGGTACATAGATATTCTTAGAGTTGCATAGGATTCTCCCTGTTTCCTCGTGTCCCTGCAATGTCCATTGAATAGAGATATTCGTACTTCTCTTTACGGTACTACGTTTGTATGTTAATGCAGCTAATTATGCTCTTCACATGTTGATGCATCGCACACATCGGCCACCAGCAATGCGTGCATGAATTAATCCATCCTTGGGAACCAGTGATGGTCAATGCCGTGCTTAATCGGAGGCCGGTTCGCTCATGTGATGGCATATGCACTGCACCCACTGAAGATGAAGCACATGGCCACTAGCTCCATGTGATCCTAATTTATGAGTAGTATCGAACATAATGGATTAAGCTAATTATTGGATATGCCATCGGTACTATATCCAGCTAATCTATCGAAGAGGGATTCTGGAGAAGATTAAAGTGTTAGGAGTGGTTCAGATGCGTTGCAACTTGCAGTTAAGTGCTGAACTGAACCATGTGAGTGTCTCTCGTTTCTCCTTTTCCTTTTCGTTTTTTTCTTTTTAAAGAGCAGGAACCCTGTGATTAGCATCATTGGATGGATATCCTCTGCAGTATATATCCACTACAATATTTCATTTATTTTTTCAGCCAAGCTGGCCAGGTCCGAAGAATCTTCCGAGGGTACGTAGCAAGATGCCAACAAGCTCGATTCAAAATTCAAAAACACGAATAATACAAACAAAACAGTAGTACTGGTTCTATTGTATTGCCACGCAGGAGGAACAAACAACTCCATGTGCCCGTTTGTCACTACCCGCTGACAAATGGAATATGCTGATAGTAGCGGCCGTGCGGCACCTTGCCCCCCGCACAGTGCCATCTTCGATCCCCATAATATAACCTATAAGGCTATAACCTATACTACATTGTAGTGCTGTTTTCATTCAAATTCGAAGTAGACATGGGGAGTAGTTTATGCACATGCATGCATAGTTGCATATATTGTCGTTGAACATGACATGGGCAAAGTGACCGTACTGACAGTGGATCCAATGCCTTGCAACAAAAGCGCAAACTAAAGCGATGTGTGTTGCCGGAAACAGGGCCGGTGTGGTTGGAGGGAGATGGATGGATCGGATGTACATGGATGACGAACTTGCCTTTCATGTGTTTCTTTCCTAACCCACTTGTGCTGACCTGTGATCTTATGCATGAGCCTACATATGTTGCCAACTTGGCAGCCATGTGAGACTAAGGGTAAAAAAAATGTGATTGTACTCATACTTCGACACTCCTTCTGGCATTTGGCTTTTTACACCGTATCGAAGTTTAATTTACTCATTTATCAGGTTGGGTTAATTGTTCGGTAAATGAAACTAAATCCTGCAGTAAGACTTTGTTTAGGATTACCACAGAAGGAGGTGTGCTACTTAATTGACACTATGCTTAATCGCGTAAAAAAGTGTACATGTGGCAAGCGCCAACAATATGATATGGCTTTCATCGGTGTAATTGTCTCTGCACGGCTTTTAATTAAGCATTAATAATTTACTGGTCGTGATGCTAGCTACGAGAGCAAGATGGATGGAATAAGTCGCCTCAAGGGCTCCATCCCAAGTGTTTTATGGTGTTTCACTCTACTAATGTACATGGTGTTTATACAATTGTGCATGTTAAACTGCCTCTGAGGTTTTTGCGATTAACACCACTTATTGGAGTTTTTTTTTTTTTTGCACAGAACTACTACCCTAGCATATTTTGCGCAAAACACAAATATTTGGGGTAACAATTTGCATAGAACAGAAAATATATTATTACATCTTTTTGCAACGAATAACTCTGTTGGGCGCATACGTGTCAAAGCCAGGAAACACTTCGTTTGTGCCATATTGTTAAATCTGTTTGACATTACAATTGTAAAACAAAATTTGCATATTTTGAAGAAGGCTCGTAAAACTAGTTGGTTTCATTGACAACAATGATATTATGATAGTTGTGCTCGTGCCTTAGAGATCTGCCAAGAAGCCAAGGGTTCCCAAATAGGGCGACGATCAAGGCAGCCAAGGCAGTGTCAAAACCCCTTTGCGTGAGCTTGAAATCTCTTTGCGATTGTTCGTTTCTATTATTCAGGATTTTTTTCAAATGATTCTAGTTTTACCTGTCGATGAAGCGAGGCTACTACGGTAAATGTGCACGAGGAAGGGTCATAGTCCAAGGGACATTCATCAACAAAGGCTAATAAGATTTCCCTATTCCCCGCCACCGAACGTGCCATAAATGGGTGTATGCCATTCATATCTATCTATATGGTTTCCCCCATAATGTTGTTGTCATTTCTTCTGTTAAATTATTTTTGTTTTCCAATGTGTACTCCCTTGGTATTGATGTTTCTATCTATAAGATGATGGCATATGTGTTGCCATATTTGTATCTATTGATAGTGGTGCGATGGTGTTTGTTTTAGACAACCGACTAATGTAGTCACCTACCACCTAGCTCCTTCTATTTTGTTGTTTTACAAGAAACCCATGCTCATAAAACGTCACTAAAGACACACCCTCATGGGAAGGATGAGAATGTGTCAGTTAAGACTTAAGAGGATCAAATACGACAAGTCAAAGAAGGAGTTTGGTCAAGGTACATTCATCGGTATAGGCTAAGAATACTTTCGTATCCTCTGCTACCTTCATAAATGGTTGCATGATATCTATCTAGCCGGAGTGATTTTAAAAGTCATCTTAAAGATTTATATTATATGGTGTATAATCCCTTATATTTATGTTTCTATCTATCCGGTGATGATGTTCCTATTGTCGGACTCCTATATTTATCTATAGTGGTGACACCGTTTGTTTCTAGAAGACCAAATAGTGATCTCACCACCATGCATGTAATTAAAGATCAAGATTTCATGAATAATGGACGTGTTACATTCTTTAGGGTGGATAAAGAGGAAAGACCGTTGGGTTGGTGTTGTGTCCGCTTTTTCTCAAATGGAAGTTGACAAAGATTTGAAAAAAAAACTTGGAGATGTCCTAGCTTTAGGTGTTTTAGGGTTGGGACTAAACGGGCCATATGATATACAAGAAGCCCATTGTGCATTGGGGACAACGCTCGCTTAGCACCGTCCATATGTTTGATTCGATTAATTTCCATTGTCCTTATCCGATAATAATGGAAATTAATTATGCAATAGTGCCAAGGCCGCCAGAATGGCCCAGCATTGCGTAACATTGCATCTACACCACTTTGGAATTAATTTCAAGTGTGCGGACCCGATAAATTATCTTTGTAAATAAATAAGTAGCAAGGAAAAGATCGAATGGGCGGTCCACAATGGCATAACGTTGCATACATGATTCGTTGCCATTAATTTCAAGTGTCCTTATCTCATAACCAATAATTGCAAAGCAAATGTTTCCATCTATAAAAGGGGTGTCCAACTCCTCTTTCATCCCACAACTCATTGATAACCCACAAGTATAGGGGATCGCGTGTAGCCTTTTCGATAAGTAAGAGTGTCGAACCCAACGAGGAGCTAAAGGTAGGATAAGTATTCTCTCAAGTTCTATCAACCACTGATACAACTCTACGCACACTAAACGTTTGCATTATCTAGGAAATAATACTAGACTACAATACGGGTATGAGAGTAGTTTTGCAAGATAATAAATACAAGAAAGTAAATGTTAGTGCTGCAGCAATAAATACACTAAGTAACCATATACTAACAGTACCATGAGTGTGGAAAAGTGGTGGTAATTGTGGTGGCTTTGTCCAAGATTAATTAGTGAAGGTACTTGGTTCATTGTCTTCGATGCAGTTTTCTATGTGGGAGAGGCTAAATATACATGCACTCCACTACTTGGGATTACAAGTACTATATGATTGGATTGTTAGCAAGCATCCGCAAATACTAACAATGCATTAAGGTTTCCCCAACCATAGCCTTAAGTTCAAGGTCCTCTTACTCCCATACGTGCAACTAATCGGTTCGCGTTCTCAGGTTTCTGTCACTCCGGCAGAACTTCCCCCGCTTCGTTACAAATACTACCAACCCTAGGGTGTTTGATCCATGCGCGCACAAATATAATGGACACCAAAGGACAGCACCATATAGACATACAACTCTAATGAACCTCATGCATTCAATTAAGCAATCAAAAGACAAATAAACTACGGAAACATGATGTAAATCATAGGATAAATATTATAGCATCAAACACCATGTTTACATAGGACGGTACAGAGGTTTGTGGGAGGATGAACCACTGAATACAAGGAGGAGATGGTGATGGAGATGGCGGTGAAGACGGCGGAGAGGGGCAGCGCGGCGGCGCAGGGCGGCGGCGGCGCCGGCGGTGCGGGGAACTCCTTTCCCCGCCGCCGGCAAGCTTGGGGAGCGCCGCCCCTTAGCCTCCCTCCTTCATGGCTTCTTGGGAGCCCTCCCCCATGGAGATGGGATCCATGGGGGAGGCAAAAACGTGGCTTTTGGTGGCTGAAATTCGTGGGTGGAGGAGTCCTCCACGAATTAGGTTTCCTCCCTTTATATATCTTCTCGGATTTCCGTCACCCCTTTTAGGGTTCCACCAAAACGGGCCTACAGGCCGCGTCCGAACTCCGATTGGGCTGATCTCGGGCTTAAAATCTTCGTATGGAAAATTGTGACAACTTTCGTAACAGCCAGGTCTCCATATAACGTCATCTTCGAGGGTCAAACTGGCAATCTTCGTAAAAAGTTCTCAGACAGATTTCAGGAAAGTCCCAATTCGACTCCAACAAGGTTTCCTCTTGTATTCTTGATAATTTCTACACATCAAAGAGTAAAACAAGAACATTGTGCACTTTTGCAACTATTAGTAGGTTAGTCCAAATAAATAATAAACTTAATATAAAACAAGTGCTAAAAGCATAAAAATGGCATGAAACAATCAAAAATTATAGATACGTTTTGGACGTATCAACATCCCCAAGCTTAATTCCTGCTCGTCCTCGAGTAGGTAAATGATAACAAAATAATTTTTGATTGTAAATGCTATGATCAGGTCTTTAACAATTGCATGATGTATGGATAATAAAACTTAGCAATCATGTTTCCTAATGAAAAGTATCAACGAACTAAGAGCTTATAACATGAAATTTATAAACATCAACAAGATTGTAATGACCATAATAAAGCATGATAGAGTGGTATCTCGCTTGCCCTTAATTGTGGAGCAAAACATAAATGCCAAGGCACCTCTGAAGTTCAAGTGAAGACTAGATATAGAGATATCAAAGATAAAAGCATCATGGTTATACCTCAATTAATCGTATTCTGGGACAAGCACATTACACTAAGAACGACAGCTATGCTCTCGAAGAAGTGCTCAAAGAAAGGATGGTGACTCAACATAAAAATAAAAGATTGGCCCTTCGCAGAGGGAAGCAGGGATTAACACGTGCTAGAGCTTTTTTTTTAAAAACAGAGGTAAAAATGTTTTGAGAGGTGTTTGTTAATTGTCAACGAATGGTAGCGGGTGAGAACAGTATTCTACCTGTCAAACGGACTTTTAAGAGCGGCTCCCATGAAGGACGTTATTTCTACCAGCAAGGCAGATCATCCCTCTTTCTCTTTGGTTTACACACATTCAGGTATTTCACTGTTTGTCATTGCTTACTGATGAATCAGGGCAAAAGTGTGAAGAGAATTAATTGGTTAAAGTTGTAATTAATTGGGACTGGGCACCCCGTTGCCAGCTCTTTTTGCAAGTTATTGGATAAGCGGATGTATATGCCACTAGTCCAGGTGTAAAAGTCCATTTGACAAATAGAATAAAGAATAACCACACTAATTCCTCATGAGCTAGTAAACATTGACACAAAAAGAGAAATATTTTGAAGGTTTTAAAGGTAGCACATGCAAATTTACTTGGAATGGCTTGAAATACCATGCATAGGAATTTTTTGGTGGACTCTTTGGGATAACTTGGTTTTAAGGATTTGGATGCACGAGCAGCATTCCCGCTCAGTACAAGTGAAGGCTAGCAATAGACTGGGAAGCGACAACCACGAGAGCGATAACGGTCATAATCATGCTTGCGACAAAATAAAATTAACGGAGGCATAAAAACGATACTAAAACTCTGAGGCAAAATAGATCATCAAGGCTTAATTGACTTTTATTTTTCAGTCATAACATGTGTGAGCATGTGCCAAGTCGATTCAAGTGAATTATTCAGAGGAGGATACCACAATACCATACCATCTTATGAACAGGACAATGCATGTTGATATCAAAATAACATAATATGCACTATTAGCTAGTTGAGACTAACCATAAGAAAACATAAACTACTAAACAGTATTATTCACACATCATTTTTAAGTTTCAACAAGTAATCCATTAACCAAGTAAACATTGAAAACAGAGGATAAATAAAATATGTGACGATCCACTTATTAATGTAACTGGTGTTTGATGCTAAGATAAATAGATAATAAAATACAGCCGCTTCAAGTTTAGTTAAGTTCCTATGTTGCTCAAAAAACAAAGTTTAAAGGTTTGCAAACCGTGGGGTTATTGATGAAGAGGGATGCGGGGACATCCCCAAGCTTATGACTTTGGTAATTCTTCAATATTCCATAGTTTGGTGTTCCTTCATTCTCTGTGAAAAAACTTCAACACAAAAACTTTCCCATTCTTTTCTGCGGTTAGACAATAGATAATATTTCCCAAGTGCTACTATTAAACCAAATAAAATTTTGTTTTTAAGTTACAGAAAGGTTGCTTAAATGGCCAACTTATAAATGAAAGGTAAGAACCATTAAAAATCAAATGAAAACGAAAAGAGGCCACTCTTGCAACAAAAGTCAGAATCTGTCCAGAAAAACAGCAGCTGGAAAACGCAATTTTTAGGTGCACTTAAACATGCCCGAAATTTTAGCCAATTTTTGTACATGCAGAGGATTAGGTGCTACAACATCAGTAATTTTTTCGTGATTTTTAGAGCTTCCAGTAAAATATGAAAAATCGCGCAATAAGCAGTAGATACCGAAAACAGAAAATCACTTTTTACATATGTATCAACTAAGCTAAATGGATAAAACTTGGTACTTTATTTTTGATAAACTAAGAAACCAGAGGCTAAGCAAGACCTAAACATGCTAGCTACAGCAAGGAAAACTCTAAATAAAAATCAAAAGTAAAACCCAAATAAAATTAAAATAAAGAACCAAACAAAGAAGCAAAACAAAAGAAAATATTTTTGTTATTTTGAATTTATAAGTGAAAGTAAAGAAGCAATCGAAACCAAATAAGGAGCCTAATAAAACTAAAGAAGGTAAAACCAAGACATATAAAAGCAATTATAATACAAGTTAAGACAATACATATCATGTGGACGGGTAATATAGAGTATGAACGAGACAACCTCATGTTAGTTGATGAATAGGGGGATGACTCGGGCATCCCCAAGCTTAGATGATTGTATCTTCTTGAATATGTTCTTGGGATGCACCTACACATCCCCAAGCTTGAGCTCTTGCGTCTTCTTATTCATCTCATATCACCATATTGATTAGATCTTATAAGCTACATCCACATAAAACTTCACAAAACTCATTAGTAGGGTTAGTACTCATTAAATAAAATCCACTCATGTTCAAGCATTGACAAGTTTTATAATTTTTACTCAACATTAGCCACTGTATATACTAAGGTGTTCATGATTTCCGTTGTCCGTCGAAAAACTAATGAAACTAACAACACCAAGTACAATATTGAATAAACAAAGAAATCTGTCAAAACTGAACAGTCCGTAAAGATGGCATTCAACGAGATAGTTAAGTAGCTCAAATCGAAAAACTTTAGTCTAATGAAAGAAAGATAATAATCTCAGGTTTATGCACAAAAATTTCAAGTCAAAATACTATTCTGAGATTTATCACGATTTTATTTACAGAGAAGCACAAAATCTGTCTAAACAGAACAGTCAGTAAAGATCGAATTTTTCGACCTATCTACGTACCTTAAATCAGAAAAAGTTAGTCTAATGAAAGAAAGCTAATAAGCATCACTTTGCACTCAAGAAATTTCAGATCAAGATCACGTTCTGGTGATTTTAAACATTTAATACGGTGGAGCACAGAAAATCTGTTTCTGGACAGCAAAGTAAAACTATCAACTTTCAATTAACTAAAGACTATAATTAGCATTTTATTTTTATGTACAGAGGTATATACACAATATTTACAATATTTACATGTTTTTAATGAAAAGCTTCCATGGAAAGATTTGTTTTGGTTTCATAGGCATGAACACAAGTGTTCAAGGTCGACCCCCATTTAACCATTACTCATCTTTCCAATCACTTTTCTTTTTGAAAACGTTTTTAGATAACAACTACACCTAATTTTTTTTGTAATTCGCATTCCCTATCCATAGTAAGATAAAGAACAACTTAATACTGAAAATAAAAACTACTTAGAGATAAAGCAAACAAGTGCACACAAGAACATTAACCTACGCTATGGCTCCCCGGCAACGGCGCCAGAAAAGGTCTTGATAACCCACAAGTATAGGGGATCGCGTGTAGCCTTTTCGATAAGTAAGAGTGTCGAACCCAACGAGGAGCTAAAGGTAGGATAAGTATTCTCTCAAGTTCTATCAACCACTGATACAACTCTACGCACACTAAACGTTTGCATTATCTAGAAATAATACTAGTACTAGCAATACGGGTATGAGAGTAGTTTTGCAAGATAATAAATACAAGAAAGTAAATGTTAGTGCTGCAGCAATAAAATACACTAAGTAACCATATACTAACAGTACCATGAGTGTGGAAAAGTGGTGGTAATTGTGGTGGCTTTGTCCAAGATTAATTAGTGAAGGTACTTGGTTCATTGTCTTCGATGCAGTTTTCTATGTGGGAGAGGCTAAATATACATGCACTCCACTACTTGGGATTACAAGTACTATATGATTGGATTGTTAGAAAGCATCCGCAAATACTAACAATGCATTAAGGTTTCCCCAACCATAGCCTTAAGTTCAAGGTCCTCTTACTCCCATACGTGCAACTAATCGGTTCGCGTTCTCAGGTTTCTGTCACTCCGGCAGAACTTCCCCCGCTTCGTTACAAATACTACCAACCCTAGGGTGTTTGATCCATGCGCGCACAAATATAATGGACACCAAAGGACAGCACCATATAGACATACAACTCTAATGAACCTCATGCATTCAATTAAGCAATCAAAAGACAAATAAACTACGGAAACATGATGTAAATCATAGGATAAATATTATAGCATCAAACACCATGTTTACATAGGACGGTACAGAGGTTTGTGGGAGGATGAACCACTGAATACAAGGAGGAGATGGTGATGGAGATGGCGGTGAAGACGGCGGAGAGGGGCAGCGCGGCGGCGCAGGGCGGCGGCGGCGCCGGCGGTGGGGAACTCCTTTCCCCGCCGCCGGCAAGCTTGGGGAGCGCCGCCCCTTAGCCTCCCTCCTTCATGGCTTCTTGGGAGCCCTCCCCCATGGAGATGGGATCCATGGGGGAGGCAAAAACGTGGCTTTTGGTGGCTGAAATTCGTGGGTGGAGGAGTCCTCCACGAATTAGGTTTCCTCCCTTTATATATCTTCTCGGATTTCCGTCACCCCCTTTTAGGGTTCCACCAAAACGGGCCTACAGGCCGCGTCCGAACTCCGATTGGGCTGATCTCGGGCTTAAAATCTTCGTATGGAAAATTGTGACAACTTTCGTAACAGCCAGGTCTCCATATAACGTCATCTTCGAGGGTCAAACTGGCAATCTTCGTAAAAAGTTCTCAGACAGATTTCAGGAAAGTCCCAATTCGACTCCAACAAGGTTTCCTCTTGTATTCTTGATAATTTCTACACATCAAAGAGTAAAACAAGAACATTGTGCACTTTTGCAACTATTAGTAGGTTAGTCCAAATAAATAATAAACTTAATATAAAACAAGTGCTAAAAGCATAAAAATGGCATGAAACAATCAAAAATTATAGATACGTTTTGGACGTATCACTCATCGCTCGAGATTAATATCTTGAGATAGACACTTCTAGTCACAAACCACTCTCGATATCAACTATGCCAAAAAAGAGGAGTAGGTCGGATGTGAGCGATATCGGTGATGAGAAGAAGGCAATGATTGCATTATTGCAATCTGAGCTTGCCCAATTGGAGAGAGAAGTGGTAGTGCAGGAACAAATGGCAAAAGAACAAATGGAACGCTTCAAAAGAGGCCGAGAGACAAAGCGCGGGGACGGTGGTCGGGTTGATTTTCCACAAGGAAGATGATCTCGCCCTTGAGGAGCTTGAAGCTTCATTCCAAGAGCTCTCGTGCGTCCAGAAAGAAATTCAAGATCAGCTGTCTTCAGTGTCTAGTGGCCCAAGCGTGCCACCATCACAACAACCACAATCATCTGTGCAAGATCAAGTTAAGGAAAAGAAGCCATGAAGCTTTCATACCTGATCCATCTATCATGTCATGTTGGTTCAGGGGTATCCTTTTATGTTTTTCATGAATAATGGACGTGTTGCTTTCTGTTATAGTGAATAAGTTTTCTTGAACTATCGTATGTATCAGATTTTATAAAGGAAACACAGTTTTAATAATGGGAGTTTTTCATGAGCTGGTAAGTCACATCGAGACGACACAAGAAACAAGTGTGAACACCTCGCCGTTGCATAGCATGACTGACATAATCCACAAAGAAAAAAGTATTATTTTTCAATAGTAATAGAATACAACAATTTAAGCTAACTGAGGACAAATATATAAACTACACCGTTGTCTAAGTTGTCCTGCTACGTCTCTGTTCAGTTCCGTCGGAAGAACGTCGGCGCTGCCAACCATATTTCGAGAGAACCCATGAACCCCTACTAAATTTCTTCATGTAAAATACATATTTTTATGTTATGTGGAAATTATTAACTTACATGTGAAAGAACATTTTCTAGATCCCTTGATTGGTTTTGTGTGTTAGGCAACAACACTAGTGATACTCTAATTTGTTGCTAAGTGATGCATGACCTAATTGATAAATTTACATAAGCATCGAAACTCAAAGTGAAGAAAAGATCAAAGGAAAACAATGGGTCTAGTGGCTGTTGGAAAACAGCCGGAGACTCCGGTGCTGCCTAGGCCGGAGACTCCGGTGTACCCACACTGGAGACTTTGACTCAGGGCAGCCGGAGACTCCAGTCCCATATTTTCTGGAATTTGGGTCGAAGTTGCTAGCGTTCGGCGTTAGCCTCTGGTACCCAGTCCGGAGTGTGACCGGAATCTGGCCGGAGATTTTGGAAGTCTCCGGTCTGGCCGGAGTCTCTGCTTCCCTCCGTATGGGGCGGAGACTCCGGTCCTCCAGACCAGAGACTCCGGTGTTAGTCATCCAACAACGGCTATACCCCTCCCCTTCTTCAAGCCTGGGTAGCTCGACCAGAATATCCTTGACCACCATTGTTGTAAGCTCAAAACTCATAGATCTCCCAATCCCTCCACCCAAATTCGCTGATATTTGGAGGATTGAAGGAGAAGGCCAAGATCTGCATCTTCCCCAAGGCGATTTACATTTCCCCCTCATTCACTTGAGGGATTCATTGCTAGGGTTTCCATTGGGAAAACCTAGCTCCGTGTTGTTCTCACTTGTTGTTGTGACAAATTTGTTGATTTGGGAGCCCCCAATTAGGTTGTGGGTGTGTGCCCCAAGATTATTGTAAAGGCTCCGGATTCTGCCTCGAAAGATTCCGATAGTGGAAGGTGAACCAATCCTTTGTGATGTGGTTCATCGGAGAATAGGGTGAGGCCTTTGTGGCGTTGAGCAAGCCTTTGTGGTGAAGCTCATACCCCTCCAACGAGACGTACTCCCCTAAAAAGGAGAAACTCGAGAATACATCCTTGTCTTCACGTGCTTCCCGTTCGGTTACTCCTTTAGTTTAGTCTAGACTTGTATCATGTTCCTTGCTTAGTGTTAACTTGTCATATAGGTAAATTCACTGTAGTTGCATATCTAGAGAATTTACCTTTGTGTCAAGCCTTAATAAAAAAACTAAAAATTTGGAGTAGCACCTATTCACCCTCCCCCTCTAGGTGCCCATACGATCCTTTCAGCATGTTGGTGTTTTCAGCATAAAACATGTTAGAGTTCTATTTCTGTGCAAAAAAGTGCCCCAATAAGTGGTGTTAACCGTCAAAACCACTCCAAACACTCGGTGATGTCTATCAACAAGATTTAATCAATGTCAAAGCCAGGAAAAACATCGGTTGTGCCATGTCGTTAAATCTGCATTTTTTGTTTTGCATTTTTGAGTAAGGCTACTAGAAACTGATTTGTGTCATTGACAGTAAAGACATTATGATAGATGTGCTCGTGCCTTAAAGCTCTACCAAGATACCAAGGTTTCCCATATAGGGCTCCGAAAGATCAAGGGAGCCATGGCTGTGTCAACACCTTCTTTGGATGAGCTTGAAGTTTCTTCCCAGTTGTTGTCCTATCATTGAGGATTATTTCCGATGATTCTAGATCTCCCTGTCGCTCAGACGAGGCTACTACGGTAAATGTACACGAGGACGGGTCATGGTAAAGGGACATTCATCTGCAAAGGAGGGTACTACGATAAATGTGCGCGAAGACTGGTCAAAGGGACATTCATCAGCAACGGCTAATAAGATTTTCCTATCGTCCGCCACCGAACATGCCATAAATGGGTGTATGCCGTTCATATCTATCTAGATGGATTCTGCCATAATGTTGTTGTCGTTTATTCCACTGATGTTGTTTGTTTTGCAGTGTATACTCCATCGTATCGGTGTTCGTATCTATCCGATGATGGCATATGTGTTGCCCTATTTCAATCTATCGATAGCGGTGCGCTGGTGTTTGTTTTAGACAACCGACTAATGGAGTTACCTACCACCTTGCTCCTTCTATTTTGTTGTTATACAAGAAACTCGTGCTCATGAAACGTTACTATAGACACACCCTTGTGGGAAGGATGAGAATGTGTTAAAACTTAAGAGGATCAGAGACGATAAGACAAGGAAGGATCACGGTCAAGGGGACATTCATCCGTATAGGCTAGGAATACTTTCATATCCTCTGCTAACTGTCATAGATGGTTGTATAATCACATATATTGATGTTTCTATCTATCAGATGATTATGTTTATACCGTCGGACTTCTATATTTATCTATAGCGGCGATACCATTTGTTTCTGGATGACCGAATAGCGATGTCACCGACCATGCATGTAATTAAAGATCAATATTTTATAACCTTCGATGGATGAATTGTGCAACCTAACTCCAACGCTATCTGAGAGTTATCCAACATATCTACATAAAACTAAAATTCCTCACAATCACAAT